>CM076581.1:741041618-741673493 GCA_034641835.2 Pinus albicaulis
ACTATTGTAATCGTTTTTAGTTCTTAGCATTAGTCGCTTTTTAGTTTAAGCTAAAGTTTTTAACTTTCATTTTTATTGTATGTTTTAAGTAGCCTATCAAATTGATCTGACGATTTTGATGGCCAATAAGATGTTTCATCGTCTTATTTGGCCTTTTCCCAATGCAGTCGAGAGAGGTAGCTTATCTTATAAGCTCATTGCACTTGTTAATTTGATTTCTATTTGGTAGGGGAAGTAATGCTAGCATTAATCGGTAAGCATTAAATGTTTGATGTTTATCTGTTTCCAACAGATATGTATAGTAATAGTATACAGGGCAACCTACAAAGGGCACGTGCCTTCCATGTTGGCTGTGTGCATGCCGACCAGATGGTTGTGTGCATGCCTTGGCCCTTGACTAGTGTTTCTTTACATCTATGCTAAGCCTTAAGGTTCTAAGGCTGTTGGGCTGGATTCCGGATTCCGCTGGAAAGAAAGACTACTGCTACCGCTGGATTCTAATTGTTATGTTGCCGCTGGATTCTAATTGTTTTGTTGCTATGTCGCTGCCATGCTTTTGTCATTTAAACTGTCACCTGTATAGTCATGTAAACTGCAAATGTCAGGGCTGAGGTATCGACTTACTTACCAATTACTGAAGCTTCTTTACATTTCTGACTTTGTCAGGGCTTAGGTACCGACTTACTTACCAATTAATGAAGCTTCTTTACATTTCAGAAGTCAGAAGACCTGCTCAGATAATCCAGCCCATGAACGTCTTTCTCCTCCACCCATTGCGCTCTTCCCACCACTTCCCACCACTCTGTCCAGCTCTTCCGTCGCCTTTTCAAATGTTTCTGGTTTTTTCAGGAGCTCGCCCGGCGCCCATTCCACTAGCGTCGCAGAGCTCTTAGGGTGCAACCCACTATGATGTCCTGCATACAGATAATTCAAAGGGTTCAGAGAATTAAAAAGGATTGGTAAGATCCTCCAATTAGAAATCGGAAACCACGACAAGAGGAACAAGGTAAATACATATATCACTCTTATAGCTTCAGTCAATTACCCAAGATAATAAAGCCTGGTTTCTTTTAAATGGCATAAAACCATGTATTAGTATCAAAATAGTAAAATATTAAAATGTATAAGGTAAAAATATTCCATGTGATAATGTACGGAATCAGGAGCAGGCTCTGAGAAGCTCTACCGTTTCTAGCTCGCACTCTCTCGATTCCTAACATTGAAACCCATTTCCAATATTGATAGAACAATAGTCAAATTTCAAACAAGTTCCTTATATCATCAATTACATTGCATTTCTAATGATACAGATCCATAAAAGTAAAATGGAAAACCATATGCGTGTATATTTTAACAGAGTACCACACCGACACCAACAACAGTAAGTGCTCTTAACTACTCCTCCAGAATGAGAAGCGAAATTTCATTCATAAATTGTTGAACTTAGATTTTCAATAAAGGAATTTGAATACCGCTTACAAACAAAACACGTTAGATTTCAGTCCGCTTGATTCTGAAAATATTAATCGCATGTGCTTCAAAGCGCAATGTCATAAATTACTGAGATGATTCTCTATTCTTTCTATTCGATTGTGATTCTTAACATCAATAGCAAATTCAGAGAGATAGAAAGTATTAATTGCACTATATGTATATATTATCACAGGTGCGAGAATACTCTCAAACAGTTTGAAATACATTTTGAAATAATTATCAGTCCAATTCAAGTGCAAGCTGGAAAAAAATACACTGAAGTTACTATTTAAAAAATAATTAGGCTACAGAGAGTTGTTAGAGCTCAAAGAATATATAAGTTATTCATAGAGTAGCTCCCGTGGGGTTTGTTGATGCGGTTGCTCGCCCATCAATTTCAACCGGTGCTGCTCCCGTGGGGTCTGTTGATGCGATTGCTTGCCCATCAATTTTCACTGCTGCTGCTCCCTTGGGCACTGGCTATTGCAGTTTCCAAGTTCCGGCGAGGATTTTTTCCCAGGTCCATAGTGAAAACGCGATTGAAAAGCATGAAACGGTTGACTGAGGGAGTTTTGTAAGATCAATCCTGTTTTGTCACTCATGCAGGTTCGGTTATCGCAAGAAAAACAAGTGGTAAGGTCGTGGGGACACATAGACAGCTGGCAAAAATCGTGGCCCTACAGAGTGAGACGTGGTTAAATTTGTCCTTAAGTTCAGAATGTGTAAATTCATCTGTCGGGACTATATATCATAAACCCCTTGCGGGTAAATATTTTTTTTATATGGAAAAATTTGATTTTATATTCGATTTTCCAGAGAATTGGAAATGCAATTAAGACTGACATTGAAGTAACAATGTGATTATGAACTAAAAGTTCAGATAGAAAGGGGTTCAGTGACCTTAAAACAGTAGAAACAGGTAAGAAGATAAAATAAAGAATCTAACATAATAAAATAATCAAATGAACTAATCCTTAAGTTCAGAATGTGTAAATTCATCTGTCGGGACTATATATCACTCCGTAGTTTCTGTGTAGTTTCATATGTCAGTTAAAATCACAAGTTTTTGTATATCGTTACTTTGACGAGTCCTGAGTTTTCACAAAAATTTCCAATTACTATCTTTTAACCCATCAAACTTCTTGTGGGATTCCTTCATGTGAGATTCTTTAACTTGACCATGCTAAATCCTTATGTGTAAATAATTGCGGCTATCTTTTTATAACATTACCTCAAGAAAATTGAGATAAGAAAACCTTTTATTGCATAATAGTCATAGAACTACTATTTTATCTTCGATATCTATACTTAAAAACTAGTCATGCGCAAATACCTCGTTATAGATATAACAAATTCGCAATGACCAGTGAACAACAGTTTCAGGACTGTCCACCTTTGCTTGGATTCTTCCATGGTTGAAAAACAAAGTGTAGGACAGTTACTCTTGGTGCAGAAATAATGGCGTCTGGACGTTCTGTTTGACATACGTCTCTGTCAACATTAACTCTGAGCCAAGGACTGAACCGAACGGTATATTTCAGCGATTGGGTGCATGAGGAGAAGGTGATCGTTGACTCAGTGAAATTCATCGACATTTAAAAAAGTGTATTTTTTGTTTGTACATAGTTTGAGAACCGATGAGGTTGATGTGAGTAGAGTGATTCATTACCACGTCATAATTTGGCTGGTATCACAATTCACCCTGCTTCTTGAGATCAATTTCAATCATTCTTAGCTCTATTTTTTATGAACAGCCTCGCCATTTTGCAGAGGACATGGTATTTGGTATTTGGTTAGTGTTTGTTGTAATTTTATTATTCCATGAACAACCAAACTTCTCTTGGCTCAACTTCTCGTTTGGCTCAACTTCTCGTGGCTCAAGGCAGGGACTAGCTGCCTTGCAGCCATCCTTGTTGAATATTATGCTCGTCACTCTCACTGTTTACTCTTAAAAAGAAGTATTGTTCTACTCTTAAAAAATAGTAGGCAACCATTGTTAGTGCATTGGTTTTGGCAAAACCTTTGACATTAAAACCTTTTATTGGGTTGATCGCAGAATTTGTAAGATTATTCGGGTTGAAAAATATCAGATCAAATTGTGATTCATTGATATTGAGATTCATATAAAATAGTAACAAACAATTGATTTCACAATTAAAATTGTTACAAACAATTAACTAAGTAATTTATTAATATTAATAAATTAATTAAGTACAAAAATAAATTTGAGTTGAAAAATAAAAGATCAATTTGTGATTAATTGATATTGAGATTCATATAAAATTGGAAAAAAAAAATTGATTTCACAATTAAAATTATTACAAACAATTAATTAAGTAATTTATTATTATTAATAAATTAATTAATTACAAACATAACATTTTAACATAATCTAGGCTATGAGGTTAAATTTACTTATTCAAATAATTAGTTTTTTTTATAAAATTCTATACAATGACCCAGCATATATTAGGAATATACCATTAAGAGTATATAAAAGCGAATATGCTAGCTCTCTACATAGACCAACCCAATTGTCAATTAACAAGCATTAGAAAAAAAACTCACTTTGCTATATGTTTGAATGCTTCATGCAATGAAATAATAATAAAAACCTACTTGATTTGAGTTCAAGAATTGAGACACTTACATAATCCTAATAAGAAAACTACATCAAATGATTCTTTATTTATTTAAGAAATTTAATAATAAAAAAAAAAATTGATTTTTTTGTTTATCTAAAAAAAATGTAATAAAAATTTCTAGGTTTTTTTTACTAAATTTAAAAACACATATTTTTTAAGAAATTCTTATTTATCATTTTGGTAACTTAAATAGACAAAAATAATATTTATTTATTGACTAAATCTACAAGTTAATTTTCCTTGAACCTAAAAACTTAATTTGAACATGGAATGGAAAACCTAATTTGAACCTAACAATTTAATGTATTTTTTTTTCTAAATTTTAGACAATTCAGAACTGCTTTTCCAAATTTCTAATACCATACCCTATTGCAACAAATTCCAATAACAAAACATTTCATTTATGGACATTAATACAATTTTCTACTGTATAAAACCTAGCATGTCTTTCTTGCACTAGAGCTCCCAATTTTTGCTAAAAACTCAAGAACAAGAGAAGCAGAAAAACGAAGCCTGAATTTGCCATGCAATATTAATAGAATTTAACATTAATTAATTTCACTTTGCAACCACACTCATTCCACTCAATAATGCTCCAATTCATTTAGCATATATTTGATATTGAAATCGCAGAGTCGATTTGGAATATTTTGTTTCACAAGCGAACGAAAACATTATATAAGAAAAAGTTACATTATACACAAAATTATAAACCGTCAATATTATTGTGATAAGGGCTATGGACATGTGGTTATCTTTCCTAATTCAATTTTCAGCATTGATTTACATCTGAAAAAAAAATTATCTGTTTCAATTTTAATTTTATTTATTTATTTATTTTTCTAATTACGCCGATAGGCGTAACCCCCTATCGGAAGGAGCATGTTTTGTGATTAGACTAATTAATTTTTTTGATCTGATGGTCAGGATTGGAAGATGCCGGTATATTCTGGTTGTCGCCACTCAATCCATGGATGAAATATACCCCACTAACTTCCTTGCATATCTAAATCACCTGTTTAAACCATACTTAAATTAATTTTTTACAAATCTGGATTAAAAATTTACTTTGCCATCCCATAACTGCCACCTATCAAATTAAGAAATCCTCCCATCCCATAACCACCACGTTGATGGGCACGTTGCTGATTACACGCTGTGGTTGTCTCCGACGTGTGGGGATCTCCCATACTGCTTGTCTCCTCGTAGACATGTGGCGATGGAAACGATATGGGGAATTTAACAGTCGCATGAAGTGGGGAGTGGGCGCCCTGGTGGTTTCAAATCGGGTAACGGTGGAGGATTGGAACCATGGTGAGTTGTCTGCAACGTGGTAGAAGCATGCGCATATACTGAGCGCGCAGTGAAACAATTTATTGGTGCGTGTGAGACCGCTATTAAAAACGGTGAAGATCCGGAAACGCCCTCGTCTCGCTCTTCACGTTCCTCCATGAATTATTAGCTTGCTCTCTGTGTGAAGTCTGTACCACCAACTACAAATAACGCAGCCCACGCAGCGAATATCTGTATTTGTAACTTTCTCTGCTTGTTTCCTTCGTTGTTTCGGCCAAAGATGGGGAGAATTCCGGCAGTTAAATTCTGGTATAAGCGGTATAGCGGTTTCGAGTTGCGCAGGGGTGAGTTACGAGCGGTTTCTGCTGAAGCTCCGCAACAGGATCGACAAGGGGCAAAGTTTTGTGTTTCTTGATTTTCTTGTTCCGTGATTCGTGGTTTTCTAGTGTTTTTTATGTTTGCCGGTGGCTGGTGTTTGCAGAGTGGGCATCGACATGCCCAAGATCGAACTCCGTTTCGAGCATTTGAGCGTAGATGTTTTCTTTGTTTTCCACTGCGGCCTAGGAATAAAGAAGAAACTGACTATTGGCTGCTCCAGAATTGCTTCTAGCAGCACCATAAGCAGTGATTTTTTCTTTGGGCTAATAAATTAGATGTAGTGGTTATTTTCTATTCTTTCTTTATTGGTTTTGTTGACTTCTTCATGCACATTTTTAGTAGAGAATAAGCTCTTTGTATCAGGTAGCAAATGAAGCCAAGCAGTAGATATTGCTGCTATGACTGCCATCATTGGCTCTGTTCATATCACCTATTTTTCTTTTTCTTTTTAACATTTTTCTAATGGCAATGGAACCTTTTATTTTTCCGTGTTTTTAATGATAATGGAATCAATGAGCGTGGAGAAATTCAATGGTCATCGGAATCATTAACAAAACACAATAACCCAAAGTATATATATTTCCCCACGGTCTATTTCATCACCTAATCACAGGCTATATATATATTTATAGCGAGACCTAGGCACATAGATGGGCCAACACTCTCCGATATATAGTAAATATTTGATCCTATGATTCAGTTCCAGTTAGATGGCAGTGATGGTTTATTAGGTGTTTTACTTTATAGATCTTTCAATATGGTGAATGGTGCAGACCGTAAATGATTTGCCGTAGACATAGGATTTTGGGACCATTTAGGTCAAAGATTCTTACTTTGATATGGCATATCTAATGACATGCATGCCATATTGCATGGAAGAAACCATATATGGCTACTTTGATATCATTTGTAATCATCCAAAATATCTATTTCCCCCTTGGTCTTCCACGGTCTATGTCATCACCTAATCACCTAGTTATATATTTATATCGAGACCTATGCACATAGATGGTTCAAAAGTCTCCGATATAGAGTAAATATTTGATCCTATGATTCAGTTCCAGTTAGATCGAAGTGATGGTTTTACTGAAACCTGGTTTATTAAGTGTTTATATTATAGATCTTTCAATATGGTGAATGGTGCAGACCATAAATGACCCAGTGTAGACATAAGATTGTGCAAAAATATTTCTTCACATATATTTATATATAAATATATATTATTTATTTGTATATATAAATTATTTTTTATTATTTTCAATATAATTCGTTTCTAAGCCCATTTAAAATTATAAATAAATAAATTATTTTACTTTTAATTTATAAATATAAAATTCCACATGTAAACTAAACTATGGAAGTTCAAATTTTACACTCAAACTAATAATCACCTTATGTTTTGATGGTCTATTTCATTTATTTTAATATTTATACCCTTTTTTTAATTATGAAATTGTGTATCAAATCAAAAACATGTTTATAAAATATATTATTAAAATAGTTTTAATATGTTTATGTTTTATATTTATTTTGAAATTTTAATTAATTAAATATTATAATAAATAATAAAAATATATTACTAAAATAATTTTGATTTACTATTATGGTGTTTCAATTTATTAATTTTAATATTCACATAATTGTAATTTATTGAAATTTATTTTCAAATTTTATATTTATTTTTGAGATTGTAGTTTAATTAAATATAAAAAAATGAAATAATCAAATTAATTATAAGATAATTTTAATTTGTTAATATAATTTGTTTTTTATTTATTTTTTTTACTCTCAAAGATTCTAATAAATATGAGATTCTAATAAATTTAATATCTACATAAAAAAAAATGAAAATATTAATAAAGATGTCTATATAAATAAAAATATAATATAAAAAATAGAAGGTATATTTGTTTTCTTTTTTTAAAATATATTTAGATTTATTTAAATATTTATTTTCTATTTTTATTTTAAATATATAAAATTTTAAATTATTTAATTTCTCATAAGAAAAAAATAAATTAATGATTTTTATTTTTCATATATAATTTTTTATTTTTATTATAAAATTATATTTTATTTATAAACTATATATAATATGTAGAAATTTCAATGAGTGATATCAAATAAATTTAATCTATTCCAAACACCATTAAATATTGATTTCAAAAATAAAAAAATATAGATAAGGAATCAATCTAATATCTAGATATTAGATATTGATTTGTACAAGGTATAAGTGTACAAATTTCATGGATTTTGATTAGTAGCAACTATCTTTGGAATAAATAGAATAATGGCAATTTGTATATAAAGGTTTTGTAAGTTTACCTATACTTTTCACAAACTAGGGAGTGCATTTTTTATTTTATTTTATTTTTTTGAGCTATAATCAACACTTTTTAATAATTAAAATTATTAATCATAATATTATTAAAAATTTACAAAGGCTAATAATATATTTTGATATTAATATTAAAATTAATGCTACCCACTATTAACAAATATTAATATTAATGTCACTGTTAATATTAATTAAATGTTATTGATATTAGTATTAATTAATATTATCAATATTAATATTAAAGTTAATAATAATAATATATTAACTATTATTATACTTTGTTATATATTTATTACTCTAATAATAATTTGTATTAGTATTTGATATTAAATAATTAATGTGTAGGAATATAATAATATTAATAAATAAATAAGTTTTATTATTAATATTAATTAATTTGAATAAGAATAAGAATATTATTTTTAATATTATTATTATTAAATCCTTGTGTTTATTAGTTCTTTTGGTATATAATATAAATAATCGATCAATGTCATCCATGTTTAAAATGGGTTACTTGGGTTTACCAATTCTTTTGGTTTATAATTTGTTGGGTAATGGTTTTCCTTGGGTTCACCAATTTCTTTGGTTTATAATATTAAACCCATGGGTTTATTAGATATTTAGGTTTATAATATGAATAATCAATCAATGTCATCCATGACCAAATGTCACATTTTGACGAATATTGTTTCAATAGGAAAATCACCCATGGCCAACCATGGTCATAGTTGATCAAACGTCGCATTGTCACAACAATTGTCTCAATGTTTAAATCAATTACCTTGGGTTCACCAATTTCTTTGGTTTATAATATTAAACCCATGGGTTTATTAGATATTTAGGTTTATAATATGAATAATCAATCAATGTCATCCATGACCAAATTGTCTGAATATGAAATCAGCCATGACGACCATGGTCGTACTTGATCCAACATCGCGCATTGTCACAACAATTGTCTCGATGTTTGAATTAATTCCCTTGGGTTCACCAATTCCTTTGGTTTATAATTTGTTGGGTAATGGTTTCCCTTGGGTTCACCAATTCCTTTGTTTTATAATATTAAACCCTTGGGTTTATTAGTTCTTCTGGTTTATAATATGAATAATCGATCAATGTCATCCATGATCAAATGTCAGAATTCGACAAATATTGTCTCAATATGAAAATCGCCCATGGCCAACCGTGGTGATAGTTGGTCCAACATCACACTGTGACAACAATTGTCTCAATGTTTAAATCAATTCCTCCTTTTGGTTTATAATTTTTGGGGTAATAGTTTGTCCCTTGGGTTCACTAATTCGTTGGAGTAATGATTTTCCCTTGGGTTCACCACTTGCTTTGGTTTATAATATTAAACCCTTGGGTTTAATGGTTACTTTTGCACAGTTTATAATATGAATAATCGATGATGTCTTCATGATCAAATGACACATTATATGAGAAACATTGTCTCAATATGAAAATCACCCATATTAGCGATGGTCATAGTTAATTGCGATCACGTGCGACAACAATTGTCTCAATGTTTAAATCAATTCCCTTGGGTTCACCAATTCCTTTGGTTTATAATTTTTTGGGTAATGATTTTCCCTTGGGTTCACCACTTGCGTTGGTTTATTAATTTTTTTGGTTTATAATATGAA
This sequence comes from Pinus albicaulis, assembly GCA_034641835.2. NCBI lineage: Eukaryota > Viridiplantae > Streptophyta > Pinopsida > Pinales > Pinaceae > Pinus > Pinus albicaulis. The sequence continues at coordinate 741,051,398 of CM076581.1, forward strand.
TAATCGATCAATGTCATCTAGGATCAAATGTCACATTCTGACAAACATTGTATCAATATGAAAATCACCCATGGCCAACCATGGTCATTTTTTGGTCGAACGTCACATTGTGACAACAATTGTCTCAATATTTAAATCAGTTCCCTTGGGTTCACCAATTCCTTTGGTTTATAATATTAAACCCTTGGGGTTATTAGTTCTTTTGGTTTATAATATGAATAATCGATCAATGTCATCCATAATCAAATGTCGCATTGTGAGAAAAATTGTCTCAATGTTTAAATCAATCCCCTTGGGTTCACCAATTCCTTTGGTTTATAATATTTAACCCTTGGGTTTATTAGTTCTTTTGGTTTATAATATGAATAATGGATCAATGTCATCCATGATCAAATGTCACATTCTGACAAATATTGTCTCAATATGAAAATCACTCATGGCCAACCATGGTCATAGTTGGTCGAATGTCACATTGTGACAACAATTGTCTCAATGTTTAAATCAATTCCCTTGGGTTCACCAATTCCTTTGGTTTATAATATTAAACCCTTGGGTTTATTAGTTCTTTTGGTTTATAATATGAATAATCGATCAATGTCATCCATCATCAAATTTTCTGAATATGAAATCAGCCATGGCCAACCATCGTCATACTTGGTCCAACGTCGCATTGTGACAACAATTGTCTCAATGTTTAAATGAATTCCCTTGGGTTCACCAATTCCTTTGGTTTATAATATTAAACCCTTGGGTTTATTAGTTCTTTTGGTTTATAATATAAATAATTGATCAATTTCATCCATGATCAAATGTCACATTCTGACAAACATTGTCTCAATATGAAAATCACCCATGGCCAACCATGGTCATAGTTGGTCGAACGTCGCATTGTGACAACAATTGTCTCAATGTTTAAATCAATTCCCTTGGGTTCATCAATTCCTTTCGTTTATAATTTGTTGGGTAATGGTTTTCCCTTGGGTTCACCATTTCCTTTGGTTTATAATATTAAACCCTTAGGTTTTATTAATCTCTACTATTTTTAATATTTCCCTTAGCCTTATTGATCCCTTAGGTTTTTAATATTTGTTAGGTAATGGTTTTCCCTTGGGTTCACCAATTCTTTTGGTTTATAATATTAAACCCTAGGGTTTATTAGCTCTTTTGGTTTGTAATATGAATAGTCGATCAATGTCATCCATGATCAAATGTCACATTCTGACAAACATTGTCTCAATATGAATATCACCCATGGCCAACCATGGTCATAGTTGGTCGAACGTTGCATTGTGACAACAATTGTCTCAATATTTAAATCAAATCCCTTGGGTTCACCAATTCCTTTGGTTTATAATATTAAACCCTTGGGGTTATTAGTTCTTTTGGTTTATAATATGAATAATCAATCAATGTCATCCATGATCAAATGTCGCATTGTGACAACAATGGTCTCAATGTTTAAATCAATTCCCTTGGGTTCACCAAATCCTTTTGGTTTATAATTTGTTGGGTAATGGTTGTCCCTTGGGTTCACCAATTCCTTTGGTTTATAATATTAAACTCTTGGGTTTATTAGTTCTTTTGGTTTATAATATGAATAATCGATCAATGTCATCCATGATTAAATGTGACATTCTGACAAATATTGTCTCAATATGAAAATCACCCATGGCCAACCCTGGTCATAGTTGGTCCAACGTCGCATTGTGATAACAATTCTCTCAATGTTTAAATCAATTCCCTTAGGTTCACCAATTTCTTTTGGTTTATAATTTGTTGGGTGATGGTTGTCCCTTGGGTTCACCAATTCCTTTGGTTTATAATATTAAACCCTTGGGTTTATTAGTTATTTTGGTTTATAATATGAATAATCGATCAATGTCATCCATGATCAAATGTCACATTCTAACAAATATTGTCTTAATATGAAAATCACCCATGGCCAACCTTGTTCATAGTTGGTCCAACGTCGCTTTGTGACAACAATTGTCTCAATGTTTAAATCAATTCCCTTGGGTTCACCAATTCCTTTGGTTTATAATTTTTTGGGTAATGGTTTTCCCTTGGGTTCACCAATTGATTTGGTTTATGGTATTAAAATCTTGGGTTTTTTAATCTCTATTGTTTTTAATATTGCCCTTAGCCTTATTCATACCTTAGGTTTTTAATATTTATCCCTTAGGTCAACTGACTCCTTTGGTTTATAATATTAAACCCTTGGGTTTATTAGTTCTTTTGGTTTATATTGTTAATCACACATTCAGTTTATTACTCTCTTGAGTTTAAAATACTAATTCTCAGGGTTTGTTAATTTCTTAGATTTTTTAGTTTAAAATATTAATTCTTAGGGTTTATTAATCTTTATTGTTTATAATATTCATCTGTTAGGTTTATGATATTTATCCCTTGGGTTCACTGGTTCCTTTGCTTTATAACATTAAACCCTTGGGTTTATTAGTTCTTTTGGTTTATAATGTTAATAATCTCGTTGGTTTATTAATATCTTATGTTTAAAATACTGATTCTATGGATTATTAATTTATTAGGTTTTTTAGTTTAAAATATCAATTCTTAGGGTTTATTAATCTCTTGTGTTTTTAATATTGATCCCTTATGTTTATAATATTTATCCCTTGGGTTCACCAATTCCTATGTTTTATAATATTTAAACCTTTGGTTTATGATGACATCTGGTTTGTATTATTAATTATCCCTTGGGTTTATTAATATCTTCACTTTAAAATAATAATTGTTAAGGTTTATTAATCTCTTAGGTTTTTTGTTTTTAAATATTTTTTCATATGGTTTATTACTCTCTTGAGTTTAATATTATTAATATATTAATATATATTATAAATAAATATTCAAATATTTATTAATAATGATTATTAGTAATATTATAATAATATTATTAATAATATAACCAACTATGATATAATTATTAATATATTATTAGTTCTTTTGGTTTATTAATAATATAACCATCTATTATATTAATATATAAAAAAATATTAAAATATTATATATTATTTATATTATTTTTATATTAATAAATATTATATATATTTCAAGTTAATTTATAATATGTATATAGTTAATATTATTAATATATTAATAAATATTTTTAATATATATTATTAATACTTATTGTAATATTAATAATATATATAAAATATTTTTGTATATATTAATAATATTATAATATTATCAATAATCATTATAAATAATATTCAAATATTTATTAATAATGATTATTAGCAGTATTATAATATTATTAATATATATTATTAATAATATTATAATATTATAATATTTATTTAGGAATACTAATAATATTATAATATTACTAATAATCATTATAAATAAATATTCAAATATTTATTAATAATGATTATTAGTAATATTATAATATTATTAATATATATTATTAATAAATATTAAAATATTTATTAATAATGATTATTACTAATATTATAATATTATTTATATATATTATTAATACTATATATAAATAATATTATAATATTTTAATATTTATTTAGTAATATTAATAATATTATAATATTACTAATAATCATGATAAATAAATATTCAAATATTTATTAATAATGATTATTAGTAATATTATAATATTATTAATTATATAAACAACTATGATATAATATATATTATTAATATATTATTAGTTCTTTTGTTTTATTAATAATATAACCATCTATGATATTAATATATAAATAAATATTAAATTATTATATATTATTAATATTATTTTTATATTAATATATATTATATATATTTCAAGTTAATTTATGGTATGTTTATACTTAATATTTTTAATATATTAATAAATAATTTTAATATATATTATTAATACTTATTATAATATTATTGATATATATAAAATATTTTGTGATTTTAATCATAATTAATATATTTAATATATTAATATTTTTATTAATATATAATATATATATATTTCAAGTTAATATAATAAAATTATTATATATAATATCTATTTATTGATATATAAATTAATGTGATGGGTAGTGGATATAGGCCTATCGGCGTATATCAACCACATTGGTAAATGTGGTTGTAAATCTATTTTATATACGCCTATCGGCGTATATCAACCACATTAGTTTTTACTAATGTGGTTGTGCTAGTTAAAACTATTTCTATTAAGCAGTCAAACCAAAGTTACAATTTTCATCTTCACGTATGGAGGAATCCATGGCTGAGGGAATAAGCAGAGCACTACTGTCCAAAACTAGACTGTCTTGAGAGGGAAAACCAATCTTTAGAGTCCAGCGATTACAGGCTGTCCATTTCGGGAAACCAACCTTAACAACAGTACAAAAATATATAAAATGGACTAAGCATAGATAGCATAAAAACCAGTAAAAGGAGAAATTCGAGGGGCAAATTCTAAGGCGAGTCTTCATGCGAGTCGCTAGGGGGAGGCGAATCTTCGACAGTACTGCAGATGTATCCATGGTAGAGAGCGCCCGAGCCTTGGTCTGCTTCCTCATGTGGCCCAAGCAAAGAAGAAGGACGTCCAATGCATTCTTGTGAAGTGTCTCGAGCTGTGCAATCCTGCATGAAGGCAGAGTTGTCCTGAGTGGCCATCAAAGCGCTCTCTTCTTTCGTCGAGAGGGAGCCCGAATGGAACAACCCTGGGATCCTCAGCTCTGCCATCATCTCAAAATCATTGTCTTTTGAAGTGGAGCTTGAAGTGGGCTTCACAGGCAGTGCTTTCAATTTGCGAGGGAGGTAGGCAGGCTCAGCAGCAATGGTGGATTTGCAGGCTCTCTTCTTGCAGCAGGAGGAGGAGGGTGGAGCATAGGAGCTAGGGAAGTGCTCAGGACAGGCTGAAGGGTCATAGAACACCACTTGAGGCGAGGGTAGAGCAAGGAAGGAGGGTGCCACCTCTGCCATATCACAATCTACAGAAAGGTTCAAATCCGGATGGAAAGCCATCGAAAGAGGGGGTCGCGAAGGAAGGCCTCTTTCCCCGCCCTTCTACTGTGTTGTCATTGGTGCCATGATATCTTAGTAGCCTTAGGTAATGCGCAATATTGATATGGAGAGGAAACACGAGACTGAGCCCAGAGGCTTCACGCGAGAGCCAGGGGATGCCGGAGCCACACAAGGGCAGGGACGGCAAGCAGAGCAGGTAGGGGAGCCAAGGGAGGAGCCGGAATGGCAAACATCATCGTGCAGGAGGGAGTAAAAACTCACGACACAGAGTACGTCGAAATGGAGGTGGCGCATGGGGCTTTAAAGCCTGGCCCACTCGAGAAGTTAAGGCGCTGGGTTTCCCAAGCCGTCACATGGGCATGTCGTGTGGTGAGCCACATGGTCGCCCACTGTACTCCATTGAAACTATATAGTACCCGCATCTGGAGTTTTTAATTTTATTTACTAATAAAGTAGTAAAAACTGCTTTTCCAAATTTCTAATGCCATACCCTCTGGTAACAAATTCCAATAATAAACCATTTCATTTACTGACATTAATACAATTTTCTAGTGTATAAAACCTAGCACGTCTTTCTTGCACTGAAGCTCCCAGTTTTTGCTGAAAACTGAAGAACAAGAGAAACACAAAAACGAAGCCTGAATTTGTCATGCAATATTAATAGAAATTAATTTTAATTAATTTGACTTTGAAACCACAGTCATTCCACTCCATAATGCTCCCATTAATTTAGCATATATTTGATATTGAAATCACAGAGTCTATTTGGAATATTTTGTTTCACAAGCGAATGAAAACATTATATAAGAACAAGTTACATTATACACACAATTATAAACCGTCAATATTATTTTGATAAGGGCTATGGACATGTGGTTATCTTTCCTAATTCAATTTTCAGCATTGATTTAGATATGCAAAAACAATTATCTGTTTCAATCTTATTTATTAATAGTGTAGTAAAAAAAATAATATACTGATTTTTTTAATAAAAAGATCAAAGTAGCCAATTCCAATAACTAATTACTAGTAAAATCATATAATTTTCTTACTCATTTTCTTATTCTATTCATGCTCCACTTAGCTTCTCTAAGGGTCTTCAAATTAAGCCTAGTATTACTTTTAACTTCCCCTCTCTTCTTGCGCTGACCTCTGTAGAATTACCATGGAAACACGACTGCATCTCCTGGAATAGGTATCGGTGGCAAAGGCCAACGTCCTACGGGTACTTTTTAATATAAGGGTTTACTCCTCTGTAAATATTCCCTTTATAGCTACTCAAATTTATTTATTATGGACGCTCTGTATTCTTATTTTATGGAAAGCGATAATAATCTCCATTTGGTTCAGCTATTCCTTGTTCTGACGGGTTTCAACTGCTATAGATTATACCTTGTTCTGACGGGTTTTCTCATCATTGGCTTTGAAACAATCTAGCCTCATGTTATCTCGTCATTCTTTCTCTCCCTTGTATTCATAATCTGTTTTTATTTGTGAAACAGGGATAATTAGTTGCATTCTTCCCTCCCATGGTTCTTATGGAAATTTCTTCCAATAGGTGTTGGAATACTTTACAGCAAGAAGATTTTCATCAAGTAAATAACTGAGAGTTATTTTCCTTATGAACTTTTAGGGTTTTGAAGAAAATGGGTATGACGTGCTAACTAAGGTTTCCCTCCCTTGTTTATTACATGTTAGTCTTACTTTGACTTGGAATTTGTCTAAATAATCCTTTGTATACACTTCTCTAAATACATTCCAGGTACCTAACAGTCTTTTGAACGTTTTCCTTTCTCTTTGCTCGTTATACTGGGCTTGAAGCATTTCAAATGCATGTTTCAATTGTGGGATCAATTTGGCCTCAATATCATCTTAGATCATTTTCCAAACTTTTAAGCTTAGTATATCGATACTCAGTTCTTGTATAGTATGCTACAATAATTTACATTGAGTTCTGTCCCTCGGAATTAGGCATGTATAATATACCTGTAACTATACAACTTTTCACGATATACTACCGATAATCCATTTCTCTCTTAGATTTATTTTAAGCGAATTGTTGAAGCTAAATAAATTAATTGCTATACTTTATATTTCCTTTATATTTTTGCTGCTTGCCTCTATACTTTACATTTCCCTGAGATTTTCACTTGTTGCCTCTTGTAAGTTGAATTATGTATTTCCAACAAATTATGTAAATATAGTATACTTTTTGGTTACTACTTGTGTTTCAATATTTTTTATTTTATTTAAAAAAAAAGAGTTGCTGAGCTCTAGGCTATCTGCATTGACAACAGGTTTTATCCTCGCTGTTAAATTATTTTCTGTCCACTTTTAACTTCTTAACACATTTCTCAACAAATTACATGGCCATGCTTACCATTTTATGAAGTCTTTGTTTATTTCCTTCTATAAAATATCAGATTAGATCTTTAATCTTTCCACTCAGAGGCAACATTTTACAGGTATTTAATTCCCACCTACCTTTACCCCAACGCTTTCGATATTTTATTCCCGATACGCTATGTCAATTTTTTTTCGAAAGAGATCATGATATAGAAGGGTTAGCTATGGGTTACTGGTACTAGGCTTCCTATAGCTATTCTTTGAGGGTTTATTTTATGAGTAGGTACTACATGTGTTAAATATTAGTGTAAAAAAAATACCATTTTACATCATGTTGCAATTACGATAAACCTACTTTTCGCCGTATTTTTTAACATAAAATTTACTAGTGAAATCATCTAGAGACCATTTCCTTTGTTTAAAATATTAAAATAAACACAAAAATTCATGATAAAGAATTCAGAAATCCAACAAGAACATTCAAATAATTTAGTTGCTAAAAAATTAACTATTTATTATTCTTTTCCTAGGCATACAACGATGTTCTACTTGAAAGAAACTTTAAAGGATTTCAAACCAAACAATCAATTCACTTATATGTTTACTTGAAAATACAATAAAAGAAACCATGTTCCTCCGAGCCAAATGCACTTCCTTTCAAAATTGCCCCAACCTCAGGTTTCCTTTATGTTAGAATTAGCAACTAGTATATGAATTATCTTACCCCTAAACCCTACGTGGGTCCTCATAGGAAAATGTGTAAATATATTATTGTTTTGTTATATCCATTCCTTCTACTAGTGATTTCCCTTTCCTTCTTCCCACATACTTTTGGGTCTGTCCCACAATCTTTCCTTTCTCCCACCTTTCAAGACATTTTTCTCTTTTGAAACATTTTCCTTGGGGTTAGGAATTTTGGAAATGTTGAGAGTTCAAAGTGTAGCATTTTTCACTTGAGAAACTTTCCACTTTTTGGGTTTTAAACTCATTTAACCAATTCCTAAAGGAAAAGAAGTTTGATCTCTCATGTGGTGGTATCCACTACATTTTCAAATAAACATGTTTTATTTATTTATCAAAACATATAAATGCTTACATCTATCACTAAAGTATTAGATTTAGTCTACTTCATGTCAAGGATTGTTTTTAGAATATTTACAAGTATAAATTCATCAAGACTTGTAAAATATATAATTACATCAATAAGATATAACATAGGTATATAAATTAAATATTCGATAAAGGTCATGAACATCCAAATACTTACTTTATCATACACATTACATTATGAATATTAAAAAAATTCATAAAAATTAACTAAATTATAACTTTTTACATAATTATTATTGTTAATTATAGAAAGAATTAATATATGAACTACACACATGCTCATATTTAAAAATTAAAAACGTGTAACAAGAATTTTAATTATTATTGCTAAAGTATTCTATATTATTCCATGGAAATTAAATCTTTACCATGTATTTAATAATTATTTATAATTAAATTAAAGTTTCAAAAATATTATTCTAAAATAAACATGTATATGATATTTATTTTTCTTTTCCTATAAATTTTAAGTATTATTATGTCTTATAACATTTTTGGTTTTTATAAGTTACACATAGTAGAAGAAAATGAAAGAATTAAAAAATGTTAAGTTTGGTTATGAATAGATAAAAAATAAAAAATGTTAGGACTCATGAAAAAATAAATTATTCAACCATAAAATCGCAGGTAGATTCTCTAAATAATGAAGGCAAAAGATTCAAAATGGTAGCCATAGTTCCAAAGCAATAAAATAAATAAATTGCTTAGCTTTAATAATTAATAAAAGAAAGTTAGTGGTAGCTTGTTTAAATGCACCAAAATTTAAATTAGGAATTAAATTAATATTACTAGAGTTAATCACAATATGTTAGCGGTTAAACATTATGTAATAAAGTGAAAATTTGATTGATCCAATGTCCGCAAGCGACAAAGGATATGTGTCACATTGTGATTATTTTTCGAGCAAATTTGAAGAGTCGATCTTTTCCCCGCCAAGATCAATGGTCGAGAAGCCTTTTTCCACCCCCTTTCCCATTTCTCAGTAACAGCTAAGGGGGAGGGTGGTCCGAAAAGTCAGTTTCCAATGGCAGGCCCCTTACCTACATGTCACTCCCACAACGCTTCACACCCCCACCGTGCTGAAATCTGCTTACTGCTACCTACCCCCTCTGAAATCCGCCTTCACACCAATGTTGGTTTTGACTCCCGCCAACGGTCTTTTGAATTTTCTCAATTTGATAATTTCCCGATGACAAATAGACTCCCGCCACTTTTACTATCCCGTTACACTCCACTTCTCTACCATTCCCTTTCTCCGTCCCATTACACCCCGCTCCATTACCGTTGTTTACCCAATTTCACTGCCAGTGCTCCATTATTGTTATCCTCCATGGTCATGTTTCTCTAACAATCATCCCATAACGGTAATTCAAACACACTATAAATAAACAAATCCCCTTCCTTGCACCACCTTTGATTCATTTTCTATTGTTGTCGAATTGTAGGTTTTACAAAGAAATATTTCCTTTAACAACTCCACCATCCGTGGCTCTGTCAGATAGAATTTCATTTGCAAAGAATACCCTGATCCAAGTGGATATTAATGGCCACCCGCCCATTCCATTTGGGGCCTAACCATTGTTTCTTTCAGTTTTGTTAGTTTCCTTAATTGTAGCACAATTTACTATTTTTAGTAGTTTTTCGAGTCCTGCACATTTAGAGCCGTTTTGAGGTCCTAAATGATTTTTTTTGGAAAATTCAGGAGAAACATGGAAGTCACTTAGATTTTTCTCACATAAAAAGTTGTAGTTCTAGGATATATCCTTCTAACAAGGTATTGTGCGCATCACAAAAATATCATATGCCAAAGTTACGTCCGAGGGAAAATTTATGTACCAATTTACCCAAACTGTGCCCATAGTTTTGGCGCTTTATCTCCTAGGGTTAGGATTTTGGATGTTTAGGGTTATCCATTGTTTCTCAATAATAAATATGTTTTCAAGCCTTATTGTAACATATTTCTAAGGCATGTAGCCACCACATATGTTCTTAGAGATAATCTATCAGCACCCTAGCTAGTTTATTTCCATTCTTTCTATAAGAATATTTCAGTTATATGTTATTAACGAAATGAATTTTTATTTATGTTGCATATTTTCCTTTCTGTCTATTTCTAGATTTCATTATGTTCCAGCATAAATCTGGATCAGTGGTATTAGAGTGGTCTACTCTTTCTTGATCCTTCTTTGCATGTCCCCAATGAGGTCAGGGTATAAGGATTTAGGGCTCAATCTGGTTGAACCTTTGCAAGACCAACCTTACAAACCCCGATGACTGCCCATGGGGGAGGAAAGGAAATATGAGGGAATAGGATATCCTATCAAAATACTTCTCAAGGAGGCCCTCGATAAATAAAGGAATACGACGATGGATAACTTTTCCCAGATCCTTCAACGACTGCCCATCGGTGACACATCTACATCCAGCAGTCACTTTGGAGGCACCAGTCCTTTTAGGTACAAGTAATCTTTTAAATTCCCATATTTTAGGACCAAATAGCTGCGAATGCTGTAGATAAATGGTTGAATATATTAGAAGTATATTTCTCATTTTATGACATTGCCGACCGAGAGAATATTATTTTTTCATTCCTCAAAGTCGTTCCCCATTTCAAGAACTGGTGGGAAACATACTGTGAGAAAAAGGACGAGGGGTAACCCTCTCTATTCTCGGCCATACCCACTTGGAATTATTTCTGAGAGGCCATCAAGGAACAATATTACCCCATGGGGAGCTATAACGACAAGTAAATACAATGGATTATGTTGCGACAGCAAAGGGAGCAAGATTTGCATGAGGTGAAAAAATTGTTCCATTCCCTGTGCACAAAGTTGGGTATCAAATATTTGGAGAAAAATTTGGTGATGAAGTACCACAGTTTCCTGCACATATACATTTAGGAGGAAATGGAGTTCCTCAACATGTCATCTATTGGTACGACATACCGGTATGCTGCCAAGATTGAGCAGAAATTCAAACAAAAGAAGCAAGAATTTGGATCTGCAAATAAAAAGAAAGGGAGAGGTGCCCCCAAACCACAGAACCAGGAGAAAATTTAAGGCATGGCGTCCCAATAAAACCTACCAAAGATTGAAGAAAATAATAACACCATGAAGCTAAAGAAGGACACGGGAAAATGGCCTGAGTTCCATCAGATCTCCACTCACAACACAAGAGAGTATTGGGCCAAGCAGTCACTGGTGGCCAAGATGAAGGCTTTTGAATTAGATTCATGCTCCAAATCTTAATCAAAAGCCGACAAGAGGAATGATAGAGGGAATAATATTATCGATGCCGAGCCTAATGCCACTATTTCCACCACAGAGATCCAGAAGGAGAAACCAGAAGATACATATGAGGAGCATCTCTTCCACTCCTATATGTGGGTAAAGGGCTCCCCACTACAGTTCATTGTCGATAGTAGAAGTGAAAAGGACCCCATTTCAATAGATTTCAGGATGCATTTGGGACTTCCGACCACAACACACCCACAGTCATACATGATCGAGTGGCTTCACCAAGGATGGGATCTTCGCGTCACTGAGCAGTGTCACCTTACCTACAACATCAAGCCTTTCACAGATGAGATATTGTGTGACATTGCTCCTCTTAATGTTTGTGATTTATTATTAGGCCTACCATACTTTTGGAAGTGAAATGTTGTGTATGAGTCTCGGCCTCGTGCATGTTATTTTTACTTTGGGAAATAATTTTTACATGATACCAGAGGTACCACCGCCTACCGCTATCTCTTTGGTTATTGAAAACTAATGTAGTAAGGTCAGTTCCAAAACTGGGAAATTTGTTTTCTTGATGATCTGCCCTTAGGAACAGAAGAATATTGTGGCCACTACCTCATGACAAGGCTCCTCCGAATGAAAAAAACAAATAAACAAGGTCTTGGAGGAGTATGAGGACATCTTCACCTCACCCACAAGGGTGTCTCTGCACTATCATGTCAGGCACCCCATCGATCTGATCCCAGATGTGATGCTGCCTAATGGAACAATCTATCGGTGCTCTGTTCTGGAGAATGATGAAATCAAGAGGCATATTCATGAGCTTCTACAGAAAGGTTACATCCAGCCGAGTCCATCATACTATGGGAGTCAGATCGTGCTAGTGTGGAAGAAGTATTGGACTTGGAGAATTTTTATTAAATATCGGGCGTTGAAGAAGATCACTATCTGAAATAGGTACCTAATCCCACAGATTGATGACCTTCTAGACAAGCTCAAAGGGGAAAAATATTTCAGAAATATTGACTTCAAGTCTGGGTATCACCAAGTACCAATGGAACCCTCCGATGTGTGGAAGACTGCCTTCAAAGCGAAGGAGGGCCTTTTCGAATGGCTGGTCATTCCTTTTGGGTTGAAGAATGCTCCCACAACCTTTATGAGGTTGACAGACAAGATCCTGCAGCCATTCACCAACTCATTTGTAGTTGGATGACATCCTGATCTTTAGCTAGACTTGGAAAGAGCACTCCACCACATACGACAGGTCCTCCAAACAGTGCGGCAACATAAGTTGAGTGAAAATTTTCAAAAGTGAACTTTTTGCATGACCAAAGTATCTGGGATACATTATTGATGAGCAGGGGGTACATGTGGATCAAACAAGATCCAAGTCATTCAGGATTGACCAACCCCAAACACTCTAACGGAGCTTCATAGCTTTCTGGGTCTTGCTAATTTATACCGCATGTTCATGTTGCGATTCTCTCATATCACTTGGCCCTTGAGTCAAGTCACCAAGGGAGAGTAAAAATAAAATTTGTTTTAGTCAGAATCTCAACAAAAGGCATTCGTATAATTGAAACATTGGCTCTGATCTTCCCTAGTTATCACATTACCAGACTTGCAACAACCATTTCATATAGAGACAAATGCCTCTAACTATACTATTCAAGTAATTATTACTCAAAAGCGGCATCCAGTGGCATATCATAGTGAGATAGTGTCTGACACAGTCTGCAAGTATCCTACTTATGACAAAGAAATTTATTCCATTATGTAGGTATGCCAACAATGGAAGCATTACATTCTGGTGAACGTAAAAATCATCCACATAGACCACCGACCCCTACAGTTCATATAGGCACAAGGGAAGTTGCAGAATGATTTCCATCAAAAGTGGTCCACATATCTACAACAATTGCATTGGAAGGTCAAGTAAAACAAGGGAAACACCAATAATGTTGCAGATTACCTCAACTGACCATATATTGTGGCAATAGCCACCATTCTCAACTCTTGTGGGCATGAGACTTCTGATTGGCCACTTCTCTACAAGAGTGATCCAAAATTCGACCACATATACAAGACACACTTGAAGGGTATGCAAGTTCCAAATTTTCACCTCTAAGATGCAGCGCTATGTCACCTAGGATACCTTTCTGTTCCTTCAAGCGAGTGTCGAAAGATGAGTTTGGAATCTCAACATAGTCGGGTCACTGGGTATTTCAAGGTTGAGAAAACAATGGCACTACTGCAAAATTATTTCTATTAGTTGAAGCTTCGACAAGAAGTCTAGAAGTACATCAAATCATCAACTACTTGCATTATTTCCAAACCGACCATCAAGAAGCAAGGCCTATATACTCTGGTACCTACCCCCAGTTGACCTTGGGAATCCATCTCCATGGATTACATGTCAGACCTTGCTTCTACTAAGCATGGAAATTACACTATTTTCATGGTCGTTGATAAATTCTCAAATATGGCCATTATGGTGACTTGGAAGAAGAATATCACAACAGAAGCCACTACTAAGCTCTTCTTTGAACGAGTGTGGATGCACTTTAGGATCCCATAGTATATCATCTTAGATCAGGACAGTAGGTTCCTCGACACATTTTGGTCCAGCCTCTAGTCAATGCTGGACACCAAGCTCACCGAGTCCATATCTTTCTATCCCCAATCATGATCATACACATTCTGTGCATGTACAATTCAAATAATCCACGCACATGGGAAGAGAGCCTTACCTATGTACAACACAGTTATAACCAAGCTCTCTACAACTCAACCGACCCCAACCCCTTTTATGTGGGCTTGGGATTCCAGACACTATGTCCCGTTGACGTAGCCATGCCATTTGCGGCTACCCATACCAATTCCCCTCATGTCCAGTATGAAGATAACAAGGTAAAAAACTTCATTGAGCACATTCAACACATCCGCCAATAGTTTCATGACATATTGCAGAGATTCAATGCTAATTACAAGTAATTATCAGATAACCATTAGGTGGCACACAACTTCCAGTTGGGCGATAAAGTGTGCCTACATTTGAAAAAGGAGTGCCTCGCTAGACCCCATCACAAGATCCGCCTGATCTGATATGGGTCGTACACCATCACCAAGGCTGTAGGGTCCAATGCCTTCAAGCTTAGTATTCCACCAATTCCTTGTTCTGCATCCAATGTTTAATGTGGACCACCTTCAGCCCTACTTCCCACCTATACTTGACACCTCCAACATTTCATAACAACTCACATCAACAAAGTTAAACCTAGACTACATGGAACAGGCCACCACAGGTTGTATCATGTACATGCAAATAAAAAAAAATCACCAACAAAATACCCAACCATATTGGGTTGTCAAAGCTCGCCAACTCCTGCACCAAGGCAAATGGTTCACCAGGGACCAAGTTCAACAGAAGTTTCCTCATCTCATGGAGGAACTCAACGCAATGGGGACCATTGCTTCCTAAAGGGGGATGAGTGATCTCGGTGGACATTGGTGTCACCTGCCTATTCCACTTGGCACCCCACCATTGTTTCTTTCATTTTTTCAGTTTCCTTAATTGTAGCACAATATACTATTTTTAGTATTTTTTCAGGTCCTGAACTTTCAAAGACGTTTCGAGCCCTGAAGGGTATTTTTTGGAAAAAATAGGAGCAACATGAAAGTTCCTTTGATTTTTCTCACATCCTCAGTAATATTTCTCAAATAGATCTTTCTAACAAGGTATTGTGTACATCAAACAGATATCGAATGCCAAAGTTACCCAAAATGGGACCCATATTTTTGGCACTTCATCTCCTAGGTTAGGTTTTTTGATGTTTAGAGTTATCCATTCTTTATTAGTAATAAATATTCCCTCAAGTCTCATTGTAACATAGTTCAGAGGCTTGTAGCCGCCAGATCACTACTCAGAGATAAGATACCAGTGCCCTTGCTAGTTTATTTTCATTATGTCTATAATCATATTTCAGTTATTTGTTATAATGAAATGAATTTTTATGTCTGTTGCATATCTTCTTTTATGTGTATTCCTGTATTTCATTGTGTTCCTTCATAAATCCAGATCATGCCCCTTCATTTGTTATCAACCTAACACACACATTTCCCTTTTCTTTTTCCTCTGCAGGTCAAATGGATCCTAATGAAAATGATTGAAAATCAATTGTTGAATAAACCCCTTCTCTATCTACACTCGTTGATCTTGACCATGTCCCTTTTGTTGATAAATACTTCAAAACCATAGACACAAAGTGATAATTAGAATTCTAGTAATCGCACCTGTGGCTAAAACCGAACTATTTGGAGAATGAGGATGATGTCAAACTATGGGATTCCTTATTACTTCTATAGTCATTCCCTCTGACCCATTAAATTCCCTCACCTAGTAACCTAGTGTTAAGCTAGGTATGATCCCATTAAAATGGAATTGGTAGCTTAGAATGGAAAAATTTTGATTTCTATCACTCCAAAGGCCATTAACCAGATGTTATTGATCCCACAATGTGATTCTCTTATTATTTTCTCCAAGTCTTCTCTCATAGAGTTATACGATAAGCTGACCTTTCATCAAAGAGCACAAATATTTAAAACATTCATTCCTGATGATGCTAAACTTCCAAAGAATAACCCTCCTTAGCCATCCTCCAGGTTCTATGAAGCCAAGAGACATATCATTTCCTTAATTTCCTGTCTGTTAGGCTATCCCAATTACAGAACAATGGATGAGCTTATTATTGGTTACTTCTCCGTTTTCTCTAAAGACAATCAACCTACATTCATATAAAATAATAGCCAATTCTTGGTTGATAATATGCATCAAAAAATGATGAACTTGACAACTCAAGTAATGTTTAAGTACATTTTTGAACTTATTCAGATGCTTATTTGTCAGCAGGGAGATTCATTGTCAATCAAATTGCATAAGTAGGATGATCAGGGTGTAAATCAGTCATTTATTCACTGGAATCAGTTGGTATGATCTATCTCAATAGAGTTTTCTTTTGAATATTTCATTGATTCATTCATCCATCCATCGAGTTACCCAATTTCTAACCAACCATAAAGAGTCTAGAATTGGCCAAGGTATCAAAATAATACTTCATTTAAGTGATCAGGTAAAAATCGGAGATTGGTATATATACCAGAATTACACAGAGATCCGACTATATTGTTGTGAACTAGCATCTTATAAGCTTCCCAAATATGTTCCAATGAGACTGTTCTCTTTGGAATATGTTAGAAAAATGATTAACATGGATGAATTTCACTTTGTTTTATGTAAGAGAAAATCAAAGTTCAAGATCAATTCTAAAATAGGCTCTTTCATATGTAACACCGGATCAGCAGTGATTGAAGCAGATGTCATCCTCAAGAGGATGAATTTCCAGGCAAGCTTCACTTGGTCTTAAGATCCTTTTAGCATAATTTGAAAATTAAGGGTAGAGTTGAAGATAACTCTCTACAATAATACACCTAGGCATCAGATTGAGAAATTTATGAACCAAGATCAGTGGATAGACTCCAATTTTTGAAGACAAACAACAAAAAAGGCCTAGGGAGGAAACATCAACTTTTGCAAAATTTTCCAAGGAATTTGTAATTCAACAGAAGAAACATAAGACTTATTTCAATATTTCTACAAAGAAGAGCCAAAAATAACAACAAATCATTGACTTTGGATATGCATAAGTATCTACAAAAGCATAGTGGAGTGTTCCTAATACTCCATGATCTTCTTCATCTTCACAAGAGCCCATGGAGATCATTCAATCAATTGGAACGAGTAAAGAATATGATCAAAAAAATTTGTTTAATTATTATGATCAAACAAAAGAGTGAATCCTTGAAAGCTAATGTTTAAAGTTAGTGTTGGAAGCACACTTATACATCACAGCATAGGTTGTTTACAACTTTTGACATTGAAAAGGGAACAATGCACATGGCTTGTTTAGAATCCCAACTCCCTTTTCCCAAAGATCCATCTCATTATAAGAAAACAACTTTTTCATTTGATACAAATCAAATTCATCCTATAGATGACATGGACATGCACAGACAGTCTCCAGACATGCTTTTCTCCACCATGACTAACACAACCATGCCATTGCCCAAGTTGAGAAAAAACTTTTCAAATGTACAGTCATAGTTGAAGATAGAAAAAAATTCCTCTTTAGCTAAAGACAATAAGTTAAAGTCTTCAGAAGATATTGTAATAAATATTGGGTATGACACCAAGGATTTCAAATATGTAGAAGAGATATTTAAGAATAATAATGCATGTATTGCAACTCTTCAAAAGGGGCTAAACTTTCCTTCTATAGAAGATCCTCATATGAAGGAAATAGAGGAAAGTGAAAAAAATAGAGAGGAGATGCTAAAACTCTTGATTGAGTGGAATACTCAAATAAAGAAGATGGAGGAACAAATTGAAGTATTTCTTATGGAGAAATAAAAATCAACTTCTCTTTCCATGATCCCAGTTTCAGCAATGCTTATTCCAGTTTTGGGTATAGAGCCAAGCTCTTCATAAAAAACAATTGAATCTACATCAACAATAGGTGATCCAACCAAGCTTGTGCAGGATTTGACCTTACAAAACAAAGAGAATGAAAAACTTCTCGAGAAATTCTGAAACATAGAAGCTCAAAAGATAAAAAATGACGCCTTCTACATGGAAGAGATGCAGAAATATCATTGACTATCACAGAAGGTTCAGAAGATGGAAAATGAGATTTTGATGGTAGATGCCTTGGCCCAAGACAAGGAAATCATCTGAACTGAAATACACCAATAAATTATAGAAGTATGGCCATCCATAAAGATCATTTTTTAGCAGGAGGAACTCATCAACAAGTGTAAAGCAATCATTGAACAAGAAAAGGAAGCACTTAAGTAGAAACCAGTAGAAACATCAAACATGAGTAAAGTGATAAATACAAAGAGCAAGGAAAAATTGCAGCAAATTAACTTTACAGATAGAACAACCACTATTTTTGATATCAAGAAAGTATTATAGAAGAAGAATCTGTTGAATAAATTGGAGACTAAATGTCAAATTTTGGACATTTTTGTCCAAAGATTTCACACCAAGTTTAACCTGCTAAACCAGAGGGGATTGCTTGGATTAGTAGCTCCCAATGAAAATCTTATCAACTTGGAGGAGTACTGCAAAAATCTCTACACAATAGGCATTGATAAAGGCAATTTTGTAGGAATCAAAGGTCCCATGACTTGAAAATATTTTATGGAAACTTTAGATTTTTATTTGATAATTAAAAATTAAATCAAACATCTCTTCATCAACAAGCCTACATTTCATAGATGCGCCGAAATAGATGTCTTTGCATAGGACTAGTAAATCTGGATATACTGAGTCGGAACAAATGGGATCACTTGTGTGAAAGAATCGAGTAATTTTTGTCCCGAATAACATGCCAACACAACAACTCTTTTTGGGGCCACATCATCAACTGCTTCCTCAAAGACAATGACAAATCACTCATCAGTTTTCATATTCCTATTATTTGATGTTATTTTTGTAATCAGTTTAGATACTTCTAAGTGATAGAAATCGGAATACATGACTCTCCATTTTATTTATTAAGATTTTTACCCTTGGATGAGAATTTGTAAGTAGAAGTGTATGATATTCTTTTATCATTGATTATTACTAAAAGGATTTTGGATTTATTTCAATCAATTTACCTCCTTGTAAGTTTGTCTAGTATTGATTTCACTTTGTGTTCTTCATATATTTGAGTTTAATTAAAATAAGTAGGTAAGAGAAAACTATGTTTCAGTCTATCTTTATAGTATATTTTAGAGATTGACTTATTAAACTATATGTTTTTATAAGTCCCTCTATATCAATTAATTTTCAATAATATTCATAATGTTGAATATATTTTGTTAAGTTGGTAAACATTTCTTTATAGTATTTCATACTTATGATAAATTAAACATTCAATCTGAATACTTAACTGATGATATTTTGTTACAATTTTTTCCTTCACATATGCAAAATTAAATCATTGTTTTGAAGTCAAGCAACATAATTTTTCTTAATAGTTTATACTATCAAAGTTTAAAACATCTGTTTCTATTTTATGAATACATTGGTCATGAAAAAACCCATTTAAAAAAAAAAATAGATGCTCTGTCATAATTAATTGACCTAGAACTATCTCAGAGGAAAACACTATGTATATATTTATATAGTGAGAAAGTTTATATTGATGAAATGCTCATTATTATAAAGAGAATGTTAAAATTTGTAATTGAATATCAACTATTTAACAATGCCATTTATATTTTATTTGTAAACAATATGTAGTGGTGATTTACATTACACGAGAAATTCAATATTGGTGTCTATAACAAAGATATTGTTCTAAAATTTATTTAAGTGGTTTTTCAAATCTTATTGTATATTGTTAGAATATTTTTTAGAATATAATGATATATAGTTATTATTGATTAATGGTAATGAATATAAAACATGATATTTGAGCATAATAAAGTATTAAAACCTTCCAATTACAGCAAATGTAAGAAATTGATGCGATTATAGACCCTTAATGATGTAAGTGAGGATTATTATAAAAGGAAAATATTTTAGATAGTGAAGAGGGAATAATTCTTCTAGAGACTAATCAAATTATAGAGAAGGTAAAATATTGGCTTGTAGGGAAATTATGTGGCTATGATGGTCTTTGGATTTTGTGTGTGTGTAACAAAAAGAGAGACAATTTTATTTGAAGAAGGGAGCATAAGTTTTGCAAAAAACTAAGCATGGTCTTTATGATCATGATTTTGTGTATATAGAGGAGATTTAACTATATATTGATTTGTGTCTAGTAGTGTGATGAATTATGTTGATCATTCATTTATTTATGAATGCATTCCATCAATTTATGATATTTTTAGAATATGGTGTTTTTAAATCGGGAAGAATTACTATATTACTTCATATTGACGAAACAATATAAAGGTATATAGTCATGTTGCTCTTAATTATTTGACGTTGGGATACCAAAGTAATAGTATGATAATTTATTTGATTAAACACATAGAAAAAATTGAACAACAAATCGTATAACATACTATAAGAAAAATGATCTACATCCTATGCTAAAATCTGAAGTGACTCATTCGGTATCATATTCAAAAATGTTATGACTAAATATCATAAAATAATATAAAATGGATAGGATTTAGGTAATGGATAAATCCCCTACATACACCAATGGTGAGAAAGCATGATAACCATATAGAGAGATTAATCATTATACCTCCATGGTGGGAGGGTGATCAACATGTAATAATTCCAAGAAATTTCACTCAAGAGGTTCCTGATTGAACTCAATACAATTAGCATTTAGTGGGATAATATCAGATAACCACCCTTGTTTCCCAACCTATTAGCTAGTTTTCTACCTAATATGCTCACATCGGAGCTGATAGAGGTTGGTATTTGTATGAGAAGGGAGAGAATCCTTTCCAAACATCCTTCCAAACTCAACAATTTTGATGCATTGGAAGGGGGGATCCATTTTGAATGTTTCTAACCACAGTTTTGATTAAATTATTTCAGCTCTATAATGAAATTCCTATATCCATTTCTAATAGATACATTTATCGCATATTCTAATGCATATAATTCCATAAAATTCTTTCTATCTATGCATAAGAATCCTACAAGAATATTTATAATGGTTCTTCTAGCATCTATTAAAAATCCATTATAATTTTCTAACCCTGGTTAGCCTTTGGAGGTACTATCAAAGTTTGATTTAATATTCCTAGGAGGTGGAGAACTCCACATAGAGGTACTACTACATCATGGATGAGGAATCCATAAAGAAGTGATAACCAGACATTAGTAGATGTTTAATGAATTAATAATTTTATCTTCCCAAGGATTATAGTTACAATAATGCAGAGTTCAATCAGAATATAAAATATTTTCCTTGATTTATTTGATGAATTTTCACGAGATATATTCTTCACATTTCATAATTTTTTTCAACATTCCCTTGTTTTGTTCCTTCAATGTCTCCTATAAAATGAGTCTTGGAAGTAATTGTCGGGCCTTATTGATTATGGAACGAGGGAAATAAATTTTTCTCCATTATAAAATGGTAATTATAATTTCGTTCATGAATATTTTTGACTGAAAAATATAAAATATCTTATGTCCCTTTGAGTTCAGATGAAGGAGCATGAGTTGAGTAGGTTCTCTATATTTTTAGAATCTTGTAGATAATGGTAACAATGTTTGGGGCCTCAAAATCCTTCTTATTTTATTTTATCCCAAGTTAGTATTTTTGAATGATCTACCTACCACAAAATTAGATATACGAACCGCTCATCCAATTTCCAAAATTTTCTCCATATTTTAGCATCTGTAAGTGAGGAGGCCCCAATTACTATGTTGTAAGATTACTTTAAGTTGTAGATTCCACTCTATTTATGCACCCATCCTATCTTATCTAAAAAATGAAATAATTTTATATTTTATTCTTTAATAATCATCGAGAATCCATCCATTTTGTTATTTATAGTATATTATAACTATTATTCTGTAGGAAACCTGGATCTTTGTCAATATTGTTCAGGTTGAGGCTATAGATAGTCAACAAATTTAACTCTACCTTGTTGGATTAATTTATTTTTAATTTCTTTAATATTATTTCCATATTGTGATTTTCACATTCAGTTCCAATAGTATCTTAAAAATAGATATGTTACCTTTTCCTACCTCTTAGAAGTTGTGGCCTTGTATTACGAAGCAGTATTGCATGCAATATTCCAAATCATTGAGTCACTGATATCCCACTCTATCATTATTAGGTTGTGCTCCTCTATTTCAAGAGTATATTTCTTCCTCCAAAAGTTACTCTAAAGATCCCCAAGAGAGTTTATCTAACTCCTATAGGTTTTGGAATCTAAGGTTTTACATAGAACCCCTAGATATATAGACCTAGGCCCCCCATCATTTTTGGAAAATCTTTCACTAAATAATAAAGGCTTTGTAAAGGGCTAACAAAGTTCATAATGAGTATTTCTTGTAATGGTTTCAAGCCTTGTTAAGCAATCCATCGAGAACCAAAACCATCATATTCCTTATATGGAATAGAAATATATTTCTCATGGAAAGTCAATTAGGTTTAGCGTAGGTGGTAGGGATAAATACTACATGTGACTATGTGATGAACTCATAATGAGTATTTCTTGTAATGGCTATGAACCTTGTTGTCTAAGCAATCCCTCGAGGACTGAAATATGTATGTTCCTCGTATTGACTATAAAGATATTTCTAATGTATTGGTATATAAAGGTATGAGAGAGGAGTGGGAAATGAGCCACAAGAAGTCCTTAGAATATTGGCAGGTAGAAGATTAGTGCAAAAAAGAAAAAAAGGTAAAAAATTCAAAAACGGAGAAGAAATACAGGGGCAAAATGGTCAAACAGCAAATTCATAATCCATGGGAGGAACACTAATTAGAGATAGTGAGAGAATATTTTCCCTTAGCCTAGGGGTAACAAAGGAAGACATTAGAACTCTCACATATGAAAGTGTAGTTAAATAAAAATTAATCTCTATACCAATAATGAGAGGGAGGAAATATGGTAAGAAATGCAAGAACAAGAATCTAAATGGAACAAAGCATTGGGATTACAATCCATGCTCACCAAGTTTGGCTACTTCCTTTTAGGCCTATTGAAAAATTAGGTTTGATCTATCTATGTATCTTGTTATCTAATTAGTTTGTAAAATAGTTTCCAAGTAGCTATGTTAGAGCATATATTTTGTGAAAAAAAAATCACCGTCCTGACCATCTTGAGATAGAGATGGACGGATATGAGTATTGGTGATAGAATTCTCCCATTTTTTGTTGTAACAAGTTGTATAGGTACAACTATAAATACCTAATTTTAGCTCAAACAATATCCATTAGTGTGAGAAAAAATGTTTGATTTTTTCATCTTGCTTTTTTTTATCCCTATCGATGTTTAATAAATCCAAGGATAAGATGGATTTATATTAGTTTATAGTTGCTTAAAATTTAAATATAGAAATTGAAATAAATATGATGTCATTTCATTTTTATTTTATGTTGAAGTCTTTAAATAAATAACAGGTCGGGTCTTTTTTTTTCATTTTATTTTATTAATGACACAACCACACATGGGAAACTCCCCCACCCTGGGCTATCAAGCACCTTGCTTCCATTGGTGCAAAGAATGAATATGGCATGAGAAAATTATGGTTCTTAACCATTTTGAACTTGGAGGCCAGTTATAGTTAAATAAAAAACATTCAAGATCTTCTAGTTGATTATTTGTCTTTCATCAACATATCTGCTTGTTATAACACCATTTAGATACTTTTTAATCAACCATAAAAACTTTGGCTGATTGCTATTTGAATTAAACTCTCCAAAGGTCGATGATAGGAATATTATTTTAGGCTATCCATACCCTACAAATATTTAAATCATTTAAGCTCAACATAAACTTTTGATGTGTTTCATTAATCTGAACTTTTGCTCCCAATATTCCATCCCTCCACTTGACATACTTCAACAGTCTCCTTTGTGTTGTTATATAGTTAGGTGTTTGTGCTTCAACCTAGATAGATAATTTTGTATTTTAAGGATATGTATGCTTTTCAGTGAAATTTTATTGTGCTTTTAATGTATTTCAGAATCTTCAACGACCTCCTTTGTGGAATTCTATTGCTAGGTGTTTGCGCTTCAACCTAGATAGCTAATTTTGATTTTGAAGGATATGCCTCCTTTTTAGATACATTTTTATTGTGCTCTTAATTTATTTCAGAATCTTAACAAAATTGCCCTCTTTCCTTTCTATCTAATAATTAATTTAATTTAGAGTATTGATTGTAGTTGGCGATAATACCAGATTAACATCAACATGGATTTAGAATTTTCTTAGACTTGATGTTGAATTTATACCGATTGTAACAAGTATAAGGATGTAAATAATTCTTTCTCTCTTTTACCAATTTAATATCTTTTACTTTTGTGTACTTACAGTCATCCAAGACTCATGAAGAGAGCAGTTTTGTGTATTTACAGTCATCCAAGACTCATGAAGAGAGCTGGAAAGAATTGATACAACACAAGTCAGAAATGTTGTGCCAGAAATATTATTTTTTGCATAGTTGATCATCTTGGTCATGCATATTATTTCAGATAGACTCAAGACTTTAATAAGAAATATGACATTATAACCTGATCCATGATGTATATGTCTAGATTACAGACATCTCAACAAAATGATAATCAAAGATATGTTTCCTATTCCTGTCATTGATGAATTATTAGGTGAATTTCATGGAGTAATTTTCTTTACTAAATTGGATCTTCATTCTGGATGTCATCAAATCAAAACGAGGCAATATTTTTCCAAAGCATCCTTTGGATTACATGAAAGTCACTATGAGTTTTTGGTTATGCCATTTTGGCTTACAAATGCACCTTCAAAATTTCGAAGCTTGATGAATTCTATTTTCAAACCCTTCCTTAAAAAAAATTTGCTAGTAAGTTTTGATGACATACTAATCTACAACAAATCTTTGGAAAAGTATGTACAACATGTTGGCAAGGCGTTGACACTGTTGGAAGAGAAACAACTATATGCAAATCCTTCCAAGGGTGCCTTTGGGGTTCAAAAAGTAGAATATTTAGGTCATATTGTATCACATTATGGTGTCAAGATGGATCCTAACAAAATCAAAGCTATGAGGGAATGGTAAATCCCCAATACCCTAAATAAACTAAAATGATTCTTAGGATTGAAAGCATATTACCGCAAGTTTGTCAAGAATTATGGTCAAATAGCAGCGCCTTTTAACAAAATAACTGAAAAATGATGAATTTTCATGGACTCCATAAGAAACCAAAGCTTTTGAATAACTTAAGGAATCTATGCGTACAACTCACATCTTGGCGACACCTAACTTCAAAAAAATATTCATTGTGGCATGTGATGCCTCAAGCCATGTAATTGTTGCAGTTTTTATGCAAGAAGGAAGACCCCTTGCCTTTGAGCAATATTCATAAGTATTTCTTGGAGCAAAGACTATCTTCAGAAGAGCAACAAAAATGGGTCAAAAAGATGTTGGGTTATGACTTTGAAATTATCTACAAAAAAAGATAACAAAATATTGTGGTAGATGCACTCTCAAGGAAAGAGGAAGACACAAATGGTTCAACTATTACAAAGTAACTAAATATAAAAATGAATATCAAATCATATTATTTTAACATGCTATTTAACTCTATTTTAATTTTTTTAGTGTAATTGTCATTTTATTATTTTTAAATATAATATTAAATGACAATACCTTCCTCTAAAATGTAGACAGCTTTTTCTATATAAAAATAATTCAAAATTTAAAATTTCTATAAATTACATATCAACTCTATATTAAAAAATAAATAAATTACAAATATGTCTTTGCAATTTATTAACTAAATGAAAATTTATTAATATAAATATCATTTTATTATATTTAAATAAAACATTAAATTACAACATCTTACACATACTAAACCATATACTATATAGTACTTCTCTTTTAAGCAACAAAATTTAAGATTTATTTTTTTGTTTTGAAGAACAAACATTAAATTGCAACATCTTACACATACTAAACCATATAGTACTTCTCTTTTAAGCAACAAAAATTAAGATTTATTTTTTTGTTTTAAAGAACAAACATTAAATTGCAACATCTTACACATACTAAACCATATAGCACTTCTCTTTTAAACAACAAAATTCAAGATTTAATTTTTTGTTTTAAAGATCTATATGTCACCTAGGGTAAAATTCAAAATTTAATATTCTTTTAAGAGAGACTCTATGTCATCTGGTTTAGCTTCAGTCTTGCTTCATTTTCATTTACTTTAATTAAGTAATAGCTTAGAAGTCAGGTTCGAGATTTAAAATTTCATCCTGAGAGACCCAGATTTATTATTTTTAAATAGAGAGTTGAATGCCAACATTTCCTTTTTCAGAAGGAGAATGCCAACATTTCCTATCCCAGCAAGGAATCAAGATTTAAATTTTCCTGCCATCATCTTTGACTTTAAGTGATGTCCTACGCCAACAAGGAATTAAGATTTAAAATTTCCAAATGCACCATCATCTCCTGGGGTCGTTAAATTAAGAGTTAGAAATTAATATTATATAACACCATTGCTATAAGCCAACAACTCCAAGCTTTTGAACTTTTCCTAACCAAAAGATTCAATGGCATTTTTCGTGATGGAGCTACTAGTAAGACTACTGTTAGATTTTAGGAAACTTGAATCTAGTTAGATTTGCCGAATTGGGTCAAAAATCAACAAAATTTATAGAAATTGTCAACTCAGCTCACCAAAGGGACAAGTGGAATTGACTCACAGAAGCTCACCGAGGAGATACTTGATTTTCCTAAACAGTCTTTTGTGTATCTAGTAGGATTGTTCACAATCTTGCCAGTCACTGTTTATCTACTAACAGATTTTGCACTTAGCTCATCTATATTAAATACAGTGAATTAAGATTCAGATCTACTCTACTTGGTAATTGGATGTTCTGTTTTCATGGAAGGGCCTTTCTTGGAAATATAATATTTTTTTCTGGTTGACTTAATTGTTTCTTTAGCACGTCCAATACTAATTTTTCATAATATTTACAAGTACTTATAGAAGATGGTTCATTAGAATTTAGAAGCAATAATGGGTTATCAAAATCAATGTAATTTATCTGAATAAAAAGATCTGTGAAAATATTTGTCATCTGTGATTTTGTATGTGGACTATGATTAGATCATATGCAATGCATTTCCAATCTGAAGTTACATTTTTTGTTTGCAGGTAGAGAATGTCTTCAAGGAGCAGAACATATTGGATGCATATTTTCTCATTGAAGGTTTTTGCTATCTTGTGACTGAAAGAATCATGGCCATTGAAAATCAAAAGTAATTGATTTGCGATTCCTTGAATGCCTTTTTTATTTTAACATGTTATCTGTTTTTGTATTTCACAAAGACCCAAAATATTATGGTTATTTATTAAGTGGTTTGACCTTATAACCTTATGTGTTTATCTAGTTTCTGACTATTTTAGGACATGCCCTAATGATTTGAAAGAAGCCATAGCAAGTTTAATTTTTGCTGCACCGAGGTGTGAAGACTTGCCAGAGCTTCAAGAAGTTCGTTCAATTTTTTCTGCAAAGTATGGTCATGAGTTCACTACAGCTGCAGTTGAGCTACGTCCTGACAGTGGGGTTAACAGGCAGGCAAGTAAAGATTATTACTTCAATTCTTCTAGAGAAATTAGCTCATTCAGGCTTCACTTTTTTAGTTGAAATTTTGAGATTAAATTTGTTGCAGTGTGCTAATTTGTTATCATATATCATTAAGAAATTATCAACCAGAGCACCGAGCACAGAGATAAAATTACGTCTTTTGAAAGAAATTGCTGCTGAAAATGGAGTTGAATGGAATTTTGAGAAAGCTGAGAAGGAAATGCTCAAACCGGCAGAAGACTTACTGGCAAGCATCCTAGCTGCTTTCTGTTTCTGATCATTTTCATTTTAGTTGAATCAATTAATTCATATGATGCATTTGGGCTAGTGCCACTAGTATGTTTTCATGTGTGAATTTGTCCGAAGTTTTACTGAAACAAGGATTCTTTTTTTCTGTTTGTTGATTTGTAGTGTAGTTCTCTCCTTGCTCGAAGACTATTATGAAGTAGACAGTTTCAACAACTTATGTTCAATTAAGATAGGACATTGTTTGATCATTTATTTATATTATAGTGTTATAAAATTCTAAAAGAGCTTTCTATTGTTTGTTGCATAATCAGGTTGATGGTGTTTCCCTATCTTATGTACAGTTGTTTGGCTATAAATTTTGTTTATGCACGATGGATCAAAGCACTTCTTTGCAGGAAGCTAGTTAAACTCGAAGCCTCCAGATGGTACAAGGGACAATTCAGTGCTAGGAAATGCCAAAGTTAGCAAAGAAGTCCTTGAGTGTGTTCTCAAGCCTCTCCCACAACAACTCAAACAATATCTTAGAAAGGGCTTTGTCAAAATATCAGCAACCTGAGAATATTACTGAACATACTTAAGGATCACTGCACCCTACTCAACTCTATCCCTGTTAAAATGGTACAAGATATCAGTGTGGTTGAAAAAACCATGAAACACTTGATTATCAGGGAGCTTGACACAACTCTGATTATCTTAGTAAATCATGGTAGACGAGATCTGATTGATCAACTATATTTTCAACTTCTGAAGCCAGATGGCCTCACAACTAGCAGAACTAGCTTCAATATACTCTGCCTTTGCCAAATTAAGTGCCACTGCCGCCTGCTTCCTGATTAACAAAGATATTATATATGAACCCAAGCTGAAACAAAGCCATGAATCACTCTTCATGCCACCAGCATCTCTGGCCCAGTCGAAATCCACTAAAGCATGCAACAACTCAAATCACTATGAAGAAATGTGCCAGTGTGCCCTTTAAGTACCTCACATACCTCAGACCATGGAGCAGATTTGTAGCAACCTCGGCTCAACCATATACTAGCAGCCAAGATGGACACAAAATTGGTGTCTGAACCCCCCTTGTTTGTGAGACAAGGGACCTCATCCACACAACAATTTGACTACTAAAGCCTACCATACATGTTAGGGAACCTATATACTTTTTGTACACTGATGAATCAACCAAATCTGAATCTGAATATACTGATAACTTCAAAATATGTATCATAAAATTATCCAAGGGTTTATAGTCCATTATCCGAAACTACTTCAGAATCACAATTGCATACTTACCCCTGTTCGAGGACCAACTCACCTAAACTTTGCCAAACCTCCAAACCCAAGAAATAATGAATGAGGTTCATGTCCTTCATGTCAACTTCACTTGCCAGTTTCTTTTTGCACGACACGGTAGATTTTTTTGAACTAACAGTTAGGACCACGTCATCTACATACAACACAAAGATAAGCATATCAAATTTATCATAATCAAACAAATAATACAATTTAGGACC
The DNA here is from genome assembly GCA_034641835.2 of Pinus albicaulis. Lineage (NCBI taxonomy): Eukaryota > Viridiplantae > Streptophyta > Pinopsida > Pinales > Pinaceae > Pinus > Pinus albicaulis. The sequence goes on from CM076581.1 coordinate 741,081,174, forward strand.
TGCAACAGTCTTAGTGATGCCCATAATCTGTAAGTACTCATCAATCCATGGGTACCAAGCACATAGAGGCTACTTTAGCCCAGAAAGAGCCTTCTTCAACTTGCACACATGGGTATCCCATTGATGCAACTCAAAACATCCTAGCTGATTAATGAAACTTCTTCCTCAATGACTTTAAAAAAAATATGTTTTACATACATCCAATATAGAGGTTAATCAAATACCAAAGCTAACAACATGATCATATCTATCATGGCATCCCATCATACCTTCTCACTTGTTGTCTCCTTGTAACTGGAAGACTCTACAACAAAAATGGAATACATCAGTGCAACATAATTAGGAAACTTCTTAGGACAATGATGCACCTGGAAAGAACTCTTAGGCTCTCCTACTTCCTCATGTGCCCCCTGTGTTGTTTGGGTAAACCACCTGGACCTCCTCGCTGAACTGGAAGGTCAAATGGTCTCTATACCTACATTGGAATCTACCAGTGATCTAACTCTCATTTATTTGGAATCAATGGATCAACAATTGAAAAAAATAAGTTTCTCAACCTCCTCAACCTCTACTGGAGGCTCTTGAGACTTAAGAGGACCCTATATCCTCATCAAACTTGACATCTCAGCTTAAAACTATAATCCACTAGGATGGAATGTAGATTCTATAAGCCTTAGAAGTATCATTGTATTCCCCAAAAATAGCCTTCAAACTAGGGGGCTCTAAGTTCCAACTTAGTTCATCTTCCCTTAGAAATATGAATATATTCAAGACAACCAAAACATCCATGGTTATTTTGGACTTATGTTGCCCATTGTTCCTGTAGATCAAAAGTGTCATTGAGCCTCACATTGAACTCCAGAGCCTATCAGATCATTGGGACATTCGCAGGTTGGACTGTGGGTAACGACTGCATAAAATAAGGGACAAGAAACAAAGGCCATTAACAACAACACAGATCTGGTCACGATTCACATAACAACCACACAATTTGACAATGTTATGATAATTTTCATTGCTTAGAAAATCAACCGAAGAATGAAGACAACCAATATTATTAGAAAAGATATCAAGAAAATATCAACCTATTTTGAAAGATTCATGAAATCGAAGCCTAATCCAACCACACCCAAAAGTGTTAAGAAGATTAATCTGATAATACTTATGCACTCATGGCTAACGGAGTGATTCCACCAACCCCGAAAACCTCAGGAGGACCCCTAGAATGCTGAAAAGAACATGACCAGTATCTCATCTTGCGAAAACCCGAATAAGACTTATAAATATATCATCCACGATTCACTTACAGGAACAGTTGATGAAAACAACGAAACACATCCACATCCCTGCAAGAACGAGCTATTCTCAACAGAGAAAGCAACATCTTCAATCATGTTACGAGTACTCTAGATATCCTCCATCAGCACCTTAGTAGATTCCATCCCTTCTGAACCGGGGAGAGCAAGGCCTAGTCTTTCCCTTGTGCACACCAGATTAATTAAACAAAGAATTGACACTGAAGAATGATATCTCAAAATTGATTCCACAAGTGTCATTTTTAAAGTCTATGTTTCGAGTCACCAATTGGAATTGAGATTGTTACCTATGAGCGAGACAGAGAAAGATGCCACAATTCCCAACTGTAGTGATTCTTTACTCATGAAAAAAGTTCCCAGTGACAAAGGACCCAAGACATAGCTCGAAGCTCATCAAAGACCTTCCATTTTCCCTGATTGTGCGCCACCCTTGCTAGCATAACTTCCCTTTTCCTAAAAATCAGTGGATGACCAAATCATAAACATCCCTACTCACACAGAATGGAGAAAACAGAGCCACCTCTCCTCAATTTAATCTCCCTATCATCGGATAGTCCCATACGAATATGCAAGCTCACATCATAAAACCAGGGTGCCGAGACAGAGTAATCATCACACAACTAACTGAGAAGACACCTTTGTTGTACGCCATGAGCATTGCGTTACACTCCCATCTAATCCTCATTAGTCCTTATGAATGAGACTCACAGGAAGAGATGTTGGATATCAATTCTAAAGGATTTAGCTTAAGGATGGAAGGGGGCGACGCCGGTGCCATTAAATGCAACACGTTTGCATGCAATCAAACCTTCTGATGTGCCCTAATAAAACCCCACTTATGTGAAGCATCAAATCAAATCTCGGCCAAAAACCATTAAATTTGTAAATCTCCGCTCATGATTGAAGAATAAGAAAAAACTGATTTATCTTTGTTAGGTTTACCTCCATGGCAGAGACTTATTGTTGTTTCTCAATAATACAAGGTCCCAGATTTTATTATGGCAAATCTGATGGGGTAGATTCCTTGCCCCGTGTTGCACCTTTATAGGAGATTAAACCTCTTGGGTTCTCTGGTTCTGAAGCACCCCATTGCAGTTTCAAAGTCAAGACAATGGTATAATTTCTCGAGATGTTGTAATCATGTAGCTGGGATTGATCCTGACGTTGCTTCCCTACGCAAATAAAACGTTCTATATCTGCATGATAGCCCACTGGATTCTCTATACTTTGCTTGAGATTCACCACATAGTCCAAGCTAGATACCCAAAAAAAGTGAGACTTCTCATTGAAGGTTTTGATAAAAATTTGAAAGCCCTTCCCCTGTTCCAACTCTTCCGACCCCCTCCACTCAGCCTGGACCAATAATAAGAGGGCGTTTTTTTTGGTAGATCTGCACCATTAAAAAAGCAGCCGAGGCTCCTTGCACAACCCAGGGCTTTCAAAAGGGGGCCTTTATTGTTGGTCGTCACCAAATGATTCCTCTTCTTGATTGATAGAAGAACATTTGAGAGGCGGTCCCAAGTAGCCGACGGCGTGCGGTACCACCTAGTTTTTGGCATAATTTTTCTCATTGTCATCACCATCACTCTTTTTTGTGGCTTCCACTAGCGCATCTCTCGCAGTGGGAGACAATCGGTTCCGACTTTGCACTGAAGGCCCCCAAGAAATTACATACTGGCAGATCTAGCATAGAAAGCTTCGAAAATGTCGCGCCATGAGAAAATTTGCGTCGTGAAATTTGTTGTTGCAGTCCCAACAGAGACTTGCTTCGTCCGCCTCGCAGATGGGCTTGATTTTCAAGGAATTGAGAGGGCGAAACCAGCCCAACATAACCAGTCCCATTTCTAGAAATCGGGCGATCTGAATAAAATTTTCCAAACAAACCAGGCGAATCGGGGTTGGAAAGTTTTATCCGCCCTAATTTTTTATGGCTAAAATATAATAATAATTTATTTATTAAATATTTTCTGGGCTAACTTTTTTAACTATTGAAAATGGGTGTAATTTAAAAAATTCACCCCTTCAAAATTGGAAATCCCTTAAATTTCTCCCATGGGCTAAAATTCACCCCTAAAATTATCTATGCTCCACTGTATTTGGTGTCTAGTCCACCCCTCTATTTCCCCTACACCATTATGAAATACTGAATTCGCTCCATTTTATATGGTGTTTTTATTTTGTTTCATGTATATTAACAAATTATATTTATTCCATATGTTATCCCTTTTTTTAATATACTTTAGTCACTATTGGAAAATTTTCATGATTAATCCTTTAATTATGGGTGCTTCTATCCAAAATTACTTATATTTTCAATGAAGGAGTGATGCATTATCTAGAAGGCTTCAAATCGGAATTGGTTATTGGTTGTACATCCTTTCCAATATATTTAGAAACATATAGGACAATGGTAAAACCAAAAATTGGTAGGATTGAGGCTTCAATTTAAATTCTTGTTATGATTATGGATTTGTAGAGAAGAAAATAATCTAAGTGACATTTCATTCAAGCACCTATCCACTTCTTGTAGTATTATAGGTATAAGCCCTATTCTTAGTTTCCATCTCTAACCACTTGAGGTTTTAAATCATATATTTAAATTTTGACGAGTCTTCCTCTGATTTTTGTATACGTGAATTTGTGAAGGATTATATTTTATAAATTTTGAGTAATATCCATGGCGTAAGCCACCAAAAGTTTTTAGTAAAGTGAGGGATGTTAAATCATTAAATATTATTAATTCTTATATTGATATTACATGAAGAATATTCTTGCAATTCTTAATTATAAGAATATTGGAATAACTATTTCTTAATTGTTTTATTTACAAGAACTTATATTCTTCTATATAAATAAATTATATTTCCAAGTTGGTATTTTTTATGAGCTTTAGAAATAATGATTAATAGTTTTGGAAAAACTAACGATGAGTCATATTTTCTCATAAGACAAAAACAAATCTACCTGAAAATAAAAGCATGAGAATTTTATGGAGTACTTTTGTGATTTGGGAAAAATCAGATTTATGGGTTTTTTTATGGAATTCATTTATGATTTAGAAAAGCTATTCCATTTTTCTTAATTCTATTTATTTTAAGCCTATGAGAAAAATAGAGGAGGGAATGAGAGAATGCATGGAGAATGGAGGCAAGGAAGAGGAAGAACGGATTCCAAGCATGCATCAAAAGATAAGTAACTATGTTCTTTGGAAATTATTTTGTTTCCATATAGGGCATGATGATATAATCATGGAATTTATTTGCAAACAAAAGTTCATATGATAAATAATCATGATTATGTCTTGATAAAAATTCTATATAATTCCTTGGATAGATGAATAAGTTTTTTATTCATTAATTCTTAGAATACTTCATGTGTTTTGAATTCATAAAATCTTTTCATGGCTAAATAATTATGTGAATTTCATGATTTATGACAAAATAGGGTCCAAATATTCCTTTATATCTCCTAAATATGGATAGATATGTACAAAGTGAAGGAGGTTTTTGTAAAAGGGAATTTTATTACCAAATGCCTCTTTCAAATTTTAAAAATTCATTTCCTGTGTCTCTAAAACCATGTCAAAAATTGAGGGAACAAAGAAGGTATTATTTAACGTTTAAATTTGGAAAAATAAGCTACAAATATTCGTTCGAATCTTCCAAACCATAACACCTGTGTAAAACATGAGGGTGGTTATTTTTCATGAACCTATTACAAATAAAATCTGCCTTTGTTTTTCTAAAAAAAAAATTCCATTTTTTTGGAAACCATGTCCAAAGTTGATGACAAAAACAAGAAATTATTTAATATATAAATTTGGAAAAATGGGTTGCAAAGATTCATTTGAATCTTCAAAACCATGAAACTTGTGAAAAAAATCAGAGAGGTTATTTTTAATAAGCCTATTCCAAATAAAAACCCCTTTTTGTTTTCCTAAATTTGACTCCATATGTACGTAAGCTATGGCCAAAGTGAATGACTAAAACAGGAAAAAACACAGTAAAACAAGTAAAATAGAGTGCTTCTCTTTGTTTTTTTCAATCGGATAAAAATAATTGTTTATATACATATAGACATAATAATTATGTTGATAATTATTTAAAATGATTTATTTATTTCATTTAAGAGATTTCCAAGTATGTTCTCATGATGTATAGACATTAAAAATTTAAAGAGAAATATTGGACGCTTGAAAAGAGTATGTGCTTTGGTGCACATGAATAATTATCTAGTATATTTGATCTAATAGAATTGATTACGTGATTTTACATGCATGAGGAGCTTGAGTCATGCAAAAATATATAAATAACTTTTTTGAGAAGTAGTTCACATAAAACCTTTCAATAGAAGACAATTGGTTGTGTTATTTGAAAAGGATTTGTTATTCATGTTATTTCTTCAGGAAATATCACAAATCTCTTTGATGTTTGAAATGATAAGAAAATATTTTGTATTCCATGCATAAAAGCTATTGAGTTAGCTATCTTTTGGAAAAAGAATAATTATGGTGTTAAATTCCTTGGAAAAAATATATATATATTTTTATATGCAAGGAAATAGTTATTGTGTTAAAACTCTTCAAAAAGAATAGAAGACAAAAATATATCCTTGTATGGATTATTGGATTAGATACTTGGGGAGGAAAAAGAGTAAACAAATGCTTTATTATGTAACATTATTTAGAAAAACACAAACGCTTGCATGCATGGAAAAAATATAGTTTTGGGTATTGTATTTCTAGAGAAAAGGAAGATGCAATGACATAGTATTGATTTTGTTAGCCTTCTTTTGGGGAAAAATAATATGTATTTTGCAAACCTAAAGGGATTAGCTATGGTATTAGCTTTATTTTGGGAGAGTATTATGCATAGTTATTGGGTTAGATCTTCTGGATGAGAGGGAAATGTCCCTTTGCATGCATGAAAAAATAGATGGTATTTGTATGATCTCCTCTAAAAGAATTGTGTTTAATTTTCCATGAAATATTTATTTAGTTTCCTTTGGAAAGAAATATATGTTTTACATGTAAGAAGAAGAAGCTATTTTATTGCATGCGCAAAATTATAATTAGTATGTTAACGTTTTTTGAAATAGAGCTGGAATTATTATACATAATAACTAATGTGGATAGCTCTTATGCAGAAAAGATGTTTTTAGAAAAGAACATGAATTCAAATGCTTAAGTATAGAATCTATTGGGTTAATCCCTTTGGAAAAGAAAACATAATAGTAGGCAAAAAGGAAATTGCTTGTTGGGATGGTTATCTTGAAAGTTTGTTATGCATTTGCATGCACAATATTCTTATATAGTATCTTAGCTTTCCTTTGGAAATAATATAAAAAACAATGTTACCGATGAAAAGGGAACTATTACCTCAAAACAGGAACTCTAGCCCAAAAAGACTCAAAAAACATGAAAAAACACCTCCCAAAAAAAGTGTGTATTCCAGAATGCATTTTTTTTTTCTCAAGGTCAAATTTCGTCTTTTTATAAAATTATTCTAAAGAAGAAATTGTTTCTTGAAAAAATGATTAAAAAGACACCCTCAAAACAAAACGAGTTGATGCTGGAATAACAAAAAAAACATTGTGTCACACTTTTCACACATTGCAACAATGGAATTAAAGACAACATATTAGGACATTGAAAAATCATGAAATTCTAATTTTTTTGGTAGATTATATTAAATATAAACAAAATCATGTCTGAAGGGATTATCATTTCAAAAAAAAATTATCCATGTTGTTAAACATAAAATATCTTGACTCTAAACAACCTTAAAATTGTAATTATTTTCAACCATAACATTAAAGATAAAATTTTGCAGCGCATAAAAACCTTAATGACAAGTTGTAAATCTCAAGTTTTTAAATCTTAAGTTTTCAAGATACTTGAACCATGAAAGTATGGAGAAATTATATGACTTAAATAATTTTTAAAAATGAACAAGTAAATGAAAAAATTATTATTCATATGTTTGTTTGTTTATATATAAAAACTATTTTTTTTCCTATATTTTAAATTATAATTGTTTCTGTTTTAAGAAAATAAAAATTAAAAATTAAAATCTTCCTATATATGCTTGTTTATATTTAAAAATAAATATTTAAACAAATTTTTTTATTATTTTTTTATATTAAAATAATAATTGTTTTAATTTAAAAAAAAAATATTTAAAATTAAGAAATAAAGTTTTTTTTTATATTTGTTTGTTTATTTTTTAAAACATATTTTTTAATTTGTTTTTATTGTTTTTCTATATCTTAAAATTTTAATTGAATAGTTTTTTTTATATTAAAAAATACATTTTTTTTTATTATAATAATTTTTGTTTAAAAAAAATAAAAAATTTAAATAGTTTATGTTTGAAATAAAATAAAATAAAATAAAAGATTAATTTTCCACCCACTGGGGGCCAGCGGCAGGCTGGGAAGCCCTCGAAATTGTTTCCCGGCTGCCCTCTGGCCCTTGGCTGGGTGGAGGGCGATTCCAAGAATCATCCCCAGCTGGGCGGAGGGCGATTCTCAGAATCACCCCTGGCTGGGTGGAGGGCCATTCCGAGAATCACCCCTGAATGGGAGGAGGGTGATTCTGAGAATCGCCCTCTTCCCAACCCAAGGTGATTCTCGAAATCTTCCTCCACCCAGTCGAGGGCTGGAGGCAGGCTAGGCAGCGCTCGACGGTGTTGCCCGGGCTGCCTGTAGTCCTTGAATGGGCACTGGGAGATTTCGAGAATCACCCCCCGTTCAGGGGGAGGGTGATTCTCGTAATCGGCCTCCGCCCAACTAGGGTTGATTCTCAGAATTGGCCTTTACCCAGCCGGGTGCTAGAGGTAGGCTGGGCGGCGCCGTTGAGGGATGCCCATCCTGCCTCCGACCTGCGGTTGGGTGGAGGGTGATTCTTGGAATCACCCTCTGCCCAGCCGAGGACTGGAGGCAGGCTAGGAAACCCTTGACGGTGCCGCCCGGCCAGCCTCTGGCTCCTGGTCGAGCGGAGGGTGATTCCGAGAATCTTCCTCTGCCTAGCCAGGGGCCGGATGGAGGTTGGGAAACCCTCGACGGCATCGCCTGGCCTGCCTTCGGCCCCCGGCTAGGCAGAGGGTGATTCTGAGAATCACCCTCAGCTGGGCGGAGGGCGATTCCGAGAATCTCTCCCTGCTGGGTGGAGGGAAATTCCGAGAATCACCCCCGGCTGGGTGGAGGGTGATTATGAGAATCGCCCCAAGATGGGTGGAGGGAGATTCCAAGAATCGCCCGGGGCTGGGCAGAGGCTGACCGGGAGTCGTCGTTGAGGGATACCTAGCCCACCTCCGGCCCCCGGCTGGGTAGAGGGCGATTCTCGGAAATTCCATCCGCCCAGCGAGGTGTTGGAGGCAGGCTGGGCCACACCGTCAAATGAAGGAAATTGGGTTTTGGATGTATTTTCAGGTTCAGGTAAGTTTTATTATATAAATTTAACTTTAAATATTTTATTTTTTACTTTTTATGTCTTTATACTAATTTTCTTACTTATTTATTTTGTACTTGATGATTAGATACAACACTAGCATGTTGCCTACCAAAAGGAAGAAATTTCATTTCCATTGAGAAAGACAGTGCAATGCAAATTTATTCAACAAAGAATTAACGCTCTCGAATTCCTTCCAGATGTGAAGCAAGAAGTTGGTTTGAGGGATTTCAATGAACCACGTGTGGAAAAAAAAACAAAGGAACCTCAACCACCATTATATGGAATGATTGGAAAGGGACACTTTGGAAGATTTGCAGACATGAAAGATCCATTAGAAGATGACAAAGACCAAAATGAAGTAGAAATGTTGCGGAAGAAGCCATCAATGATGTTCTAGATGATGCTGAACATTTATTAGTTGATATTGTTGAGGATCTTTAAGTTATGCTAGCAAACAAAGCTCATTTTTAAGATCTATTAATTAGTTTTACTTGTAATGTTTAGACTTTGATATTTTATGAGAAGAATCCTTATTTTTTGCAAAAAACATGTGATTACTATTATTTTTTGACATAAAATTCTATAAAAATGCTATTTTCTTAAGTTTTTTTGTTAATATTTTCCCAAAATTAGTTTATTTAACATGTTTTTTTTAACAAAAAGTCTCTAAAACTGTATTTTTTGCATTCTATTTGTATTGAAAATTTGTATTTTTTCTCATATCGTTCAAAATATTGGTTTTTTAGCAACAATTATTTGATGTACATTGAAAAATTAATTAGAAATACATAAACTTGTAGAAAATATAAACTTTATAATATTGACCTTTTTTTCATTTTTTATCTATGTGAAAAAGTGAAGATATCATTACAAATTTTTATTTTAAAAAAATGATTTTTTTTTTCTTTTTCAAACACAAGTACATAAATGCACTTAAAAATAAACATCTCACAGAAGAAGAAGACATTAGAAAATGTATAGTGTCAAAATCAATCCTCTAAAAAAATGTTGGTGATGATACACCACCACTATTCAAAATCGACATAAAAATCACCACAAAGAAAATAAAAATAAAATAAAAAAGATAAAATAAAATTAAAAATTAAAAATTAAAGTGCCAAAACCATGCTAAAAAAAAAATTGATTCTGCATCACCACTTTTAAAAATCAGTTTCTTTTCTTGCTACGTCAAAAAGTAGGTACCAATGCAGTTACCTATTTCATCGGTAACAATGTTTAAAAGTGCATGCAAGATTTTGTTGGCATTTTTTGTAAAGATGACCCTTGATGGTCATTTATTTGTTACTAATGCATGTGAAATGATGTTAAATAAGTCATTTCATGTCAACCTTTTTATGTTTTATACATGCATACAAACAATTGTGGAAGTGTTAGAAATAACGATTGATTATTGTTTTATTAATATTTTATCTAATCATTATATCAAGTGTACTGACGACAACAATGGCAGGAAAGGAGGGTGACTTGAGAAAAGGATTGTTCAAGTTTAATATTTTAGAAGATAAAGAGTTGTTACTCCATGCAGGTTTAGGAGTTCCGACTGCAGGATGACCCACTGAAGGAAATAATCTGACCACAAAGACAGAGACTGAGGATCCATGTGTAAATGCTATCATGATGAATGTAATAGATTATAGCTAATTATGTTACATTTAATATTATTTTTCAATGTAATTTTTATGAAAATGGTCAAGGGGTGGACTCCCTTATAGCGATTGAGTGAGGGGTGGAAATCCTCATGAGCATTTAATAATAGAATTAAACGTTTGTTGGTTTTCACCCTACGGGGTTTCCAGGGTACATCGGTGTCTAATTATGTGATTGTTCATTGTGTAATTTTCATTATCTTAATTTATTTCATGATGTAATTTTTATATTATCAATTATGTGATTTAGTAATTGAGTTAAAATGATCATGGGTTTGATGCATAGATATAGCAAGAAATTTAAGTTAATATGCTACAACAAGGAGAGTTAATGGTTTTGTAACTCAGTATGCTTTTTAATAAATATTTTTCTAGGTGATGATGATGGTTATTCCAATGGCTAATGATGTAATATTGAAAGTAATTTAGAAAGTTACAGATTGCTAAATGTTGAAAACGTTTCCTAACTCCATGCATTTTCCTCCGAGGTTGCCAGGGTATGTCACAGTCTAGAACCTACCTACTACCCAAAGAACTCTCCTAGCTTGTCATACATATTTTATAGGCTTCTTAAGAAAATAATTTTTTGCATGGATATTGGGGCCATATGATTGATTATGAACCAAAAATTTCTTGATATGATCTTCTGAAACTTAGCTATAAGAGTTATTTTTGTCACTATGAAGTATAAAAGGGTGATATTTTTGGGGTCCCATAGAATGGGTAGTCCCAAAAATGATCCTTTAGAATCCACTGCAACACATGGGAAACTTTTCCAAACAATTTGGAAAATTTTGAGGATTCAACCACCCATACATTTACATTCTTGAAGGATAACAATTGCTATTTTCTCACATATAATTGTTTCCTGAAGGACAAATTATGTTTCATCTTAGCATTTTATCCCTTGATAGTCCATGAGATAATTTTCATTGTTCAAAAATATGATAGGTTGGTAGGAGTGTTTCATCAACCTATACTACTAGAGCTCACCAAAATTTCTCCCATTTCTTATATTTATTATTTGTTATACTTCCTTGATCTTTTTTTCTCCTCTCTATTAGTCTTTATTTTTTATTTGTTTCGTACTCTTTTGACTTGTACAAAAGAATAACGAGGGATTATGTTACCTATTGAGTGTTGGTACACCATATTTTGGGATTAGATGTAAGCATGTTATATTTTCTATGTACTTGTTTAGAGCTTTTAAATTATCATGCTTTTCTCAAGCCACTACTAATGATTGGAAAACTAATATTTATAGATACATTTCCTCTAGTTATCTCATTGTAGGATCCTTCTACATCAATGTCCTCTAAGTTATTGATTTTTTATTTATTTATTCCCTCCATCATTTTGACTCAATACTTTCTACTTGTTACCCTAGTTACTGATTTTATTATGTTGATCCCACAAATTTTTCTTCATCATTGTTCACTTGGTTGTCTTATATATTCAATAGACCCACCTAATTATTAATTCTTCAGATTATCCATTGATGTATTCCCTTGAAGTATTTTATTATTTATTTTCCTATTACAGACTCACTCAAATCCTTCTTGTTATTTCCTTAACTGGTGTTGTTGAACCTTTTGATAGGAATCTAGACGGAATTAGTTTAATATGTATGTCCACGTTTATGGAATTTTCTACATCTAAATGGTACTTTTTCATAGTCTATTGACTGATCCCAATGTTATCTTGATAAATAAGGAGAAAAATTATTTTATGCAGCTATGATATAGTCATATATACATATATCCATGCATATAACATATATCTTCCTTGTATGGATTCCCATTCACACATTAGATATGAACCTAGTGAATTCCTAATAACCTAGAATTTTTCCATGCCCTAAAAATCCCAATGAAGAAAATATAATCTAATCCAAATCATAGCACAAGAAATTTCCTCTCTATCTAGACTAATTGTTTCCTTCCAAACATATAGATACAATACTACATAGTCAAAAAAGTATGGCCCATTTTGAAATATTCTATTTTGTCCCTCTAAGTTGTTGAATATTATTGTGAGGAACCCCTTGGATCCTAATTGCAGCTTCACATCTCCCTTTGGTTTCATATTTTTCTTTATCCACTTAATTGAACCTTTCTCTCTGAGCCAAAGACCTAAAATTTTTATTGTTAGAGTGTGATCTTGCGTGTATTTATTCTATTCTATATTTTTTTGTAAGGCTATTTTGACCTTTCTCACATTTTTAACCTGTGGAATGAAAGAGAATATTTTTATTTGCTCCAATGAATCCTCACACACTATCTATTAATTTATCCCCTCCATTGATAGACAGGTATTATTCACGTTGTGATTTATAGAGTTATCCACGGCTTTTTTTCTAGCATTCGTATCGTTGGGTCTATGCAAGAGCCGTGGACATCATCCTCTAGAAATTGTATTTCAATAGGAGGGGGTCGGTATCCTTCCCCCACACAATTCCATCCTTAAAATCCTTAGTCGTTAACACTAAAAAACCTGATAAAATTGAACTTTATTCAACTCTACACCATCCCCAATTTTTTTTCATGGCTTAATAATGAACATCGATGGTTTTTATGGTGTTACACATTGAATGTAGCTTATCTAAAGAATACATGAAGCTCCATAATGTATTAAACGATGAACTATTTATTACAATTACTGAATTTGATTGGTGTCATGACCATGGGGACTAGGTATTCTATCTTTGGAACTTGCATCACATGATATTTTAGCTAGTTTGACAAGCTACATATGAATACAATGTCCAACGATGGGTGAGATTGTTGAGTAAAATTCTTAGGAATAAGGAAGAAACACAACTGCAACAAAAATAATTAATAACAAGAGTTGTAGAGGAGGAAGCTAAAATTCCAAAATTATGGCTTGGTGGTTGTCATATAGAAGATTTTTGAAAGAGGCCATTCATCCATGAAGAAGAAAAAGTGAAAGGAATTGAAAATTTCGTAATTAAAAATAGTGGAAGAAAAAGTAGACCATGGAATCAACACCATGGATGAAGATGATGATAGAAATTACTTATAAAATTACGAGTAGAAGTTAAATTAAGGATAACTCGAATGAGTAATTTCAAGTATATTGAGTAGACTCTATAATGAAGAAAATTCCAACATGTGCGAAGAATGTTGTGTAGCACTTTGTATAAAGCAACTCTACAAGGTGAGAGATGTTATTTAAAATTGTGTGATAAGAAAAGTTATAAGAGAGGGATTTCTAGTTCGCGTTTCACATGGATGAGTTCTAATAAGAAATGACTAGGTATATGTCTAAGGAGAATGAAAGTATGTAAAAGAGAGAGAGAAAATCTCTACGAATTTCTAACAAATTTATACTTATAAGAAGAGTTGTAAATGATGTTTGGTGATGACATGATGCATGATTGTTAATCAACTTAAATAATTTGATGCAAAAAGCATCAATGGTGAGATGGGAAAACCCATGAAAACCAGGTCCATGACATATAAAGTTGAACAAATAATAAAGATGTTAGTAGCAATCACAAGAAGGTAAATAGTGAAGATTCTGATTAAATTTTTACATGCAATTTTGATAACTATGAATAAAATAAACCTAAACTAAGCAAGTAAGAATGGTTACTAAAAGCGAAAATTAGTAGCAAGTGAGAATGGTTACTAAAAGACAAAATTAGTAGCAAGTGAGAATGGTTACTAAAAGACAAAATTAGTAATAAAGAAGGGAAAATATTTTTTCCAGAAATAAGTTGATGAATATAGATGGTAAAATGTACACCATTAGGACTCGTTTGGAAAGAGAGAAAAAAAATAAAAAATAACAAGTTGTTGCCATGATTAAACACCATATGTGTAAAAAGCTATTGAATAACAATTATGCTTAATGAATTAAAAAAAAATGTGAAATACTTATACTTCGTCAATAAATATTACTTATATATTTTTAAATAAATTTATAAGTAATATTATACAACCTCACTCTAATAACTTAATAGCTCAATTGGAGATGACGCTGTTATAAAATAAATACTACATTATGAAATTCAATAGTCAAATCTTCCACAAATAAATAAATATGTTATATAAATATTAAAAAACATTAAATATGTCGTGTAAAAATGCAGTTGCCTCTTGAAACAAGAGGACATGAAGTACCTTAGTGTATTGGAAAATGAATGTGCGATATAATATACGCTAATGTCACTTGAATACCTTTGTGTATTGGAAAATGAATGTGCGATGTAATATATGCTAATGTCACTTGAACTAAAGACAAAAACAAACGAAGATATATCTATATTCCTGAATTATTTTTTTCGTCTACACTGCGTTATCATGACGGTTGATCTCACGATCCCAATGTTGCGTTGATTTGAAAAATGGATTTTTATGTGAAAAAAGCAAATATGTGAGACGATAAATAGCATAGGATTCCACAATTTAGAAAGAAGAATACCAATGTTGCGTTCACTTGAAAAATGGATTTTATGAATTTTTAGGTGAAAAACACAAGTATGTGAAATCATAAACAGCATAGGATTGGATAGGATTCCACTATTTAGAAAGCTATTGCTTTGAGGAAGTTTTCCACCTCCCATAATGCATTACACTAAAGAAAACGGATAATCCATAGTGTATTGTGACATCATGCAAGACAAAACACACATGCAGGTCACCACACACAGGAAAATTTCATCCAGACGAGACACATTCGTTCCTACCCTCTGCAATGGGCACACTAATTATCTCCCCGAGTCTCTCCAAAGGACATTGACATGATGGCCATAACACACTTATCGTGCAATAAAAAAAACTCCCACTTGGCAATATCAAAGTAACTTGTAGTGCATTTTACTTTATTGTGATGGAAAATAGGTGGAGAATGTGGACACTCTTTTTCAAAATCCCTGTCCACCCAAAAATCCAGCTTGTCTAATAAAAACAATCTCCTATATTTCGCAAACATCTTTTTCCATGACTAAATTACAAAACTTTCCACTATCTACGTTTGTTTTGTTTTGTTTTTTATTTCTTTTCTCTCTCAAGGTTTCTTTGCATACTCTGCAATTCATTTACGAGATTCTATATTTACACCATAGAAAAGAATTGTACCTGGTATAGTGCCACCAATAACTAAATAAATTGGAGTCATAATTGGCAAACTAGATGAATTTCAAATAATGGGGCCAAGCATGAGGACCATGAGTGACGTACACAAGATTCGCAACAGTTCGTATGGGTGGTTGAAGATCTATTTAAGGCACCCTTTCTTCTCCAATCCCCTGCCTTATTGCAGAACAACCTCGCTAACTTTGCCGTTGTCTGTATTTCATATTGTTTGGAGAATCTGCAATTTCTTCAACACACATTGCCTTTCTCCTTATTGCATTCAGCTGAATATCTCCTGCTTCTCATTTTCAACGCATTGTGTTGTGCTTACTGGTAATGTTCACAGATTGTTCTGAAGTTTGTATTGGCTTTCTATTTTCAGTCATTATTTGGTAGTTTCGATGACTTTGACATGCATTTAGTTGAGTGAATAGATTTGTATTGCAAGTGACTGATAATGTCTGCGGATGAGAATCAACGCGTGACATACCAGAGGCCTCGATATGACTGCCTTCTGTTTGGTGAGCTTCAGAGATTTTTTCCATTAAATTCGCTTTTTCAATAGTTATAGAACTATAGTCATTGTATTCGTTTCTAATTTCAACCTGCGGTTTTTAGATCTGGATGACACATTATATCCCTTGAGTTGTGGCCTTGCTGCAGCATGTACCAGCAATATCGCAGGTAAATCTTCTAGCTCCGGAAACATATGTATTCTTATTTCTTTTTATTATTGATTTTAAGGTTGGCATCTAAACCCACGTATGAAGTTTAGCTGGGTAAGCCTGACTTTACAAATTATGAGTCCCAATATTTTATTTCACTGTCATTTATATGAACTCCATATATACATATCATTGAGCTTTGCTACATGAAGGTGGCCAACTCCAGGTTTATGTGATTTGAGATGGTTTTTATATTCAATACATCTAATATACCATGGAGATCCGATGCAACGTTACAGGAGATTCACACTTGCCCTGCTTGTAGACGAAATTAAGAGCATTGATTTGGCAACAGCAGAGGTTGTGAGGCTTGAATTGATGTTGATGGCTGGTTGTTGTATGACAGATTATGTGAATCAAAAGCTGGGAGTTGAGAGGAGCAGAGTCTCAGACTTGTGCCGAGAGCTGTACAAGACATATGGTACAAGTATGGCTGGACTCAGGGTAAGCTTTAAATCCCTCTTCATTTATGGAGTTTGACATTTTATTTCAATGTGAAAATCACTGATTCTGGCATTGAGGTCCTTCTATAATGACTGGTAAGGTAGTTATGCAACTGCTATAGGTCAAATACATTAGATTAACAATGGAATTGTGAACTTCTTTCATCTGATCATCTGAGATAATTAGCCCATGACTAATCCATCGGATTCTTTGATTTGCCCATGGTGAGTTGATGCAATGTTTCCACTCTGCCAGAGACTAGACCATTTTGGAAGACACAAGATCAAACCCAGTTTTTCCATCATTCATCGGTGGTGTTTCAAATTTCAAAAGTTTTTTTTGCTGCCCCATTGATGATGACGTATAAGTACAAAGTCTAGGTGTAGTAGATGTAATTTTGTTTAACCATTTTTTATTTATTATTATATACGGTCAAGAAAACCTATCACAAGTTAGTTGTTAAACTAGTAGTGGAAACCGTTATTATTATTATTGGCTACTATCCATATATTAAGGCTGATTGATTATTGTTATTGAAAAAATAATGCCACTTGAAATTACTAAATGAAAAAAATCATGCCACTTATACTTACTATTAAAATAAAATCTGTAAAACAAGCTTTCACTAGGGCTAAATGTCTCAAGACTAGAACCATTAACCTATTTCCCACCCACCTGTCAGCCAAGCACAATTAGATTTCACAATTAATACCCATATCAATTAATAAGATGTCACAATTATGGATTTATATTCAAATTCACGGCCGCGAATTGCGATTGTTTAGAGATCCTCTGTTACTTCACTTCCATGAATTCATTGCTTATTTGTGACAATGTTGTGCAGGCAGCGGGATATGAATTTGACTATGACGACTATCACAGGTAGTCAAAACAGAATTATGTCCTTTCCTTTTGGAATAACGATATTTGATGTTGATAAAAAGTCAAATGAAATGTCATAGGGTAGTATTTCATTGTTTACTTTTTTGGAGTGCATTGATTGGTTCAACTCCTTCTGCTTCACTCACTCGAAATAAATATTTCTTATACAGTTTTGTTCACGGAAGATTGCCATATGAGAATCTTAAACCAGACCCTGTGCTAAGAAACTTATTATTAAGTTTGCCTCAGAGGAAAATTGTAAGCCCATATAGATTCCTTCAAATCTTTTATATCATTTAAAGCATGATGATGTTGTCAATGCTTTTTGGAAATTTGGAAACGTGCATCTTAACCGTTGTTATGTTATCAGATATTTACAAATGGTGACAAAGTTCATGCTGCGAAGGTCCTTAAGAAGCTTGGGTTGGAAGATTGCTTTGAAGGCATAATCTGCTTTGAGACACTTAATTCTCCTTTACAAATTACTGAAAAGAAATCCGAGCGGGATATGCCGACTGATAACTCTACAATCCCAAAGGCACCAGTAATTTGCAAGCCCTCAAAAGATGCCATACAACAGGCTCTTCGCCTTGCAAACACTGATCCGCGAAGGACGGTATGTGGCTAACATTTCGATTGCCATTTTCGTTCAGCTATCTAATTTTTTATGTAAAAAATTGTAATGGATGATATATGTGAGAAATCAATAAATATGGAGATCAAAATTGAGCCATGTGGCTGCCACAGAGCGGTCATACCAACTCCCCCAACTTGAATAGTATCTCAGCATCTTTATTAAAAAATGCTCTAATTCTACTTTAAGAATTTAGGATGAATTTTCTAATAAAGGTAATGGTAAGGATTTGGAGGTTGGTTAAAGATATAGTTTATAGTTGTTGGGTAACCCAAAAGATCTACATCTTATTAGAGTTTTGTCCCAGGTTCAATTCATCGATTTGGACGGGCTATCCTAGAAACTTCCCATTAATTGCTCACTCAAAATAATACAAAGGTTTAAAAATTTACTAAACCTGCAGATTTTGGTATATACATAGAAATGTTAGAAATACTAAATTACATTTTGTCATGCAATGTAGTTTATATTGTGAGTGTGATTTAATTTGTAGTCTATATTAAGATTGTGAGTTAATTTGAATTAGTGTGAATTAATTGAAAATCAGTCTATATTTGGAAAAGTTAAAGGTCAAATTTACTGTAATTTCATATGAACAAGTTAGGAAGTTGAGCCAAGTCAAATCAGATATAGAATGATTCCATATTTAATAAGTTAAGACTTTATATACCTGTGGTTGAGTCATTAGGCTAGATATGACACGAGAATAGCCAAGAGCTGCACCTTGATTAAAGTATATGTGAGAAGTTCTATTAATAGAAGTTTATTTGTTTGTGTGAATTGTGTTTTCTTCCTCTCCCATGCAAGAAAACCTCAACAGAAATGCCTTGGGTGTTATTTGAAAAACTGTCTTACAGCATGGTTTCAAGAAGAAAGTGGTGCCTGTTACAGCATGGTTTTCAAGAAGAAAGTAGTGTGAGTACATCCCGTATACTGCCCAACCAACCACATGTCCCCAAACAGAATTCCCTTTCACCAAATAGGAGCTAGAACATAAAGTTGGCGGTAATCCGGTCCCACAACATAAAGTTCTCTAATAGGAGCGTTTCTTATTATAATATGATCGTATCCCACGTGATACCAAATGCAAGTTCTTTTTAACAAAGAGTGTCTCAAGGAGGATATTCCACATAGAGTCCTAACCCTGCAATTCCACATCACATATGTATTTCTGGTTTGTGGCAGACACACGGCATCTTTTTTTTTTCTTTATCATAATAATTGTGTCTAGATCTGTTATGTTTTCCTGCAGATTTTCTTCGATGACAGTCCCCGGAATATAGCTGCAGGCAAGCGTGCAGCCCTGTGTACTGTGTTGGTAAGGACCTTATGATTCCGCATGATATTTGACGCTCCTGCCTAATCTTCTTTTAATATTAATCTCAGCTTTTACTTTCTACAGGTTGGCACTTCGGTACGGACAAAGGGAGCAGATTTTGCCCTAGAAAGTATTCACAGTATCAGAGAAGCTCTGCCCGAGATATGGGAAGAAGAAGAAAGCTCCAACAATGTTATGCATTCAAGAGGAGCAGCTGCGACTGTTGAAACTGTTGTCACGGCATAAGCCATGATCTGATTGAAAATGGGAATGGAACCTTTGGAGTTTTTCCTTTCGCTACAGGAAACTGATGTAGTATTGAATCATGCTAAAGTTTGTACCTGATCCGGAATTTCTTTTCCGGGAAGTTACCGTAATATCGATTTCCATACGCATTGCCCAATAAATTCAATTAGTAAATAACCTGTCTTTGTATAGTAATATATTTTCCTACTAAAATGGACGAACCTAACAGATTTGCTATAATGTTTTTAAATTTGGAATTGCAAAAAATCAAGAATCTGTCTCAGGTTTAGATTTGATAAAGTAGACCAGATATTATTTGAGTTTACGATGAATTGGATATACCATCACCAATTTGCAGTGAATGTTTTTAAATTTGAACCTGCAAAGCAAAACATAAAGAATGTGTATGGTATTTATATTTGCTAAATTGGACTGTAGATATTTTTTCAATTTAGGAATGAATTGGATATACAATCACACCACACTAATATGATTGAATGTAACCTGACATATATAACAATATCTCTGCCACCAATATCTCTGACTTATAATTGCCGCGCGAAATGGATGTACATTCACAGGTCAGTTCGACATACAATCACAGAATATCACATCAGCTATCGAATTTGCCCACCGTTTTCATAATAACCAGGTTTTGAGCAGTGATAGATATTTTATAAAACCAATTTCTGTACAATGTACAATGGGATGTGAGGTGAAATGAAATTTCAATTTGAAAAAACAAATTTAATAAATATTTAAATATATGAATATTTATATTTATGTTGATAAGTAACGTAGAGAGGATACATTTTAGAATTTTAGAATTATAATATATATTTTTGAAATGTAATGAAATAAAATAATTTTTTTTTTTAAATGGTGATTAAATTTATTAAGTTATATATATTTTATAAATGACGATTTATAATTATATTGTAAATATATAAATTAAATAGTTATTTAATAAAATATTTCATGTTATTAAATTTTAAAATACATAAATAAATAAAAACAAAATATATTTTATTTAATTCAGACATAATTTCCGTTAAATTTTACATTGTTCGCCCTCACCCTTAGCGGATCATCATCTACTGAAAACCATTGTTAAAACGCTAACAAAACTAAGTAGACCGTAACTAGTATGTGGAGTTACCTGGAGGTCGAATTGTTAGACCCTGCCCTCCACCAGAGGAGGGTCAAAGTTGCAGTGTGTTGCCTTCCACGTGGTCCATACTGGCGTCCAATCTTTCAACCACCTCC
The DNA here is from genome assembly GCA_034641835.2 of Pinus albicaulis. Taxonomy (NCBI): domain Eukaryota; kingdom Viridiplantae; phylum Streptophyta; class Pinopsida; order Pinales; family Pinaceae; genus Pinus; species Pinus albicaulis. Next base: position 741,102,224 of record CM076581.1, read on the forward strand.
AAAATATGGCATTGGCTGCGCCACACACCAACCATATGTTCACAGGCCAACCCTATGTCCATGCAACTGCCAATTATTTCTCTAAAGATGATTGATAAATGTGAGAATAGCTTGGTGTTCCTCCATCTGAGGCTGGTTGGAATTATCCAGTTCAGAGAGCACAAGTAGCAAACTGGCCTCCAAGCATGAGACGGACCATGAAGGGAACGCCGCAAGATTGAGCTTGTTGGCCAACCTGTCACAGCCCAAGCAAAATGAGGGTAGACTCTCACTACTACACTAACCGTGGAAATGTTTTGTTTTAAAAACAACAAGTTTTTTTAATTTTAGGTATTTTTAATTTTTTAATTGAATTGTCTTAAATATAAAATTTAAGACAAAATAGTTTGAGATAAAATTTTATATTTAAGACAATTTTTTTTTATTTATAAGTTTGGTAGTATTTTTCAATTTTTATTTTTTTACTCTATCTTCATCAACATCTTGAGATACATTATTTATGATGATTGGTTCATTGCCATTTAACCAAGACCTCACACACAAATATTTTAAGACAAAACAATTTAAGATAATTTTTTTAAGACAAGTCTTTATATTTAAGACAAAAACAATTTGGGACAAAAATATTTTAAGATAAAACTTTTTATCTAAGACAAAAGCAGTTTGAGACAAAAATATTTTAAAACAAAACTTTATATTTGAGACAATGCCCACTTAAGACAATGGAAATTAAGAAGAAAACCATTTAAGAGAGTTAGTAGTTAAAACAAAACCGTTAGAGAAATTTGTAATGAAATTCCACTAGTCTATAGAGGAAAATTATATTTCTAATTTTTGAAAATAGATATTCCAACCACATGAAATTTAGTCATGTCAATTTCTTTCTTTTATATTATATTTTCCCCTTTTCATTAATCTTTTTAATTAAATTCCCGGATGTGGGTGTTCAATACAGTTGATCAGGAGGTGGGCTTTTGGGTTGGCAAGTGGCACAGCTGCATGGCCACCCACAGGCCTCAATGGCAAGCATTAAATTGCTCGAGCCGCTCTCATACTCACCATTTATTTCAGTTCAGAAGCCGAGGTCGCTGCCATCCTTTCAAAATGAATGCTCAGAATTATCTTCTTCCTCCGACTCGTTATTCTTGTCATTCGTCTGGTAGCTTACCTCCCTCGCCTCAACCTTTGGGATGCAAATGTCCCCCTGGAGTCGTGGAGCCGAGTTCCAGCACGCCTACAGGGAGACATTGCAGTCTTCTCTGCTATATTAAGGTACTCCGAGGCCACCATTTCTCACAGAACCTCCACTGTCGACTGAATTTCTCCGCAGTGGATAGCTTCACCTCAGCCTCTGTGCCTTCGGCCCCTTGGCGCCACCACCCTGCTGCTTCTTCGGCTCAGAGCACCCACCATCCTCACTACTCCACCATGCCTCGTCTTCGGCACCGCACGCGCTGTAGATGTGGCAGCAACAGAGAGTGGACCGCTCGTTCTTCTCCCTCGTCCCATTCTGACACCTCTCCTTCCTCCCTGGAACATTCCCATGGCTGTTATCCAGCCACACACAGTGGGCACGGATGAAATACAAGCCAGTCCCATCCTTCTGCTCAGCATACCTCTGCCACAACTACTTCTCTGCCACTGCCTCCTCTGGAAACCATAGCCTCTTTGCATTCCACCCACTCAGCTCAAATTCACTTCCTTTGCATCCTAGACCACCCACGAGTCACAACTACCATCACTGTGTCCTTCAAATAGGAATCCACCAAGGTGGTTGGCCTCCACCCAACTAAATTGCAGAAACTCTCCAACAAAGAAGCTACTTCTGGAGCCGAGAATAGCGACCCTAGTTCTGGCAGCCACAGTAAGAGTTCCGATAGCAGCAGCAACAGGCTCAAGGGAAAACTTCCGAGACCAAGGTGCCCCAACATGCAGAAGACGCCACCGAGGATACGCAAGCTAATGACACTGATGAGTATAGGTGTCTAATTGTGGAAGAGACACCTCTCACTCCAAATGACAACTAAGCTCTTAGGTTCTTTCTGTTCCATGGTTTTTCGTTCTAAAGCCCTTAGTTCCAAGGTTTTTTTAGCTTCTGGTTTCAATGTCTCGCAAAAGTTGCAAACAATTATGAGTTTTCCAAGTATAGCGCTGGTTTCCTCTCTCAAGGTAGCGAAACAACCACTTATCAGACTAGTTTCCCCTTCGTGGGTAGTCTCATTTTTGCTATTTTTTATAATTATGCCTTCGAATCAGGCTAGAACTGCAGAGGCCTGTGCCTCCATGTATTTTTATGTTACACTAATAGAATGTAGTCTTATTTAGAAAAGAAAACTATTTAAGTAAATAAAAATTATATCAAAGTAATTATATTATTTTTTAATTAATTATAAAATGAAAATATCATATTTTGAAAAGTTAGAATGCTTTTAAGTATTTAAATTAATGTATAACTATTTCAAAATTATATAAAAAATTACATAAAAGTAATAAATTAAGAATACTTTGATTTCAAAACTTATTGTTATTTTCAAATATATGAAAATTTTTAAATTACCTTAACTAGAACTTTGATATAAAATTGCAAGCAATTATATACAATATAACGATAAAAAAATTTAATAATTAATTATTGTCTCAAATGTTTTGTGCTCTCCCTCTCTCACACACAGATATATATATATATATATATATATATATATATATATATATATATATATATATATATATATATATATATATATATATATATATATATATATATATATATATATATATATATATATATATATGCATTTTAAATCTTCATTTTTTTTTTCATTCTAGATGAAAAAAAATCATAAATTTTATACTCATATTTCAATTTTTTTAAGGCTATTATTGAACAATACCAAACTCATAAATATGAATAATTTAATTATTTTCTTACCTAATATTTTTAGTATTTAAATTTTTTCTTATTGTACAAAAATTTCTACTAATATATATATATATATATATATATATATATATATATATATATATATATATATATATATATTGTTAGGTATTACGTTGTTGGTAAAGATTTTCATCTAGTAAATAGAAAGCCATGAATGCATTATTAAGAAACCAAGCAATATTAGTATTTATATCATTTCAAACTATGGAATAACGACTATGTGAGTTGTCTTCCTTACTTAATATATATATATATATATATATATATATATATATATATATATATATTATGAAGAAGGTTGAAAGAGTACCTCTAGCATAAACTTGAATTTAACCTAAAAAGTCATTGTCATGCCCCTATAGTCACCCACATCAGAGTTAGCATAGCCAGATGGCACATCACTATAGGTTTGTGGTGCATCATGACTCATTTCATCTCATCAATTTTCTGAATCTAAAACTATCTGATTATATACTGCACATCGCTTTTTATATTTCATGATTATTAAAATTCATAAGTATAACACTTATTGAAGTATGTAGATAATCATTTTATGCAATTATGCCCTAACATAACCAATATGCAAGTGATATGAGTGAAACTAATCTTATAGATTCAACAACGTAATTGGCCTAACAATTGTCAAATATTGAAATGTGTTACAATCAAGTGAACTGTAGTCTCATATAACAATCTAAATTATAAGAGCAGACAATTCATACAAACATGTCATCAAACTTCGTATTTAATTTACTTCCATTGATCACAACTTTGTCATAGTTCAAAATAGTTTCACTTGATAGAAATACTAAGCACTCTTGTGTGCATGCAATGTATGAAGAGTTAAGTTAAGTGAAGGAAAAGAAGTTAAGTATAATTGACATGAACTTGAATGTTAGTTTTGGTGTGGTAATTTCATCTTCCGATTTAAAATTAATTTGTTGATCTTATGCTTTATGTGCATAGGTTTCCTCGATGGTTATGAGTGTCAAAAAGGTAAATGAGATGATTTTTTAAGTTAAATTAAAGAGCACAAAGCATGAAAAACAAATGTTGAACAACAACAATAAAACGTACAACAAACCATCACAATTCATCCATCAACATAGTCTTTTGATGGAGTTCACCCCTGTTGGGCTACATCTCCTTGGTCGAGCTTCCATGGCTTAGACCTCTGTATTAGCTCAAAAGTGAAAAAATTGTTGTTCACATTTACCCACAGCTCCTGAAACTTGGTTCAATGAGTCCAGAATGTTTAAATCTATCATAAATGACTCTTCTTTCTCCTCATTTTTTCAAAAATTGCAAAATATATGGCCAAAACCATTTTTCCTATTAAAATACCTCAAAAACTGGAGAAGACTCTAGTTAGTGTTACAAAAGTTTGGGGCAGGTCTGAATTTAGGGGTATCACCGAAAATTCCGCCATAATAAACTATGATTTAATTGAATTAATCATGTATTAAATGTGGATAAACTCCACATTAGAGCACAAAGCGCAGTTACAATAATCCATATTAGCAATTTGCATTAGCCAATAATAGAATTTCAAGGGGTATTAACCCCACACTTAAACATAATCTCCACGCTGTTAACCTCTGCTTCATGCCATTGTTCTGGTGGATTGGTCATATGGGTAGGGGGCCGATCCCCTCCAAACCCCCACTGCACACATCATTTGAAAAAAAATAAAGTCGGGGAGCATGGTATATTAAGACCCATCAATGTGGCACAATGGTAAAGGCAGAGTGTTGTTGTGAGGGAGGTCGTGGGGTTGACCCTGACCTCCGCCCATCCCATATATATTTTTCCACCAAATATTTCATGCCCTTTAATACTTTTAGACTATCATTTGAATTTGATATGCGCCAATATATAATACATCCATCCATCCAACCAAATGATGTAAATATGACCATAACAACCTTTTACCTTGGATTTAAAATTGATATGCCCCCCATATATATAAAAATCAGACTTTTCATATATCATAAAAATATGTCCAATAATATATTTTAATCTAAATTTGACCATTCCACCTTGGATAGGGTCTAGTAGAGTGGGCATATGGTGGCCCCTCGCTGCACCACGTATCCGCCTCTAGTTGGAAATTACAACCATATATAAAAAAAAATTCTCATTCATCCTTAGGAGAAAAATATAAAAAAAATTCACCTTCAAACCAAACTGGTGCTATTGTGACACATGTCATAGTCTCATTGGGAAAAACTGAAGAATATTCCCTGAAAATACTTATATTTGCTGACTAGGCTACCATGTCACCAACCTGTCACTTTTGAAAAATTGTTTAGCTATTTAGGAAAATGAACAACATTCTCTATCTTCTTCATCTGGATTCTGTTTTCTATGAAAAAAATTGCTTCAGATTTCGGGCGGTGAGCTCTTCTCCATTGTTCGGTTTCCAATTAATTATGACGACTTTTATGTTTGATATTTTACACTAAGCACTTGGTCATTCCCCCCCACTAGAAGCCTTTTGTACCCCAAAATCTCTTTGATTACTGATCATGTCGATGAGGGTAAAATTCTCTCACCCTTCTAGTCTTTATCCACTGAAAGTTTCCCATTTTCATCAAATTGAGATTTTCACAAAAACTTGACTTTTTCCTCGACTCTTGCAACCTTCTCTTACTGTCATTGAAAACACCATGATGTAATATCAATGAATTTGTAGAGCAGCAAGCTACTTTTGCATAAACCATCATGTTCCTACATTGTTCAAATTTAATCAAAGAAAATTTAGAAACTGTCTCACCATGCACACTGTCATCATAGCGATTCTTAATTGATCTCGCTTTGTAATTGCATTGACTCTTGACCAAGTATATTCACCATTGCAATGTATCCTTTGGAAACAAAAAACAAAAACTTGGGGAGACCATGCCTTCTTTCTTAAACCTTTTTTTCACTTTCTATTTGACCTTTGCACTCTCTTGTAGCGACATCTTGTTTCCAACACTGCTCAACAGTCATGTTGACTGCTGTAATTTTTTTACATCTTGTTCACCTCCTTTCAAAGGCAACCTGTTAGAGTCTTGAAACATATCATTAAATGAATAAGAAACATTAATTAAATCAAATTGTTCATTCGATGAAATTTTTTAAAAGTTTGATTCAAAACATCTCTATGTTTGATCATCAACAATGTTAAATTGTAACTTGCACTAACTATCCTCTTCATTTCTCATGCATGTATAAGAGACAAAATTGTCTTATTCTTATGCTCTATAACTATGTACTAAATTACATATTTAAAAAAGTGATACTTATTCTCATGGAAATTAAATAATTCTTTCCTATCATATAGATAAGGACTTCCCAAAAAAATATCTGATATCTCAGGTGGCACCACACCAAGTTCAACTTCATTAGGAAAGTTTGAATTGATGGTGAATCTTACTATGCACTTCCTTGTAATATGAAATTTTGCATTCTTTCATATCCACCCTAGAGGATAAGGTCTTGGACATCTAATAGTTTCAAGGTCTAGTTTCTTAACCAAGTCTTCGGAAATCCAGTTAGATTATGACCCACTGTAAAAAAGTGTGTTTATCTTTGTACATTTAGAGACAACTCTAATATGGAAAGTTCTATTTTCTTATCTTCATCTTGATTAGCATTGGAACAATTTGAAGAAATAGTGTTTTCTATGTTCTTACCTTTCAAACCCATGGATGTAATATTTATTTCATCTCCTGAATCTGAACCTAAGTCATGTTCAATTATAGCAACAATGTTCCACTCTTCTTTGGATTTCAGTTCGTTTGGCTTCAACTTTCAATTAAGTTTCCAACACTGGTCTTCATCATGGCCATTCTTCAAACAATGCTTACATATGATTTTCTCTTTCTCTCCTTTGACAGAGCTATTTCTCTTTCCTCTTCCATAAAACTTTCCTTTTCCTTTACCCTCACTATGAATTTTCTCATCTATGTTCTCTTTCCCTCTTGCTTCTAAGTGTGTGGCTTGAACACAAAGCTCATCTATGTTTGTTGCATTAAACATGCGGATAATGTTCCTAAGGTAACTATGCAAATGCCCAACGTAATTTAACAAATCTTCTTGAGAATATAAATTAATACCCAAAATAAGAGCGCTTCTCCTAAATTCATGAGTATATTCTTACACACTTTGCCCTTTCAACTGTCTAAAATTTTTCCAGTCCATAACGGAATTTTTCATGTAAGCTAATCGATATAATTTCCTATTAATGGAAACAATAAAAATTGACCAAGATAATCTATTCATGAGTCCTTGCTTCCTACCATACAAGTGCAGATCCTTCCATCCTCAAAGAAGCCAATTGAATATTTATTTCATCTTAATTAAGGTTCTGAATTATATATACACATTCAATTGACGTATCCAATTATCCAATATTTCTGCATTTATCTTACCATTATACACTGGAAGCTCAAATTTGACATCAAGTTTGAGTAAGGGTGGTTTACCTCTTGTGGTATTTGAGTTAGTATGGGTAGTTTTTGTGGTGGAAGTGGAAGAAGATGAGGATGTTGATGATGAGGATGATGAATATGGTGGAGATGGAGGAGGATTTCCTTGACTTTCCTTTGAACTCTTTTCTTCATCCTTCTTATCATGTAAAGTTCCTTCTCCATGTGGAGGCTTAGAACCTTCTCCTGCCATCCCCACAATAAATGCATTAAACATAACCTTAACCATCCTTTTTATTTCATTGAAATCTTTCTTGGCATCATCCTCTTATGAATGACCTTTAGTTTCTTCAACACCTGACATGATGGTTATGGATTCAAGCTCAACATCTGGTGGAACTTGTACCTCTTCAATCTCAACTTCTTGAGATAAAACTTGAGGTTCTTCAAGTGTAGGTGTGAGTGAAACATTGGGCGGAGATGGTGCCCTTTCGGGTTTCCTTATTTTGTTCCTAATCTTAGGAATTGCAACCAAAAATTTCCCTTCACCTCTCTGCAACTTTAACATTGTCAACATCACAAATTTGCAACCATTAAACTTGCATAAAACTAGAGCAAGTATCAAGAAAATAACCTTAGCAACCTTTCAACCTGGCTCTAATACCAACTTGATCTGAATTTGAATGTTATTTTTGCTATTTTTATTTCATATTTATATTTCAAATTAGTTTTCTTATATTGTTCTTTATGTGGATAGGTTTCTTTGATAGATATGAGTGTTAAACAGTTAAATGAGCTGAGTTTTTAAGTTAAATTCAAGAGAATAAAGCATGAAAAAAAAATGTTGAAAAAAAATAATAAGAAGAACAAATTGTCACAATTGGTCCATAAACATAGTTCTTTGATGAAGTATTTCACCCCTCCTGGGCTACATTTCCTTGGCCGAGCCTCCATGTCTTCAACCTCTCTATTAGCTCAAAAGTGAAAAATTTGTTGTTTACATTCACCTACAGCTCCTGAAACTTACTTCAATGAATCCAGACTATCCAAATCTATCAGAAATGACTCTTCTTGCTCCTCTTTGGTCGAAAATTGAAAAATATATGGCCAAAACCATTTTTCCTAGTAAAATGCGTCTAAAAATTGAGAATACTCTAGTTAGGGCCCTAAAGTTGGGGGCAGCTCCGAATTTAGGGTAACCGCCAAAAAGTCTTCATTACTAAACTCTGATTTAATCAAATTAATCACACATTAACTGTGGATAAACTCGATATTAGTGCATAAAGTGCAGTTACAATAATCTGGATTAGCAATTTTCATTAGTGCAATAATAAAAGTGCAAAGGGTATTACCTCGCACTTCAACATAATCTCGCCACTCTTAACCTCTACTCCACGCCATTATTCTAGCAAATTGGTCGTATGGGGAGGGGGTAGGCATGGTATACTAAGAACCATCGATGTCTCTCAATGGTAAAGGCATAGTGTTGTTGTGGGGGAGGTCATGGGGTCGACCCAATATCCGCCCATCCCATATATTTTTTTCCACCAAATATTACATGCCCTTTAATGCTTTTAGACTATGGTTTAAATTTTATATGTGCCAATATATAATACATCCCTCCATCCATCCTTTCGACGTAAATATGACCATACCAACCTTTAACCTTGGGTTTAAATTTTATATTACCCCACATATATATAAAAATTATACTTTTCATATGTTATCACTCCAATAATTCTTAAGAGTCATGAGATTCTTGATTCTAGTTTAAATAATATTATAGGTAACCACAAACCTACTTTTCAGACTTAAGATCTAGCCTTCCTAATTCTTAGAGAGAGCTATCTCTATATGATTTATCTTTCTTGGATTTAACTGATTTTAGGCTAGTTATGCAGGGTACATTGGTTTTTAGTTTTGATTTAATTTGGTGGTGACATCATTTTATCAGATGGATAGATGCAGGTCTCTATTCCGTTGGGCTATGGAGTCAATGTGTCAAGCAGTCAGATCAGGATAAAGTTATAAAGGGAAATCCTTACAGGGCAAGATAACTGAGTTACTTCATATCTTCAAGGATGATGGTGAAAATGGTTTCAATCGAGGTAAGAGAGCAATTAAGGTTTCTCAAATCCAGATAATGAGTGAAAAGGTAGGGGTCAATCGAAACTAGGGAGAAATTAAGGGTTCCTTAGTCTAGATATCAGTAGAAAACATGTAAATGATAAATATTTCAAGACATAGTGCTTTTAACATATTTTGAAATCACAATTCCTAATTTATCATTTAGATTTAGAACACATTCAGGTATTGATGAAAAAAATAAGAAATTGATAAGGAAACAAGTGAAAATACTTCACTGTAGTGGCCCAACACATGAATCTTGTAATATGATGCTTTATTTCTTTAATCCAGTCTGCTGACTTGAAATTGGTACAATCACCCTTAAGTTCAGAATAGTACAACTATAGAAATTTTCAACAATTCATCCACACTCAATACTTCTAAATGAGAATTATTTATACAAGAATTCTTTACAAAATATCCTAAAACAAACATAGGAATTATTCATGGAAAAGAAATATCTTCATGTAAGAACATAGTAACAAATTTCTAGCTAATGCTAGTTGTCCCTTTTATATTGAAATTACCTATTTGATGTCTTGATTTTGTTACATCCTTCTCTCTTTGTTGTTCAACGAAGGCTGCAACTGGACAGTGAGGTGTCTCTCACGTTGGCAACTTTATCTCTGTATTGTAATATTTTATTTACTTTAAACTTTTACCTTGAACTGATACACTTTATCTTGATACTCTTTCATTGATACTCTTTTACTAATACTATGTAACTGTAAATGTAAAAACAACAAGCTTTGTTTTACTGTTTTGTATTTATTGTAATCTGATTTCACAATAAATCAGTCCAATTTTCCCAAAGTTTATCCTCTAGCATTTTTATCTTCATCATCCTCCTAAAAATCTCATGAGATTTAGTATACTTTGAGAATGTGGGCTTCTTGAAAAATATGTGTTTTACCTCATGTTGTAGGTAAAACAAATTCTCCAAATTCTTATAGATTACCTTGCCTATTCGAATACCATGTGAGGTAGGAAAATTAACCTGTTCCTTTGCAACTTCTCTCATTTTCTTATCATATTCATCGCGCTTCATTAATTTATCATGAATAACTAATGGATTTGGAAGGAATTTTTTCCTTAGGAAATAAATTTTTACCATAAACCTAGTAATGGAAACCTCCATGTTTTGTTATTTCTCCTCTGACTGTATCATTAAACTATTCTTAGAATTTACCTTCCTAAATTCTAGGATGGTCTTTGTTCAATCATTAATACCAATTTATTCTAGCTCTTGCATGTTCTTATAATCTAGAAACTTAATTATTTCAAGGGCTTCTTCAGGTTTCTTACCAAGCTCGTCTTTGATCTTCTGGATTGCTTATTTTTCTGATTTGACTAAATCTTTCTACTCATATATAACCTGTATTAATGGAAAAATATCATTGACTTCTTCAATGATATTGGCCCATACGTGTTGTCTGAGTTCAGCCATGGGTTCTTTAAATGTTAGATATTTTTCTAACTTCATCAACTGATCATTTAATTGGTTGGCTCTTTCTTCATTTTTATGCATTATCTTAGCAAGTTTCTTTTCATATTCAAGACTTTTAAGCTTCTCTTTGAGTCTATTTATCTTATTAGTCTGAATAGTCATATCTTACATAGTTTTCACCAACTTTATTGCTTCATCTAAATGTTGTGTTGTTGTTGTTTAAGAATCTATGGCTAAAGTGGTTGATGAAGTGACAAGTAATGTTGTAGCCATGGGGACTGTAAGTTCCAATGATTCAACTCATGTGGAAGGTACAATAGTAGTAACTACTAGAATCACTGTGACTGAAATTTCATCTTCTTTATCCTTTTTATCTTGGACCAACTTGTACATTTCATTGTCCATTTCCTTTATCTAAGCAGAAAACTGTAAACTGAGATTCATCATCTCATCTTTCTTATTGGTATCCTATAAGACTTCCTTGCCTTGAGGATGTTCTATAGAGGGCATCTTTAGTTGCTTCCTTAATGCAGCAATGTCTAAATTTTTCTTCCTGATCAATTCTTTTGCAGCTTTAACACTTTTAGGATCATATCGTACTTCAATTACAAGCTCTTCCAAATATTTAATTCTAGTATCTTTTGCTTGTGAGTAAGAGTTTTCCAATTTGAGCTGATCTCTGACATTTGCAAAAAGTGTTTTACAAATTTTGTACACTCATGGCCTTGGTGGTCATTATAGAATATATTATCTCCCCTTCCTACTTATTAAACTCAATTTGGTCCAGAGGATGGATATCCTATGCCAAGACTTCAAAGTCTGTCTTTTTGTAATCAAAGGATGACTTAGGAGTGTCAATTTTAGGTTGAAGTAATGTCATATTCATATTTTTATTCTTATAGTCAAAGGTTGAAAGTAGATTGTTCTGGATGCCAAGAGTTTGATTCAGACATTGGGAATATGTTTTAGTCTTAATTTATTCATTTCTGGATTTGATTTCTTTGTATTTTTCTTTGATATCCATGTCCTTTTCTGTTGGTTTTTTAGATGAAGAAAAAGCCATACTGGGTTGCTTCTAATTTAGCTAATTCTTTGAAGTAGTAGGTTGTTTATCTTCTTCAATTATTGTAGGAGGTGCATTGTGTTTTTTTGCTATTTATGCAAATCACCTCTATTGTTTCCACTTATTTATTAACAGTATTGAAATTTGGCTTTTTACTATATCTCAATTTGAACTTGGTCTCTGTTGTAGTCTCTGTCGTATAGAATCCTTCCTCTATGATTCTTTTTACATCTATGTATTCTTGGGATGGATTTCAAAAAGTTTGACTAGGATCAATTTGCTTCTATGCTTCTACCAAAGTATTCTCCAATCATTCATATTGATTGGATAATTTCTCTATCTCTGGTTTCTTTTCATGTACATATGGAGTGAGCATGCACTTAAATATCTTTTTACATATCACTCGAAGGGGATCATAATACCACTGAAAATTTTGCTGAATATAAACCCCTCTAAACATTTTTTTCAGCCTCAGGACCTGCATCTCTATTGTTACAGATAAAAGGGCCAACCTGATTCTTCAATTTGAACTGGGTTTTCTTCTTTGCTGCCAAGAAATTAACTACATATGAATTAATAATATTCCTTATGTATTCAAGGGAAAATGACCTCATAGGGAGGTATTTACGCAGTTTATATGGAACGAGACTTGATCCAGATACTCTTATTTCAGTGTGATTTTGGTACAAGTAGCAATCACCTATCCTATTATGTTCTAAAAACTAGAGGAATTTCTTAATTTATTCACTAAATCTGTGCTGAATGTTGTTGTTCAGCAAATTTACCATAGGACGAATGAAAGAATCAATAAAATTTGTGTAAGTGAGCTCATTAGAGTGTTTCCTTATCAAGGAAGTCGAAAAGATGACTGATTGAGGATTTCATTCCACATCAAGCTTTTGAAGGTTTATATTAAATTTCATTGACTGACAATAAAAGAACATATGGAATAGGAATGATGAATACTTAAAAACACCTTTAGAAGGAATTTTGACAAATTGTTCATGGATAATGTCAGCAAGATATTGGGAAAAAATAAAAATAGTAGTAGGAGGCTGACCAGGTGTAAATGTAGACAAACAACCTAATAATGAAACATTTGCATGTTCATCTGTAAAATAAGAAAGAATAAAAGAAAACATGGATATGATATGTTTTTTCCTTCCAGAGAATTTTGCAGAAGGGTATAGAGGATTTATCTTGGGAATTTCTATAGAAGATGGCATGAAATTTTAAAATATCTGGAACCTCATGGGGAAGTCTAGATTGAGGTGTAGTTGAGTGAGGGCCTCTATGGATAAAGTGATTTCATCATGCCTAGGCTGTATTTGCAGCATCTGATTATTGGACTCAATAGTAATGGTAAAATTCTTTTTCAGGCTTTATGATGGCTCTCTGATCAGGAAATAATATGGACGATAGAGTCTAAACACTTCTGGGCATTGGTAGGTCTGAGGAACTACATATTTTTTTAATTTAGACTCTCACATGAAAATATCATCAACCTGATCTATGGAATTTTCTTGGCTCCGGCAGTCGAGATCATGAAGGTTGAATTCTGGCACTGTATCAAAAATCTTGAAGTTTGTGTCAGCTAATGGAATGTACTCGGTATCTACAATAGGGGGTTGTAGATAATTGATTGGTACAATTTTTTTGGAAGCCATTACTTTTCTTGATTTATAAATTATATTATTGTCTTGAATTTAGAAATACCTATTTAGGCCTCTAGGAGCACCTTTGAAAATTATAACATTTTGCAGAAGGATTTTGGATAGAACAGTGGCTTATCTTTTGTCTACGAAGGTATAAAATTGTTCAATAAATTTAAACTATTATATTTATAACAAAAGGCAATCTCAAGACCTTAGAGTTGGTGCAAAATATATCTATGGCCTATAGTGCAATTTCTGTGACAAAAGTCCTCTCATGTCCTTTGGAAATTGGTAAAAAGACACCTTGAATCTATAGAAAATGAATTGAAAGGCACACGGGTTTTCTTCAAGTGCATAGAGGCTTAAGCTTCCTGAGTTTATTCAATTTCTGTAATTTTAAAAAGTTTTGAACATCGGAATCTATGAAAAGAAATCTTAATGTATGTAGAAAACGGTTTTTGGAAGTAACATGGCTTTCCTAGTCTACTTAAGGCTCCTAAATGGTTCAACTAACTGTATTACTTGTTTGGATCAGGGAATATGGTCTTTTTGTTCAGGAATACCCAGAAAATTGAGGATTTTCTGTGTAGGAAGTTTTTGCGGTTGTAGAAAGATTTTTGAAGCTCTGCTGATATTTAATAGTACTTGGATGACTTCTCTAATGATTGTAGCAGAAGATGGTTGGATTCTATTTCAATCTAGCTTGAAAATGGAGTCAACATCAATCTTCTCAGTCTAAAAAGCCCGGTCTGTGTGAAAATGGTAACAGAAAGGATGAAAAGGTACATTTGAGTGGTTTATATGCATTTTAAACCAAACAACGTATGCATTAATGGGCAGTCAATATTGAATCAACAGGGGGTTTGCGCAATGGAAGAAGAAAGCCACTGAACGATTTTCGTAATAAGGGTGGTAAGCAGTAATGGTTATGGCGATGCGATACAATGAATTTTAGACATGTAGTGGATAGGAAGATGCTGAAAACTGCGTATTTCTCAAGGTAAGGAGCATGTTAACATTTGGGCAATGAAATGCGTGATAGGAGATATTGGTCTTCAGATTTGGTGGGTGAAGATTGGACAGCTAGGATGATGCGATAGAGTCACAAGTTCAGATGTCGTGGGGCCCGACACATATTACGTGTGGTAGGTTTATGGGTATTGGTTGGGGTTTTATAATATAATCAATGGGATGTAGGTTAATTCAATGTTATAACCGGTGGGGATAATGCATAGTAGGACTAGGATTAATAACATGCGGGGGAAATAGAACTACAGGTTATGAATAAAACTTGGGTTGGGAATATAAATGAAGGATTTAATATTATATGGGGTTAAAAGGTTTATACGGGAATTAATAAATTAGGTTAGTGTGTTAATAATGAAATGTAATGTGGGATGTAAAATGCACTAAGAATAGTGTAAAACATGATATTGGGGATAAAACATTTTAGCATTTGTACTTAAGATAAAAGTATTTTTTGGGTTTTTTGGGTATTTTTACATAAAAAGGGGAATTAGCAGAAGGGTTTCACTTTTCTTAAGTAAGATGTGTTTTAAACTTAGGAAAAGGGGTTTTTTGCAAGGGGGAAAAGGGTGAAATAAGGGGAAAGAATAAAAATGGAGGAGATGGGGTATTTTTACAAGGGGATGATTTTTGAAAGGGAATTAGTAAATGAAATGGACAATTTTATGATATCCATGCTTGTGAAAAACTACTTCTACCTACCCATCTACTATCCTAACATTTTTCTTCATTTACATGGGTGCATTTGAGCTTGTAAACCCTTATTCATTTTTCTTTTTAAAATAGTAAACTAACTAAATCTATTTTTTATTTCTTCCAAGGGCTCAGATTAAACTGTTGAGCTCCTTATTATTCTCTACCTAACTATTGAACTGCCAAGATTAGAATTTTTGGCTAGATGTTTATTCTCTATCTAATAACATAAAATTTAAAGTATGAAAGGTTAAGTTTAAGCATTTTAACCTTCATGGATTGTGGCATTTTAACAATTTGCACACAATCTGTGGTTTTTGCAGTAAAAGTAAATAATAGTGGCATTTTGATTTGCATCACTTCCATGTTTTATTTTTATCTCTTTTTGTTTCGGATCCATTTTTATATTCATTTTGATATTTTTTCTTTCAAGTCCTCTGATTTTTCTTTTACGAATTCTACCCTCTTTAAATTTTTTTATTTTTATAATATGGGAAAACAACTTGCAGAAATAAAAGTATGTAGATATTACAAGACTAATCAAAGTCAATTCAAAATTATGAATCCTATTATTATAGGACCCTAACAGTCTATATGATAAAAATGCACCCAATAATATAGTTTAATCGGAATTTGAAAATTTGACCACTGATAGGGTCCACCAAAGGGGGCACGTGGTTGCCCCTAGTTGCACCACGTATCTGCCTCTCATCAGACATTCCAACCATATATTAAAAAAAAAATCTCATTCAGCCTTGAGAGAAAAATATAAAAAATTTCACCTTCAAACCAAATTGACGAACCTTGTTGTGACAATTGTCATAGTTTCATTGGGCTAAACTAGAGAACATTCCATGAATATACCTAAATTTTCTGACTGGGCTACCATGCCATCAACCTGTCACTTCTGAAAAATTTTCAGTTGTTTAGGAAATGAACAACAAGCTCTATCTTCTTCATCCAGACTCCATTTTCAACAAAACGAATTGTGATGGATTCCTAGCGATGAGCTCTTTGTTTTCACTCAGTTTCCAATCAATTTTCAGCACTTTCATTTTTTATCTTTTACACTAAGCACCTAATCACTAATATTAGAATTCAAGTGAGTCAAAGTTAGAAAGGTAATGCCTTGTCAAGAAAAGCTAAGTGAAGGAAAAATAAATTGTTGATTTATGTTAAAGTGAAGTTGGAAAATGTTAGTTAAAGAGTCAAGTCATAGTTTTCATGAAGAAAATAAATTTTGAGTTTTCATGATTCCATATTTAGAAAGTTTAGTGCTTATATACTCATGATGGTATCATTGTAATATGAAGTAATAAGAGAGAATAACAACAACTCAGTGGATGTATATGAGAGAATAACTAATGAATATAACTTCTTTATTCAAGAAGAATCCTGAGTTATTTTTCCCGTGTTTGAATGTTTATCTGTGCATCTAAATAACAAGTGGTATCCAATCAAGGTTTAGCAAGGTTTCAAAAAACCAAAGAAGGTAAGAAGGTAATTATCGACTTCCACTAAGAGCCTTTTTTATTGTGAGTAGTCTGAAAATAGAAGTTTTCATCCATTGGTCCATATGTATAACCTAAACCTTGTTGATAGTTTGTAAACCCAACTATTAAAATATTAGGGTGAGTAGCCTATAGAGCCACCACCATATGAAGAGGAAAGAGCCACTACCACTAGACAAAGAAGGAGCCTCGACCATAAGTTGTAGCTATGAGCCTCCATAATAATCTGCATAGAAGAGCCTAGTAGACTTTCTATTATTTCTTCGGAGCCATGACTAAAATTGAGGTTAAAATTTTTATTTTTAATTATAATCAAGTGTATGTGATGTTCATTTCTAGAAGACTGACATAAAAACGAAATAATGTAGAAGCCATATGAAATACTACAATGATGGCTCAGAAAGTAAGACTGAAGCAAAATAAGGAAATAAATCGAAAGGAAGAACAAAAGTATTTTGAAGTTCTCATAATGGATCTCTCCAAAGTCAAGGAATCTAAAATAAAATTAGATGAAGTATAAAAATTCGATGATGAATGGACTAGGATAAATTCGGTAACACTTCCAAAATATACTAGTAAAATTTTTAATTTTTAGGAACTGTCAAAATGAAAACTTTTCTTCGATGTAAAGAGTCGATTCAGTATTGGGCTAATAACCCATATGATAAACTATGTGATACCTTAGTACTGGATCTTTTAAAACATTCATTGGATTATAAGTCCTTGTACAGGGTAGAAAAAGCTACATCTTCCTAGGAAGCATGTAAGACCATGGAAGAAGAATTTGGTAGAAGGGAAAGTGACATAAAGGAATAAATTATGTTATATTATGTAGAAGAATAAATAAAAGTTAGCTGCATTTATGAGAGTAAATGAGCAAGACTCTTGGAGGAAAAAGAAGCTTGGAGAATCCCACTCAAATATGGATGATGGTCATCAAGACTATAAGAGTGAAACGCATCATGGAGACATGCATATGGATGAAGAAGACATAGAAAAGACTGTAGAGTGGGAATTTGAAGCCCCTAGGTGTGTCGTAGAGTAAGTGAATATAGATGTTAGAGAACCCCATGGTAACAAGGATGCTGAAGGTGATGGTGAATCTAAATATTACGAGACACAGGTGGATGGTGACTGAAAAGTGAGTTGTGAATTGGTGAATCCAACAATAGTCCATTTTGATGATGGTGAAGCTTCCAATAAAGAAGTGAATAACTTGTGTGATATATTTGGTGTCATTGTAGTTGATGATGACCTATTTGCATCAAATTTTGATGCATTTAAGTTTGAGAATAAAAAATACAATTTTTCATATGAAGCTCAACATAGTTACCAATCGAATAGGAAAATTAACTAGTACCTAGTTTTTTGAGGTAGCAAAAAAACTCTTGATTTTGAAAAGTGGTGATGCATAATCACCCAATTTTTTTTAGAGGGTTTATTGTGACACTATACATTTTCTAATGTCTTATTCTTCCTTGAGATGTTTATTTTTAAGTGCATTTATGTACTTAAAAAAATAATTGTAATGAAATCTTCATTTTTCCACATAGTTAAAAAATTAAAAAATGGGTCAATATTTTAAAGTTTCGATTTTCTATATGTTTATGTATTGTTAATTAATATTTCAATGCACATCAAATAATAGTCTCTAAGAAACTCTCGGATGCGGGTGTTCGTAGCGAATGATTTGGGTGATGAGCAGTGGAGCGGCACGTGGCCAGGCCACATGGCCACCGCCATGCCAACCCACAGGCCACCCCATGCATTAAACGCTCTCCGCCGGCACCTTACGGAACATTCAATACTCTGCAACAGTTGAGGTAGTTGCTTGGGATTCAAAATGCCGCCTGGGCGCACCCTTGGCTTTCTGCTCTCACCTCTGAATTCTCCGCAGCATTCCACTCCACCCCTGTAAACTTCATGCCGACCTGTGTCCATCCTCCACATGGTGGTTTATCTTTGGTAGCCGCTAGCCCATACACTCGCGTGGCCTCTGGAAGAAACGATAGTCGCTGTGGTTGTCTCGCTTTCTAGTATAACTCTTACCACTCTCACAGTCCTCACTTCTTACTTTGTTTTGCTGCTTCTTCCAGTCCTCCTTCGCGCACCAATTCTCGGCTCTTCCACGCCCTTTCATCCTTCTCTGCCACCCAACGCCTCAAGCACCCAAGCCCTGCAAGCATGGCTCGCTTGCGGCAGCGAATGTGTTGCAGAAGAGGGGCCAGCTGAGGTAGGGCAACGCGAGTCATCCCCTCCTCTCCCCCTTGCACCTCTTCCTCCTCTTTCGCTCACTCGGGAGGGAGGTATCTGGATACCCGCAGCGAAAGAGGTTGTCTTCCCTCTGTGGCTCACCTACCTCCTTTTGTGCCTCGCTCTGCTCCTGCCACCGCCCAATTTCAGTTCTAATGCACCACCTTTAGTCCTCTCGTTGTAGCTACTATCTCCATCTCCTTCCACGAAGTCCCGAGAGCTAAATAGTTCCCCTGTTAGCCCCCTCCGCCATCCAGTAATTTGGCCGCCCTGAGTCCTCGAAGGCTGCGAAAACCCTGCAAGCTTCGCCCTTACATTCCTCCAACTCGCACAGCGATAACAGCTCTGAGTTTCACCAACAGAAGTAGATGCAGGTCGACAGTGGCTCCGAGTTCCACCAACAGAAGCTGATGCAGGTTGAAGGCCAGGATGCGGATGTTGCGATCCCTCAGCCAGAAGCTACCGGTCCCCAGCTTGCCGAGAATGATGAGTACAAGTGTTTGATTGTCGAAGAACCCCCTCCAGTCACTCTGGATGCGTAAATTACCAGGTCTCCCTAGGTCCTGGACCTACAGTTTTACAGTTTGGTTTTTGTTCTTGTTTGCTCGAAATACAGTGAATTATGGTTCATTTTTCTGGTTTCCTCTTCGAGGCAGCACCATATACTCTACTTGGGCTGGTTTCCCATTATGGGCAGCTCCAGTTTTGAATTTTTTGCTATTTTGCTGTTACTGTGGCTATCTCATACGCCCACTACACTGAGGCCATAGCCTCCTTGTACATTATGTTTCATTATCAATAGAACTTAGCCTTATTTACAAAAAAAAAAAAAATAGTCTCTAAGAAACCAATATTTTTAACCATATGACAAAAAAATGCACATTTTCAATATAAATACAATGAAAAAAAATACACATTTTGAGACTTTTTGTTAAAAAAACATGTTAGATAAACTATATTTTTCAAATATATTAACAATGTTTTTTTATGAAATAGCTTTTTTTATGAATTTTGTGTCAAAAATTAATATTAATCACATTTTTTTTTGAAAAAAATAAGGACTCTTCTCATAAAATATCAAAGTCTAAACATTACAAGTAAAACTAATTAATATCTCTCAAAATTGAGCTTTATTTGCAAGCATAACATAAATATCATCAATAATATCAACTAATCCATGTTCAACATCTTCTAGAACATCATTAATGTCCTCTTCCGCAACATTTTCTGCTTCATTTTGGTCATTTTCATCTTCTAATGGATATTTCATGTCTGCAAATCTTCCAAAGTGTCCTTTTTCCAATCATTCCATATAATGGCAGTCAAGGTTTCTTTTGTTTTTTTGCCACATGTGATTCATTAAAATCCCCTTTCCTCAAACCAAGTTCTTCCATTGCATGTGGAAGAAATTGAGGAGCATTAATTCTTTGTTCAATAACTTTGCATTGCCCTAGGTCGTTCTCAATGGAAATATAATTTCTCCCTCCTTTTAGGAAACATGCTAGTGTTCTACCTAATCATGAAGCATAAAATAAATAATTAAGAAAATTAGTATAAACACATAAAAACTAAAAAATAAAATATTTAAATTCAATTTTATATAATAAAACTTACCTGAACCTGTGAATAAATCCAAAAACCATTCTCCTTCATTTGAACATATATCTATAAGAAAGTTAATCAATGTTTGTGATTTTCAAGAAATATTAACTATATCTTCTTTTGCATCTTTATCCTCATATGTTAGTTTTCTTATAACAGCATCATGAACCAACACTTGATTATTACTCTTCCCATCTACTCGATTTAGAAGAATAGGCTTGTAGTTATCCTATTTTTTCCAACATGCAACATGGATGAACTCACAATCATTTATAATAGGCTGATATTCAGAAGAAACAATATTTGACTTCTGCCTGTAACATAACATAGTAAAAGTACAATTAAATTGTACATAAATAAAAAAAATTGACAATAATCGAACATATAATTTCAATGTCCTACCATGTAGGTTGCATCCTTGAGTTTATTTTTCCCTTGAAGCTTGTTAATAACATTGAAAACTATTTGTTTGAATGAAATGTCACAAATATCCAAAGTCGTGATGTTGTTACATCTTGAAAACTCGTAAACACTTTACTAAAACCTTGATAAGTATATGGCTCATTATCATATTCAATGTCTCAGAAATCGACACCATGAGGAATATCTACAATAACTAGGGAATATTCTCTTTTAGGTATGGGTTTTGCAATGTATTCACAATCACCTTGTCTTATTTGATATTGGATACTGTCGCGCCCATTCCAAATGAATTGATTAATAATAGGAACAAGTTCAACATTCATAAGACGTTGCTTTATCATATTTTCCAACTTTATTTTTTCAATAAATATTTGAAAGTATGTAGTACTCCATTTCCATACTTCTTCAAAATATTTAATGATATAAAAAGTATATATGTATAGCTAATAAAATAAAAATAGTTTACCTATGAATAAAATTAATGTATAAATCAATATACCTTATTGAATGCAATATAAAAATCTAAGTGTTGTTGTATAACTTGATTCTTGGTAGTGGCACACAACATCATCTCAATTCTCTTCATTCAACATTTTAACCATATGTTCGTGTATTTTCACATAAATATTTCGACTCAATAAATAAAGTTAAAATTGTTAATATAGCTATATGAATAACAAATCATACCAACAACATTAAGTTTTATTTCAATGAAAATTATAATCGAAGGAAAAGTAGAAATAATTCAACAAAATTACTTTGGAAATTCTGCACACATTTCATCCATTGATAATTCATCGGACTTCATATTGGATAGTATTGATTTGACTAGTTTCTCATCCTTCACTCCTTGCATTGTTCTCCAAGGTGCGATAGTCATATCCTCTGGAAGTTTCTTCATTTTAGGACCTGTCTTACGGTTGCTACATATTATGGGTTTACTCTTTTTAACCTTCTTGGTATTTATGGAAATATTCTCCGATCACTCAAAAATCTCATCAATCAGTTCCCATATCTGCCCAGTTCTAAACGCCAACTGAAAAGTGTTATCCATGCTTCTGAATATATTTGAATTCATTTTTCCATCTTTTGATTTTATTTTGTCATCAATTTTATAACTTTACACTAACTTTTGCCTTATACCCACCACATTTTTGTATGAATTCATTATGAATAAATCTTACCCTTTGGATGAAATTATTTTTTATTCTATAATCATTATCTGCATTATGGTCTCATGCCAATAAATTTTATTTTGTTTCTGTTAAATCAATGTAAATGATGCATTTCACTGTTTGAAAAAGATAGTTATTGGGATATTCCCTAATCAAATGTATTTTAGCCTCTACTGAATGGTTTCCTCAATTATATAATATTTATAATCAAAACAATGTGTCCTGTGAAATGCCTATTTGTTGGGAACTTGACTTGGATCAACAAGAAGCACATAATCTATCACATTTACATATGGATTGAACCTCAACAATGTTTTCATATTATGCACATTTAGGTGACGTGCCTTTATAATTTTATATTTACATTCTCATTCATCTGGCCTATAAAATTGGTTGACATTAAGCTTAAATGTTTGACCACCATAGATTAATTTATTCTTCTTCAAGTCATATGCAACAGATTTTTTTTTTGTTCTGACAATGTGATCCTCTAGCTCAACACCTAGTGTTATGATTTCTATACTTCCTTTAGAGCTTTCAGTTTATTCTTCACTACTGCTCATGACTTTTCAGGCTGGCCAAAATTTGTTTTTTTCTTCTTATAGGTTACCAGATCCTTTTTTTGATAAACAAACTCTTCATCGTCAAGTATAAGAGAGACGTCTTTGGCCATTTTTCTTTTTGGTTGTTTATTTGTTTTCTCCTTTTTCACAACAGTTATAATCTCCTCCTCACTAATTCTATCATAATTTTTAGCTTCATCTTCCACATATTCAAAACAACATGTTTAGGTTTACTATATTTACCCACCTTAATGAGTCTTGGTTGATCACAACACACTAGTATGATTGAATTTAACTTGACATACATAACAATATGTCTGCCATCAATATATCTGACTTATAATTGTTGTGTGAAATGGATGTAAAATCACATGTCAGTTGGACATAGAGTCACCAAAAATTGATCATCAAAAGTTTGATTTAGTGTAAAGTCGTAAATGACATCACGTCAGCTACGGAATTTGCCCATTGTTTTCATATTAATTAGGTTTTGGGCAGTGGTAGATATTTTATAATAATATATTTTTCCTACAACGTAATGCGAAGTGAAATTTCAATTTCAATTTAAAAGTAAAATTTAATAAATATTTAAATATATCAATATTTATGTTGATATGTATCTTAAATAGAGGATAGATTTTAGAATTTTAGAATCATAAATATTATATATATTTTGAAAATATTGTTTTAAAAAAATAATTAAATTGATTAATTTTATATGTTTTATAAATGATAATTTGTAATTATTATTATTATTGTAAATGTATAAATTAAATAATTATTTTATGATACATTTCACTTCATTAAAGAAACAATAATACTAAATAAAAAAAAAATTAAATTTTAATTTTTTTTTTTTTTTTTTCAAAATTTGTATTAACATGAGTAATTAAATTTACGTTGTTTTCCATAAAAAAGAATAATGGCCTCACCCCTAGGGGATTTATTGGTGAGAAAATAACAACCAAAATAAGTAGAAGACAAGGTAAATATATCAACTAACTCAAGGTTTACTGAAAAAAGTGTTAAAATTCTAACAAAACTAACTAGAAACTAACTAATCTATGGAATTGAATCGAGCTAGATTGTTAGGCCTTTGCCCTAGAGAAGGGTCAAAGTTGCAGTGTGTGGCCTTCCATGTGGGCCATCCTAGGTTGCAATATTTCCATCTTTATCCAAAATGTGGCATCGTCTATGCCATAGACCAACCATATTCACTTGCAGGTGCCACTTGTTTATCTCAATATGACATATGACTGTGGCAATATCTTGCTGTTGTTTTGAAATTAATCTCAGTCACCAAATTAAATAGATTGATAGAAAGCATACCTCAAGTAAATGTTTTGCAGGCTGCAGTTTAGTTTGGGAAGGACATGGAGTAAATGAAGTTCTGAACAAGAGGAGAATTACCCCATTCCGCAACACACCATTTAATTAAATAAAAATAAAAATTTAATGCATGGTTCATAAAAGCATATGGTCAAAAATTAATTCAACAATTGGTATTTACTGTATGGAGCAAATGCAAGTTAATTTGTATTCAACCTCTGTAAGTTCAGAAAATCATGTTCTCCCATCATGTGTATTAAATTTTTTTTCTGTCATGTATTAATGTATTAGGAGTGTATGTTTTGAATTAAAAATAATGTAGAATTAGCATGTATTATGGTGGATGTAGTTATGGAAATATAAGGGGAGAAAATCATGGAAAAAAATTTATGGGCACCTCAAAATAGCTTCTTACAGGTTTTACTGTGTGTTACTGTGCAACCCCTAGTGAATTTAAATCTAGGTAAGAATAGTTGTTTTACTGGTGATGCAATGACAACCTCCATATTAATTACTTCTTGTGTTTTTTAATAGTAATATAAATATTTATTTGTTGTGATTAGGTTATGAAATTTCACATATGATTTTTTATCGCAAAAACTCGTGAGTAAATTTGCTTGAAATTTTTACTCCATTATAGTTGGAAAGTCAACATGTTTCAATCTCCACCACTCTGTATTAAAATTAAGTCCCATATGTTTTAATTTCCACAATTGTATTGTCTCTATTAATATCTCTCCGCAACTCTATTTGTTGAGGAAAATAATTCCCCTCCCTTATTTTTTTTTTTACATGGTATCGGAGCGGGTCAAAAATTATCACATCAAGTGTTTTTACAAGGAGTTAAAATTTGTTTATGAAGGAATTTTCTTTGCATCATATCCACCAGAGTGAGAAAGTTTTTTCTTTACATAGTGAAAATCATAGCAACAAGCACAAGCTTGACTAATCAACAAATACCTAGGTTTAATGGGAAAAGTTATGACTACTGGGCTATAACAATGAAGGCTCTATTTCTTCACAAGCAATTCGGGAATTGGTGGAGAATGGTTTCCAAGAACCAATAGATTCATTAGCATACAATTCTTTGAGACAAGCAGACAAGGATTTGTTCAAGGACAATAGGAAGGACTCAAAATCCCGCTTCTAGATTTTTCAAGAAGTTCATGAAAGTATCTTCCCAAGAAAGCATGAGATACCATCGATACAACCCACCAAGGCATGGGAAAGGTGAATACAATAGAACTACACATGTTGAGAAAATATTTTGATACAATCTGTATGAAATATTATGAGAATGTAGACTCATTTTTTACATATGTAATTGGGCTTGTTACACAAATCAGGTCTCATGGTGAGACACTTGAGAAAAGGAGAATTGTTGAGAAAGTGTTGAGAAGTATGAAAGCAAGATTTGGTGCCATAGTTGTGGCCATAGAAGAGACAAATGATCTCTCACAATTTTCAGTGGATGAGATTCATGCATCACGGATTTCTCATGAACACAGATTGAACAGAGAAACAAACTTGTCATTGGAGCATGATTTCAAGATAGAAATTTCATTTGGTCTAGGTAGAGGTTGAGGAAGAACAAACTATAAAGGAATATGAGGAAGCCCACATAGAAGTGGGAGAAGTGGAATTTCAAGCTCAAGTGGAAGGGGCATCAACCAAAATTCAAGTCAAGGCCCAAGAAAAAATCAAGCGCAAGGTCAGAGGTATGGTAAATCTCAAGTTCACTTTCATTGTTATATGAAGTATGGCCATTACGCAAACGAATGTAGAAAGAATAAATACAACATAAGTAACAAACCAAGTGAAAATTTCATATAGGAAAATCTGAAGCATGATAGCATGTTTTTAGCTTGTAATGTAACACAATAAAAACAAAGAGATGTATGGTTTCTAGATTTGGGGTGTAGCAACCACATGATAGGAAATATAGAAATGTTTTCCAATTTAGATTAAAGTGTAAAATGTGAAGTGAAATTAGGGACTGATAGAAAAGTCTCAGTCATGGGAAAAGGAAGAGTAGACATTCTAACAAAGAAGGTGGAGAATAAAACATTTCAGATGTTTGTTTTGTTCCTAGTTTGAAGCATAACCTCATAGGAATTGGAAGAGTCATGCAAAAAGGCTAGAAAATATTTCTCAAAAATCATCAGTGTGCAATCTTCGATAATACTCCAAGAAGATATATTATTGAAAAAGTTCAGATGAGAAACAATAAAATGTTTCCACTCAAGATAAAATCAAATTTGAAGGAAGAAGGTGCTCAATCACAACTATAAATGTATTCACAACAAAATGAAAGAAAAGTTGTAGCTGTCACACATGTAGACTTTCAATCTGAGGTTAAAGATGAAAATTGGTTATGGCATTTGAGATTTGGTCATCTCAACTTTGGAGGTTTGAATATGGTGCATAGGGAAGGCATGGTTAAGGAATTTCCTGGCATAGAAAAAGCAGACAACCTATGTGAAGCATACATTTTGGGCAAAAAACATAGAGAATCATTTCTAGTAGGAAATTCAACAAGGGATAAGGCACCTTTGGATATTTTCGATTCACATTTATGTGGACAAATAAAAACACCATCAATTGGGGGAAACTATTATATTTTAACCTTCATAGATGACTACACAAGGAAGACACGTGCCTCCTTCATAAAACAGAAAATTGAAGTGTTTGAATGCTTCTGACACTACAAAACACTTGTTGAGAAGCAAATTGGAAACTACATCAAAGTGTTGAGGACTGATAGAGGTGGAAAATACATCCCAAGTGACTTCCTACATTTTTTTAAGGAACATGGAATTCACAAGCAATTTAAAACAAGGTATACACCCCAACAAAATGGTATCGCAGAAAGGATGAATAAGAGCATTATGGAAATGGCAAGGAGTATGTTGAAGGAAAAGAATTTTCCAAATGATTATTGGGTTTAATCTGTCACATGTGTAGAATATATTATTAATAGGTGTCCAACCAAAAGTGTGATGAATATTTTCCATGAAGACCCATGGAATGGAAGAAAGCATAGCGTCACTCACATGACAGTGTCTCGATGTGTTGTGTATGCACATGTCCTGGATGAGTTAAGGAAGAATTTGGACAAAAAGGACGACACATGTATATTTATTGGATACAATGATGAATTTAAGGTATACAAGCTCTACAATCCATGAACAAGGAAATTCATAATCAACAGAGATGTTAAATTCATATAAGAGGAAGCATGGGATGGAAGTTTAGAGAATAAAATGAATGTGAAAACATGTACACCTCATGAAGATAAATAGGAATTGACCACAACAATTAATTCCCTAATGGTGACTCCTCCTACACCTACAGAAGCTCAAAAAAGAAGTCAGTGTGTGACACTGTCAACAAATAATAGGACATTGTCATCCATCCAAGTAAGTGCTTCTCCAAGCACACCAAAAATATTTGCAATGCCATATACCTTGAGTGCAACACCAAGTGACATTTCAAGCCCATATTCTATAACCATAAGAGGAGAAAAATTTGGACATTTAAGTGAATTATATGAAAAAATGAATTTGATAGTAGTGTTGGTATGAATTCCTTATTTGCATTATTTTTTCATGCAGATGAGATAATTCAGTTTGAGGATGTCGTCAAAGAAGAGAAATGGGTTGCAGAAATGGATGAGGAAATAAGGAAATAGAAAGAATGACACATGTAACTTGTGAACATTTCACAAGGAAAAGCATTCATTGGAGTGAAGTTTGTTTATAATACCAATAGAAACATTGAAGGCAAGATTGAAATGCATAAAGCAAGCCTAGCTGTCAAAGGATACAAGCAACAACATGGAAGATATTATGAGAAAGCGCATTCATTGGAGTGAAGTTTGTTTATAATACCAATAGAAACATTGAAGGCAAGATTGAAATGCATAAAGCAAGCCTAGCTGTCAAAGGATACAAGCAACAACATGGAAGATATTATGCGGAGACATTTGTGACAGTCGTGAGGATGGAGACAATGTGTTTAGTGTTGTGAATTACATAGAAACATAAATGGAAAGCGTATCACATGCATGTAAAATCAGTTTTATTTAATGAATTTCTGAAAGAGGAGGTGTATTTTGTGCAACCACTTGGTTATGAGATATAAGGACATGAGGAAAATGTTTATAGGTTGAGGAATGCTCTTTATGGGTTGAAGAAAACACCACGTACATGGTATATGAGGATAGATGCCTACTTTATGGTTAATGGGTTCGGAAAATGTGATGGTGAGCCTACTCTCTACATCAAAGAAAGTAATTGCAAGCTTATTATTATTTTTTTGTATGTAGATGATTTGATATTTACAGGGAGTGATGTCTTCCTCATTGCTGATCTCAAATAAGTCATGAAAAGTGAGTTTGAAATGACTGACTTGGAGTTTTTAAGATACTTTTTTGGCATATAATTGAAGTAAACATAAAATGGTATTTTTATCTCTTAAGAAAAGTATGTTGCAGACATTTTACAAAGGTTTAATATGTATAACAATAAGCCCGCACCGATTCAAACTATAATGGGGTTGGATTTGAGCAAGGAAGATTGAATTAGAAATGTCAATCTGAAATAATAGAAAAGTATCGGGGGAAGCTTAATGTATTTGACCACAACTAGGACTGATATAACGTATGTAGTGAGTTTGGTTTCAAGTTTCATGGAGACACCCAAGGAAACAAATTGGCAAGTAGTGAAAATGATTTTAAAGTATGTCAATGTAATAGAGGAGTATGGTATTTTTTACACCGCAACATATGATTTTAGGTTGGTGGGTTGTACTGATAGTGTTGGGTAGAAAGCTTTGATGAAAGAAAGAGCACATGAGGATATGTTTTTCATTTGTGTTCCAGAGAAATTCCGTGGGCTTCCAATCAGAAAGTGATAGTATCATTGTCAACAAAAAAATATAAATATGTCGTTGCAAAAGAAACAATGTGTCAAGAAGTTTGGATGAGAAAGATGTTGAGGGATTTATGCCATGAAAAAGAGGGAACAAACACTATTTTTTGTTACAATAGTTTAGGAATTTCACTATCAAAGAATTATGTTTTTCACAAGAGGAAAAATCATATTGATACTAAATATCATTTCATAAGGTAATTAGTTAACAATGGTGAGATTGTGTTGCAGCACTACATGTGTGAAGAACAATTTGCAAACATATTCAAAAAATAATTCACACGTGGAAATTTTGTTTAACTGAAATATTTTTTGGGAATGGTGAATGACGACATTTTCGATTAAGGGGGATTATTGGAAAATTAGTCTCAAACACTACAATAAATAAACTGACAAAAATCATACCTTAAGTAAATGTTTTTAAGGTTGCAGATTGAGTTGGTAGGGAAGGAGATTGAGTAAATGAAGTTCTGAAGAGGAAAATTACTCCATTCCGAAACAGATCAGTTAATTAATGAAAAATGGACATTTAATGCATTCTTGATAAAAGCACATTGTCGAACATTAATTCCACAACTGATATTTAGTGTATGCAACCTCTGTAAGTTTAAAAACTCATGTTTTCCCATCCCCTGTATTACATTTTTTCCGTGTCATGTTTTAATGTATTAGGAATATATTTTTTGAATTAATAACCATGTAGAGTTATCATCTATTTTGTCATATGTAAGTATGGAAGGAGAAGGGGAGAAAATTGTGGAGGAAATTTTTTTAAATGCGTTAAAAATGTTTGTTACAGGTTTCATTGTGTGTTACTCCAGATCCCCTCATGAATGTAAATCTTAGTAAGAACACTTGTTTTACTGGTGAAGGAGTTGTAGCCTCAATATGAGCTAATTTTTGTGCTTATGAATCATAAAATAAAGTTTTCTTTGTTGGTTATAAAATTTCACATATCAACTTTATCACAACAACTTTGTTTTACTGTGAGAATCTGTGGCTGGTTGAAATTCTCCAATTTAGAGAGCACAAGTAGTAAGTTCATCTCCAATCGCTCTAGAGGCCAAGAACCAGACTGAGCCTGAAGGGAAGGCTGCAAGATCGATCTTGTGGGCCAATGTGTCCAACCAAAGCAGAATGATAGGTAGACCCTAGTTTCTTCTTTGCACAAAGGTCCCAAGGCTCAATTTTCTTGTTGTTATCGCGTGAAACATTCCTCTATGCGATACCATGCATACAAGAACACAAGAATGAACAGTAACAACACCGATGAATAGTAGTGGAACCCACCTCCTAAGCCTGACTCCAATTCCTAGGAATAGCTAGAAATCATGGTTATCGCGCAAAGGAATCCACCATTCCCACATAATGGAGACAAAGATCATCTCTCCATAAACCAGAAGAACCAAAAAGGAAACCACACACTCTATCTCCCCTTAAACAAAATTAACTCCATAATAGAGGACCCACTCTAAAAATAAAGAAGATACCCCTATAAAACCCAAAAATCCCACCCCAAAGCCAATAAAAACACATTAGGACCACCAGAAGGACAAGGGCACCAAAACAAATTCATTGGCCTTCTAGAAACCAAGATGAAAACAAAATATAAAATCTAATGAAAGCCACAATCCAAAAATAGAATAAAGCCTCAAGGATTCATCAATCCTAATTCTAACATAAACGACCCACATGCTGAGGAGCAAGGAACCGTAGGCAAAAGGGACCAAGACATACTTGGATATAGCAACCATAATGGCATTACCTAGAAATAAAACAAAACTTAGGGCTCTGTAAACCTCAATGCACCTTCACAAGTGTTTTTGACACACCAATTCTGAGCATTTCCGTAGCTAAGCTAAAAAAAAATCCCACACAATTGAACCACAAACCAAGAAATCTTGTCTCTTGTCACTACATCCCCTTTTCATAGAGTGAACATTATACCACCGAACACCATCATAATAATGATTATAAGTATAATTTTTCTGTGCAGGATTAAATGCCACCCCATATACGTGATCAAGGCCGCATTGAGAAAGTTGCATAATAATATTCAACAAACCTTCGGGATGGCACCCCATAAGGGATACATTAAATTATTGTTCATGATAAGAATAATTAATATATAATCTAAGCATATATACATTTAGAAAAACATGGAACATGATTATTAATTGTGGAGAATTGCCCTACTTTACCATGGAGATACATAATATGGAAGTTGTCATTGTTCATAGCTCATGGCTTAGCCCGAAAAACCATAACTCACTTCAGATGACACTTGTTCATATGACATTTTTTTAATTGATCAATTTATTTAAAATTATAAAAACAGTATAAATAATTCAGAGATAAATTTCAACCATTGATTTGTGTATACTATTGTGAATATCACAGAATATTCCATAGAGGTTAAATCTTTACAGTCCACCTAATAATAATTCATAATTAAATTTAAATTTTGAAAGGCATATTCCAAAATATACATATATATCCACATAATTAAAAGGTCTTCTTAGTGAGATACTTGACTTCAAAACCTCAAAATTTGGATTTTGGAAAATTTTGTTACCATTGCTATCTTTGGGTCTTAAGAATATCAATATTCATTAATCATTTAACTTATATGACTAACATAGTCCAATAGGGATCAAAACACTTATCTTGTCATACATGTCATATTCTCAAGATTAGAAATATTTATAAAAATAAACTAAATTGTAAATTTATTATAAATTCTTATTATGGTTATAAAAAATTTAAAATATAAGCTAAACAGATAAATACATTAAAGAAAAAAATATAACAAAACCAATTTACTATGGATATTCATAATTTGTAATTAATGTTTGATACAATACCATGAGTCAATATCATGACTTACTAACAAAATATGCCAAAAAAAGACATAGATCATGTTTATTTGATACACGTTCATACCAAATTTTTCTTTAATTAATCAACTACATAATTCATGTTTATTTCACAAATGTTCATATCAAAATTTGTTTTAATTAGTCAATGATTTTTAAAAGAGAAATTTTGATATAATTACTTTTAAAATAAATCTCAATATTTAATC
Organism: Pinus albicaulis; assembly: GCA_034641835.2. NCBI lineage: Eukaryota > Viridiplantae > Streptophyta > Pinopsida > Pinales > Pinaceae > Pinus > Pinus albicaulis. The sequence continues at coordinate 741,134,463 of CM076581.1, forward strand.
TATAATTACTATTTAAAAATATTTTAGAATATTTTGTTATGATTAAATTTTTACATTCTAATTAATAATTAAACTAAAATTCTAAAAATATTATTAAGCTACATTTATCAATTAATCTATCATCGTATTTAAGAAAAAAACAATAAACAAAAAAAAAATTTAAATAAATTAATATTCTATATCTATGCTTACCTAAGAAGAGGCAATTAAGGGGGATGCGTGAGTGAGAAACAATTATATTTGTCATGCAAAACCAATCTAACAATGGAAAAAGTCGAATTTTAATGCTTTTTAGTTTGTGTGTCGGGATTATAGAATTTTCTTAGAGGTCAAATTGTAACATCTCCGTTTCCCACAATTTTTTTTTCTATTTATAACCTTTAATTTAAACACAATCCACGCATGTAGTATTGTTGATAATTCGTCTGACGTATGTTATTCGTCAATATTCGACTTAGTGGTACGTTTACTCTCTCATGGTGTCAAGAGATACCCCTTTGGGTTATTATACTTCTTCTAAAACGTCCATGATACTCTACGTTTATGATCCACTCCTTTTTAATTTATATGGATGTGAATAGGGTAATAATTACAGTCTGCTTTAACTATTAGTAATTATAAATCATAATTTACCATGATATGTAAATATTATTATCATCACAAACTTTACTTCCCTATATATATATATATAATCTTTAACTTTACCTTCAAAGTTAATTCCATTACTTACATATTTATCGACCCATACATATCTTTATTCATAAGCCAACTCATTATAGTGTAGTTAATTTATAAACGGTATTAATTACCACCCTATTATAAATATATATATTAAACCACTCCATCATATACACGTTGCCCTAATGTATATATGATTTCGACACTCACACGTTGACCTTGGTATAAATTTTTTAGAAAGGAGGGAAATCGACACATATATTTCAATCCTCTATATATATCTTATTAAGGGATTAATAGTGACATATATATCTGCCTATTATGTCATGTCAGTTGCACACTATATACCCACTGAATTTATACATCAAAGAAAACCCTATGTAATACCTTCACATTCATCATTTAAATTGTCTTCCCCACTTGGACATTTGCGTGGAATATCTATGTGCTGCCACCGCAGATATAGTACATTAGATCTTACACCTACTCACATCAATGTTGATTTCATTTATGAGAATTTCAACTAGTTCTTGTGAACATTTACGCCACTTACCAATGTACATGATACTTTATGCTTTTACATAAACATAATACTCGTTATTAAAATCTTGATATAAAATACAAATACCCTTAACTAACTTTTCATTCTCACTTAGGGGAAACCCTTAATTACTATCCTATCATGATGCTTTAATGATACCTTCATATGTAATTGTCTCTTATTACACAGGACTCTCACTAACACATTCTATTTACCCTTCAGTAAAAGAATTGAGTGACATCAAATACACATCTAATTTTTCCTACATGGACTTACCCTTCCAATGTGGCTCATGTACTATTTAAGTGTCAACATAACTTCTGAAAAGAGATATGTTATCGATTTGGTTCATTTTTTGAATAGTCATGTTCATTAATGCAAACATCTATATTTAGGAATGGTTTTGATTTTGAGGTATGGTACTCCTAATTAACCTAAATTTTTCTTCTCTTATGACATGGGATACCAAATACCTTTCCTAAGATGACTTGGGATATGGGAATATTAAATCTTGGCGCATTGAATCACATGGCCCTGTACAAAACCCTTTGAGTCATGGGAAAACCTATCCCCTTCTCGATTTTGACACATGGACAATTGTGATCAAATCTAGTTTAGGGTCTGAGGGTTCCATAAATACTCTTTGTCTGGACTGTGATCTATTTTCACTTGTCATTTTTGTAGGACACCCTTCATGACGCGTCGTTTTGCCTTCCAAGTTTTCTGTATTACCTTCTACAGAATCGAATTGTAATGGACAATGCGAACAATTCCAATGCTCTGAAGAGGAGCTCTACACCGATTCTACCTTTGTCGTTTCTTCAGGTAAGACGTACTCCTTCCTGTGGTCATTTCCAATTCCTAATTTCATGATTTCTAGGTTTACTTCCATTCCTAAATGTTGGTTTATTTTCGTACGAATTTTACTTTTGTCTATGCCCAGAACGAACTGAATAGACCCATTTATCCCTGGAATAGTATTCTGGTAAGTAAATCATTTCATTATGACATCCATTTTTACCTCTGTGTCCCCTTCGGTTTCGGTGGTTCCTTTTTCTTCATATTACAAAAGTTTTGGAGGATGAATATACTATGAACATGCCAATATAGCTATGGTAAGAGATTTACTGTCTTTTGTAATACTATTTCTCTCCGCAGCTCGTCGCCTTCATGATTGTAGGCTTGTTCTTATCTCACATACTCTCATTGTTAGTTTTTTTATTTCAATACATAGATTTTTGAGGAATGCTTGATTTAGGAATTCTTTGGTGACAATTTTCTACCTCCGTTAATTTACAGTATGGAAATGTTGTTTTTTTACTTATAGTATATTTTTTTATTGCATCATACTATTATATGTATGAGATTTTTTGTCTGTTAATATATTCTTACAACGTCTCTCGGAATGCAATGGAAAATTTGACTACCTCCTACTGCCCCTCAATGATTAGCACGATGGTCAAATATAATTTTAGTAAGTCCATCTTTCCCATTCTCACTATACAGTGATTTATATTACAAGGGTATCATATTTCTTCAACGATTGAAATTTTTGGAATAGTTCCTCAATTGAATAATTTAATTGATTCCTTAACTTCGTCACTTTATTGGTACAATCCCTTGCTATTTTTCTTGTACGAAATTTTTGTTTTCTCTTCCATAGATATTCTCACTTTATATTCTTGTTTAAGTTATTCTGGTTTAGATTTTATTATCTATTATTTTTCAAAACATTTTTCAGTTTATCGTTCCATATACTTGTTTAAGTATAAATACCCGAGAATATTGTTTTTCTTTTCTGTTCTAATGGTTGAAAGGTTAAGTTACTCTAGGGTATATGAATGACCAATACTCTGCTATACTATTTATGCATAATTAGTAAATTCTCATATACCTCAACTTTGTCATCCAAATATTAGAAATAGTTATTCAATCTTTTATATACAATACGACACTAATTTCATCTCTTTCGTGGATGCAAATATAGTGTGGAAACAAAATTCAATAAGGTATTACATTTAATACTCTGACATTTACTTTATGTTTCTTTTATATACATATAATTTGTTTTTAAGATTAATCCTCAGAACCTAACTTCCTATTCTATCCCTTGCAGGTATCGCTATACATAACTTGCCTTTTGGAATTGGAGTACCTCCACTATCCTTTGTTATTGGTTCATAACATGTGGACTTTTGTTATATAGGTTGGTCCAGATACTTACGGGAATTATCATATTCAGCCCCTACATAATTTTTATAGATAGTCTTTACAGTTTTCCATACAGGAACAGAGTGCCCTCTGTGTATATTGTTTTTATACTAGTTCTTATTTAAACAGTATAATTCTACAAATTGAACATTTATAAGGATGTATTGTATGAAATGATCACTTATAAATATTGGGCTATGTATTGTATTGTTGGAACACCTAATCCTACATGGGTAGGTGTGGAATGCGAAAAGTCACAATGGAGTCCAAGTGACTTTGGAATGTGAAACCAAGAGTCACACCATGGTATTATAAATGTACATATTTGTATAATGGAAAATAAGAAAGCCTCATGCTTATCCTTCATTGTGTGTTGAGTCTCTTGTGTGTGTGTTATTCTTCTCATACACCATGTGTGTGCTTAACATGGTATCAGAGCGGGCGATTGCTGGCCCTGCTCCAAATTGAGTGAGCCATTTGTGTTTATGGCCTGTGCATATCTGCAAAATTCTTGACAATTTTGCAGCATTTAGAGACTTTCTGTAGCAGTGTTTTTGCCGCCATTTAGAAGTGTTTTGAAGAGGAGCAGCATTCAAAATCCATGGCAGCATTCAGAAATTGACTTTGAAGAAGAGCAACAGTGGTATTGAAGAAACACATCTGAAGGTTTTCTAAATTCTGATTTTATCTCTGCATTTTAAATTCTGAATTTTTAAGTTGCTAGAAAATAGTTTAAAGAGGGCTTTTGAAGAAATCTCTAAGATTTCTGAGTTCTCTAAATTCTGGGTTCTTCTGTTGCTGGGCTATTGGAAAAATTTCTGGGTTTTACTGCTGAAATCTTCTGGAAAATTCTGCATTCTCTGCTGATGGAAAAATTCTACTGTTGCCCTCATCTCTGCATTTTGTCCATTCTGCGCTATATTTAGAAGAAGTTCTACTGTTGTTTTAAAGATAATTTATCTACTCTGCTGTTATATTAAAAAAAAAATTAAAAAAATTTAAAAAATTAAAAAAAAATCTGCAACCATCGGCCTCTCGGCCCTCTCATCCAAGCTCCCTAACCTGCGCTTCCAATCCACCATCTAACACTCAACCTGAAAACTGCATACGCCACTTCTCCTATGCACTCTTCTACCCATCACTCTCCCTAAACAAAACGCACCTCTCCTCACACTCCATCACTACCCACGCGCCCCTTGCCGCTCTGCATCATTGCTACACAACAACGCTCTCATTTTTAATATACGCCTCCCCCTCACTGTAAAACCGACCCTCTGAAACCCATCCGATCACCTTTCGACTCTCCTCCCCAACTCCTCACGTTATCAAACTCCAGGCCTGTCGATTTCGAGCCCTCACTCTCAATTTACTATGACATCTTTCTCACACAATGCCCCTCCCTGCATTACACCCTCGCTCGACCCTTTGCAACCCTCGCCCCTCCCTCACTCCACCAGTCCGCTCTCTCACTCGCTTCTCCTACCTGCTACGCCACTCAGCATCCCCCCTTATCTGCACTCTACGCCGGCCTACTCAATGCTCCCCTATGCCTGACTGCCACACCCTCTGACGCTGTCCCTTCTACCTCGCTATGCCCCCCTCTGACGTTGTCCCTTCTACCTGGCCACCCTCTTATTCGCTTAACTCTTGCGCTCATAAACCCTCGAATACAATATCCGCCCCTTCCCCAACAACAATCCGTCCTTTTTCAATTTTTTTAAAATTTTTGATAGTTAAATTCGCCCCGCCGCTGGCCCCCCCTCTCCCCCCCCCCCCTTTTAATTAATCCCTCCATTTAATTTTTTTAAATTTCAGTTTTTAATTTTTAAATTCCTCCTTTTTTTTAATATAATAAATAATAATAATAATAATAATAAAATTCAATCCCATTCCCTTCTCTTTTTTAAATTCATTCCCATTTATATATAATCCCATTTTTATTCCCATTTATATATAATCCATTTCCCTTAGTTTTTAAACTCCCTACTCTTTTTAAAATTTCCATTCCATTTTAATATTTCCGCTTTTAAATTTTTAAATTCCCTTAGTTTTCCCACCTCCTATCCCTTTTTTAATTTATTAAATTCCCTTCCATTTCTATTATAATCCTATTCCAATTTTAATTAATTTTTTCAATTAATTTTTAATTAATTAAAAAAAAAAAAAAACAACAGACAGAGGAAGAGTAGAAAGAGAGGAAAGAAAGAATATGAACATCAGAAATGAAGGAATTGACATATGAAGAAAATGGACTGAATATATAGAAATTTGAAGATTTTACATTGTGATTTGTGGCATTGATTTGAAGAGTGATTTTTTGAAGAATTTCACATTTGAAGACAAGTTTGCCATCATTGAAAACATCTATTTGAAGAAGAAAATTCAGCTGCCATAAAAATATTCTTGCACAAGTGTTTTCAGCTGCACATTTACAAAATATTTTGCAGAAATATTGTATTGTATCGCTTCTTCATTCATAGCTGCAATTAAGACTTGAAGTGTATTTGTGTTGAAAAAATGTTGATTGCCCTCCATCATTTGAGGAGCACACCTTGTACTTTGAGAGTTCTCTCGAGTCATTTATATTTCTTGTTGAATCACATTGTAAACGGGTGCATTTTCGGTTGAAGCCAACACCCTTTCATTTTTTGAGCCTAAGTTGTTGGAAATGGCTAAAATCAATGAGGCATTAGTGTTGCTCAATAACCTCATTCATTCAAATGTTGATGATGTGATAAAAATGATCAAGGACGCTCTTTGTAACATTCAAAGTTGTTTGCTAGATGCACAAGAAAAGATTGAGTTTTTGCAGTTGGAATCTCAGCTCCAACAAGACGAACTTCAGCAAAAGAGTCACCATTCTGAACCTGTTCCTGTTCAGAAGATTGAGAAGGACTCTCATCAGAAGAAAGAAGATAAAGTTGCAGATGATTCACATTCAGTTCCTTGTATTAGAGTAGACGTACATGCAGATGCAACAGCTCAGCCTGCACTTCCTAAGCGCATCATCAGACCTTGGGAAGAGCTTGTCCATAAAAAGCACTGAACTGGTCTTGGATATGACAAGGATGTGTCCTTTCATATTCCAGACTACACAAACCCCATCATATTTCAGAGTATTGGATTCATGTATGACAGTTTACCTGCAGCTGTTCCAGATCCTGTTCCACTTCCACAACAGATTGAGAAATGCCAACACTGTGATCGAGTTGGCCATATGAAAGATCACTGTTTTGATCTTCATCCATGTAAGCACTATGGTCGGAACACCCATTCTTCAGATATATGCTTCAGAAACAAGCCTCCTGCAAGAACCAAGATTCATCTTGGATGGATCGCTTCTTGGAAATAGGCATCAGTAGCCAAGAAGATTTTTAAGTCGCATGTCAGAACATGTTCACGAATATTGAGCAAACTTGCAGTTGAGTTTTCACCATCATCTCACCTTGTCCATGACAGGGGGGAAAATGGTGGTCATGTAGAAGCTTCGACAACAGATCAAGCGAGCCTGAGCCACAATCTCTCATTCCATGTTCAGAGTTGTAGCCAGCAGTTCAAGCGAGCCTGAGCCACAATTCGTCATTCCGGATTCAGAGATGTAGCCAGAGACACGGATGCCCATGAACATGCCTTCCCTTGGTGGATAACCTAAAACCATCATCTTTGATTGGTGGACAACCCAAAACCACCACAGGTAGTAGACCTCCCTTCTTTTAGGTCGAAGGTCTCCCTTTCATATATGAGGAACACTTCCTCTAGCAGAAGCCTTCAGCTTAGCAGCCTTCAGCTTCTTGTCAGCTTTGGTTGAGTTCCAGGAAATGCTTCAAGCATTCTAGAGTTGTTGGTAATCCTAAAACCATCACAGGTAGTAGACCTCCCTTATTTTAGGTTGAAGGTCTCCCTTTTTTTATGAGGGACAATTCCTCTAGCAGAAGCTTTCAGCTTCTTGCCAGTTTTGGTAGAGTTCCGAGAACTACAACAAGTATTGTGTTCCAGTGTTTGTGGTCATCCTAAAACCACCTTTTTTTTCCAACATTTCAGCGAGTCGATTCAGCCCAAGTGCTGCCATGCATACTTTTCAGATTTGTATTACAACTCTTTTCTTGGACTCACACATATCCCTTCGGATTAAGGGGGATGTTGGAACACCTAATCCTACATGGGTAGGTGTGGAATGCGAAAAGTCACAATGGAGTCCAAGTGACCTTGGAATGTGAAACCAAGAGTCACACCATTTTATTATAAATGTACATCTTTGTATAATGGAAAATAAGAAAGCCTCACACTTATCCTTCATTGTGTGTTGAGTCTCTTGTGTGTGTGTTATTCTTCTCATACACCATGTGTGTGCTTAACATGGTGTTTAACATGTATAAATTCTTTCTTTTCAATTGAAATATTATTGGAACTCCAATATATTATTTTCATTTCAGTTTAATGTCGCTTCGAGCTTCCATGTGTAATTGCATGAAAAAAAGATATAATTCATTTTCTATTTAAAAATTATGAGTCAATGAAATTTCTTACATAATAGTGCTATAGCATATACAATTTAATTGTCTATTCTATATATTCGTCCATCTACCATGTATGCTTAATCTCATTCTGAAATTGTTCTATAAAATAATATATATCTTGGTAACATAATACTAGAACATATTTGTTAATGAAACATCAATTTGTTGTGAGGTACCTAACCTCGTATTTAAGCCTTAAAGTAGGTTTAGACATTCTGAGAGTTGGTCCTCTACAAATTTATGTATGTACAACTATACATGATAGACTATAGTAATGTACAGACCATTCGAATGCAATTATAATTATCCTTAATTCCATATAATAGACTCATATCTAGCTTTAGAATTTCATATATCTGTCTACTTGTTTTATTTTCTCAGCAAACTCATAATAGATCTAATGTATAGTTTAACAATGAAATTAACTGGTGCATACCACTTAAGGTAGACTAGGTTTCACCTAAACTTTGAGCTCTTTCTCCACGGCTCACCCCCCATCATAGATCAATTTCTATAGCAATAGAAAACCTCTTTTCTATCTTGAATCGGTGTATATAAGCTTGCCTTCCCATAAACCTGTTTCCCTTAACTGCGTCCAGTTAAATCATGATGTTGCTTTCTTGTGTACCTAGGCTTTCCTTTCGTTTCATCCCCTTTACTCAGGTATCCTTTTAGTTTTTTTTCTCCAATCTAAATTGCTATATTTAATTTATTTCCTCGAAGGATTTTTGGAGAACTGGGAAATACTTATGATCCTTATCCATCCTCATGGATTTGGATCCTTGATCTCTAATCATTATCTAGTCCTTGCACCATAAATTGCTTTTTCATTTTCTTAATTTTAAATTAATAAAATATATCCACAATTAATATTTTCCATTGGGTCCAGTTGACCCTTAGTGTCTTTGACTGCCTATTTTTAAAAGTGAAAAATTAGGGACATTACATATTCCCCCACTAAAACAGAACATCGTCCTTGATGTTACGAATTTCGATCTTGATTTCTCAAATTAGGATGAACATCCCTCCTTCATCACATCCTCTTTCTCCCAAAAGTTTCTTCAGAGTACAAGTACTTTACCCTACCTTTACTCTCCTCATTGCTATACTCTAGAGTTTTATTTTCTTCCTGCTTCAGTATAAGAAGTATATATGCAAGAATCTTTTATTCATATTTCCACCTATACATAGTTCATATCAACTCATATGAGTAGTATCATATATATATATATATATATATATATTGATTAGAAATATTCAAGATAATATTCTCAACCTTTAATATTTTTTAATAAAATAACTTATTAGCAAAACCCTTCAAGGTTCACAGTAGTATAGTGCAATTTTATCACAACTACTTATCATTCCATGTACTTTGGTGATACTTCCTCCTCATACACACATGGTCTCATTTGAATTTATTTGTGATTTCTCTACACGTCTTCTCACCTTGACTCCTTTTATCAGAGTTGTACAATTCTTGTTACACTTTGCTTCAAAAAACAAACACATCTTCATTAGAAGCTCACGAATTTAGAAAAACAACTTTGTCATATGCAGCGGTTCTGCTTAAGTTTCCATCCCTTTTTCCAGTTCATACATGCATATCATGTAGTTAATATTTGATTGATTGATTTTTTTTTAATCGATTCAGATGGTGATGTAACACCCCCAATTTATGTGTTGGAATTTCAAAGCTAGACATTTGAACTTTAAATCCTAAGGGGAGTGGACCCCAAAGGATAAGAAATTTGTGAATGTAATTAAATATTTAATTTGAGGAAATGAATAAAATGATTGTGTGCAGATTGAACAAAATGAGATTTATGAGATCACTTGCTAAATCCATGAGGATGGATAAGGCAACTAATCCCCAGAATCTTTCAAAAATCCTTGAAAGAAATTATTCTAATTTAGATTTTTGAGGAAGAATCTAAATTTCCCCAATGATGAGGAAAGTAGTTGGGAAGAGGTAAAAAGCTGGAAAAGCTGAGGAAAAGTATAAAACAGCTTTAAATAATCCATAAAATGGGAAGCCTAGGCAAACAGGAAGAAAAGCATCCTAAGATTCTGGACGCAGAATTAGAAACATGCTTTGGGGAACAATAGCTTAAATAAGTTGCTCTTGTATAGATTAGAGGTTGATTTGATATAGGAGAGGATCTCAGCTTGGGGGTGAGTTCTTTGAGACAGAAGGACTCTAAGGTTGGGAGGTTCGTCAATTGCATGAGTGGTATGTCTCTACATTTATTGGTGTGTTTACTTTATATAGTATGAATTGGCTACATATAAAAGTTAACTGTATATTAGAATATAAGTTCTACATTTGTAAAAACTTCAGCAGATTTAGCCTTCAATTTCTGTACAGTTGTAGGACTCACATGTATGGGAAAGAATTCATCAGAATCTCTAAACCATATCTGGTTTAAATCTGAGAATACATATTTCCCAAAAGAAATTCAATGATTTAACTTTAATCCGCTTCTGGTTTAGTAATTAATTCTAGCATGTATACATAGCGAAAAGTAGCATGAGATGCATGTAGCAACTGATAAGCATTAAATCTATTGAATTGCAAATTTAGATTGAAAAAAATTGGACATAAAGAATTAGGTATATTGAGTATATCGGCCTATTGCCATGAAAGTAGAACAAAAGTACATTCATGATGCAATTCTCCAAAGTTATCGATTAAAAATCATGAGAAATAGCGCTGATGTAAGATTTACAATAAGAGCATTCTCGAGATTTTACTCATAGTTATCATGACCAAAATTGGTGAATTCTATCATTTCATCTATTTCGGTATGAGAGTAGAGATAAAATTCGGACCATTAAATTTATTTTTGTATATATATATATATATATATATATATATATATATACACTGCCAGAACATACGATACCTTTAAAAAACAATGGTACATAAATTAATTAGAATCAAGTTATTATGGAAAGAATAAGTTACATCCTATGAATATATATATAACAAGATAGTGCTCAGTTCCCTGCATAGAGTTCCGGTGCAAAAGTATATACTTACAAAATATATTACTCGGATTAGTTGAAATACCATTTAAAAGAAATCGGTGACTGAAGAGTCTATTCGATATACTGACGAAAAACAAGGGGAATATGATACCAGGAGAACCAAAACAATAGGATATATTTAGATGTATTAAATTTATAACCACAAAAGTTATATTAACTCTGAACAGAAATCTCTAGACCTCGATAGCAATTTGGTAGGCCATACCATACGAGAAAAATACTAATCAACAAATATTCTAAGCAAAACAAACTTAAAGACGAGCCTTACAGATTTAATAGACGAGGAACTACAACTACTATGCATAAGGTCTTCATCGAAATTCACACCTATAAACAGATAAGAACTGAACCGCATATATATATGTACCCATATCAAAATACATAACAGTGAGTTCGGTTCCAAACTTTGAAATAATTAAATTCTCTTCCCTTGTAGGAGAAGTCAGTCAAAGATTATTGAAGAAATTATTACAAACTTATAACCCTGATAATCGAATTTCTCCAGTAGGAGATAAGAAATTCAAAGAGGGTAAAATAAATTATCGTCTCCTCGGAGGAAATCGTACGAGTCACCAACCTGTGATTACGAGGGAAGGAAGATAATTACTCAAATTTTACACATATAAGCCAGTGGTTAGCAGAGGAAGTGATAGACATCGTATACCTACAGAGAATGAGAAGATAGAGTGCGTGAAGGGAAATCAACCAAGAATACTAATTTCATCATGGACTGAAGGTGAAATTTCAAAAACGAAAACAATCATTTACATTTACCTTGTAAAATAGGCTGGGAACTGGTAGCAACGTAGACACTGCAATAAATAAATTCGCCAGGCTATTAACCCTTGAGGAAAATATATATGTGGAATTGCAGAAGAAGTAATAATGAAATTTAGGTTACTAAGAGACAATGAGATAGAAATACCTTCGCGGAAGAGTCTGGCAGCTTCTCCAAACTCAGTTGAGGGAATCAACCACGAGGATATGCCCATATCATTAACGCGAATGGTAAATCGTTGAAGCGAGAGTAAACGCGGCCCTATGGCAACCTCAAAATGCATATACACCATCCTATAAGCACTGTAAGTGAAGCAATAACAAAGGAGAACTGTATTAAAATAAATGACTCACTAATTGTAATCTATCCAAATCGTAACCTCCAGTTCTGAACCTATATAAATACGGTTGCAATCAAAACGCAGAGACAGGAGAAATTGATAGTCGAATTGGATGAACAATATCCAAACAAATCGTTACCTGAGTTGGATGGTGCGACGGCATAGTTCTTCCAGAGTTCCAGAAGGTGTGAAAGGTGACACATAATAACAATTCCTCCGACATAGTAGTAAACCAAAATAACAAAACGAACACTGGAACAGCTCGGTGAGGAAAACCCTCAACACGATAAGCAAAAATGAAGTCATAAGTTGAACGTAAAGTTTTATACAGCCTGAAAACCCTAACCTCAAAAAATCACCACCATACACGTGGCTGGAGATGCCCAACTCTGAGCGCTGGAAGGCAGTAAGTCGCATAACTCCACAAGAACTCCAAAAACGATTCAGTTTTAATGTTCCACATCAATGCGGCGTACAATCAAAATTTGAATTGATATAAGCATTAAAAAGGTGATGTATGCAAGATCATGCTGACAGATTTGGCCAAACGCATATAACCAGAGAAATGCAAACCGGAATTAATACAAAACCCTAGCATGCTACGAGGCGTGACCTGTAAATTTGAGCCACGATTTCCAGGTACGAAATACTCAGATCGAATTAAAGAGCATCGAAATTAAAAATGAGGTGGTCGCCAACCAGGTTGGTTAAATGAATGATGCATTATAGCATAAGGTTAAGCGCTCCATATAACTCCGTTAGAACCATAGGGATAGGAGTATATATATATATATATACGTAAAAACAACCAAAACAAATTCAAGTCCGATATATAGGTGAATACCTATATACATATGGAATGGTCTAAGAAGACAAACAACGCATATATATATATCTCAGCGAAAATGATCATACCTATCATTATAAATTAGCACGAAATGGTGGGTGTGAGTGTAAGCCCAAGTGTATAATCACTTAGGTTATTATAAGCTCAAGATGAGTGTGAAGCTCTCAGAAATACGCCACAAGACCCTTATGATTAGAAATTAAGGGGCGGATTTAATGTATGGGGAATAATAAAATAGAGAGTATGAAAATTTAGATAAAAATAATAGTACAGTGATGTAACGAAACTGAAGTAACGAAACTTGCAATTAAGATTGACACCAGAATTATGTGAAAAGGAACTGTGTATAAAAAAAAAAAATTGTGATGGGGAAAAGAGGATAGGGAGGTGTGACAAATGGTATCAGAGCCCACGTTACAAAAACTGGGCTGGTGACATTGTGCTCACTGTTGATGTGTATTCACTGTATAAATTAAATTCTGTGAAAAAAAAGAATGTTTTATTTTATTGTTATTCTCACTGATCTGTGTTGAGTGTGTACAGTGGTGTTGAAATGGAAGAAGGTGGCGAAATTTATGTTGATATGGGAGATGAGGATAATGCACCAGATCCAAATGTGCCCATGATGGCTATGTTGCGGGAATTTCAACAAGAGTTGGCTGAGATAAAAATCCAGAATGACAGATTGTCATTAGCTAGTGAGGAGTAGGAAAAGCTCATCAGGGAATTAACTTCGTGGAACAGCCAGGAAGGCGAAGGTTCCGGAAAGAGGAAAACTGATGAGTCTGAAGATGAGGATGCAGTAAGGCATCAATACAAACAGAAAAAGGAATTACAAGGGGAATTCTGAAAAATCAAGCCTCGCTCCTATGATGGGGAGAAGGAGGAAGATGCGGAAGCTTGGTTATTGAACATGATCAAGTATTTCCAGGTTTATGAATATGAAAGCAATCTGAAGGCCAGATTAGTTGTTTACCAGTTACAAGGTAAAGCTACCTTGTGGTGGGAGGAGACGAAAATGGTCCATGCCATTGATGAAAAGACAGTTACTTGGGAAGATTTTCAGGTTAAGTTCAAAAATTGCTACTTGAATGAGCATTACTATGATTACAAAGCAAAAGAATTCCATGAACTTAGACTGGGACAACTCACTATTGATGAATCTGTTACTAAGTTTACAAATATGCTGAGATATGTACCCTACATAAGGGAAGAGAAGGCAAAAGTTCAAAGATTTCTAAATTGCTTGTCTGCTGTATACAAAGAGAAAATTGAGTTTGACAACCCAAAAACAATGGACGAAGCTGTTAGAAAAGCCAGATTATGTTACCAACAGTTCAAAAGCAAGCGCGCTGAACATGGGAAAGGCCGGGTAAATGAGTGGTCAAGGGAAGAAACGGCTTGACCCTGTTGAAGAATTTTGGCAGAGATCACCAGTGGAAAAATTTTAATAAAACCAAAGAAATTCAAACTTCTTATTCCCAAGTAGCTTCCAAACAAATATAGGGAGATAGTAAAAAGGAAGGGACAGTCAAAATGACAGAACCCCTGAAATTTTGGGGTTGTGGAGAACCCCATCTGTTGAGGGACTGTCCTCATCGAAACATTCATATGATCATGAGAGATCAAGAAGCGACAATAGTAATTGATATAGCCAGAAATATACCAACTATCAGTGCAGCCTTGGAAAATCGGTAAGCCGAACATCAAGCAACCATGGTGGAAATGGAGGGTAAGATTTCTGACCTATCTGTTACTGTTCTGATTGATCCAGGTGCTTCTTTGAGTTACATTAGTCCAAATACTGTAGAAAAATGTAACTTAAAAACCGAAAAATTTCAACAGTCATGGTTGGTTCAGCTGGCCACTGGAACCAAGAGGAAGGTAACACATAAATTGCCCTAGATAGCAATAAAATTAAATGATGTTCACATAGAAGTAAATTTGAACATTCTGCCTTTAGGTTCATATGACCTGCTGATAGGAATGGATTGGCTAGAAAATAAGAAAGCTTTAATGAACTGCTGGGATAAGACTCTGCATTGTGTAGATGAGGAAGGGAAACCTTTTATTCTCAAAGGGAAACATAAACCTATTTCTGTAAGGAAAATTTCAGCATTGCAACTGAAAAGAATAGCTAGGAAAGGATACCAAGTTTATGCAGTGCATGTGGAAGAAACAAAATAGAAAACCGAAGAGGAATTACTGGATGCTGTACCAGTAATAAGAGAATTTAAGGAAGTATTTCCAAAGGAAATCCCTCATCTTCCCCCCAAAAGAGAGATTGATTTCTCAATCGATCTGGTGCCGGGAGCAACACCTGTCTCCCGAGCGCCTTATCGAATGAGTCCTCTTGAACTGATGGAACTGAAAATGCAATTGTAAGAGCTATTAGATAAAGGGTATATCAGACCGAGTGTGTCTCCTTGGGGAGCACCAGTGCTGTTTGTGAAAAAGAAAGATGGAACTTTTAGGATGTGCATTGATTACCATCAACTGAATAAGTTTACCATTAAAAATAAATATCCTTTACCCAGAATTGACGATCTTTTTGACCAAGTGATAGGAGCTTCAGTATTTTCAAAGATTGATTTAAGGACTGGTTATCACCAGCTCAGAATCAAGGAGGGAGATATCAGCAAAACAACTTTTCGAACCAGGTATGGGCATTATGAATTTGTAGTCCTACCTTTTGGTTTAACAAATGCCCATGCCACATTTATGTGCCTAATGAATAGCGTGCTAAATAAATACTTGGATAAATTTGTTCTTGTGTTCATATATGATATCTTATTTTACTCAAAAAGTGAGGAGGAACATAAAGAACACTTGAGGATAGTATTGCAAACTCTAAAGGAAAATCAGCTATATGCCAAGTTTAGCAAATGTGAGTTTTATAAAGATAAGATCCAATATTTGGGTCATATTATTTTTGAATAAGGCCTTGCTGTTGACCCTGAAATGATAAAGGATATAAAAGAATGGCCTGTACCAACTGATGTTTCAGCAATGAGATCATTCATGGGGATTGCAGGCTATTATCGCAAATTTGTAGAGAGTTTTTCTGCCATAGCACATCCCATCACGTCATTACAAAGAAAAGGTGTCAAGTTTGAATGGACTGAAAAATGCCAAAATAGTTTTGACTAATTAAAACTGAAATTTACTACAACCCCTATACTGAAGATTGCAGATCCTGACAAAGAATTTGTGGTATGTACAGATGCCTGTAGAGAAGGATTGGGAGGAGTTATTTTGCAGGAAAATCTAGTTATTTCCGATGAATTTAGGAAATTGAAGATACATGAACAGAATTATAGTGCCTATGATTTAGAATTAGCAGCTGTTATCCATGCTTTGAAAATGTGGCGACACTATCTTCTTGGAAAAAAAATTTCATTGATGACTGATCATATTATTCTCAAATATTTCTTTTCCCAAACTGATTTGAATGCTAGACAAGCCAAATGGCTGTCTTTTCTAGGTGAGTTTGATATGGACATAAAACATATTAGAGGGAAAGAAAATAAAATGGCTGTTTCATTGAGTAGAAATGCTTGTCAAAATATCAATAGCATTGGAAGTAGTGCTCAGATCGATGTGGAAGAGTTGGTAAATAAGGTAGCAAACCAAGACCTAAATTATGAAACACTTCTGGTGAAATTACAGAAAAAGGAGAAAACTGATCTCACTCAAAACCAAAAAGGGCTGATCTCCTATAAGGACAGATTGTATATTCCAAATGTGGAGTCCTTGAAAAGAGAAATCTTGGCTCAGTATCACAAATAGCCATATGCAGGACATCCAGGATATCAGAAAATGTTAACAGCCTTAAAGAATAAGTTGTTATGGCCAGGAATGAAGAGAGATGTAGCATAATATTTAACTAGATGCATGGAATGTCAACTAGTCAAAGTTGAGCATCAGCATCCTGCTGGTCTTTTAAACCCTTTTCCGATTGCAGAATGGAAATGGGACACAGTTTCAATGGATTTCATAACAGGATTACCCAAAACCAAATACCAACATGATTCAGTGATGATGGTAGTAGACACTTTAACAAAAGTTGCACATTTTATACCGGTGAAATCTACCTTTGGGACAGCTCAAGTAGCAAATGTGTTCCTGAAGGAGGTAGTAAGATTCCATGGCGTTCCAAAGGTGATTGTTTGTAACCGAGATGCTAAGTTTACAGCAACCTTTTGGAAAGGGCTATTTGGAGTGATGGGTACTAAGTTGAATTTTAGCACTACTTACCACCCTTAGGACAGGTGGTCAAACGGAAAGACTAATCCAAATTTTG
Source organism: Pinus albicaulis (assembly GCA_034641835.2). Lineage (NCBI taxonomy): Eukaryota > Viridiplantae > Streptophyta > Pinopsida > Pinales > Pinaceae > Pinus > Pinus albicaulis. The sequence continues at coordinate 741,151,729 of CM076581.1, forward strand.
GAGGACATGCGGGAATGTGACAGATGGATGAGTATCGAAAGTGGGAAGAGTACTTGCATTTATTTGGAATTTGCCTATAATAACGATACCAATCCTCCATCAAAATGAGTCGTTTGAGGAGAGCCTTTACATGTGGAAGGAAGTGTCGTACTCCTTTCGTGGATTGACGAGGAGGCCAACTGAGATACAAAGAAACATCAAAATAGCCTAGATGCTTGAAGAACTATCACGATAAGAAAAGAGTGCAACGAGAATTTAAAGTGGGGGAGCATGTGTACTTGCGTATTAAACCCAAAAAGAGCACCCTTTATGCTGGAATTTGTGCAAAACTGGCTCCTAGATATTGTGGTCCTTTTGAAATATTAGAAAGGGTGGGACCAGTGGCTTACAAGCTGGCCTTACCGCCCCATGTTAGAGTTCATGATGTGTTTCACATTTCGTTGTTAAAAATATATGTCCATGATGCTTCTCACATAGTTGATTGGAATTTTGTACAGGTGGAACCAGAAGGGGAGTTTCTGCTAGAACCGCTTCAAATATTGGAGTGGGAAGAAATTGAATTGAGAAACTGAACAGTAGCAAGAGTAAAGGTGCAGTGGAAGCACTGCTGTAGGAAAAGCTATACAGGAAGAGAACTACGAAATGATGGAAAAATATTTTATTTTCCAAATGAACTCTAGTAAGTTGAATAACAACACGAGGACGATATTTATTTTCGGAGGGGAATAACACCCCCCAATTTATGTGTTGAAATTTCAAAGTTAGACATTTGAACTTTAATCCTAAGGGGAGTGGACCCCAAACGATGAATGAATTGTGAATGTAATTTAATATTCAATTTGAGGAAATGAATAAAGTACTGGTATGCATGTTGACCAAAAATGAGATTTGAGATCACTTGCTAAATCCATGAGGATGGATAAGGCAACTATTCCCCACAATCCTTCAAAAATCCTTGGAAGGAATTATTTCTAATTTAGATTTTGAGAAAGAATCTAAATGTCCCCAATGATGAGGAAAGTAGTTGGGAAGAGGTGAAAAGCTGGAAAAGCTGAGGAAAAACATAAAACAACTTTAAAGAATCCCTAAAATGGGAAGCCTAGGCAAATAGGAAGAAAAGCATCCTGAGATTCTGGAAGCAGAATTAGAAACATGCTTTGGGGAACAATAGCTTAAATAAGCTGCTCTTGTACAGATTAGGGGTTGATCTGATATAGGAGAAGATCTCAGCTCGGGGGTGAGTTCTAGGAGACAGAAGGACTCTAAGGTTGGGAGGTTGGTCAATTGCATGAGTGGTATGTCTCTACATTTATTGGTGTGTTTTACTTTATATAGTATGAATTGGCTACATATAAAGTTGATTGTATACTAGAATATTAATTCTACATTTAAAAAAAACTTCAGCAGAGTTAGCCTTCAATTTCTGTACAGTGTAGGAATCAGATGTATGGGAAGGAATTCATCAGAATCTCTAAACCATAACCAATTTAAATCTGAGAATACATATTTCCCAAAAGAAATTTATTGATTTAACTTTAATCTGCTTCTGGTTTAGTAAATAAATTCTAGCATGTATACATAGTGAAAAGTAGCATGAGATGCATGTAACAATGGTAAACAGTAAAATCTACTGAATTACAAATTTAGATTGAAAAAAATTGGACATAAGGGTCAGTATATTAATTATGTCAGCCCTCTGCCATGAAAGTAGAACAAAAGTACATTCAGGATGAAATTCTCAAAATTTATCAGTCAAAAGTCATGAGAAATAACTGTGGAAGTGTTAATATTTACAATAAGAGCATTCTCAGATTTTACTCATAGTTATCATGACCAAAATTGGCCAATTCTATCATTTCATCTATTTCGGTAGCAGAGTAGAGATAAACTTCAGACCATTAAAATTATATATATATATATATATATATATATATATATATATATATATATAAATATATATATATATATATGTATGTATATATATATATATATGTATATATATACACGCACGTGTGCACAATACATAAAGAAAATGGTACATAAATTAATTAAATTGATTATTTTGGAAAGAGCCAGGTACAAATAATGAATATATATATATACAAGATAGTGCTCAGTTCCCTGCATAGAGTTCCGGTGCAACAGTATATACTTACAAAATATATTACTCGGATTAGTTGAAATACCATTTAAAAGAAATCTGTGACTGAAGAGTCTATTCGATATACTGACGAAAAACAATGGGAATATGATACCAGGAGAACCAAAACAATAGGATATATTTAGATGTATTAAATTTATAACCACAGAAGTTATATTAACTCTGAATATAAATCTCTAGACCTCGATAGCAATTTGGTAGGCCATACCATACGAAAAAAACACTAATCAACAAATATTCTAAGCAAAACAAACTTAAAGACGAGCCTTACATATTAAATAGATGAGGAACTACAACTACTATGCGCAAGGTCTTCATCGAAATTCACACCTATAAACAGATAAGAACTGAACCGCATATATATATATATATATATGTACCCATATCAAAATACATAACAGTGAGTTCGGTTCCAAACTTTGAAATAATTAAATTCTCTTCCGCTGTAGGAGAAGTCAGTCAAAGATTATTGAAGAAATTATTACAAACTTATAACCCTGATAATCGAATTTCTCCAGTAGGGGATAAGAAATTCAAAGAGGGTAAAATAAATTATCGTCTCCTCGGAGGAAATCATACGAGGCACCAACCTGTGATTACGAGGGAAGCAAGATAATTAGTCGAATTTTACGCATATAAGCCAGTGGTTAGCAGAGGAAGTGATAGATGTCGTATACCTGCAGAGAATGAGAAGATAGAGTGTGTGAAGGGAAATCAACCAAGAACACTAATTTTATCATGGATTGAAGGTGAAATTTCAAAAACGAAAACAATCATTTACATTTACCTTGTAAAATAGGCTGGGAACAGGGAGCAACGTAGACCCTGCAATAAATAAATTCGCCAGGATATTAACCCTTGAGGAAAATCGATATGTTGAATTGCAGAAGAAGTAATAATGAAAGTTAAGCTACCGAGAGACAATGAGATAGAAATACCTTCGCGGAAGAGTCTGGCCGCTTCTCCAAACTCAGTTGAGGGAATCAACCATGAGGATATGCCCATATCATTAACGGGTATGGTAAATCGCTGAAGCGAGAGTAAACGCGGCCCTATGGCAACCTCAAAACGCATATACACCATCCTATAAGCAATTTAAGTGAAGCGATAACAAAGGAGAATTGTATTAAAATAAATGACTCACTAATTGTAATCTATCCAAATCGTAACCTCCAGTTCTGAACCTATATAAATACGGTTGCAATCAAAATGCAGAGACAGGAGAAATTGATAGTCGAATTAGATGAACAATATCCAAACAAATCGTTACCTGAGTTGGATGGTGCGACGGCATAGTTCTTCCAGAGTTCTAGAAGGTGTGAAAGGCGACCCATAGTAATAATTCCTCCGGCATAGTAGTAAAACAAAATAACAGAACGAACACTGGAGCAGCTCGGTGAGGAAAGCCCTCAACACGATAGGAAAAAATGAAGTCATAAGTTGAACGTAAAAGTTTTATACGGCCTTGAAACCCTAACCTCAAATGATCACCACCCTACACGTGGCTGGAGATGCCCAACTCTGAGCGCTGGAAGGTAGTAAGTCGCATAACTCCACAAGAACTCCAAAAATGATTCATTTTTAATGTTCAATATCAATGCGGCGTACAATGTAACTTAAATTGAGATAAGCATTAAAGGGCGATGTAGGCAATATCATGCTAGCAGGTTTGGCCAGCCGCATAGAACCAGAGTAATGCCAACCGGAATTAATACAAAACCCTACCGTGCTACGAGGCATGACGTGTAAATTCGAGCCCCGGTTTCCAGGTACGAAATACTCAGATCGAATTGAAGGGCATCGAAAATAAAAACGAGGTGGTAACAACCAAGGTTGTTTAAATGAATGATTCATTAGAGCATAAGTGTCAAGCGCTACCATAGAATTCCGTTAGAACGATAGGGATCGGAGTATATATATGTAAAAAAAAAAAAAAAAATTAAGTCAGATATATAGGTGAATAACTATATACATGTGGAATGATCTAAGAAGGCAAACAACACATATATATATCTCAGCGTAAACGATCATACCTATCATTATAAATTAGCACAAAATGGTGGGTGTGAGTGTAAGCCCAAGGGTATAATCACTTAGGGTATTATAAGCTCAAGATGAGTGTGAGGCTCTCAGAAATATGTCACAACACCCTTATGAATAGAAATTAAGGGGCTGATTTAATGTATTGGAAATAATAAAATAGAGAGTGTGAAAATTTAGATAAAAAGAATAGTACAGTGATGAAACGAAACTTGCAATTGAGGTTGAAACCAGAGTATATGAACTGGAGTAGAATATAATTATGTGAAAAGGAGCTGTGTAATTGAAAAAAAAATTTATGTGGAAAAGAGGATAGGGAGGTGTGACAGGTGATAACCATACTAAAATTCAACTTAATACTGGTTTTCCTATAACAAAATTTCCAATTTCCACTTGAACTTTACCTTATCAAATGTATTAGTTATTATCCTATATACTGAAGTTCATATCAGTTTAAAATTTTGGTATTGGATACATTGCTTACTTTTATTAATGTCGGTTTCTATGTAAACCAATTTCTAAACTTACCAATTTCAAATTTTTGTATTTTTTTTTTCCAACCAACTTCCTATTTCCATTATGGAATAGGAATAGTATCCAAATTTTTGTTCTGATACTTAGGTTTCGTCATCTCTTAGTAATAGCTTCCACATAAAAAATTTATTACTCTTTCCTCATACCAGGTCAAACATGTCCTGTTTTACACCTTGAATAATTTTTTTTTTCACAAGGATATCCTATCTAAGGATATATATATATATATATATATATATATATATATTAAATTTATGATCTATTGGGGTCACATTATTAATGTACCCTCTGTTATTTAAATTTTTAGTTTCTCCTAATTTGAAATATTTACCAGTATTTCAATATATTGCAGTTTTTCTTGGAGGTTTTTCCTGCTTTACTGTTGCACTCATTCTATTTACCTCAATTATTCCCAGTCAGAACTTTTATTACTTGAATATGTTTCAAAATTTTAAGGACATTCCTCTTTGAAACATCTAAAATCTCCTTTTCCTTTCCTATTTCAGTTTTGAAGTTTATTTCAACCTCATTAAGGAATGACAAACACCTAGTTTGCATGACATTTTTCATATTGTTGAAGAATTTATACTCCAGCCTTATGTATTCTGGAATTAAAGTCCCTTCTTACTTTATAGGTAATTTTATTTACTGCTTGCAGCATACATTTCATCAAAAAACTTAAGAAATACCCAATGTAATTATGTTCATTAGTCTAAATCTTTCTTCAATAATATGCTATAACTAAGTAATAAGATTACCTCTAATAATTTTTCCCAAGTTGTAGTACCACTTACCATTTCTCAGATTTGGTTAGGATCTTAAAGAAGGAGTATTTATTCGTTTGACTCATTTATTTTTCAAGTTCTTTTGACCTTTTTCGGTCTATTCATAGTATTTTTCCAAACCGTGGTTAATATTATGGATGAAATATCCGGAAATACTGATCCTTTCATGCTCGCTTGAGCTTTTTCTCCATCCACTACTCATCCTCCTTCTGAATTTTCACAACTAAACCATTGAAATTTTTATAAAATTCCTTTTTGTTAAGTCTATCATGTCATTTATGTCCTCTAGATTTTGCAAAAATGTAAACAATTTTGAGTTTTTCTTTATGTTATGGTTTACATGACACATAAAGGAACCAAAATATCATCAGCCTAATCCTATATATTTTCTAATTCATAAAATATGTATATTGTTCTCTATACAGTTCTTCTTTAATTCTCATTTTATCATAGCTTATTTACCATCTATCCTCAGTAGAGAATATTCATTCTTGATCATTAGCTTAAGTCATTTTCAGTAGTCCATAATAGCTCTAAAGGTTCCAAGTTTCATTTTGACCAACATTACTAGTGCTCCCAGCAGGGACATAATTGGTTTTACATAGTTTATATTCAAAAAAAAAAAGTTATCACTGCAGTTTTAACTCTCACAATATTCGGTTATTCATCCTGTATAATCTAATAACTGGTGTAACACATGGTATAATATTTCTTTAAAAATTAGCTTCCCCTTTAGCGGTATATATGAAGAATTTCATCCTGAACTATCTCCTTACCCTTTGTAGATTGGTAAATTTTCTACCAGTTTCTTTTTCAGCTTGCTCTCTTACTTCTATAAGATACATTTTTCAGTGTTTTCTTACTATCCTTTGTATTAACACTATTTTTTTTTCATCACCACTGATACCCTATATTGTTTTCTCTTCAACAATTTACCATGTCTTTTAGTTTTTATAGTCAGCCCATTCATATCAGCACTACATAGGAATTGAAAAATGAACCATTTTGCTTTAACTAAGGTTCTTTATACCAGTTTACCTTCCAGCAATCTTGGGAAATCTTATATGTCCATTCTGTACTCAATTACAACTTGCTGGAAATAATTTTTTTTCTTTTCTTTTGGTAAGCTACATCTAAGTATATCAACCAAAACATGTTTTTTATCATGCATATCTGTAAATTTTCTTCTCAATTTTCTTTAGCGTCTTTTTTCCTACAACAGATTTTGTCTTTCCACTGATAGAAGATCTACAATTTTCAGTTACGTATAAATTTCTTAATCAATTTCTAGTTCTAAAACTATTTAATCCATAATAAGTGGTTCATTATTCCTATCTTGGACTTTGAAGGGGGTTTATTATCAAATTTTGGTTCTTCCACTCCACCTCTTTCATCATTCTCTTTTCTTTCTAATCACAGTTACTTTATCCTGCAATTAGTAATTTTCTGTATTATTGATTTTTGCAATTCAGGTGACAGAATCTCTCATTCCTCTCCTTATAGCTAGTAGGTAGGTAGTTTTTAACATCATTATACCTTTGCTTTTTCTTTTGGTATAGAAAGAAAATAGCGTAGCAGGTTGGTGATTTTGATAACAACTCACCATAATAAGTTGTTCCAAACTAATCTCTTGAATTTCTTTGGCTTTTCCATCCCACTATTGGTTATTTTGATATCTATGATTAAATTTAATATGAACATATTTTTATGATAGTTTCTCTCACTTGTTTTCCTACCATTACAAGGTAATCCTTATCTGGAATTTAGAAATAGCCAACCCATCAAATTTTAAGTAAATTTCATACTTTACCACTTAACATTTTTTTTATTACCTTTAGAAGCCAAACTTATGTATAATCCTCCCTCTCTCCACCACAAGAGGGAGGCTTAATTCCTTGTTCCTGCTAAGCTATTGTCTAGAGGCTTCATCTTCCTCATACTCTTCTAAGTGATTTTCAATTCCCTTTCTCTGTCTTCCCAGACCTTCACCTTCATGACAGTCCCGAGAGGTTGATTCTCTGATTAACCTATCTTTCTCTTCACTGGCTAAATATAGCCTTTCATTGTGGGTTTTTCAGTTGAATCAATTCTCTTTGCGTTCGATGCATAATAACCATCAACGAAGCATTTGGATCTACTGGATTTTTCTTCACCACCCAAATCCACATACAATTCATCCCCATCCCTCATGGTTTTCAACTATATGTTTCTGCACTGTTTCACTATATAAAATTTAACATTAGTGAAATTAAATTTAGTAACCACTTTACAACATCAAAATATTTTCTCTGGTGTGAGCACACATTAAGGCCCAGTGTTTTAACATGGGCTCTAATACCATTTGTAACATCTTCATTCCCCACAATTTTTTTTTTCTATTTATAACCTTTACTTTAAACACAATCCATGCATGGAGTATTGCTAATAATTTGTCTGAAGTATTTTATTCCCCAATATTCCACTTAGTAGTACTTTTACTCTGTCATCGTGTCAAGAGATACCCCTTTGGGTTATTATACTTCATCTAAAATATCCATGATACTCTACATTTATGATCCACTCCCTTTTCATTTATATGGATGTGAATAGGGTAATAAATAATGTCTTCTTTAATTATTAGTAATTATAAATCATAATTTACGATGCTATGTAAATAGTATTATCATCACAAACTTTAACTTCCCCTAAAATAATAAATATGAGGGGAAGTTAATGTGCTGCCACCGCAGATACAGTACATTAGATTTTACAGCTACCCACATCAGTGTTGATTTCATTTATGAGAAATTCAACTAGTTCTTGTGAACCTTTACCCCACTTACCAATGTACATGATACTTTATGCTTTTACATAAACATTATACTTGTTATTAAAATCTTGATATAAACTAAAAATCCCCTTCACTAATTTTTCATTCTCACGTAGGGGAAACCTGTAATTATTATCCTATCATGATGCTTTAGTGATACCCTCATATCTACTTATCTCTTATTACACATGACTCTCACTAACATATTCTATTTACCCTTTGATAAATGAATTGAGCATTTATTAAGAATCTCTCTGACATCAAATACACATCTCATTTTTCCCACGTGGAATTTCCCTTCCAGCGTGGCTCATGTAATATTTAAGTGTCAACATAACTTCTGAAAAGATATATGATATCGATTTGGTTCATTTTTCGAATAGTCTTGTCCATAACGCAAACATCAGTATTTAGTAATGGTTTTTATTTTGAGGTATGGTACATCTCCTCATTAACCTAAATATTCCTTGTTTTATCCCTTGGGATACGAAACAAATTTCCTGAGATGACTTGGGATATGGGCATATTAAATCTTAGGGAGCTAAATCACATGGCCATGTACAAAACTATTTAAGTCGTGGGAAAACACATCCCATTATTGATTTCTGGCACATGGACAGTTGTGATCAAATGTAGTTTAGGGGTTGAGGGTTCCATAAAGACTCTACGTCTAGACTGTGATATATTCTCACTTGTCATTTTTGCGAGACGCATTTCATGCCGCGTCATTTCTCATTCCAAGTTTTCCATCTTACCTTCTACAAAATCGAATGGTAATGGAAAATACGAACAATGCCAATGGTTTTAATAGGAGCTCTATGTTGATGCTACCTTCATTGTTTCTGTAGGTAAGATGTACTCCTTCCTTTGGTCATTTCCCATTCCTAATTTCATGATTTCTAGGTTTACTACTATTCCTAAATGTTGGTTTATTTTCTTGCGAATTTTATTTCTATCTATGCCCGGAACGAATTGAGTAGACTCATTTATCCTAGGAGCGGTGTTCTGGTAAGTAAATAATTTTAGTCTAACATCAGTGTTTACCTCCACGTCCCCTTCAGTTTCAGTGGTTGCTTTTTATTCATATGACAAAATTTTTGGACGACGAATGTAATACGAACATGCCAATATAGCTATGGTAAGAGATTGACTATATTTTGTCATACTATTTCTCTCCATAGCTCATCACCTTCATGATTGTAGGTTTGTTCTTAGCTCACAGACTCTCATCATTAGTTTTTTTATTTCAATACATAGATTTTTGAGGAATGCTTGATTTAGGAATTCTTCGGGGACAATTTCCTATGTGCGTTAATTTACAGAATGGAATGTCGTTTTTCACTTATACTATATTTGTTATTGCATCATACTATTACATGTATGAGATTTTCTGACTGTTAATATATTCTTATAGCTTCTCTCGGAACGCAGTGGAAAATTTGACCGCCTCCTGCTAGCCCTCGATGATTAGCATGATGGTCAAATATACTTTTAATAAGTCCATATTTCTCGTCCTTGCTATACAGTGATTTCTATTACAGGGGTATCATATTTCTTCAATGATTGAAATTTTGGGAATAGTTCCTCAACTCAATAATTTAATTAATTCCTTAACTTTGTAACTTTATCAGTAGAATTCCTTGCTATTTTTCTTGTACGAATTTTTTTTTTCTCTTCCATAGAGATTCTCGCTTTATAATCTTGTTTAATTGATTTGGGTTTAGATTTTCTTATCCGTTATTCTTCACAAAATTTCTGAGTTTATCTTTCCATATACTTGTTTAAGTATAAATACCTGAGAATATAACTTTTTCCTTTTGTTTTAATGGTTGAAATGTTAAGTCACTCTACGGTATATGAATGACTAATACTCTATTCTACTGTGTATGCATAATTATTAAATTATCATATACCTCCACTTCATCATCCAAATCTTAGAAATAGTTATTCAAGATTTTATATACAGTATGACACTATTTTCATCTCTTTTCTGGATGCAGATATAATGTGGAAATGCAATAGTATAGGGTATTAAATTTAATACTCTTGCATTTAATTTCTTTTTCCTTTATTTACATATAATTTGTTCCTAATATTAATCCTGAGAGCCTAACTTTTGGTTCTATCCCTTTCAGGTATGGCTATACATCACATGCTTTTTGGAATTGGAGTACTTCCACTATACTTTGTTACTTGTTCATAACAAGTGGAATATTGTTATCAGGTTGGTCCATATACTTATGGGTATTCTCATATGCAACTCCTACATAATTTTTATAGATAGCCTTTATAGTTTTATGTAACAACCCAAATTTATATGATTTTTAATTTGACACTTGAGCAAATCCAAAAGGGAAGTGGGCCCCAATGGAGAAACAATGTGTGGATTTTATTTAAATATTTATTAAAAAATAGAATAATTCTGTGTGCAATATGACTAGATTGAGATGGAGATCCTAAAACTTTATCCATGAGGATATGGATAGGGTTATTCTTCCCAAAAACTTTTAGAAAAACCTTGAAAGGAATATTCTACATTAGATTGGGAGAGAAAAATCTAATTTCTGTAACGAAGAGGAAAGTAATTGGGAAGAGGAATAAAAGTTGGAAAAGAAGAAAAACAACTTTAAAGTACGTCACTGAGGGAAGCCTAGAAAAAAAAATGAATAAAGCAGACATAGAAATTAGAAACAGGCTTGGGGAAGCATTGTTTAAATAAACTACTTCAGGATAGATAGAGGTTGGTCTGATACTAGAGGTGTGGATCTCAGCTCGAGGGTGAGTTAAGGAGATAGAACTCTATGATTGGGATGACTAATCATCTTAATTGATATGGACACCGAACTAAAAGAAAATTATAATTTCATGTGCTCATGGTGAGTTACAGCGTTGATTTTACTGAGTAATTTGAAGTGTAGTATGTTGAAATTATTGATACCCATATATTTAATAGACTTAAAGAAAGTAGCGATACTTCAGATCTGTATTGTTTTATGCACCAAGTCTGATGAGGTCCATCTACCAGAGTGTTTAAACAAAACATTGGTTTAAATCTGGAGATCAATATCTCTCAGAGAAGATTTTACTTTTATGTATTGAACGATAATAATATTATTTCTGTGTGTAGATACAAGAAAAAGAAATAATACAGTAACAAGTGGACTAGAATATTTTATGTGTAAGAGAATACTGATCTATTCTGTTTATTCCGTGCTATGATAATGATTAACAGTAAATACAGTGTCAATAAAACATAAGTGATAAAAATTGTTAAATAATCCAGAAGACTGCATCAGAGTTTTTGTAGTTACATTCTATTCTAATTTTTAGTACTGCCATACAATTTGTACCTAAATACCAGCTTACTTTACAAAAATAAATGGAATCATCCTTAGAGAAATTGTTGTATCAATTATTCAAAAAAAAGTAAAAGAGGTATTATTCAAAGCATTCAATTGATGTTTATTGAGAAAAAATACAATAATATTACTATGCAGAAAGTTCTAAATCTAGCTTATGAATAGAGATGAATCATGTATGATGAATAGAAAATACAGTGGATATAAAAGAGAAGTTCCACTTTAAGTAGGAAACAAATTTTGATGTGTTTGTTCCTTACTAAAAAAAAAAACTAGGAACATAAAGTTAATATAGAACTGACAAAACAATTAGTCACCCTTTTTGAGAAATACCAGCAAATTTATATGGATGTATCAACTCTTCAATATAGCAGACTGTAAATAAATGTCTGAAAAATATGAAATGGATAAGTATAGCTAACTGTAGATATATATATATATATATATATATATATATATATATATATATAGTTATATATATATTAAATGTATACAGAATGAGAATGGAAATGTAACTATATATATATATATATATATATATATAGATAGATATATATCTGTGTGTGAGTGTGTGTGTGAAGTAAACAAAATTTAAATCCTTTCTTTTTTTAAAACTGGAAGGTACCCTGCACAACAAGGATTTTAATAAGAAAAATCTAGGACTGATATATCCTTTAATACCTTTTAGACAGTTAATAGTGCAGACACCCTATGTAAAATAAATAGGGAACATATATATATATATATAAATTTTAGAAGTTCAATAGAATCATTCATAGTATATATATTTATATGTATCAGAAAATCAGGAGCTAGTACTATGATTTACTTTAAAATAAATATTATACGGTAAAATCATAGTTTAGTATATTCATTGTGTAAACCATAGATGTGAGATATGGTGCATTAGAAAAAAATAGCAATATCAAAACCATGTGACGTTTCTGAATGGTAAAATAGAAAAATGAAAATTTCACAGTCCATGAATATATATACATAAAAATTGTTATCAACCTCATGGAACAGGAGCATCTGTTAAATTTATAGTCACTTCATAAATTCCGAGGAGACCAACATATCTTCATGGATTCTAAATTATGAGTATTCAAACATAATCTATAAATCGTACTTGAACAATGGAATCTATGATCTTCATCCAAAAACGTTGGGGACCAACCTAGAAAAGAAGGGAATCGAAGAAACATGTATCCAATGGTTGAATGAGTATCATAAAAGTTTTTTTTTTTTTTTTGAGACACATTACAAATGGTATCAAAGCTTTTTGGAAAAATACTGGGCAATTTATGTGCTCACGCAGAAATGATATGCTGTTGATTTTTTTATATGAATTTTACATTTTACTAAATGATTGTTATGTTGAATAGTGAACGGTGTGAAAAGTACAGCTGTGAACCATGACTGAAGGGGATGAGCTGTATGTAGATTTGGGTGGTGGAGAAAACACACCAGATCCAAATGCTCCATTGATGGCTATGTTGCATAGAATGCAACGAGAAATGGCACAGCTTAAAAGCCACAACGACATGTTATCTTTGGCCAGTGAGGAGCAAGAAAAACTCATCAGAGAACTAACTTCACGGAATGCCCAGGAAGGTGAAGGCTCTAGAAGAAAGAGAAAAGGAAGAGTCAATTCCTTAGAGGAGTTTGAGGAACATGACACCACTAGATAGAAGTCTAGAAAGAATAAGGAATTACAGGGTGAATTCCAGAAAATAAAACCTCCCTCCTATGATGGAGAGAAGGAGGTAGATGTTGAGGCATGGCTACTGAATATGATAAAGTACTTTCAGGTCTTATAATATGAAAGTTGTTGGAAATACTGAGGGGGGGGGGTGAATCAGTATTCCTTTCAATTAGAGCATTAGTTAATCTTCAATTATTATCAGTGTTTGTACAATGATAGCAGCAAACAAGAAGAACAAAAATGCACAGATTTTTTAAGGTGGAAACCCACTCCAGGACAAAAACCACCTAATGCTTTTCTAAAAATTCTTTAATATTCAACTCCAATTGAAGATAAAGCTCCAACTTCCTAGAATCTAGAAAATCATTCTTCTCCACCTCTAACTGGATCACCGCTCCAATGCCTGAGATTCTTTAGTAGTCAACTGAACTGATGCCCCAACACCCAATGAGCTACAACTCATCGTTGCACCACCCTACCACCCTATAGAAGAATAAAATAAGAGTGGACTCCCGTACCATGGAAAATGGTCCACTTTACAATGATATAGAATGATGTAGAAGAAGAATATATACTAGACCATAACCCCAACTTTGACACAACCAACTAATGATGATCCTAGACCTCCCAAAACTGCCTCTTCAACCCTTGGCAAATAGACACTAGTACAATTTTTACAATAATGTATTTACAATGACTTAGTACAATGATACCTTTACAATGATTGTATGTAGTGCTGCCCAATTGAAGACTTCATAGGATGAACTTCTTACTGCTGTTATGCAGCTTGGTTGTTGCTCTTATCATGCTATCTTCTGTTGCACCTTTCTTTGCTTTGCTGCCATAGAAATTTTGGTCCTTTTTCAATCCTTCAAAACACATGATCTACGTTTTTCTTTCCTTCTAGGAGCTCGATATTGAATCCGGTATATCTATGTTATTCATATCCTCAATATGTAATTTTTGGTCCTAAAGTATTCCTCTGAGTCGTATTTCTAATGCGACAGGTTTGACCCAATTTTTATTCTTCAAGAGAGAGTTATACCAAATCTCCCACAATGCCCTAATTATGGACATTTTTAGCTGAATGAACTTGTACGGCGTGCCAAGTGTAACTGTTTCTTCATTTGGCTCTAAAACTGATAGAGAAAAAACTAATGTCTGTGCACCATTTGTCGCTATTTACGGAATTCAAATCTGATACTCAGAGAGAGATTTATGACAATTTGACCAAGGTCACTTCTTTGAGATTAATTTCAGGAGCCTACAAAATCCCTGAATTCCATAGATCATATCTCCAAAAATGTTTCACACCTTGATCTAAAATTTTTACAATAGCTTCCTCAGGATTTTGGCTTCACCTCATAAAAATTTTAGCTTCTGAACCATCGTATAAAAAAAAATTACAGTGAAAATTCGACGATGACCTGTTTTAGATGGCGAAATCCCTTGCATAAGAAGGAAATGAGGATCACAATTTATATAAATTCTTAGGTTGAGAGGGGCTTCATTAAGTGAACATGGGAGGGATTTTAGGAGCTTAAAAAATATTAATTATGAATTTTCAATTACCCATGCCCCAACCCCATGGGGTTTTAGCCCACTAACTAGGGGTACAAACTTCAAACATGAATATCTCTCAAACCATGAAGAACTACATGGCATGCCATATATCAACGGAAACATCTCGACAATTACAAACCATAAAAATCATTATTGACCTAGAATATATTAATTTTGTAGGTCAAAATTCCCATTCAATGTTGGGTTATCCCCTGGTGCTGCTTGGGTTGACATCAATGACAACCGTTGATCAAAAATCTCCCCCTTTGGAATTGATGGCAACACAAGTACTCCCCCTGCGATCAGGACACCTCTTTCTACAACATTCTCTCCCCCCTTTGACATCAATGGAAGAGGGTAACTCCCCCTGAAACACAACCATCTTGTGGACCTATACGTACTTCCACTCCCCCTGACACACAATCGTCTCACAGACCTATAATCTACTTCCACTCCCCCTTTATATTCTAAAAAAGTAAAATTTAATGAGAACTTGGGAGAATCCCAAGCTTCTGGCTAAGATATTCCAATGCTGGTGAATATTTAATATGTGATTCTTTAGGTGTTGCTTGGAATATTTCTACTTGTCTGACTTCTTGCATAACATCTAGTCGAGAGGCTGTTACATATAGAAGACTACTAATCATAGATCTGTACAACCTTTGATCCACATCCTTAGATGAGTCGTCTATGCTCAATTTGTAACCTGTTACCATTGGAGTAAGGATGGGTTTGCAATATTCCATTTTAAATTTCTTGAGAATTTCCTTGATGTACTTGGATTGACATATAAATATTCCTTTCTCTTACTGAGATATTTGAAGCCCTAAGAAGTATGTCAGCTCACCAAGTAAAGATATCTCGAAATCACTTTGCACCTTTGTAGCAAACTTCTTACTTAGTCGATCAGAAATGCTACCATTTATTGTATTATCCTCTTTAGCTATTAGGCATGCTTTAGTTGCTTCATCCATAACATATATTTTGTTTAGAGCTTGACTTTCTGTAGCCACAATTTCACCATACATGCCTTTCCTGATTTGACATTTCGTAGAGTTGAACAATATTGTGTGTCCTTGATCACATATTTTTCCAACATTGAGTAGATTGTGGTTCATGTTTTCAACCAATAGAACATTCTTGGCTAGAGCATCTTTGCTTCGAAGAGTGACAGTACCTGATCCTATAACATTTGAAGATCCATCATTTCCAAATGGCACGATTCCATCCTTATTCTCTTTCAGAGATACAAATTTATTTCCATCTCCAGTCATATGCGTTGAGAAACCGCTATCAACATACCACACATATTTGTTCTTTTGAGCCTTGAAAGCAAGAGCATAATTATCATTCTTCTTCTTCTTCCATGTTTGTTCGTTCGATGGCTTTGAAGATTCTTCTGGAGGATTTTCAAGTCTACAATCTTTCGCTATGTGTCCAAAGTTTTGACATTTGTAACATTCAATATTATTTCTTAGATGTTCAAATCTACTGATGTTTAGTTGAGACCTAGGAGATTCATATTTGACAGATCTCTTGGAATTGTACTCATTCCTGGGGCATGTGTGACATTCTACGGCTTTATGACCAAATTTTCCACATGAATAACAATATCCATAAAAAATATGTTGGTACCTAGATGGAAATTTTCGTCGAGGAATTGTCTTCCAAGGTTGTTCTTGCGAATCTTGTCCAATGAAGTCTACATGCATGTCAGATCTCATAGGTTCATTGTATTTTTTTGTAGAAGGTCCTACTTCTTCTTCTTTGTAACCGATGCCAATTTTGTCATTGTAACATCGTTGATTGTTGATGAGTCCTTCCAATGCCCTTGAGCTAGGCATAGTTTTTGATAGCTTTTCCTTTATTCACTTCCTCACACAGCGAGACTACTTTGGCTTCTAATTCTTGCGTTTCTTGGTTTCTTTCTTCAAACTTCTTTTTAAGTGACTCTTCAATGCATTTGTTTTCTTCAACTTCAATTTTGAGACCTTGAACTTGTTCTTCAATAGTATTGGAACAAATCTTCTTCGCCTTGAGATCTTTTATAAGCTTGACTGCTTCCTCATAAAACTATTATATGGTCCATCCTTCTTCTTCATTGTTTGATACCTCTTGTTTATTATGCTTGGCCATAAAAAATACTCTCTCATTGGCTTCTTCTTCACCGTCCTTGTCCTCATCAGATGATGAGCTATCTTCTTTAGAGAGAAATTTCCTTTTGGATCCTTGCTTGTTGAATTTCTTAAAGCCTTTCTTTCCTTTTGAGTTTCCATTAATTTTGTTTGGACATTTTTCTGCAAAATGCCCAACCTCATTACAACTAAAACATATCAATGGAATTTTACCTTTGAATTCTCCCTTGCAAATTTTTATTTTTCTCATGAAGCAAGCATATTCTTCATTTGAAGGACCTTCTTGATCATCTCCCTTTTCTTCACATTTGCAGGTGCATGCCTTTTCAATTGAAGGTTGTTTATCCTTATTGGTTTTCTTAGATGCAACGAACATAGTTTCTAGATGGGAAGTACCCTCTTCTTCATCAACTCTCATTTCATATGCTATGAGAACTCCACATATTTCCTCTTTGTTGAGTTTTTCCAGATCTTCATTTTATTCTAAGACCGATACCTTTGGGTTGAATCTCACTGGTAATGTTCTAAGAATCTTTTGTACAATATTCTTCTCATCAATTGGCTCTCCCAATCCTTCCAGAGTATTGCTTATTTCATCAACATATTGGAAGTATGCAGCAATGTTGCAATCTTCTTTCATTTAGAGTTGCTCAAATTTTTCTCTATAAATTTGAAGCTTTGCTTCTTTGACATTTGAGTCACCTGCATATATATTCTCAAGCTTGTCCCATACATTTTTGGCTGTTTTACAACCCAACACATTATGATAAGTAGATTCAGTAAGTCCACTGATAATATTATTCTTTGCTTTTGCATCATTTACCAAACTCTTCTTACCTTGTTTATCCATAGTTGATGTAAATCCATTTTGAACAGTGTCCCATACTTCGTAACCTTTCACCAAGAGATATACCTCCATTATTCCTTTCCAGAGTGCATAATTATTTTCATTGAATAGAGGTACACAATTATTGGTATGCTCCATGACCTCCTTCCAGCTGTTAAACTGCTATTGAAGGAACCAAGTTCTGATACCAATTGTTGGAAATACTGAGGGGGGGGTGAATTAGATTCCTTTCAATTAGAGCATTAGTTAATCTTCAATTATTATCATTGTTTGTACAATGATAGCAGTAAACAAGAGGAATACAAGTGCGAAATTTTTTTAAGGTGGAAACCCACTTCGGGACAAAAACCACCTAATTATTTTCTAATAATTCTTTAATATTCAACTCCAATTGAAAATAAAGCTCCAACTTCCTTGAATCTAGAAAAGCATTCTTCTCCAGCTCCCACTAGATGGACACTCCAACGCCCGAGATTATTCAGTAGTCAACTGAATGGATGCCTCAACACCCAATGAGCTACAACTCACCCTTGCACCACCCTACCACCTTATAGAAGAATAAAATAAGAATGGACTCTCGTACCAGTGAAAATGGTCCACTTTAAAATGATATAGAATGATGTAGAAGAAGAATATATAGTAGACCATAACCCCAAATTTGACACAACCACCTAATGATGATCCTAGAGCTCCCAACACTACCTCTTAAACCCTTGGTAGATAGAAACTAGTACAATTTTTACAATAATGTATTTACAATGACTTAGTACAATGATACATTTACAATGATTGTATGTAGTGCTGCCCACTTGAAGACTTCATAGGATGAACTTGTTGCTACTATTATGCACCTTGGTTGCTGCTCTTGTCATGCTACCTTCTACTGCACCTTTCTTTGCTTTGTTGCCATAGAAATTCTAGTCCTTTGCAACCCTTGACAACACATGATCTAGCTTTTTCTTGCCTTCTAGGAGCTCGATATTGAATCCGGTTTATATATGTTATTTTAGATCCTCAATATCGGATTTTTGGTCCTATACTATTCCTCTGAGTCATATTTCCAATGCCACAGGTCTGACCCAATTTGTATTCTTCATGAGAGAGTTATACCCAATCTCTCACAATGCCCTAATTATGAACTATTTCAGCAGAACAAACTTGTATGGCATGCCATGTGTCACTGTTTCTTCATTCAGCTCTAAAATTGATAAAGAAAAAGATACATTCTATGCACTATCTGTCACTTTTTACGGAATTATAATCCAATACTGAAAGAGAGAGTTATGACAATTTTACCAAGGTCACTTCTTTGAGATTAATTTCAGGAGCCTGCAAAAACCCTGGCTTCCACAAATCATATCTCCAAAAATATTGCACACCTTGATCTAAAATTTTTATAGCAGCTTCCTTAGGATTTTTACTCTTCCTTATACAAATTTAAGCTTATTCACCTTCGTAGAAAAAATGTTAGAGCAAGAATTCCACGATGAGCTATTTCAGATGGCGAAATCCCTTGCATAAGGAGGAAATGAGGATCACCATTTATATAAATGCTTAGGTTGAGAGGGGCTTCAACAAGTGAACATGGGAAGGATTTTAGGAGCTTAAAAAAATATTAACTATGACTTTTCAGTGACCCATGCCCCAACCCCATGGGGTTTTAGCTTACTAACTGGAGGTGCAAACTTCAAACATGAATATCTCTCAAACCGTGAAGTATTACATGGCGTGCCATATATCAATGGAAACATCTTGACAAGTAGAAACTATCAAGAGAATTTTTGACCCAGAATATATTAATTTGGTAGGTAAACATTCCCATTCAATATTGCGTTAGCGCCTAGTGCTGCTTGGGTTGACATCAATGACAACTGCTAATCAACAATAGAGGGAAATAACTTTATACATTAGTGTAAAAATATATCATGAGTAATAGGTTAAGGTAGGAAATAAAGATAGGAAAGTAGATAGAATTTAGTTACGAAATAAATACAAAAAGGGGATTGGGAATCTACATATGTCTAAAAAATAAAAAAAAATCATATATATATATATATAGAGGTATAGGTATGAAAACATATAGGCATAGAGCTCCATATGAAAATATAGGTCTCCATGTGAAAAATGTATATGGATACTCTATGGTTGTTTAGGGTAATAATAAGTGAGAAGACATAATTGAGGAGGGAGAGGTTAATGAGGAAATTAAATCTGTTAGGAAATATGCGTTACATATTAGGCACAAGAATAGGAAGACTGCTAAACATTATAAGAATAGACTAAGAAGGTTAGAACAAAGAAGAAAAAGAGAGAACCATCTAGTCTTTTAAATCGGAAAAGAAGGGAATCAAATAAACATGTATCCAATGGTTGAATTCGTAGCATAAAAGAATTTTTTTTTGAGAGAGAGACATTGAAAATGGTATCAAAGCTTTTTGGAAAAATACTGAGCAATTTATGTGCTCACACAGAAATGATATGTTGCTGAATTTTTTTTATGAATTTTAAGTTTTACTAGATGATTGTTATGTTGAACAGTGAACAGTGTGAAAAGTACAACTGCGAACCATGACTGAAAGGGATGAGATGCATGTAGCTTTGGGTGGTGGAGAAAACACACCAGATCCAAATGCTCCATTGATGGCTATGTTGCATAGAATGCAATGATAAATGGCACAACTTAAAAGCCACAACGACAGGCTATCTTTGGCTAGTGTGGAGCAAGAAAAAGTCATCAAATAACTAACTTCAGGGAACAGCCAGGAAGGTGAAAGTTTCGGAAGAAATAGAAAAGGAAGAGTGAATTCCTCAAAGGATTCTGAGGAAGATGACGCCACTAGATTGCAGTCTAGAAAGCAGAAGGAATTACAAGGTGAATTCCGAAAAATAAAACCTCCCTCCTATGATGGAGAGAATGAGGAAGATGTTGAGGCATGGCTACTGAATATGTTAAATTAATTTCAGGTCTTTGAATATGAAATTAATTTAACAGCTAGATTGGCTATTTACCAGCTGCAAGGTAAGGCTACCTTGTGGTGGGAGGAAACAAAAATGGTTCACACCATTAATGAAAAAACAGTGACATGGGAAGATTTTCAAGTCAAGTTCAAAAATTGATATTTGAACGAACGCTACTATGATGACAACACAAAAGAGTTTCATGAACTCAAATTGGAACAACTCACCATAGATGAGTTTGTCATGAAGTTCACAAATCTGTTACGATATGTTCCTTATATCCATGAGGAGAAGGAAAAAGTACAAAGATTTATGAACTGTTTGCCTACTCTGTGCAAGGAGAAAATAGAGTTTGATAAGCCAAAAACAATGGATGAAGTGGTGAGGAAAGCCAGATTATGCTACCAGTAGTTTAGGAGAAATAATGAGCAAGGAAAGATCTGGAAAAACAATGGTGAATTCAAGGGAAAGAAACAGAAACCAGCTTATTTGAAGAACTTTGGTAGGAACCATCAATGAAAGAAATTTAGTAAAATGAGTGAAAATCAAACTGCTCAATCTCAAACTGGTTTAAAACCAATAGATGGGAACAATAAGAAGGAAGGAACTGTTAAAATGTGGGAGCCTTTAAAGTGTTGGGGTTTTGGAGAACCTCATTTGTTGAGGTATTGTCCACATTGAAATATTCAGACAGTGCAAGTATTACGAGAAGCCACTACAGTAAATGACGTAGCAAGGAACATTCCCACCATCAGTGCAGCGTCAGAAAATCAGCAAGTATAACATCAGTCTACTATGGTTGAGATGGAAGGTATGAATGCTGACCAATCTGTTACAATTTTAATAGATACATGTGCATCTTTGAGTTATATTAGTTCACAAAGAGTAAAAAAATGTAAACTCAAAATAGAGAAGTTTCAGCAATCTTGGTTGGTCCAGTTAACCACTGGCACCAAACACAAGATAACTCATAAGTTACCTCAAATGGTCATGAAGTTGAATGATTACCAAACAGAGGTAAATTTAAATATTCTGCCATCGGGTTCATATGATATACTGATAGGAATGGATTTGTTAGAAAAATAGAAAAACATGATGGACAGTATAAACAAAACATTACACTGCATTGATATAGGGGGAAAACCAGTCATAATAAAATAGAAACCGAAACCTATCTCTGTGAGGCAGATCTCAACCCTTCAATTAAAAAGAACTGCTAGAAAGAGTTATCAAGTATATGTTGTACATGTTGAAGAATTAGAAAAACAACCAGAGAAAAATTTGTTAGACAATTTACCAGTGATTAGAGAATTTAAAGAAGTATTTCCAAATGAGATTCCTCATCTTCCCCCCAAGAGAGAAATCAAATTTTCAGCCGATTTAGTGCCTGGTACAACACCAGTTTATAGAGCCCCTTATCAGATGAACCCCCCTTAACTAATGGACTTGAAAATGCAATTACAAGAATTGCTGGAAAAATGTTACATCAGATTGAGTGTGTCTCCTTGGGGAGCACTGGTGTTGTTTGTAAAAAGGAAGGATGGCACCTTCAGAATGTGCATTGATTACCATCAACTGAATAAGTTGACTATCAATAACAGTTATACATTACCCCAAATAGATGACCTCTTTGATCAAGTTAGGGGAGCCTCTGTGTTTTCCAATATTGATTTAAGAGCGAGTTATCATCAGTTGAGAATTAAAGAGGAAAATATCAGCAAAACAACATTTCACACTCGGTATGGACACAATGAATTTTTAGTCCTACCATTCGGGTTAAAAAATGCACCTGCCACATTTATGTGCTTAATGAATAGTGTCTTGAATAAATACTTAGATAAGTTTGTACTAGTATTTATTGACGACATTTTAATCTATTCAAAAAGCGAGGCAGAACATAAAGAACACCTTAGAATCATGTTGCAGAATCTTAAAGAGAATCAGTTGTATGACAAGTTTAGAAAATGTGAATTTTATAAAGATAAAGTTCAATATTGGGGGCATATAATTTCAGAACAAGGATTGGCGGTTGACCCTGAGAAGATAAAGTCTATTAGAGAATGGTCTGTGCCTGCTAATGTATCAATGGTAAGATCATTTATGGGGATTGCGGGGTACTACAGAAGGTTTGTGGAAATATTTGCTGCTTTAGCCTATCCCATAACTTCATTGCAAAGGAAAGGTACAAAATTTGAATGGAAAAAAAAATGCCAGAATAGCTTTGAACAACTAAAATTAAAACTTAATACAACACCTATTCTGAAGATCGCAAATCCTTATAAGGAGTTTGTAGTATGTATTAATGCGTGTGGAGACAGATTAGGGGGTGTATTATTGCAAGAAAATTCTATTATTGCTTATGAATCTAGAAAACTTAAGAAACATGAACATAATTACAGTGTGTATGATCTTGAGTTGGCTGCTGTAATTCATGCACTCAAGATGTGGCGACACTATCTTCTAACGAAGAAATTTATCTTGATGATAGATCACATCAGCCTAAATTATTTCTTCACTCAAACATATTTGAATGCTATACAAGCTAGATGGTTGTCTTTTATGAGTGAATTTGATATGGAGATAAAACATATCAAAGGAAAAGAAAAAAAAATTGTTGACGCCTTAAGAATAAATGCTTACCAAAAAATAAGCAACGTTGGGAGTAGTGCCAACTTTGACTGAGAAGGATTGGTTAAATAGGTAGCAAATCAAGATCCAAGCTATGAAAAACTACAAATTAAAATGCTGAAAAAGGAAATGAAAGAGTATACACAAAATCAAAAGGGACTGATTTGTTATAGAGAAATATTGTACATCCCCAATGTAGACTCTTTGAAAAAGGAAATTCTAGATGAATATCATAAACAACCTTACTCTGGACATCCTAGATATCAGAAACTACTCACAGCTTTGAAAAAGAAGTTATTTTGGCCAGGAATGAAAAAGGATGTAGCAAGCTACCTAGCCAGATGCATGGAGTGTCAACTAGTAAAAGTTGAATATCAACATCCAGCTGAACTACTAAATCCTTTACCAATTGCAGAATGGAAATGGGAAACTGTTTTTATGGACTTTATAACTGAGTTACCAAGAACCAAATATTAGCATGTTGAACTCTTAGTTAAACTGAGAGGGGGGGGTGAATCAGTTTAACACATTCATAATATTTTAAACTTTTATTAAACCTTATTTACACCTTCATTTCATGTTTAACTTAATATGTGAGTAATCTTAGAATGTGTGCAACAAGTATTAATATAATATAACATCATACTTAATATGAGAGTAGCATGTATTAAGCAGATGATATAAATCATATCAACACATAAACATCATGCACAGAGACACCAGATATAAGTGGAAACCCATAATAGGAGAAAACCACATCTTATTATTGTTGTGATGCAAAGGCAAGCTCCAAATCCCTCTCACCACTGTTTTTCTACAGGCACCAACCTACAGGAGGCTCCTACCTCAATTTTTCATGCTACAACTTGCAAGGAAGCACCAACTCCCTTCAATTTTCTACAGGCACCAACCTACAGGAGGCTCCAACCTCAGTCAGCTACAACTGACAACTATCAAGCTGCAACTTGATAGGGAAGCTCCAACTTCCTCAATTTATCAAACTGAAGGTTTGCTGATTTACTTCAGATGTCAGCTCTGTTCCGTAGCTTCTCTTTCTGCTCTTATTTTCTTAATCTTCTCTGCCTTACACTTCTATACACTACCTTCTCTATATTTTCTCTCTCTAACCTCTAATGTGCATATCAATGTGATATTATATATAGAGTTCCTCACATGACTGTTTGTATTTCACAAGGAATTTGCAGTGAACAGTCATGACTCTTTCGCTTCTGTCTTCTTATTCCTTTATCCAACTCAATTTCAAAATTATAACAGTATGTACAAATTTCCATGCTACAGTGGGATTTTTCTTTTCCTTATGATACTTTCCTTTGCATCACAAACAATATAAACAAAAAAAAATATTTACATTTTTAGTTACACATTTCAATATCACTCAGCTTTTGTTCTGAACTTTGGTTTTACTGGATTTTGTATTTTTCTACTGTTGTTAAGAAACTATTCTGCATTCTCTTTGTTTACTGTCATCTGTATATTTCACCTTTTCACCGCACTTTTGAATCCCTTTGCTGTACATCTCTTCAATTCTACAAATTTCGTTTACCTCTGTCAGGCCTCATACTTCCTCTTTCTGTGTGCATATAAAATGGATACAACAAATTTGTACTCAATCCAACTGTTGATCTGGGAAATTTCAATACTCGATTTTCTGGGCTGGCAATTTAAATAATTAAAACTTACTTTCACATAAGATTACCTGGACTCAATTTAGTACTTAACCCAAATTTTCTTTCTATGCATATAACCATGCATATTCAACTTTTGGGCCTTTGCACTTATATTATTGATTTAGAACAACTGTAATATTAGTTCACAACATAATATACCAACATATTGTAAATTTTTCTATCCAGTGTTTCAAAATGTTTCATAGTATCCTTCACTCTGGCTTAAACCCAACACATCAACATTCAATATATATTAACATAAATAAATTCTTATATGCTCATGGTTTCCTCATAATATATATATATATATATATATATATATATATATATATATATATATATATATATATATATCTGAACCTTAGGACTAAATTTATAACCCTTCGCACTTTATATTAAATCCAACGCTCTGTTTTAAACACATAACCATATAATAAATCTTGGCTCTAGACCCCACCTGCAGTGAATCTACACCATTGATCGTTGTCAATATGATCTGGGCTCTTTTATTAAACTTCGGACAAGTCCAGCGTGCGATCACCGTTCGATGGCCCCTTCCCAAATAAATGGCTCATCACAATATCGCTCGACGTCTTGGTACGAACTATAACGTGCGATGGCGCACTTTAGACGGTGGTTTTCCTATTTCTCTCGGGGACACACGTCGAGCTTTCTATGGAATCGCTCGCAACTCCTCTACTACCGCTCTCCGTATAAGGGTGGTGCGATGAATACCAGAAACCACTGTTACTGTTCAATGTTCCTCCTCGTGGTTCTGTTGCTTACTCTAGGTTCCATGTTATTCCCTTCTTCTATGCTCCACCTCTTCCCTTCCAGGTTCCATTCATCAACGCTCTATTCCGTTGCGCTTAGGTTCCTCCACCTTTCATGTGCAATTCCTCAACATAGTCTCTTGGTTCATACTGCAATTACCAACGACTCATTTCTATTCATAGTTCCTTAACACAAGGTATCATACACTTTCAATAGAGAACATGAACGCAATTAATTTAATTCTACATAGACGCATATAACAATCCTTCCCTGTATTATAACCATCAACTATAAGTCGACCTTCCCTGGATTCTCATACAGACTAAACACCTTCAAATTATACGTAGAGTGCGTAGGTTCACACACATTCATCTATCAAGTCCTTAACATGGATTTAAACATACAGGTTCTTCATGCGGTCACTTAAAAACTTCTAGCTGGCCAGATCTTCAATCTGATGGCCTTCTGCTACATTACTCTGTCCCTAACTCTTTCCTAGGTTTATGCATCTCTATGCAGGTCTACGCCCACTAATTCACTGCTTGTTTATGCTTCAATACATTGCTTCCTCTGCTCCTTGACTGATGCTTCTCCTTACTTCTCTTTTTGCTTCCTCTGCTACCTCTTTGCTGCATCTGTTCCCTGTCTTCTACTTTGCCTTATTGCTGGTTCAGGTGCTGCTCCTTTGTGCTCCTGAAGCTTCTCTAAAACTGCCTCTTCTTCATGTCTCATGCATTATGAATAGTTTAGGTGCTGCTCCTTTCATTAAATTTTCCATCAATGCCAACATTTCCAATAGTCTCCCCCTTTGGCATTGATGGAAATACACTTTTTTTGTTTGCGTACACTTTGCCTGCTCTTCCTCCCCCTTTAAAATCAATGGCAAGACGTTGCACATCTCATATTGTAGATTCTATCCTTTAATCCTGTGTTTTTATCCTTTTTCAACATTTTGTGAATTTCTTCTCTCTGAGATCTTCTGACTTTATACCCTGCTACTCCACACCGTGGATTAAATCTAAAATGCTGATGCTTTAGCCTTTTCATTTAATCCTTTATGATGGATGTATTCTTTCCATAATCCTTTGATCCTGAGGACCTGATTCATGCTTCCCCTATTGAATGATGTCCCCCTGGAATGATATTTTCATTTCTGTTCTCCCCCTGAAACTGTGCTTTCTCTTTATATCAGAGAGTAGCATCTACAGATACTACCCCTAGTTTATCTCTCAAATATTCAAATGGTTCTCTAGCAAGAGGTTTGGTAAATATATCTGTTGTTTGTTCTTTTTTTGGCACATACTCCAACTTCACTATCTTCTGAGCAACTTGTTCTCGGAGAAAATGATACTTGATTGGGATATGCTTAGTTTTTGAGTGAAGCACATGATTTTTAGATATACTTATAGCACTTGTATTATCACATTTAATTGGGATAGGTTCATTAATGCTCACCTTCATGTCTTGAAGAGTCTGATTCATCCACATGACTTGTGTACAACATGCTATTGCTGCTATATATTCTACTTTTGCTGTATACAAAGAGATAGATGTTTGTTTCTTGCTTAACCATGTCACCAGACTTTATCCTAGATAGAAAGCACCTCCACTTGTGCTTTTCCTATCATCCATACAGCTGGCCCAATCTGCATCTGTGTAGGCTGTCAAGGTGAAGTTTTTGCCTTTAGGATACTAAAGTCCATATTGAGTTGTTCCTTGTAGATATCTAAATATTCTTTTCACCGCAAGAAGGTGATTTTGTTTAGGTGCTACATGATATCTAGCCACTGGTCCTACTACTAGCATGATGTCTGGTCTTGATGCTGTCAAATACAACAGACTTCCTATCATGGATCTGTAGAGTTTTTGTTCTATATCTACAGACCCATCATCAGCACACAGATTGCATCCCATGATCATGGGAGTTGTCACAGGTTTTCAGTCCTCCATTTTGAATTTTTTCAGCATTTCCTTTAAGTATTTTTCCTGAGAGATGAATGTGCCTGTGTTCTTTTTCTGAATTTGAAGTCCTAAGTAGAAACTGAGTTCTCCAATCATGGAAATCTCAAACTATGTTTTCATCTCATCATCAAACGCTTTTGCTAGTTCTTCTCTGTTGCTTCCAAACATAATTTCATCAACATATACTACAACAATCAGGAGTTCATTTTCATGGGATTTTATGTACAGATTGCTATCTACTCCACCTCTCTTAAAGCCTTGTTTTTTTAAATATTTATCCAGTCTTGAGTACCAAGCTCGAGGAGCCTGTTTCAGTCCATAGAGAACCTTTCTCAGTTTGCATACATAGTATTCTTTGTCTGTTAATCAGAAGCCTTCTGGTTGTTCCATGTAGACTTCTTCTTCTAAGTCTCCATTCAGAAATGTAGATTTTACATCCATTTGATATACTTTGAAGTTTTGGTAGGATGCAAAGGCCAGGAACATTCTGATAGCTTCCATTCTGGCTACAGGGGCAAATGTTTCATCATAATCAATTCCTTCGACTTGTGAATATCCTTTGCAGACTAGTCTGGCTTTATTCCTGATTACTTGTCCTTGCTCATTCATTTTTTTTTTGAATACCGATTTTGAACCAATGATATTTTTCTCAATTGGTCTAGGAACTAGTTCCCAAGTATTTTTCTTTTCAATTTGGTCCAATTCTTCATTCATAGCCTTTACCCAATACTTGTCCTTGCTGGCTTATTCGAATTTCTTTGGCTCTATTTGTGAAAACATGGCTATGTATACCTCTTCAGTTTGTTCTGTTAGCTGGCTTCTTGTTTGGACCCCTACTCTCTTGTCTCCAATGATCTGATCTTCAGGATGGTTCTTCTGAGTATATCTTGAGGGAGCTTTAGAACTCAGCTCTGTATCTTCTGTTGTATTGCTTGTTTCCTCATCATCTTGGTTTTCTTCTTCATGGTTGTTTGATGGATTGCAGTAGTCTGTATCCCTTGTATTGTTTGGAAGTTCTTCATCAAATCTCACATCGATGCTTTCTACTATTTTTCGAAGAGTCTTGTTGTAGCACCTGTACCCTTTGATTTTGGATGCATATCCTAGAAATATTCCTTCATCTGCTCTTGCGTAAAATTTTCCAAGATTTTCATCATTATTCTTTATGTAGCACTTTCTACCAAAGATTCTGAAATGTTTGATTGAAGCTGGCATTCCATGCCATAGTTGGTAGGGAGTCCTGTCACTGCTTGGCCGTAAGTGAGCTTTATTAAGGATATGTACCGCTGTGTGCACTGCTTCTACCCAGAAGGTTTGAGCAATATTATTCTCTTGCATCATGGCTCTAGAAATTTTTTGAACAGATCTATTTTGTTTTTCTGCTACTCCATTCTATTGAGGTGTCCCTGTAATAGTAAATTGTTGTTTTATGCCATGTTCATTGCATAGGTCAGCAAAGTCATAATCTGTGAATTCACCTCCTTTGTCTGATCTGATGCATTTCAACTTGCATCCTATCTGATTTTTTGCTAATGCCTTAAATATTTTTAATTTTTCCAGAGCTTCCAATTTATTCTTGAGAAAAGCAACCCATGTCATTCTGGAGAAATCATCTATTATCAGCATGAAGTAGGATTATCCACTTGGTTTTTTAGTTCTTGCAGGTCCACACATATCCATGTGTACAAGTTGAGTGGTATTCTTGTTGACAAGTCCTATTTGGCCTTAAAGGATGTGCGGGTTTGTTTACCCAATTGACAAGATTTGCACATGGTATTAGAAGGCTTCTTTATTTCTGGCATGTCTCTAACAGCTTTCTTCTTGCTTAGTCTGATGTTCTGATCGAAGCTAAGATGTCCCAATATTTTATGCCATAACCATGACTCCTCAAGTTTGCTAAGATGGCATGATTCATCCTCCTCTTTCACAATGTAAACATTTCTCTCTATTCGAACAGCTTTGAGCAGAGTCTTACTTGTGGTGCTTGATCTGACTTGACAATATTGTGCTCTAAATAGAACTTCGCAACCTTTGTCACACATCTGACTGACACTCAGTAAATTTGCTTTCATCCCATCTACAAATAGTACATCTTGGGCCTTTCCTTTTCCATTGTCTATGTTGACTGAGCCTTTTCCCTTGATCTTACCTGATTTATCATTGCCAAAAGTGACATTGCCAGATTTCTTTTCATCAAGAGTTATAAACTTGCTTCTATCTCCAGTCATGTGTTTTGAGCAGCCACTATCCAAATACCACTAGCTTTTCAGGTCTTGAGCAGTTAGAGCCAAGTCACATTTATTCACCTTCTTTATCCACTGAAGGCATCCTTTTGTTTGGTATCTTTTGTGAGGTGATGAACTATATCTTCTTAGAGGACATTTGGAAAGTATATGTCCAACTTGATTGCATACACAACATTTGATCATAATTTTTGTATAATCATGAGTATGAACAGAATTTCTTTGATTCATAAACCTTCTTGAGGTGTTAAACATCAATCTTTGTCCATACTTTCTACACTCAATGATTTTATGGCCAAATTACTTACAATAAAAACAGTAACCATAGAAACTATTTGCATACCTGATGTAAGGTTGTCTCTTCCATTTGTTTGCTTGGGGCAGTTTCTTCAATGTTTGCATCTTTTGCTGGTTTGAAATGCTCCTCCTTGCATGACAATATGCAGCAATGTGTCCCAGCTTGTGGTAGACATAACAGGTGGCATTCTTCATTCAAGGGAAGAATCTCCTTTGATGGTTTTCAAATTTTACATATTCAGGGGTCTTAGTATTTATTACATTATTTGCTACTAGTGGTTTCTTCTAATCTCTGTCTTCCTTATTGAAAATTTCTTCTTTTGTAGGAATTGGTTGAGCTTCTTCATCATTCTTTTTTTCTTTTCCAAAAATTATCTCACTCTCAACCTTTTCTTTTCCTTTACTTGATTCTCCTTCATAGCCTATTCCAATATTTATCATAGGGAATCTTTGAGAAACCAAAATTTCATTCAACTTACTAGAGCTTATTGTTTGAGAAGAGTTTATAACCACTTTCCTTTGAGCATTGTCTAATTTCTTCCTGAGACATACTACTTCTTCTTACAACTTTTCTTGTTCTTGATTTTTTTCTTTGATTTGCTTAAGTAACATGTCCTCTATCTTCTTGGCTTCTTCAAGCTCTATCTTTAGCTGCTTAAGAGCTTCTAAATTTTTTTCTTCTCATACATACTTGAGGAGAATGTCCTTTTCTTTTCTGCATTTCAGTTTGAGTCTATCAATCTCTTCTAGAGCACTTCTTAGCTCCTCCTCAAGATCGACTTCACCTTCTTCTTCTTCATCTTCTAGCAGGAGACCTTCAAGTTCTTCTATGGCCATCAATAAAAATTCATAGGTTCCTTCTTCACTTGAGGATTCATCTAAATCTTCAGATGTACTACTGTCTTGTTGAGCATAGAGGGATTTTCTACTAAACTTCTTTCCTTTCTGCAAGTTCTTTGATTTATTTTTCTCTGACTCTTGAGCTTGATTCCTTACTTTCTTGTGAGGACACTTAGCAGCATAGTGTCCCACTCTTCCACAGTTAAAGAATTTGAAGGGGAGTTTACCTTTGTATTTACCTGAGCCTCTATCCAATTTCTTGACAAACTTTGCCTCTTCTTCATCTGAGCAAGAGCATATGTCTCCCTCTTCTTCTTTCTTCTTTTCTGTTTTAAAGGTTGCTTCCCTCATACCTGGCTTCTTCTGTGGGAGCCTCATTTCATAGGCTGTTAGATTTCCAAGTAGCTAGTTCATGCTCAAGGTCTCCCAATCAACTGTTTCTTCTATTGCAGACACCTTTGGATTAAACATGGATGGAAGTGATCTTAGAATCTTTTGCACAATTATACTTTCTGGAATTTTTTCTCCAAGAGCTTTCATATTGCTAATAACTTCTGCAGCTTTTAGGAAGAAACTGGCAATGTCTTCATCATCATTCATTTTTAAGTTCTCAAACTAGGCTCTATAGACTTGAAGTTTGACAGTCTTTACTTTCTTGTCTCCCTCATGTATGTTTTCAAGAGTATCCCATGTTTCTTTGGTAGAGTATTTGTGCATTACTTTAATAAATTCTACTTCAAATAATCCATTCAAGATGGCATTCATGGCTTTTTCTTTAGCCACAAAATCTTTTTTTGTTTCTTTTTCTGTGCTAGTTGGCTTTGGGGCATATCCAAGTTCCAAAATAGCCCAAACTTCTATTCCTAGTGACATTATGTATGTCCTCATTCTGATTTTCCAGAAAGCATAATTTTCACCAGTGAGAAAAGGGGCTTTATTGGTTGAGCATCCTTCTTTACTAGCCATCTTGGGAACCTAGGATCTCCTTTCAGTTGTTAGACTTGTACAAAGGAACCCACTATGATACCAATTTTTGAACTCTTAGTTTAGCTGAGAGGGGGGGTGAATGAGTTTAACACATTCATAATATTTTAAACTTTTATTAAACCTTATTTACACCTTGATTTTATGTTTAAATTAATATGTGAGTAATATTAGAATGTGAGCAGCAAGTATTATTATTATATAACAACATACTTAATATGAGAGTAGCAGGTATTAAGCAGATGATATAAATCAGATCAACACATAAAAATCATGCACGGAGACACCAGATATAAGTGGAAACCCATAACGGGAGAAAACCACATATTATTATTGTTGTAATGCAAAGGAAAGCTCCAACTCCCTCTCACCACTATTTTTCTGCATGCACCAACCTACAGGAGGCTCCTACCTCAATTCTGCAAGCTACAACTTGCAAGGAAGCACCAAATCCCTTCAATTTTTTGCAGGCACCAACCTACAGGAGGCTCCAACCTCAGTCAGCTACAACTGAAAGCTATCAAGCTGCAACTTGATAGGGAAGCTCCAACTTCCTCAATTTATCAAACTGAAGGTTTGCTGATTTACCTCAGATATCAGCTCTGTTCTGTAGCTTCTCCTTCTGCTCTTCTTTTCTTAATCTTCTCTACCTTACACTTTTATACTCTGCCTTCTCTATATTTGCTCTCTCTAACCTCTAATGTGCATATCAATGTGATATTATATATAGAGTTCCTCACAAGACTGTTTGTATTTCACAAGGAATTTGGAATGAACATTCATGACTCTTTGGCTTATGTCTTCTTATTCCTTTATCCAACTCAATTTCAAAATTATAACAATATGTACAAATTTACATGCTACAGTGGGATTTTTATTTTCCTTAGGATACTTGCCTTTGCATCACAAACAATATAAACAACAAAAAATATTTACATTTTTAGTTACACATTTCAATATCACTTAGCTTTTCTTATGAACTTTGGTTTTACTGGATTTTGTCTTTTTCTACTGCTGTTAAGAAACTGTTCTGCATTCTCTTTGTTTACTATCATCTATATATTTCACCTGTTCACTGCACTTTTGAATCCCTTTGCTGTACATCTATTCAATCCTACAAATTTCGTTTACCTCTGTCAGGCCTCATACTTCCTCTTTCTGTGTACATATAAAATGGGTACAGCAAATTTGTACTCAATCCAACTGTTGATCTGGGAAATTTCAATACTCCATTTTCTAGGCTGGTAATTTAAATAATTAAAAATTACTTGCACATAAAATTACCTGCACTAAATTTAGTACTTAACCCAATTTTTCTTTCTATGCATATAACCATGCATCTCCAACTTTTCGGGCCTTTGCACTTATATGCTTGATTTAGAATGACTGTAATATTAGTTCACAGCATAATATACCAATATATTGTAAATTTTTCTACTCAATGTTTCGAAATGCTGCATAGTATCCTTGACTTTGGCTTAAACCCCAACGCATCAACATTCGATATATATTAACATAAATAAATTCTTATATGCTCATGGTTTCCTCATAATATATATATATATATATATATATATATATATCTCCGAACCTTAGGACTAAAGTTATAACCCTTCGCACTTTATATTAAATCCAACGCTTTGTTTTAAACACATAACCGTATAATAAATCTTGGCTCCGGACCCCACCTGCAATGAATCTACACCGTCGATCATTGTCAATATGATTCGAGTTCTTTTATTAAACTTCGGGCAAGTCCAGCGTGCGATCACCGTTCGATGGCCCCTTCCCAAATCAACGGCTCATCACAATATCGTTCGACGTCTTGGTACGAACTATAACGTGCGATGGCGCACTTTAGACGGTGGTTTTCCTATTTCGCTCGGGGACACGCGTCGAGCTTTCTATGGAATCGCTTGCAAATGCTCTAATACCGCTCTCTGTATAAGGGTGGTGTGATGAATACTAGAAACCACCGTTACTGTTCACTGTTCCTCCTCGTGGTGTCGTTGCTTACTCCGGGTTCCGTGTTATTCCATTCTTCTACGCTCCACCTCTTCCCTTCCAGGTTCCATTCATCAACGCTCTATTCCGTTGCGCTTAGGTTCCTCTGCCTTTCATGTGCAATTCCTCAACACAGTCTCTTGGTTCATACTGCAATTACCAACGACTCATTTCTATTCATAGTTCCTTAACACAAGGCATCATACGCTTTCAATAGAGAACATGAACGCAATTGATTTAATTCTGCACAAGCACATATAAAAATCTTTCCCTGTATTATAACCATCATCTATAAGTTGACCTTCCTCAGATTCTCATACAGATTAAACACCTTCAAATTATATGTAGAGAGCGTAGGTTCAGACACATTCATCTATCAAGTCCTTAATATGGATTTAAACATACAAGTTCTTCATGCCCTCACTTCAAAACTTCTAGCTGGCCATATCTTCAATCTGATGGCCTTCTGCTACATTACTCTGTCCCTTACTCTTCCCTAGGTTTATGCAGCTCTATGTAGGTCTGCGCCCACTGATTCACTGCTTGTTTCTACTTTAATACATTGCTTCCTTTGCTC
This sequence comes from Pinus albicaulis, assembly GCA_034641835.2. Taxonomy (NCBI): domain Eukaryota; kingdom Viridiplantae; phylum Streptophyta; class Pinopsida; order Pinales; family Pinaceae; genus Pinus; species Pinus albicaulis. Next base: position 741,186,622 of record CM076581.1, read on the forward strand.
CTTGACTGATGCTTCTCCTTACTTGTCTTTTTTCTGCCTTTGTTCCCTGTCTTCTACTTTACCTTATTGCTGGTTCAGGTGCTGCTCCTTTGTGCTCCTAAAGCTTCTCTAAAACTGCCTCTTCTTCATGTCTCATGCATTATGAATAGTTTAGGTGCTGGTCCTGTCTTTACCTTTGCCATCAATGCCAACATTTCCAACATAGCATGACTCAGTGATGGTAGTGGTAGACACTTTGACGAAGGATGCACATTTCATACCCGTTAAATCTAATTTTGGAACAACCCAAGCAGCAAATGTGTTCATGAAAGAGATAGTAAGGCTACATGGGGTCCCTAAAATTATTATTTCTGATAGCGATGCTAAATCCACTGCAGCCATTTGAAAAAGTTTGTTTGGGGGCATGGGTACTAAATTAAACTTTATTATTGCCTATCACCCTCAAACGGATGGTCAAACTGAGAGAATAAATCAAATTTTGGAGGATATGCTAAGGATGTATGTGATGGATATGGCAACTGAATGGGAAGAATACATACATTTAGTAGAATTCTCCCATAACAATAGCTATCAAACTTCCATAAAAAATGAGTCCATTAGAAGCACTCTATGGCAGGAAATATCACACTCCTTTAAGCTAGAGCCAACCTGAAGATAAATTAGTGCTTGGATTGGAAACTTTGCAAGAAATGGAAATAATTGTCAAACAAATTCATAATAATATCAAGACAGCTCAAGATCGGTAGAAATGTTATGCAGACAAGAAGAGAGTATACTGGCAGTTCAGTGTGGGTGATCATGTGTATCTGTGGATTAAGCCTAAGAAGATCACTTTGCACACTAATAGTTGTGAAAAATTAGCTCCCAGATATTGTGGACCATTTGAAATACTGAAAATGGTGGGACTAGTGGCTTATAAACTAGCCTTACCTATGCATATTAAGGTCCATGATGTGTTTCATGTTTCTTTATTGAAAAAATATGTGCATGATTCTTCTCACATTATTGATTGGAATTTCATTCAGGGGGAAGTAGAAGGGGAATTCCTTCCCGAGCTGCTTCAAATCTTGGAGCGGGAAGAAATTGACTTGCAGAATCGAGCAGTAGCCAGAGTAAAAGTGCAATGGAAGCACTTTACTACTGAAGAAGCTACTTGGGAAAGAGAAATTGAGATGATGGAAAAGTACCCATCACTATTTTCACAATTAACTGTTTAAAGTTATTTTGTCAACACCGAGGACGATGTTTGCTTTTAGAGGGGGAATGTGTAACACCCCAAATTTCTATGCTTTTTAATTTGACATTTGAACAGATCCAAAAGGGAAGTGGACCCCAATGGAGAAAAAATGTGTGGATTTTATTTAAATATTTATTAATAAATAGAATAATTTTCTGTGCAACATGAGTATATTGAGATGGACATCCTAAACCTTTATCCATGAGGATATGGATAGGGTTAGTCTTCCTTAAACCTTTTAGAAAAACCTTGAAAGGAATTTTATAAATTAGATTGGGAGAGAAAAATCTAATTTCCCCAATGAAGAGGAAAGTAATTGGGAAGAGGAATAAAATCTAGAAAAGTGGAAAAATAGCTTTAAAGTACCTCACTAAGGGAAGCCTAGGAAAAAACAGGAATAAAGCATCCTAGAATTTCTGGACGCAGAAATTAGAAATAGACTTAGGGAAGCATTGTTTAAATAAACTACTACATGACAGATAGAGGTTGGTTTGATACTAGAGGCGTGGATCTCTACTCAGGGGTGAGTTAAGGAGATAGAACTCTATAGTTAGGAGGACTAGTCATCTGAATTAGTATGCACACCGAACTAAAACTAAGTTATAATTTCATGTGCTCATGGTGAGTTACAGTGTTGATTTTATTGAGTAATTTAAGGTGTAGTATGTTGAAATTATTGATACCCATACATTTAACAGATGTAAATGAAGTAGTGATACTTCAGATCTGTATAGTTGTATGGGAGAAGTCTAATGAGGTCTTTCTACCAAAGTGTCTAAGCCAAAAACTGGTTTAAATCTGGAGATCAGTATCTCTTAGAGAAGATTTTACTTTTATGTAGTGAACGAGAATAATATTATTTCTGTGTGTAGATATAAGAAAAAGAAATACTACAGTAACAAGTGGACCATAATATTTTATCTGTAAGACAATAGTTGTCAATTCTATTTATTTTGTGCTATGATAATGATTAGAAGTAAACAAAGTGTCAATAAAACAAAAGTAATAAAAATTGTTAAATAATCCATAAGACTACATCAGAGTTTCTGTAGTTACATTCTATTCTGAATTTTAGTACTGCCATATAATCTATACCTAAATACTAGCTTACTATACAAAAATAAATGGAATCATCCTTAGAGAAATTGTTGTATCAATTATTGGAAAAAAGAGTAAAAGAGTTATTATTCAAAGCATTCAATTGATGTTTATTTAGAAAAATTACAATTATATTAGTATGCAGAAAGTTCTAAATCTGGCTTATGAATAGAGATGAATCATGTATGCTGAATAGAAAATACAACGGATATAAAAGAGAATTTCCACTTTAATTCGGAAAATTTTCTATTGTGTTTGTTCCTTACTGAAAATAAAAACTAGGAATATAAATTTAATACAGAACTGACAAAATCGTTAGTTAGCCTTTTTGAGAAATACCAACAAATTTATATGGATGTATCAACTCTTCCATATAGTAGACTGTAAATAAATTTCCGGAAAATATGAAATGGATAAGTATGGCTAACTATAGATTTATACATATATATATGTATAAACGTATGAAGTATATATATATATATATATATATAGTTACATTTCCATTCTCATTCAGTTACATTTAAAATATTTATATGTGTGTGTGTGTGTGTGTGTGCACGCGCACGCGCGCCAAGTAAACAAAATTTAACTCCCTTCTTTCTTTAAATCTAGAAGGTACCTTGCACAAGAAGGATTTTAATAAACAAAATCTAGGACTGGTATATCCTTTAATACCTTTTAGACAGTTAACAGTGCAAAAACCCTATGTCAAATAAATAGGGAACATATATATATATATATATATATATATATATATATATATATATATATAGATATATATATATATATATATAAATTTCAGAAATTAAATAGAATCATTCACTGTATATATATGTATATGTATCAGAAAATAAGGAGCTAGTACTAAGATTTACCTTAAAATAAATATTATATAGTAAAATCATAGATTATTATATTCATTGTGTAAATCACAGATGTGATATATGGTGCATTAGAAAAAAAATAGCAATATCAAAACCATGTGAGGTTTTCGAATGGTAAAATAGAAAAATGAAAATTTCACAGTCCATGTATATATATATATATATACATAAAATCGATTATCAACCTCATGGAGGAGGAGCATCTGTTAAATTTACAGTCACTTCACAAATTCCGAGGAGACGAACATATCTTCATGGATTCTAAATTATGAGTATTCAAACATAAATATATAAATCGGACTTGAATAATGGAAGCTCTGCTCTTTGTTCAAAAATTTTGGGGGCCAACCTGGAAAAGTAGAAGTGAGTTAGGTTCGAAGATTTAATGAAGAAAATTGTCGACAACTAAAACTGACATGAGCCTATTCTGAGAAGTTTTACGTGCAAAATCATCAGCTGAAAGGATTAGGAAAAATCTGAATTCATAACTAGAAACAAAGAACTACAACATCATAATTATCAATGAAAAGAATAATAAAATAATTTAGCTATTAAAAATGAGGTTGGGTAAACTGGGACATGAATGAAATAAGTTTGATTTTACCATATTAAGCATACTCACAGACCTACGATTTAGTTCGTGTCCATTAGAGTAGAAAAGTGAATACAAAGAAAGAATTTTGAGAATAGCAGAAGCAAAACACAAATCTCAATTTCAGAATGTTAGGAATGGGGATTTAGAAATAACACATTTAAGAGAAAAATTGAGGGTGTCAAAAGAGATATTAAAAATCTTAGTTGAATAACTAACCTTACAGGAACACACCTTGGCTGAGTTCGATCATTTGGTATCTGAGAACCAAATCTGCCATAGAGGGAAATAATAAACAAAATGATAATAATTTCAAATGCAAAAGGAGCATAGTCAAACCCTGAATGTTTGATTCCCAATGAAAAAAATACAAATGATGAAATCGATTGAGTTCTACAACATATAAGAAGGATTTTATCCGAATTTCATTACATTACAATGAAATTTCAAAACACATTATATGTATATAGAACTAGACAAATAAATAAACTACGGCAATGAAGGTGAATCGTTACAAGAATAGTTCATACCTGTATACCACATTATTAGCACCTGGATGAGGAACAGTGGAATCCCTTCAGTCTGAGTAATGTTTGAAGGAAATCTGGAAGAAGAAAAATCCCAAAACCAGACAGTGGAAAGAATGAAACTCAAATGAAAATTCGAACTTTAAAAGCCATAGCATGGGAAACCCTAGTTCATCACATACCTACAAGTGGCACGAGATAAACTCACATCATGCGAATCGAGAAATCATCGGGAAATAAACCGAGGTCTGAGCAATGTGTACATCAAAATTTTAATGAGTGGTACCATTAAATTAATAGAGTATATGTTGGGAGTAAAACCGTATCAGATGAATATTACATTGGATTTGACACAGTTGAGTAGTAGCTAGTTTCATTTAATATCGAACAACCTAGTCATTAAAACTTGATATAGGTGGCATCGCTTTCTCTGAGAATGATGTATGAGATATTTCGTACCAAGGTTAAAAATTATAAGCCAAGAGTGTTAAAGTTTCTAACGTAAATGCGTCGACATCTCCAACATTTAAACTCAAATGGCATATGTTTCGTAGAATATTTATTAGTGAGAAAAATCTAACGTTGTATGAAATTTAAGATATATAGAGGGAAATAACTTTATACATTAGTGTAAAAATATATAACGAGTAATAGGTTAAGGTAGGAAATAAAGATAAGAAAGTAAATAGAATTTAGTTATGAAATAAATACAAAAAGGGACTTCGGAATATACATATGCCAAAAAAAAAAAATCACATAAATATATATATATATATATATATATATATATATATATATATATATAAAGGTATGAAAACATATAGGCATAGAGCTCCATATGAAAATATAGGTCTCCATGTGAAAAATGTATATGGATACTTTATGGTTGTTTAGGGTAATAATAAGTGATAAGACATAATTGAAGAGTGAGAAGTTAATGAGGAAATTAAATATATTAGGAAATATGGGTTACATATTAGACACAAGAATAGGAAGACTTCTAACCATTATAAGAATAGAATAAGAAGGTTATAACAAAGAACAAAAAGAGAATCATCTAGTCTGTTAAATCGGAAAAGAAGGGAATCGAAGAAACATGCATCCAATGGTTGAATGAGTATCCTAAAAGATTTTTTTTTTAGAGACATTACATTTTCCATACAGGTTCAGTGTTCCCTCTCTGTAGACTGTTTTTATAACTTGTTCTTGTTTAAATTGTATAGTTGTACAGATTGAAAATTTATAAGGATGTATTGTATGAACTGATGACTTATAAATATTGGACTATGTACTGTATGAATTCTTTCTTTTCAATCAAAATATTATTGGAACTCCAATATATTATTTTTATTTAAGTTTAATGCTGCTTCCAACTTTCATGTGTTAGTGGATGTAAAACAAAAATAATTCATTTTCTATTTTGTAATTATCAGTCAATGAAATTTCTTACATAGTGCTACAGTATATAAAATTTACTTATCTATTCTATATATTCATTCATCTACCATGCATGCTTAATCCCATTCTAAAATTGTTCTATAAAATACTAGATAAATTGGTAACATAATACTAGAACATATTTATTCATGAAATATCAATTTCTTGTGAGGTGGCTAACCTCTGATTTAAGCCTTATAATAGGTTTAGAAATTCTGACAGTTCGTCCTCTATAGAGTTATTTCTGTACAAAAATACATGACAGACTTTTTTATTATACTAAATTATGCTCAATGTATAGACTGTTCAAATGTAATTCTAATTCTCCTTAATTCCATAACATAGACTCATATCTAGATTCAGAATTTCATATATCTCTATACTACTTTTATTTTCTCAGTAAACTCATAAGAAAACTAAAGTATAATTTAACAATGAAATTAACTGGTGCATATCACTTAAGGTAGAGTAGGTTCCACCCAACCTTTGAGCTCTTTCTCCACAACTCACCCTCGAGTAGAGATCAATTTCTTGAGCAATAAACAACCTCTTTTCTATCCTAAATCTACTTATATAAGCTTTCTTTCCCATCAACTTGTTTCCCTTAATTGCGTCCAATTAAATCAGGATTATTCTTTCCTGTGTGCGTAGGCTTTCCTTTTGTTTCTTCCACAAAATTACTTTAAAGCTATATTTTCCTCTTTCTAGATTTATTCCACCTCTTTCCAATGATTTCCTCTTTACTAGGGTTGCTTTTTATAGTTTTATCTCTAATATAAATTGCTATATTTAATTTATTTCTTTCAAGGATTTTTGGAGAAATGGGAAAGTCTTATGATCCTTATCCGTCCTCATGGATTTGGATCCTTAATCTTTAATCATTATCTAGTCCTTTCACCATAAATTCCTTTTTCATTTTATTAATTTTAAATTAATAAAATATATCCACAATTAATATTTTCCCTTGGGTCCACTTGACCCTTACAGTCTTTGACTCCCTATTTTCAAAAGAAGAAAATTAGGGACATTATACGAAGTGTGTGGAATTTGTGCAATTTTAATCAATGTTTCAAGAAATGATTAATATTTCTATTTTATTGCGACTAAAATTTCATGAAAATTTTGAAGATTTATGTCTTCCATAAATTCAAAGGTAATTAAAAAAAAAATCAAATAAATTGCAATCAACTCACATTTTATTTGTACATGTAATATAATTTTTTTCCCACAATTTATCAATGTTCCTTTGCCCCCACCTCCTTCGGCTAAACAAAGGGCCTACAACATTGGACAGAGAAGTAGCAGTTTTGCACATACCAATGTCACTCACAAAGAAGGAATGGTCGCTCACAAAATTAGTTTCTCTTCTTTTAAATGAGTTCTCAAGTACTACAAAAAACCGAAAATAATGTGTTCAATATAAATCAAGATAATGGAATTGTGGATTTTTTAATGCATTCATGTTGTGTAATTTAGCATTGAAACTATTCTCATTGCTATATAGAGAGGTATTTGTGTGAAGTTATTTGTATGGGATGTTGTGTGTGCAGGATTTGTTTGTATGGGATGGTGCGCGTGTAAGGAGAAATTGGTGTGAAATAAAACTAAAATTGATACAGAGTCAGAACATAAAATTAGATAAACTAGGACTAAATTCTTTGGTTAAGATGACACAATTAGTGATAGAAAACAAAGAATTATTAAAATAATTAAATTATTGAAAATTATTTTTTAAAAATCAATTTTCCTAATAATCCATTGTCCCACATAAATGTTATATGCATTCACATAATTATATAAAATGTAGAAGCACCACATCACAACAAAAAAACACAAATATCACTATTAAACAAAAATGTTAACACTTCCACACAATGAAAAACAAAAATATTACTATAAAAAAAAAATTGACACTTTAGCACAATGAAAACACAAATATTACTATTAAACAAAAAAATTTCACACTTCCCCACAAAATGTCCTATTCATATAAACCATAAGTTAAAAAAAAGAAGTAGAAAATATATGAATTTATTTTAAATTATCTAGAATAATGTGTATTGGATGCAATAATTTAGAAAATATTTGGATGAAATGGTTTAGAGAATCACAATGATTTTTGGTAGGTAATATTACAGAAAGAATTATGCTTAAAATGGTAAAATTTCATGACAAAAACGATTAAATATCCAAATTAACTAGAATTAAATAGGATGTAACTAACTTTGTTTTATTTTTATTTTATGTTTTACCAATGTAACACAATAACAATCATTAAATTTTGTATCTTCTATAGTAAACAATTTTATGCTTATGTGCATTTGTTTTACGATAAGGTAAGGACCTCGCACGATGAACTTCCACACCACAAAAATACACAAATAATAGTATTAAACAAAATGTTCGCATTTCCGCACCACGAAAACACAAATATTACTATTACACAAAAATGGTTATACTCCAGTATAATGGAAACACAAATATTACTATTAAACAAAAATGTTCACACTTCTGCACAAAATGTCCTTTTGATATAAAAAATATGTTAAACAAATAAAATAGACAAATATACAAATATGTTTAACTTATATAACATAATGTCCATTCGATGCAATAATTTAGAGGATCACATGAATTTTTGTAGGTATTATTACAAAAAAAACTATGTTCGTAAAGAGGTAGAAAGGTAGAAATGTAAAAGTTTCAGTACGACAACTATTAAATAGCTAAATTAACTAGAATTAAACATGATGCAATTAACCTTGTTTTTTATAACTTTATGTTTTACCAGTGTATAATGGCAGCAAACATTAAATGTTGTATCTTCTATCATAAACAATTTTCTGCTTATTTGCATTGTTTGATGATTCTTCAAGGAACTCGCACAAAGAAATTCCACACAAATAAAACACATATTATTATTAAACAAAAACGTTCACACATTTTCACAACTAAAACACAAATATTATTATCAAACAAATATTTCACAATTATGTACAAGGAAAACACAAATATTACTATTAAGCAAAATGTTCACATTTACACATAAATAAAACACAGATATTACTATTAAATAAAATTGGTCACACTTTTGCTCAATGAAAAGAAAAATATTACCATTAAAAAAAAATGTTCACACTTCTGCATAAGGAAAACACAAATATTACTATTAAACAAAAAGATTTATATTTCCTCAGAAAATGTGATCTCGACACAAAGAAAACAAAAATATTATTATTAAATGGGAATACTCAATTCCACAAAATGAAAACACAAACACTACTATTGATCTAAATTGTTCACACTTCCAAAATGTCATATTCATATAAACCATAAGTTAAAAAAATAAAATAGAAAAATATATCAAATTATTTTAATTTACCTAACACAAGGTGCATTCGGTGTAATAATTTAGAGAATCACATAGATTTTTGGTAAGTGGTATTACACAAAACAATATCCGTAAAAGGGTAAGAGGGTAAAAGTTTGAGGACAACAACAAATAGTATGTGTAAAAGGGTAAAGGGTAAAATTTTGACGACAAAAACAATTAAATAGCGAGATTAACTAGATTTAAATGAGATGCAATTATTCTTATTTTTTTAATTTTATGTTTTACCAATGTATGAAGGAAAAAACCATTAAATGTTTATATGCATTTTTTTTTTATGATTTTGGGTAAAAAATTGAGGACAAAAAAATTAAATAAAGATATTAACTAGAATTAAATGAGGCGTAATTAATCTTATATTTTACATTTTATATTTTACCAATGTATTATGGAAATAACCATTTAATACTTACAATTTCATGTTTATGTGTATTTCTTTTATAATTTTACAAATGTCTTTTCACAATGAACATCGCCAAAATGAAAACACATATATTGTTATTAAACAAAAATGTTCACACTGTTGCACACAATGTCGTATTCACATGTAAAATAATAAATTAATTTATTTTAACTTATTTAACACAATCTATGTTAAAAGCAATAATCTAGAGAATCACATGGATTTTTCGTGGGTATTATTACACAAAACATTGTTTGTAAAGAGAATGCTCATAAGAATGATACATGGGTAGAAAATTAAATTGAAAAAAACATTGTTCATAAAGTGAATGCTCATAAGAATGATACATGGGTAGAAAATAAAATTGAAAAAAACAAGTTTAATGGTATATCGTAGAAAATGAAACTGAAAAAAAATTGAGAAAAACAAGTTTAATGGTATATCGTTTAGTTCTAGTTAATATAGATATTTAATCGTGGTTATCCTCAATCATTTACTTTTTCACACACATTGTTTTGTGTAATACTACCTGCCCAAAAATTTATCTGATTCTCTGAATTATGGCATCCGATTAAAATAAATTCATATATTTGTCTATGTTATTTGTTGAAATTATTGTTTATATCAACCCGTTAAAATAAATTTATTTTAAGTGGGAGCAATTCGCAGCTTGGAGCAGTTCATAACTTGTTCAACTTAAAATAAATTCACCATAGAGCCCATGTTTTTTGAAGTTGTCTTCTACGCTGTTTTGTTTTCGTTACTATGTAGCACTCTAAGCTCTGAAGATATTTGAAGTTTTGAATGACATAGTTCGTGAAGCTAACTGAGGTTTGTAATCATATATATATTGCAACTGGAATAACTATATTAACTAGCAATTTCACATTGCTTAAAAAGGTGCAAAGATAGGTTTGTTAATTTGGAAAAATGGTATGAGAAAGATATTTGTAAAAATGTATGTCATATGTTTTTTATTTCAGAAAGTAGCAAGTTTAACATATGAAGATAACTATTACATACACTATAATTGAAAACTATAAAAAATATATTTATGTTTGTTCTAATGTTTATGCCTTTTAATTTTAATTATAAATTATTTTATTTTATGTAAAATAGTCTATTGTGTTTATTTATTTTTTTCACTTTCTAACATTCATCATAGAATTTAAGTTTGATATGATAATAGATATAAAACATAATTTAAGAAAAACACTTAAATATTATTTTTAAAAAGATTTATATAACATTCACCAAATTTATTATTATAATAATAATTAGCTAATTAACATAATTTATAATTATTATTTAATTTTTATAGAAATAATAATTTAAGATACGCTTTGGTTATTGTTTAAATATGAATCCATATGAATAAAATTTGGACGAAAAAGTAACTGAAAATATATATTTTTAATTAAATTTTATTAACACATGCTACTCTTCTTATCATAATTTTAAGAGAGCATAGATGACATGTCAATCCTTTCCAGCAATAAAATATTTATGTAGCCAAATATCCTAATTATAAAATACAGTTAAAAAACTTGAATGCATAAAGCCTACTACCTAACTACCCTATGTTGTCAAAAGGTCAAAGCTAACCATAAAACTATTCCATGTCGTAAAAATATGTAAATCATGATTACACGCTCAACACTTTACTAAAAATTATGGTTATAAAAGAAGAAAAGTTTCGTCTTAAGAAAATATATGTATTATAGCAATCGCCCCAAAAGGTGCAAAGGGACGCATATAATATTGTTAAATTGGAATGTTGAATTGGAAAAGTTGTATTTTGTAATTGAAATATTGAGACAATGAAGGACAAAAATATAATTTACTATTTATTTTACCATCGAAATATTTAAAACCATTGTGATAAAATATTGATTTTGGAGAAGGGACAATTTATACTATGAGGAAACAACTTATTGCGTTTGCCTCATTTTAAGCATTCTACGTTATTTGACGAAGGGAACTAAATCATTCATTTTTCCTATTGATATGATGACATTTAGAATGTATACTATATTATTATTTCCATTTATGTTTTATTATTATTGTTGATTATCTCATTTATGAAATTATATATCCTTGTTGTTTCTGGAAATTGTATCTAGGAAAATAGAAAAATTTAAGAAGCTCAGTTACTAAAAAAATATAAGAACCTTATTGATATACGGTTGACCTCTAGATAACCCCAATTTCACTAAAAAAAAATAAAACCTTTTCCAAAGTTAAAATTATTAACTAATTAAATTTATTTTTAAAATATTTAAATTATTTATTTTTCTACATTTTGATTGGTTGAACTAGTTTGATTTTCAATGTGTAATGATGTTGGTGTACCACCTATTCTAATGGCATGAATGTTTTTAGGACAATCCTAAATCAATTTTATCATGGTTGCCTGAGAAACAACTACTAGGTAGTAATAGAATTGACTTTTACAATGTGGATTCTTTTTAACTGCTACATCAACATCGACCTGACTACCACCCTTACAATAGAAAATAGCATGGGTGTTCAACTATACCATCAAACACCACTGACAACTCTCCCTCGACGTCAACCTTACTACCACCCCTATAGTAGACAATAACACGAGAGTTCAACTACGTCAACAAACACCACTCACAACTCTCCCTCGACCTAACTACCACCCTTACAACAAACAATAACACAAGTGTTCAACTATGCCAACAACCACTGCCAACCAACACCACCCAAAACACTCCCTCGGATTGTTGATTGTCTGTCTCACTCTTCATGATAACCAGATATACAATTATTCTTATAATCATAGTCGTAATTATTATTACAAAATTATGTGCTAATACAAGTGGTGTTACAAATATCTTCTATTTATTTATAGAAAATTTCTCTAAAAGATCTTACAAACATTTTTTTTTGTCTTTTCATATAAAGTTTATGTCGAACAATTATTACACACCTTCTATGTTAATATGCCAAATATTAATGACTTAGTTGTTGATTCTCTTTCATTCTTCATAAGATCTCCCAAACCTTTCTCAATAATCAAGTCTACAAATTAATGTTTTCAATCAAGGATAAGGAGTATTGGATGTTGTACTTATAAGATAACTTTTAAAAGAATCAGATAATTAATAAAGCACTACTGTAAGACATCCATTTTTTCTATTTTGATGTCTCTATATTAATATAATAATATTAAACAACATTTGCTCAAACCCATATTATTTTGATTCGTATATTTATGTGAAGCCACTACTAACAACCCACAAAGAAATAGTAACAAGACCCTATAACTTGAGGATCAAGAAAACTTTGATACAAGTACATGAGTAATAGTTTCAGATCTCACCCCAAAGAAGACACCAACCCCTCAAACCTCAACCCCAATGAACCAGTTACAACCTACACCCCGCTATTTTTCCTAAAACCCATCATTACTTATAATATTTTAAATATATAAGTTAACCTAATTCAAAGCATAACTTTCTTGGGGCGAGAGGATGAAATACCTTAACTACCTTGTTACAGATGCGAATGAGTTGATTTATCACAATCCCTCATTTTATTTCTCATTGTGTGATGCATTATATTTTCTAACCCTCCGTGTATCTCCACAAATGGGCAAATAGGAAATTGAAATATTAAAAGAAAAAGCACATCAAAATATGATTTTTAATTTATGTTGTGATAACTTGTTTTTCCGACCAATCCATTTATCAATAGTTTTGAAGCCTAGCCTAGACTCCACCTTAAGTTTAGTTTATAACTTTAATTTTAATTTATGTTGTGTGTTTCTCGCCAATCCATTGATTAATAGTACTGAAGCCTTGTTGAGACTCCACATTAATTTTAGTTGATATTTAACTTTAATTTTAGTTTACCTTGATCAAGGTTAATTTTAGTTTATATTTAACTTTAATTTCAGCCTATCTTTAACCTCTGTAGGTTAAAATAAATTTTTCCTAGAATCCATTATTTTTATCCTTTGAACATTAAAATAACTCATTTTACTGAGTTATTATTGTTGTCCATCCCAGACTCAACCTTGAAATCCATTTCATCCTTGAAACTTCTTGTTGAAAAGAGAGCAAGAGAAGGCATTGTAAACATGAAAGGAGGCACATTCCAAAACGATTTTTTTAATTCCTCACTGAAATGAAAATTTGAAAATGTCTTTTGGCAGACTCCAGTTTTGAGTGGTGAATTTATAATCTTGTTAGAAAAATATATTTATTTTCATTTTACAAGGAAATTAACCTCATACTTCATTTTAATTTCAAGGTTTAATACTCTCTTAAGAGAACTGCAGGCTTTAATAATCTCATTGTTGATGCTGACCCAATAATCTCTTATAGGTTTTTAACATATGGATATGCTAAGAAAGTAGGATGTGGTTTCTCAGTTTGAACATTCCAAGATATAGAAGTGAGGAGACGTGGAAACCCATCTTCCTCCGAGTTACCTAAAATACTTTGGAACCGTTTTAGATTTTATGATTTACAGTACTGGAAGCACCACTGGAGTAGAATAGATGAAAACTATAGTTCTACACAGGAAACCACAAGAATGTCACATTATATCCCATTACATTCAACATTCTTGAAATTAAAACATGACCTTTGTAGACGACATAACCCCAAAGGTTTTTTTGTGATGTCTAGCGGCGTGAATTGCAATGTTGGACTTGCATGCAGGAAAATCTCACTAATATGATACTATCATGTTCCCGCATTTCCGAACATTAGGAATATTGCTTGTGATGTGAGCTTGGCATGTTTTATGTCACATATTACTGCTCAAGTCATGGTTTTTACTATTGGTGAGGCTTCATAGGCAAGTAATAGGTGGGATGAATCACAAGAACTGCACCCTAATTTCTATCTAAATAATCAAGAACTCAACAGACATTTCACTTTCACTTCATCTATCTGGTCATTCGTTGAGGGACTGATTTTGGTGCTAAGGGAACTTTATTTCATTACTTTATTAACTCTTGTAACATCTCCATTTTGATAACAATATTATTTTTCTATCTATAGTATTAACACTAAACTCCACCTATGGTCACATTAATGTTTGTCACCTTCTGATGTACATCTGTCATCAAATGTGCTTTACCTTACAGTTGCATGTCCCTAACTTAATCACATTTTATTAAGGACTAATACTCAATTTAATAAAATAAATTAATATTTTAAGGTTGGATATTTTCCCCTTTTAATTTTCCATAGTAGATTGTATTCCCATGGTTACATTCCTCTCATAGCAACTAATAAAATTTCCCATTTATAATTACCAACCAAGACCTTCTCTAACTTTCATTAATTACTTGGACGCATCATTATGTCTTGGCCTATATATATTTTATCATCAAACCCATTTAATTACCACCTATGTAAGAAACCATCTATACAAATTTTATTAAGGGTTTCATGCGAATTATATAGACCATTGCCTCTTATGGTATATATAGTCCACAATAATTGTTTGTCCAACTTATTAATGGAAACAACCCTATTTATTATTTTTATACCTCATATTGAAATAATCCTTCAAACATAGACTTCTACATGGACTATCGATGTCATGACAATGCATTTATACACCTCAGCATTACAACTTTATTGAACTCACAAATTGTGAATGCCTATTCTCCCTTTAGGAAGAGATCTGAAATTATCAGAGCATCGTACTCAAATTCAATTTTTGCGACTCTTATTGTATGATCTGTACAAGACTTATGTACATAATCTGTAGTGGGATCTCTTGGGATTTACTAGGCATACCATGTCACATGGCTCCCCTGACTATTGATTCAACCATTGCAATCCACGAGAAAAAATACTCTCCCTCATATCTCTGATGCTTGGAGGGTTCATATCAAATTATAATTAGGGTTTTGTGGTGCTATAAAAGATTTTGGTTTGGCTTTATTCTTATTTTCCACTTCTCAGTTGAATGCCTTATGTTTAACTCTATCATTCCTCCCTTACACTGTAAATCTATTTGTCTCGGCCCTCGTAGGATGATCACTGTTCAATACGATTAATTCTGGAAACTACAGGAGAAGATTGCATCTTACAAGCCAGAGCTACTCTCGCTCTTCATCCTGGAAAGAAACAAAAGTTACTAAATCTCTATTTCAAATTTGTTCACTGGGTTTCTCTATTAAAAATTCTCGTTTTTTAAATTTCATTTTTGGTTCTAATTTACTACGCTGGTATGGCCAACATCACAAAGTTAATGTCTTTCTCTCACTATGCAGAGTTTAGGTAAGCATTGAATAATTTTGAAGCCACTCCAGGTACTTTACAAGATAGTTCTCATTTTCTTTATACTTCATAAGATATATCTGCACCTTCCCTTACGAAATCTACACATCTCTAGTTTTTTTCCTGGTTATACAATTTTCATTCTGAACATTTGATTGTAGTTGTCCATTTTTAGTTTAATGATTATCACTATATTGAAACCTTGAATTTATTCCATTCTTCTCTAAGTTTTGTAATTGTCTTTCTGATAATTTGATTTTTTTTCTTGATTCATTTGTCAACCACTTTTAGTTGGAAACTCCTTTTGAACGTATGCGACCTAGAAATCATACTCAGACTTCCCACGCATGCATTCAATTCATATTTTATCCATATTTTTTATATTTGATGATTGTATTACTCTACTTATAGGAGAATATTCATATTTTATTTATTTATCCTTTACAATCCTAGTACACCACATGCTCTAAAAGCATTATGAAAAATGCAGATGGGCATCTAGAAGTCTCCATCTCATCCTCGGTTGATCTTCCAAAATCCACATCCAATGTACATGTAAATTTGTATTTAGTTCTTTCTTGTTAAATCATGCTTTTATGTTTTCTTCTATCCTCTATATTTTGGTAGATGGGTTATCCCTCAACTCCACCTATGATCTCTACTAGCTTATCTATATTTGTTTTTGTAAATCACTTCGGTGATTTTTTTACTGTAGATGTCTCTAGCTTCGGCAGAGAAATCTCAATTTCTGGTTCATTTGGAATTTCATTCGTTCATCTAAGTTCATCTTTGGTTTAGTTATTTAGTTTACAAACACATGGAATTTCAGTCAGGCATATCATAATTCTATTTCTTCGTACAGTAACGACGCCCAATTTTGTTTTCAAGTTGTTAGTTCAATATTTGGTTCAGAGTTTGAGGAATTCAGAAGTTTCAATTTAATTTATTTTTATTGAATTGGTATTCCCCACTCTACATTATAATTTTTTTCATTTCCCATCCTTGCAGGTGACTGTTTTCAATATCAATTTTATGTCACAGGTAATCATATACCCTTATCACAATTAATTTAACTTACGTTCTCAATTTCTGTCATACTTATAATATTAAACTAATGTATTGTATTGGTCTTATGCAGGTACTAATTACCACACATTATGTTTGCATACCGCTACTGTGTTTTCTATTCAATCCTTGTAACAAAATTTCTCTTCTTCAGGTTGGTCTAGTGCCTACCTTGGGATTTCCTGATATATTATATCAACATAGATGCAGAGATATTATCCATTTTCTGTATAAGAGAAAGACTTCTCTGGTTGTATAATTTCATTATACCTAGTTTAGGCTATGGACTCTGGCTGATTTTGGATGTAAATCTTGTATATACATGACTCTGTAATAATTTTAAAGGACTTATTTCATCGCTTATGGAATTATGTGTATAAATCAGTAGTCCTAATTTGCGTGTAAACATGAATTTATAGTCTATAATAGTTATTATGTTACTCTTTTCAATTTATTTCAATAATAGTCCTATTGCTAGTAGCTTAATTCTCAAATCTATTTATAATTATAGTTGATGTGAATTTTTAATCTGAACATGCACTGTGATATCTACTTGTTTTCCTTCTGCTTAGTACATATTCCAGTAATTAATGATTTTCTCATTTATAGTACAACTAGGATCTTAATTAACTATACTATGCACATATTGATTGTCATACATTTGTATTTCTTTCCTCTACTAGTTCGTTAACACAATTTAGTACTTTGCAATATAATACTATCTTAAGAATATTATGTAGAATAAATGTTCTAAGAATCACCTAACCTCATATCTAAACCTCCAACAAGGTTTAGACACTCTTAGAGTTGGTACTCTTCAGCTTAATGTCGGTACAACATTACAGGACCAGACTGTATTCGTTATAGTTAAATCTATTGGATGTAAAGACCTACCACATGGTTCATACTTAGCCTAATTTGCACAATATATATTGAAATCCAGCTTTAAACAAATTCATTACATCTTCTATCTTACTTAACCAACCTAATCATAACAATACTAATTACAAAGTAAAATGAAATTAATTGGTGCATACCACTTAAGGTAGACTAGGTTCCACCCAACCTTGAGATCTTTCTCCACAGCTTCCCCTGAGCATAGATCAAATTCTGGAGCAATAGAGAACCCCTTGTCTATCTGAGTCTTCTTATTTAAGCTTGCTTTACCCTTAGCTAGTTTCCCTTAACCGCATCCAGTTAAATCAAGATGCTGCTTTCTTGTGTGCCTAGGCGTTCCTTTTGTTTCTTCCACAAAAGTACTTTAAAGCTAGTTTTTCCTCTTTGTAGCTTTATTCCACTTCTTCCCAGTAATTTCCTCTATACTTGGGTATTTTTTTAGATTTTAATCTCCAATCTAATTTTTAATATTTAATTTATTTCCTCCAAGGATTTTTTGAGGAATGGGAAAGTCTTATGAACCTTATCCATCCTCATGGATTTGGTTTCCAGATCTCTAATCATAATATATTCTTTTCACAATTAATCTCCACTTTATTTTATTAACATCAATTATTAAAATAAATCCACACAATTGTTTCCCATTGTGGTCCAATGTATCCTTTTAGAGTTGTTCAAATGTCTAATAAAAGCATAGAAACTTGGGACATCACATATTCCCACTCTAGAAAAGAATGTCGTCCTCAGTGTTGTAAATAAAAAATATAAATTAACTTTCCAAACAGTGATGGATATTTGCCCTTCATATCTTCCTCTCGCTCCCAGGTAGCCTCTTTGGGTGCAAAGTGCCTCCACTACACTTTCACCCTTGCCACTATTCTGTTTCAGAGCTCAATTTCCTCCCGTGCCAAGATGCGAAGTGGCTTTGGAAGGAATTCCCCTTCTGGTTCCACTTGTATCACATTCCAATCAATAACATTAGTAGGATCATGCACGTACTTTTTTTATAATGAAACATGAAAAACATCGCGAACCTTAATGTGACTAGGTAAAGCCAACTTGTATGCAACTGGTCCCACTCTTTCCAGTACTTCAAAAGGTCCACAATAGCATGGTGCTAGTTTTGCAAAGCTACCATTGTACAAAGTACTCTTTATGGGTTTAATCCTTAGATAAAAATGATCACCCACATTGAATTCTCTATGAATTCTCTTTTTATCTCCATAAATTTTTTGACTATCTTGCGCTGTTTTGATATTTTGTTGAATTTTCCTTGCAGTTCTTTCCATTTCCTGCAAAGCATCGGGTCCAAGCATTAAATTATCCTCTGGTTGACTCCAAATTAGTGGTGTATGGCACTTTCTGCCATATAATGCTTCAAAATGAGTCATATTGATTGAATGTTGGTAGCTATTGTTGTAGGAAAACTTTGCTAAATGTAGAAAGTCTTCCCACTTTGTTGGTCTCTCTATAACAAACATTCTCAACATGTCCTCTAAAATCTAGTTTTTTCTTTCAGTTTGGCCATCATTTTTGGGATGGTATGTACTACTAAAATTTAATTTGGTGCCCATTCCCCTAAATAGACTCCTCCAAAAAGTTGTAGTAAAATTTTCATCTCTGTCTGATATGATCATCTTAGGAATACCATGCAATTTTACAATCTCTTTCATAATTACATTAGCTACTTGAGTTTTACCAAAGGTAGATTGTACTGGTATAAAGTGTGCAGCCTTTGTCAAAGTATCAACTACTACCATGATAGAGTCATGTTGATATTTAGTTCTTGGTAAACAAGTAATAAAATCCATGGAAACCATTTCTCATTTCCATTCTAGGATAGGTAAAGGATTCAACAATATTGTCAGATACTGATGTTCTACCTTCACCTATTGACATTCCAAACATCTAGCTAAATAATTAGCCACTTCCTTTTCCATACCAGTCCAAAATAGGTTCTTTCTTAAAGCTAAAATTAATTTCTGGTATCCTGGACGTCCTGCATAGGGTCTTTTATGATACTCATCTAGAATTTCTCTTTTCAATGAGTCCACATTGGGGATGTATAATCTTTCATTATAAAAAATTAATTTCCTATGGTTTTGTGTATACCCTTTCACCTCTTATTTCTAAAAATTTTCCTAAAGTTTTTCATATTTTGGGTCTTGTCTCATCATTTCTTGTATCAATCCCTTAATATCAAATTTAGCACTACTTCCAACATTATTAACAATTTGAAAAGCATTTCTCCTTAATCCTTCCACAACCCTTTTTTCCTTCCCCTTAATATGTTTGATCTCCATCTCAAACTCATTAAGGAAGGACAACCATCTAGCTTGTCTAGCATTCAAATCAAGTTGTGTGAACAAATACTTTAAACTAATGCGATCTTTCATCAATATAAAAATTATCTCCAAGAGATAATGTCTCCACATATTCAGAGCATGTATTACAGCAGCTAAATCGAAATCATACACACTATAATTATGTTCATATTTCTTGAGTTTTCTTGACTCATATGCTATGACTGAGTTTTCTTGTAGTAACACTCCTCCTAATCCCTCTCCAAAAGAATCTGTGCATACTACAAATTCCTGATTTGGATCAACAATCTCTAAAATGGGTGTTGTTGTAAGTTTAATTTTCAATTTCTCAAATCTATTTGGACATTTTTCAGTCCACTCAAACTCAAATCCTTTTCTCTATACAAATGTAATACAGGAGGCTAAGGCTAAAATTTTTTCTACAAAACTCCTATAGTATTCTGCAATTCCCACGAAAGATCTTATGGAGGAAACATCAGTAGGTACAGGCCAATCCCTTATATCTTGTATCTTTTCTAGCTCCACTGCTAATCCTTTCTCAGAAACTATATGGTGTAGGTATTTAATTTTGTCCTTGAAAATTTCTCATTTACTCAGTTTGGTATACAAGTTATGTTCTCTGAGCATTTGTAAAACAATTATGAGGTGTTATTTATGTTCATCTTCATTTTTAGAATAGATCAGAATGTCATCTATAAATACTAGGACAAATTTGTCGCAGTACTTATTTAAAACACTGTTCATTAAGCACATAAAAGTAGTTAGTGCATTAGTCAACCCAAAAGGTAGCACCACAAACTCATAGTGTCCATACCTTGTCCTGAATGCAGTTTTGCTTATGTCTTCATCCTTAATTCTCAGTTGATGATAGCCTGTCCTTAGATCAATTTTTTAAAATATTGTGGCTCCTCTAACTTTGTCAAATGGATCATCTATCCTGGGTAGAGGATATCTACTCTTAATTGTTAGTTTATTGAGTTGACGATAGTATATGCACATCCTAAAGGTACCGTATTACTTTTTGACAAAGAGTATCGATGCTCCGCATGGGGATACACTTGGTGTTATATAACCTCTATCCAAAAAATCTTGTAGTTGCAGTTTTAACTCCATATATTATGGCGTACTCATTCGAAATGGGGCTCTGGAGATTGGTGTTGCTCCTAGTACTAAATCAATTGAGAAATCAATTTCTCTTTTAGGGGGTAGATGAGGAATTTCATCTCGAAACACATCCTTGAACTCTTTGATGACTGGTAAGTTTTCCACAAGTTCATTTTCAGGTTGATGTCCCAATTTCTTCACTTGTACATCATACACTTGGTAGCCCTTTCTTGTTGTTCCTTTTAATTGAAGTGCTTTATTTGTCTTACTGATATTGGTTTGGGTTTTCCTTTCACTATCATAGGTTTTCCCTCACCATCTATGTAGTGTATTTTTTTTTCTAAACAATTTAACATAGCTTTCCATTTTTCTAAATATTCCATTCCTACGAACACATCACAGGAACCTAAAGGTAAAATAGTCAAATTCAATTTAGTTTTGTACCCATTTAGATTTATAGATATTAGGGTAATTTATGAGTTACTTCTCTTTTTTTCCTGGTAGATAACTCAACTAACCATGATTTCTGAAATTTCTCTGACTTTAATTTGCATTTTTCTACCATTTCAGGACTTATATGACTTAAAGATGCATCTTCATTTATTAAAATAGAAATAGATTGTTCAAAAATCATACCTTCTATTTCAACCATAGTGGAATGGTGTTCATATTGACGATATTCTAGGGAAACATTCATTTTGGGGATGTCTCTTGCCACATAATTTATAGTAGCTGCCTCTCTCAGCACTTGCATGGTCTGAATGTTTTTCTGTGGACAGTCTCTTAGCAGATGAGGTTCTCCACAACCCCAGCAATTTAGAGGTTCCCTCATTTTAACAATTCCTTCTCTCTTACTATTTCCATCTATGTGTTTAGACCCTGTTTGTGATTGGGCTAGGTGATTCTCTCTAGTTTTGGTCAACTTATTCCTTTGGTGATTTCTCCCAAATTTATTTAAGTATGCTGGTTTTATTATTTTCCTAGTAGAGTCACCATTTTCTTTGTTCTACCGGTTTTTTTTCTTGTTCATTTCTACCTTTGAACTGTTGGTAACACAATCTTGCCTTGCGCACCACTTCACCCATTGTCTTTGGATTATATTATCCTTGTATATAGTAGGTAGTTAGTTTAAGAAGCGTTATACTTTTGCCTTCTCTTCCCTTATACAAGGTACATACTGGAGCAGGTTGGTGAATTTGGTAAAAAACTCATCAATGGTAAGTTGTCCCAACCTAAGCTCATGAAACTCTTTGGCTTTATGATCATGATAGTGATCATTTAGATATATATTTTTAAATTTGATTTGGAAATCCTCCCAAGTGACAGTTTTCTCATCTATCACATGAACCATCTTGCTTTCCTCCCACCACAAGGAAGCCTTTCCTTGTAATTAATAGATAGCCAGCTTGACTTTCAAGTTACTTTCATATTCAAAAACTTGAAAGTACTTTATCATGTTTAGAAGCCAAGATTATGCAACTTCCTACTTCTCTCCATAGTAGGAGGGAGGTTTGATTTTTCAGAATTCATCCTGTAATTCCTTATCCCTCCCAGACTGTTGTCTATAGGCTTCATGCTCCTCAGACTCTTCTGAGTGGTTTACAATTCCCTTTCTCTTTCTTTCAGAACCTTCACCTTTGTGACTATTCCAGGAGGTCAATTCTCTGATTAACCTATCCTGCTCCTCGCAGGCTAAATATAGCCTTTCATTGTGGTCTTTCAGTTTCATCATTTCTCTTTGCATTTGATGCATCATAGCCATGAATGAAGCCCTAGGATCTGATGGGTCTTCTTCACAACCCATATCCACATACAACTCATCCCCTTCACTCATGGTTTGCAGATGTATGGTTCTACACTGTTTCACTGTACACAAAATAAAACATTAGTGAAAACTTAATGTAATAAACAACTTACAACAACAAAAAATTTCTCTAGTGTGAGCACACATTATGGCCCAGTGTTTTAACATGGGCTCAGATACCATTTGTAACATCTCCATTTCAACAACAACTTTTTTTTCTATTTATAGTATTAACACTAAATTTCACCTAGGTCAGATTACTGTTCGTCACCTTCTGACGTAAATCCATCATCAAAATTACTTTAACTTACAACTACATGTCCTTAACATAATCACATTTTATTAAGGACTAATACTTAATTTAATAAAGCTCAATTAAGATTTTAAGATTGGAGATTTTCACTTTTTAATTTTCCATAGTAGACTGTATTCCAATGGCTACATTCCTCTCATAGCAACTAATACAATTTCCCATTTATCATTACCAACCAAGACCTTCTCTAACATTCATTACTTACTTTGTTGCATTGTTATGTCTTAGCCTATATATATTTTATCATCAAACCCATTTAGTTACCACCTATGTACCAAACCCTCTATATGAATTTTATTAAGGTTTTCATGTGAATTATATAGGACATTGCGTCTTATGGTACATCTAGACCACAGTCATTAGTCATCCAACTTATTGATGGAAAGAACCCTATTTACTATTTTTTTACCTCTTATTTAAATAATCCTTCCAATGCAGACTTATACATGGACTATTTATGTCATTACAACACATTTTTACACCTCAACGTTACCACTTTATTAAACTCACAAATTGCGAATGTGTATTATCCCTTTAAGAAGAGATCCAAAATTATCAGATTGTCGTACTCAAATTCAATTTTGCTGGCTCTTACCATATGACTTGTACCTGACATATGTACAAAATATGCAGTGGGATATTTTGGCATTTACTGGCATATCATGTCACATGGCTCCCCTAACTATTGATAGAACCATTGCAATCCATGAGAAAACCTACCCTTCCTCAGGTCTCTGACACGTGGAGGGTTCAGATCGAATTAAGATTAGGGTTTTGTGGTGCCATAAAATATTTCTATTTAGCTTTAGTCTTATTTTCCACTTCTCGGTTGAACGCATTTTGTTTAACTTCGTCTTCCCCCCATTACACTGTAAATTTATTTCTTTTGACCCTCATAGGATGATCACTATTCAATATGATTAATTCTGGCAGCTCGAGGAGAAGATTGCCTCTTACAAG
This sequence comes from Pinus albicaulis, assembly GCA_034641835.2. NCBI lineage: Eukaryota > Viridiplantae > Streptophyta > Pinopsida > Pinales > Pinaceae > Pinus > Pinus albicaulis. Next base: position 741,210,930 of record CM076581.1, read on the forward strand.
TCAGAGCTACTCTCTCTCTTCATCTTGGTAATAAACACAAGTTACTAAATCTCTGTTTTGAATTTGTTTACTGGGTTTCCCTGTTGAAATTTCCCATTTGTTAAATTTCATTTTTGGTTCTAATTTAATATGCTGGTCTGGCTAGCATCACAATGTTAATTTCATTCTCTCACTATGAAGAGTTTAGGAAAGCGTTGAACAATTTTGAAGTCACTCCGTGTACTTTACAAGCTAGTTCTCATTTTATTTATACTTCATAAGATCTATCTGCAATTTCACTTACGAAATTGATGCATCTCTCATTTTCTTTTATGGGTTATATGATTTTCATTCCTCACATTTCACTGTAGCTATCCATTTTTAGTTTAATGATTATCATTATACTGTAACCTTGAATTTCTTCCATTATTCTCTGAGTTTTGTAACTCTCGTTCTAATAATTCGATTTATTGTTTTTTTTAATTCATTTGTCAACCAATTTTAATTGGAAACTCCTTATCAACATATGCAACTTGGAATTCGTACTCAAACCTCCCACTTCTGCATTCAATTCAGATTTTATCTATCTTTTTGATATTTGATGATGTTATTACTATATTTATACGAGAATATTCATATTTTATTTTTTTATCCTTTACAATCCAGGTACACCACATGTTCTAACAGTGTTATGAAAAACATAGATGGATGTCTAGAAGTCTCAATCTCATCCTCGGTTCATCCTCTAAAATCCACATGCGAAGTACAAGTAAAGTTGTATTTAATTCTTTATTGTTAAATCGTGGCCTTTGGTTTTATTCTGTCCTCTGTATTTTGGTAGATGGGTTATCCTTCAACTCCACCTATGATCTATGTTATCTTATCTATATTTGTTTTTATAAATCACTTCGGTGATTTATTTTTTTATTATAAATGTCTCTGGCTCTAGCAGAGAAATCCTAATTTCTAGTTTCTTTTGGAATTTAATTCGTTCATCTAAGTTCATCTTCGGTTTAGTTATTTATTTTACAACCACATGGAATTTCTGTCAGGCATATCCTTATTATATTTCTTCGTATAGTAACGATGCCCAAATTTCTTTTCGAGTTGTTAGTTTAATATTCAGTTCTGAGTTTGAGGAATTCAGAAGTTTCAATTTCATTTATTGTTATTGAATCAGTATTCGCCACTATGCATTATAATGATGTTTTCGTTTCCCATTCTTACAGGTGACTGCATTCAATATCGCTTTTATCTCACAGGGAATCATATACCCGTAGCATAGTTAATTTAACTTATGTTCTCAATTTCTATCATACTTATAATTTTAAACTGATGTAGCGTATTGGTCTTATGCATCTACTAATTACTACACATTATTTTTTCATACCGCTACTGTGTTTTCTATTCAATCCTTGTAACGAAGTTTCTCTTCTTCAGGTTGGTCCAGTGCCTACCTTGGGATTTCTTGATATATTATATCAGCATAGATGCATAGATATTATCCAATTTATTTATATGAGACAAAGTTCTCTAGTTGTATAATTTCATCAAACCTAGTTTAGGCTATGAACTCTTGATGATTTTGGATGTAAATCATGTATATACTTGACTATGTAATAATTGTAAAGTACTTATTTCATTTCTTATGGAATTATGTTTATAAATCAGCAGTCCTAATTTGCTTGTAAACATTAATTCATAGTCTAGAATAGTTATTTTGTTTCTCTTTTCAATTTATTTCAATAACATTCCTATTGCTAGTAGCTTAATTCTCAGATTTATTACTACTTATAGTTCATCTAAATGATTAATTTGAACATGCACTGTGATATCTAATTTTTTTCCTTCTGCTTAGTACATATTCTAGTCATGAATGATTTGTTCATTTATAGTATATCTAGTAGTTGCTTAACAGAATTTACTACTTTGTAGTATAATACTATCTTAAGAAGATTATGCAGAATGAATATTTTGAGAGTCACCTAACCTCAGATCTAAACCTCCAGCAAGGTTTAGACACTCTGAGAGTTGGCACTCTTCAGCTTAATGTCGTTACAACATTACAAAGCCAGACTATATTTATTATAGTTAAATTTTTTCAATTTACAAACCTACCACATGGTTCATACATAGCCTAATTTTTACATTATATACTCAAATATAGATTTAAACAAATTCATTACATATTCTATCTTACTTAACTAGCCTAATCATAACAATATTAATTACAAAGTAAAATGAAACTAACTGATGCATACCACTTAAGGTAGACTAGGCTACACCCAACCTTGATCTCTTTCTCCATATCTCTCCCCCCCCCGAGCAGAGGCTAAATTCTCTAGCAATAGAAAACCCCTTCTCTATCCTGAATCAGATTATTTAAGCTTGATTTCCTCTTAGCTTGTTTCCCTTAACCGCGTCCAGTTAAATCAGGATGTTTCTTTACTGTGTGCCTAGGTTTTCCTTCTGTCTCTTCCACAAAAGTACATTAAAGCTACTTTTTCCTCTTTCTAGCTTTGTTCCTCCTCTTCCAGTAATTTCATTCTTACTGGGGTAGCTTTTTAGATTTTTATCGCCAATCTAATTTTTTTATTTCATTTATTTCCTACAGGGATTTTTGGAGGACTGGGAAAGTCTTATGAACCTTATCCATCCTCATGAAATTGGTTTCTAGATCACTAATCATAATCTAATCTTTGCATAGTTAATTTCCATTTTATTTTATTAAGTTAAAATAATAAAATAAATCCACATAATTATTTTCCATTGGGTTCCACTATACCCTTTTGTACTTTTTCAAATTTACAATAAAATCATAGAAACTTGGGACATTACAACACCAGCTGTTGCCATGGCTCCATTTTCCTCTATGTTTGGAGGAAGATATAAAAAAATATGGTTTCTCTTGTCAATATAAATTTGGAGAAATTAGGGGTTTCCTTTATCAATTGGGGTCAATGGGAATCTACATTTCCTTATCTTTCTCCCAGGGACAAAGTCACCGACACATAAATTTTCATATGTAAAAAAACTATTGAAAAGGATTTTGGTTGTAGTATTGATAACATATTTCAGTATTTTGAAGAGAAGCCCATGGCTTCTGGTAGTATTGCACAAGCTCATAAAGCTACTCAAATATTTGATTATGCTAGTTAGAAGATGAAACCTATGACTGTTGCAGTGAAATTCATACATCCTAGAGTTAGTGAAGTGATTCAGAGGATTTTGTGATAATAAACTAGGTTCTAATGGTATCTAGTAACTTTACAGCACTGATATGGCTATGAGTTTATGAAAGTATAAAACAATTTGTTGTCTTTATGTTGTCTCAAGTCGATATTTCCATAGAAGTTGTAGAGTTGAGTCACTTTCTTTACAATTTCCACAGGTGGAAATATGTTTCCTTTCCCAAGCCCTTACATCCCCTTGTACATCTTGTTTTGGTATATAATTATGAACAAGGTGAGAGTGTGGCACACTATGTTGATGAATCGGAAGGGAAAAATCATATTAGTAAATAACTTGCTCACATTGGCACACATAATCTCCTCAAGATGCTACTAGTATGCCAAATGAAGTATTAGAGAGAAGACACGGGTACCATATAATGTATGTATTCGTCTATTCCTACTTATTCTAGGTACCCATAATGCAATATTAACTTCAAATTATGCTAGAACAATTATTTTAAGCAGTGAGGCTTTCATATTTGTGCCAAAAAGTGCCGATATTTTGAGTGTAATACACCTCAAAAAAAAAAATATATCACTATTTTAAATTCACATATATTCTTTACGCATGGTCTTATTCATTTCACTTATATCTTAGAACTTTGGTATAATTGAAATATGATATTAAGACATTACCTTTTTAAATCCATATCATGACATTTGAATGCCAATACTATTAATCATACCCCTTTTATTTAAAACTCATTTCTCCAACGTGGGTCTTATTTTTTTTTCATAATTCTATAACTTTGCGATTATGTTTTATTAACACTAAAGTTTCCATATAAGGACCCCTTCCAACATGATTTCAATTTATATTTTATATAAGTTTGTTTCGACCCTTTTATGTGCTTCTTCATATACGTGTTGTCAATGGTATTATATCTAGACACATAGTATTCTACCCTCCAACCTCTCGCTACACTCAACCCTAGGTATAACATACCCTTTTTATGACTGATTGACATCCATTAATTCAAAGACTTTCTTCGTTCTCCAAGGTGGTACCTTCATGGTTGAAATCTAGCTCACGAATTTGATTTATCGAGCCACAAAAATGTAACGTATGGATTGCTACCATCGATCGGTCTTTCATCTTAATTGTTCAGCTACCCAGGTACGTTTTGAAATTTAATAGCCATTATACCTATCGATCCAACCGAGAGTATTCTAGGGATGAGATTGGATGGATCGATGTATGCCACATGTAACCATGAGATTTGCTTAGGTTTTGTGGATTTCAAGACTGTTATTAAACTTGATCTTTCAATCCTTATCATTTCTCTGCTCGATTTTCTCCATGATGGTTTCTTGTTGTCTCTATTTACTGTAATGTAATATTTCTGGTGATATAATGCAAAATCCCTCAAGTTTCGGTTGGCCTTTACCTACATCTCTTCGCTAGTTAACTCACGGTAAGTTTTCAAATGTGATACGGTGCTTTAAGAGGTTTTTTATGAAAAAGATTAATTTAAATATGTTTGAAATCGAAGGAATAATCTCAGTATGTTCTTATATATCCATGGAAAAATCTATTTTTCTGGTTAACCTATAGATTTGTTTACACTCAGCTCATATCTCTGTGTAAAATCATAACTCTACCTCTAATTTTCATTTTTGTTTCGCCCCTTTTTTCAACTTGGCTTGTTTTGTTTGGCGATCTTGGAATTGAACATGGGTTCATTGTCTTCTACTTGTTCATTCTCGTCTTGACTATTCTCGGTTTTATGAGGTATTTGGAATTTCAAATTCGATTGAAACTCATAATCGAAATTCTAATTTCGTATGAGAATAATATCAAATTAATAGTTCTGGCTTCAATTTGTTTACTGTTAGATGGCATACTTTTCTTGGTTCTATTAAGCTGGACTTCAGTCCATCACCCATATGTATATTACCCTAACTACTGTAGGGAGTGCAGGACTTCATACTACTACCCTTCATGGCACATCATGTCCTCCTCATTCTCCTTAGAGATACGCAGGCTTTCTCCCAATGCCAGTTACTCACATTCACGGCGAATCTGTTCTTCTCAATTTCTGCCAAGGGTTCAAGCCTATAACATTTCTTCACAACTCTCCCAGTAAATATACATGTTTAGCTTGATAAAACCCTTATACATTTAATTAAACTTCTGCCTTCTTTAACTCATAAATCAATTTCCGTTTACTGAGTCACAGATTTCTCTCTTAGTGGAAAAATCTAAGGTATAAATTTTTGTATTTCTGTGATACTCAATTTCATATACCTATATATAAAATCTTCTAATTTCTTTTGTTTTTCCTGCTCTCTCATTTACGAAATTTTTTCTACAGGTATGGTTTCTCCGAGGTCGTATTTGGAGTTGGCTTTTGATTTCAAAGTTCAGCATCAGAAGATGATATCTAAATTAAACCTACCTTTACATGTGCAGGTTGGTAATGCCTTACTTAAGATGTTTTCCACATTCAAGGCCAGCGACTGTTTGATTTTCAATTTCATTATTAAAATATATCATAGGGTTTTTTCCTATCAATGGTTTTTCACCATTTATGTTGTAATAATGATACTCAATTTGTTTGGACATTAATCCCATAGGACTATTTGAATTTTAATCATTCTTCTTGGCCTATGTGTGATAAAAATTTATGTGGTTTATATACATAGCATGTACAATACTCTTTGATGGATATATATATATATATATATATATATATATATATATATATATCTGTGTGTGTGTGTGTGTGTGTGTGTGTACATATCACAGAATTTACTTTTCATCTGAATACAAAAATGCAATACCTCTTACTTAATTTCTACTGATATATGATACAGTAATTTTATAATGAATGAACCTTTTTATTCATACTTCTTGAAGAATACATGATGATGTCTTTCTGCTATATTAGGACACATTTATAATTATGTTTATAGTAAGAATATAATTACCTCTTTTGTCAACTGTACTAGGTAATTCTCAATCTTCTTCATGAAATGCCTTTTTGGGTTAATACTACAATTATTGTTTTGATAAGAAGAATAATAGCAGTGGAATTTCATTTATATAGAGATAATTTACAGTGTCTTATAATCGTAAATGAATCTCTATCACATTAGATTTTTCATATGTAATAGATTTCACAATTTCACCTTTTTCCTTCTATCCAGTAAGAAGAGATAAGCAATTACAGTAGTAACATAACTGTAAATTTTCTCACTAACCTTACAGATCAGAAATATAGAATTTAATATATTTAGACTAGAAATTTATACTTTAAACTCATTATATGTAGATGTACAATACTTTATTTCTAGTTTTAAATTATGTTCTGCTTTAAAAACACAGTTCTGTCCTATTTTACTAAACTGGATTATTATTTCACTTTCATCTATTTCCCGTGATATCAATTAACAAGAAATTTTTACATGTCTCAACGATACACTAATCTCTATATTTAAACCTTATTGTTTAGACATTCTAGTACATGGTTATTGTTTAAAGACTCCCATACAACTATACAGATTTGGAATACTTATGTATTATAAATATGTTAAATGTATAGGAAATGAATATTTCAAACTATCAAAATTTTACTAGCTAATCATACTCAAACATTTACTTTCAGAATTACATTCATTGTTTCTTTTAGATATTAATACTCATTCCTCTAGTCACAATTTTACACATAAATGAAGTTCAGTAATTTATGAAATAAGCTAGTTAGATGTGCATACCAAATATTATGACCAGTTCCTCCCAACCATACAGTTTTATCTCCTTAACTCACCCCTGAGCTAAGACCCTTTACTTCCGGAAATAGACAACCCCTTGTCTATCTTGGAGTAGATCATTTAAGTAGTGCTTTCCCAAGCCTGTTTCTAATTTCCGCGTCCAGAAATTCTAGGATTCTTTATTACTGTTTTTTCCCAGGCTTCCCTTCATAAGGTACTTTAAAGTTGTTTTTCCGCTTTTTCAGCTTTTATTCCTTTTCCCAATTACTTTCCTCTTCATTGGGGAAATAAGATTTTTCTCTCCCAATCTGATTTAGTAATATTCCTTTCAAGGTTTTTCTGAAAGGTTTTGGGAAATTCTAACCTTATCCATATCCTCATGGATAAAGTTTTAGGATCTCCAATCTCAATCTAGTCATAGTGCACACATAAATAATTCCTTTATTTTTATTAATAAATATTTAAATAAAATACATGCATTGTTTCTCCATTGGGGTCCACTTCCGCTTTGGATTTGTTCAAATGTAAAATTAAAAATCATAGAAATTTGGGGTGCTACCCATTCCTCCTCTAAAAATAAACAATGTCCTCGGTGTTGACGAAATAACATTAAACAGTTTGTTGTAAAAACAATGATGGATACTTTCCCATCATCTCAGTTTGTTTTTCCCAGGTAGCTTCTTCAGCAGTAAAGTGCTTCCATTGCACTTTTACTCTGGCTACCGTCCGATTCCGCAGTTCAATTTCTTCCTGCTCCAAGATTTGAAGCGGATCTGGAAGAAATTCCCCTTCTGGCTCCACCTAAATCATATTCCAATCAATAATGTTAGCAGAATCATGTACATATTTTTTCAATAAAGACACATGAAAGACATCATGAACTTTAACATGCATGGGTAAGGGCAGTTTATAAGCTACTGGTCCCACTCTTTCCATTACTTCAAACAGTCTGCAGTATCTAGGAGCTAATTTTCCACAACTACCATTGTACAAAGTGCTCTTTTTGGGCTTAATTCGCAGATACACATGATCACCCACATTGAACTCTTAGTGAAATCTCTTCTTTTCTCCATAGTGTTTCTGCCGATCCTTAGCCTTCTTGATATTTTTCTGAATTTGTTTGAGAATTATTTCCATTTCCTACGAAGTGTCTAGCCCAAACACTAACTTATCTTTAGTTTGGCTCCAGCTTAAAGGAGTGTGACATTTCCTTCCATAGACTGCTTCAAATGGACTCATTTTTATGGAAGTTTGATAGCTGTTGTTATAGGTGAATTCTACTAAATGTATATATTCTTCCCATTTAGTTCGCCTATCCATCACATACATCCTTAGCATATCTTATATAATTTTATTTGTTCTCTCTATTTGACCATCCGTTTGAGGGTGATAGACAGTACTGAAGTTTAATTTAGTTCCCATGCCCCCAAATTTTTTTTTTTTCAAAAGGCTGCAGTGAATTTCATGTCTCTATCTGAAATAATGATTTTAGGGACCCCATGTAGCCTTAGTATCTCTTTCATGAACACATTTGCTACTTGGGATGTTTCAAAGGTATATTGAACAAATATGAAATGTGCAGCCTTCATCAAAGCATATACTACTACCATCACAGAGTCATGTTGATATTTGGTTCTTGTTAACCTGGTGATGAATTCTATAGAAACAGTTTCCCATTTCCATTCTGCAATTGGTATAGTATTTAGCAATTTAGCTGGATGTTGATGTTCAAATTTTACCAATTGGCACTCCATGCATCTAGCTAGGTAGCTTGCTACATCCTTTTTCATTCCTGGCCAAAATAACTTCTTTTTCAAAGTTGTGAGTAGTTTCTGATATCCAGGATGTCCAGCGTAAGGTTGTTTATGATATTCATCTAGGATTTCCTTTTTCAAAGAATCTACATTAGCGATGTACAATATTTCTCTATAAAAAATCAGTCCCTTCTGATTTTGTGTATACCATTTCATTTCATTTTTTAGCATTTGAATTTGCAGTTTTTCATAGCTAGGATCTTGATCTGCTACCTTTCTAACTAATCCTTCTAAATCAAATTTAGCACTACTCCCAATGATGCTTATATTTTGTCAAGCATTTATTCTTAGGGCATCAACTATTTTGTTTTATTTTCCTTTTATATGTTTTATTTCCATGTCAAATTCACTCAAAAAGGATAGCCATCTGGCTTGTCTAGCATTCAAATTTGTTTGAGTGAAAAAATATTTTAGTCTGATGTGATCCATCTCGAAATAAATTTCTTCCCTAGAAGATAGTGTCACCACATATTGAGAGCATGAAGTACAACAGCTAGGTAAAGATCATATACACTGTAATTCTGTTCATGTTTCTTAAGTTTTCTAGATTTATACAGAATAACATAATTCTCTTGCAAAAATACTCCCCCTAATCCCTCTCCGCATGCATCAGTACACACTACAAACTCCTTATCGGGATCTACAATTTTAGTTGTTCAAAGGTATTCTGGCATTTTTTTGTCCATTCAAATTTTGCACCTTTCCTTTGCAATGAAGTTATGGGATAGGCTAAAGCATAAAATATTTCCCCAAACCTTCTGTAGTACCCTGCAATCCCCATAAATGATCTTACCAATGATACAACAGTAGGTACAGGCCACTGTATAATGGAATTTATCTTCTCAGGGTCAACAGCCAATCCTTGTTCTAAAATTATATGCCCCAAATATGGAATCTTATCCTTATAAAATTCACATTTGCTAAACTTGGCATATAGCTAATTCTCCTTAAGAGTTTGCAACACGATTCTCAGGTGTTCTTTATGCTCTGCCTCATTTTTTGATTAAATTAAAATGTCGTCAATAAATACTAGTACAAATTTATCTAAGCATTTATTCAAGACACTATTCATTAAGCACATAAAAGTGGCTGGTGCATTTTTCAACCCAAATGGTAGGATTAAAATTCGTAGTGTCCATACCAGGTTCGAAATGTTGTTTTGCTGATATCTTCCTCTTTAATTCTCAATTGGTGATAGCCTGTCTTTAAATCAATCTTGGAAAACATAGAGGCTCCCCTAACTTGATCAAAAAGGTCGTCGATTCGGGGTAATGGATATCTATTTTTTATAGTCAACTTTTTTAGTTGACAATAGTCAATACACATTCGGAAGGTACCATCCTTCTTTTTCACAAACAACACCGGTGCTCCCCAAGGAGATACACTTGGTCTGATGTACGCTTTGAACAACAATTCTTGTAACTGCATTTTTAATTCTATTAGTTTAGGGAGGCTCATTTGGTAAGGGGCTCTAGAAACTGGAGTTTCCCCAAACACTAAATCAATTTTAAAATCGATCTCTCACTTGGGGGGAAGATGAGGAATCTCATTTGGAAATACTTATTTAAATTCTCTTATCACTGGTAAATTATCTAATAAGTTTTCTTCTGATTGTTGTCCTAATTCTTCAACATGAACTCCATAGACTTGATACCCTTTTCTAGCAGTTCTTTTTAATTGAAGGGATGAGATCTGTCTCATAGAGATAGGTTCTGGTTTTCCTTTTAGTATGACTAGTTTTACCTCTATATTAATACAGTGCAATGTTTTGTCTAAGTAGTTCGTCATGGTTTTCTGCTTTTGTAGCTAGTCCATTCCTATCTCTACATCATAGGAACCTAATGGAAAAATATTTAAATTTACCTCTGTTTGGTAATCATTCAAATTCATGACCATTTGAGGCAATTTATGGGTTATATTGCGTTTGGTACCAGTGGCTAGCTAGACCAACCAAGACTGCTGAAAATTTTCTATTTTGAGTTTACATTTTTCTACTACTTGCGGACTAATGTAGCTCAAAGATGCATATAAATCTATTAAAACTATAACAGATTGGTTAGAAATCGTACCTTCCATCTCGACCATAGTAGACTGATGTTTGGCTTGTCAGTTTTCTAAGGTTGCACTGATGGTGGGAATGTTCCTTGCTACATCATTTACTGTAGTGGCCTCTCACAATACTTTCACTGTCTGAATATTTCGATGTGGATAGTACCTTAATAAATGAGGCTCTCCACAACCCTAACACTTCGAAGACTCCTGCATTTTAAAAATTGTTTCCTTCTTATTATTCTCATCTATTGGTTTAGAACAAATTTGGGATTGAGTAGTTTGACTTTCATTTGTTTTGTTAAATTTCTTTTGCTGATGGTTCCTTCCAAATTTTTTCAAATAAGTTGGTTTCTGTTTCTTTCCTTTAAATTCACCTTTCTTTATCCGGCTCTTCCCTTGCTCATTCTTTCCCCTAAACTTCTGGTAGCATAATTTGGCTTTCCTCACCACTTCATCCATTGTTTTTCGATTATCAAACTCTATTTTCTCCTTGTAGACAATAGGCAAATACTTTAGAAATCTCTGTACCTTTTCCTTCTCCTCACAGATATAAGGAACATATCGTAACAGATTTGTGAACTTGGTGAAAAACTCATCTATGGTGAGCTATCCCAATCTGAGTTCATGAAACTCTTTTGCCTTGTCATCATAGTAGAGTTCATTCAAATATCAATTTTTGAACTTCACTTGAAAGTCTTCAAACGTCAATGTTTTCTCATCAATGGCATGAACCATTTTTTTTTCCTCACACCACAAGGTAGCCTTACCTTGCAGCTGGTAAATAGCCAATATGGCTCTTAAATTACTTTTATCTTCGTAGACCTGAAAATACTTTATCATATTCAATAGCCATGCCTCAGCATCTTCCTCCTTCTCTCCATCATAGGATGGAGGTTTTACTTTCCAGAATTCACCCTGTAATTCCTTTTTTTTTCCAGAATGTTGTCTAGTGGCATCATCTTCCTCAGACTCCTCTGATTAATTGACTCTACCTTTTTTGTTCCTTCTAAAACCTTCACCTTCTTGACTGTTCTGAGAATTCAATTCTCTTATGATTTTTTCTTGCTCCTCACTGGCCAAAGATAGCCTATCATTTTGGCTTTTAATCCATGCCATATCTCGTTGCATTCTATGAAACATAGCAATCAAGGGAGCATTGGGATCTAGCGTGTTTTCTCCACCACTAAGATATATATATATAGTTCGTCCTCTTCAGTCATAATTCGTAGCTGTACTTTTCAATAATTTTTCACAGTATAGTAAAACAACATCAGTAATATTTTTAAAAATGCATAAAAATTACAGTGGTGTAACACCTCCTCATTTCACCACTAATTTTTTTTTTCAAGTAATACTTTCTTTCCGATATATTTAAGTGTTAAGCAGGTGTTAGTGTCAGTCTTTGCATCCTTCCTCCAGTGATCAAACATGATCTTACAAAGTGATTTTAATATTTCAAGGTCAAATTTTGTCATTTCAGTGAGTCTTCAAGTAAAATTTGGTCACTAGCTATTAGGTCTAGGGTTTGCTTTTACTCCTGTCAAAATTGTTCAAATTTCGGTCCATGTCACCATTTAGCTGAATGTAATATCAATTAGAGGGTTGTCATCATCATGTCAAGTTGCAATGGGTCATTCTACACCTTGTTCATGCTTCAGTTGTGCCTTCGTAAGGTTCATTTCCCTCTCCTAGGGTTTTGAAGGTAATTTCTCTTGGATGGTCAAATCATCAGAAAAAATTGTATCCTGATGTTCATACACCTTCCCATATCCTTAATGTACCTTATTAAACACTTCCCATCACTGAGATCCCCCAAATTCCTCATTTTCACACAAACCCTAGTTTCTTGCTACAACTTGGCAATTTTCTAGGCTAGGCCTGTGCTTTTCCCTTTTGAACCCCTTCCCCTCACTCAATCTCTAAAATTCCACTTTCATCTACTTCCTAACATAGCTTCCTACTTCCCAAAATTTTCTCAAGAATTTATAAGCCCCTTATCCCCTTCATTTTACTTCATTTCGACAAATCCCTTATTCCACACATCGGGATAGGTTTTACTCCAATGATGTTCCTGAGAAATTAAAGATGAATTTGGTAAAAATGAGAGATTTTTTTGTCCAAAATAGGCCAAGAAAGACAAACCTCCTTCATGTTTTACACAGGTGTCATTTTTTTAGAGAAATGTCAAAAATATAGTTGCCTCAGGAGAATTGATGCACCTGTGAAGTGACCTTGGGAAAATCAATATTTATCCTAGCTTGGTTGGCCAAATGACTTGCTTGATGAGTCAAATGATAGCTAGACACAAATATATTTCTAATGAGCTATCATGAGCTCAATTTGGAGTTGAGGAAGACTTTCAAAAGTTGACTGCAACAGCACTCTGCCTTGAGGGAGCCTCATTCTGCTCATTTTGACCAGTCTTGGGATATTTGATGTTTGACAAGGAAAATGAGCCCCAAATTAAAGAATTCCAGTTGTCTTGGAAATTAGACTCAATAATATTTCCAAATAGCTATCCCATGCCCAAATTGGACACTGGGAAGGCCTCCAAAAGCCTCCTGCAAAAAGGTGTTATGCATTGGGTTGTGGCGCTACACATTGGGTTGTTGCGCGACGCACATGGTAGAAAGAAACTTCATTGCTATTTCTTCCAACTCATAAAATTTTCCCAGTTTATCTTGGCCCAAGTAAGTCCATGCAATCACTCCATTTCTCATGAAAAATTATCTGGTTTTGATTATGATATTGATTATGAAGATATGAATACAAAAACTCAAAACCCTATTCTCTTGTTTTAAGATTGCTCCTAGGGTTTTAAAACTTGTTTTGTGCCAAAAACATCCATTCTCCACCATGTTTTTTACACCCCCTCACTTTTATCTTATCATAGCAGCTCATCCCCTATCCCATTACATTCCTAAAGTCAATCATTTCTCTCCCATTCTCATTCTCGTTTTTGTGTCAAACTCTTCCATTCCCCACCTTGTTTTTTCCATCTCCTAACTGTTCATTTTCTCACCACAGTTCCCTTTTCCTATTTCACCTTACATCCCTAAATTCAATTATCCCTATCCTATTCCCATTTTCCCCATACCATTTGTGAATTTCCCTCAAATCCCAAGTTTATCCCAAGAAGTCAAGTGGCTGTCCCTTGTCCCTAAACTTATCAAATCAGAGTTTTCAAAAGGGAAATTTCACTTGATAAAAGTTCATTATTCTTATTATCCTATTTCTCCATATTCCCTCCCATATTACCTCATATTTGGCAATCCAATCAAAGACACCAAAATTCTCATACAAGACAACACAGACCTTGCAAATTCTCATGGAGACAAATACCGATACATCCTATGATCAAGAGACTTGGCTTGAGAGAGTTAATATTCATTTGCAGAAGCTATTGGAGAAAGAAAACAAGGAAAATAACATTCTAAGGTGAGAAATCATGAATAACCAATATTGGGTGCGAAATCATGTTTGCAAGGCACGAATCAAGATCCTGAAGGAAAAACTAAAGAGGGCACTAAAGCGTCGCAAAAGGCATGATAGACTCCAAATTTTGGCCGAAGCTTCTTTGGCCCAGTACAGTCCTTGATGATGGAAATTCAGCCCAAATTTCAAGAAATTTGGGAAACTTTTTTTCAATTTTGAATTTTTTGGCATTAACACAGATTTTCGTGCCCGACGCGTAGCGCCACTTGGCGCGTGCTTATAATTGGCAGCTCCTCTTGAAGAAAACTTTGCATTTCTGGATTTTTCATGAAAATTTATGCATGCCTATCCATTACCTAAGGATTTTGACAAGTTTTGGGTTTCCTGAAGGGTCAAAACACCCTAAAAATGACCTTTCTGCCACTTTTTGGACACACAGGAAGAAGTGTTGGGAGATTTGATTTTTGGATGGGAAAATGGCAACAAAATTCAGAAATTCCACTTGGGTTGGAAATTAGACAGGCAAATATTTCCAAAGAGCTATCCTGCACTCAATTTGGACTTTAGGAATGCCCTTAAAATCAGCCTCAAAGTGGCGCTATGCATAGAGATTTCAGGCGTGGTGCATTGGGAAATTTGGCCTAATTTTCACTCAGCAGCTCAGATTTTCGCCTAGTTTTGTCTAGTTTGACTTTTTTATCTCCAAATGTGAAACTCTTGATGTAACTTGATGTAATCTCATAACTTTGATGTAATTTTGGCACATTTTTACTCATCCAAGTAGATTCATTCACCAAAAAGTGAAATGTAACTGAATGAATCAATTTCCTATCTTATAGAGGTAAGTTGTTTCATTGCCTATTTTCCAGCTCTTAGCTTAGATCTTGTTGAAATAGCTCCTAAGATAGTGATATCGACCCCTAGAGGCATGGGAATGAGTTATTATTCTCTATATATTGTATTTTCTCAGTCATTTTCAGAGGTTGGAAACTTGGGATTGCTTGGCACTTCATTGTACATTTCATCTCTGCAATTTTGGCAAAGGAATAGACCAGGGTTTGCAGCACTCTTTGGGATCCATGTGGCTCTATGTTTTGATGGTATGTTTCTCTTAGTGATTGTAATTTTACTGATGTTTCATGTGTACCATTTTCCTTCCTATTTTCTTCTTAAATTAAACAAACAAGTTATAAAGGTGGAATTCATTAGATTGCTTTTCTCTACTTTCAGTTTTGTTTAATTTTCCACGTTTTCATCTGTTTGAAGAGGATTCTTGAAAGCCTCTTGCCCTCTTCAGCTCCTCACCAGTCTGAGCTATCCATTCATTTAATCCAAAGCATCAAAAAAAATTTCTTCCTTGCCCGATTCAGAACTCTGCAAAAACTAGGCCTCATCCCCGGACCCAAATCTTCCTTTCCCTTTGATTCCAACAAAACCTACAAAATCAAAATCAAAATCCTTTATTTATATACCTAGGCTAAAATTATCCTTTATTTCAGGTCATCTCAAGCGTTATTGATTATCTTTGCTGAGATTGACCCAGAGAGAGCGCTCTCTTGATCTGATAGGGCTAGCTACTAGACTGAGCATGGTTTGATGTTACCCTGAACTCTGCCTTCTTTAAGCCTGAGGTAGATTTAGGCTATAACATAGTGGCGACTCCACTGGGGATGAAAATGTTGTTGTTTGCTTTATAAACTACAGAAGGAGCCTAAATTTAGCCAGGTAGCCTTCGAAACGCTTTTGCTTTGCATTAGAAAAAGTAGATCAATGTTTCTTCAGTCAATCTCCGGTCCAGTTTATGAAATGAACATCTAGTTTCCTCAGTAAAGTGTAATCAAGTTCAGATTTTATTGTTGATGGCGGACAACAATCAAAGATCAGAAGGCTGAAATCATTCACCTGGCAACTCTAAATCAGTTCCGAGATCAGATCCAAGGACTCCACTAGAGGATGAACCTGATTAGCAGAAACATGAAAGGACAGTATGGAAAGATCAGGTATTCAAGTTGGAATTTCATCCAAGTCATTTTGTTCTTTGTCATAAATTATTTCTTCTCTTTTCCCGAGAATTTGAAGAAGGCTTTACAAAGTATATTGTATTCGAGAAAAGATCCTCGGCCTACATTTGATTCCTTCCCTTTGAAGATTGTAAATACCAAAGATTTGCATGCTTTTGAGCTTGATCAAAACCTTTCTTCCGAATCTTGTGATGACCATCTTCAAACTGATGAACCTTAAGAGACCAAGACTGATTCTACAACATTTTTACATACCCCTATACCTTGTAAAATTCCAGATCGATACAAGCCTCTGATTTTACCTCCTATACTCCATGCTTTCCTTGCAAATTATTATCTTTACTTGCCGAGGTTTGATGGTGAATGTGATAGCATCACTGCTGAGAGAAATGTTCTGAATTTTGAGTCTTTTCTTGACCTTTTTGAAGTTTATGAAGAGGATGTCAGTATTAGGATTTTTGCTCTTTCTTTGCAAGGCAAAGTCAAGAGTTGGTTCAAAACCCTGCCTAATGCGAGCATCTCAAATTTCCAGCAGTTGGTCAAATTTTTCCTTGACAGGTGGGTGGTAAGACAAAACCCTTTCTTGGTTATAGAAGAGTATAACTAGCTGAAAATACTACCAGGGGATACAGTACAATAGTTTTCTGATGGATTTAACCAAGTTTATTATTCGATGCCAATTGATATAAGGCCTCCTCCTAGATCTGCTCTCTTGCACTACCCAGGTGCCTTTGATCCGGAAATGGAGTTTCAGCTAAGAGAAAGGAATCTCGCAATAGTTGAAGAGATGTAGAACAGTGCAGTATATGTAGAGGCTCATTTGTGGATCCGAAGGGAAAAGTTGAAGGAAGAAGAGATGAAAAACATGGATCCGGAGAAATCGACATCTCTAGAGGTAAAGCTTGACATGTTGGTTAGTGCAGTGGAAGAGATGATGCAAAATATCACCACAAGGAATGAGTATAATGTTCAAGCCCATGGCTTGATGATTGAAGAGGAACAAGTTGCTAATCCAAAACATTTTGTTTCTTATCCTAGTTGTCATATATCTTATAATGATTGTTTTGTAGATCATCTTGGAGAAGAGATATCTGTTCATATGACATGTATGCTTGATGATGTGTTTTATATTGATGATTTGCCTCAGTTTGATCAGTATGATGATGATTATTTTCTCCAAATAGAAGCTAATCTTGCAGACAAATCAACAGCTAGTTTTTGGAAGGAGGAAGTTCACTTTCAGCAGCTTGAGTATAGTAATCAACCGATGCATATCAGCTATGACAATGACGAGGAAAGTGCAGCAAATTTTGAATTAAGTGAAGGATCTTTGCCTTTTCGTTTTGATTCATTTCAGTTCATCAGAGACAACTTCCATGCAATCAGAAATCAATTGTCAACAAGTCTTTATTTGGACCATCTTGAGGGCAATAAAAACCTTGTTCAAGACTTCCCATATCCATATTTGCAGCCCCTGAATTCCATTGATTTTCAAGTTGCAAATGAAGACATGGAAGCTGGCACATATGATCAAATGATACAAGATGATTCCCTACCATTTTGTTTTGAATCATTTCAGTTTTTGAAGGGTAAATTGCATAATAAATCTTCAAATGAGCAGCTTGTAGGAAATCATGTAATCTCATCAGAACCAATAGAAAATGGGTTGCAGCAGTCTTTTCAGTCTTTTCAAGTTTTTCATGATCCAATAGCTGATGTGTTGGATGATGTCTGCAGTCAAAGTCCTTCTCCATTGACTATATGTAAGCTTGAAATGCGTGCTGATATAAACTTGATCTGACAGTCAGTCTCTTTGTCATTTTTAGCAGGAGTCTCACCGAAAGTTCAAAACAAATTTTGCATTCATGGTATGAGGAGAAGAAAATTAATCCATTGGATGAGATAAGTCCCAGTGTGCATGAACTTCAAGATCCTTATGCAGTGTTTTTGGAAGTGGATAGAGAATTCATAGTATTCAATGGATCTGTTCACAAGTTTTCATGGGAGTTTCCTTTCAGTAGTTCACTCTTGTTGTTCATAAGCAAGCACTTGCGGAGAATTCAAACAACAGTTGAAGTACTTACTTGGTTGCATTGGTTGTTTCATTTCACTTGATCAGGTGATGAATGGAACAACTAGAGTAGGTTGTATTAAATAAGCTTCATATTGAGCATATTTTCCAGTTTGTCGGTTGTGTTTAAGTATCGAGTCATTTTTTAGTTGAGTGAGTGAAAATTTGTGTCGTCAAGTCATCAGTTTTCATTCTTGCATTTCACCTTGAGTTTTTGACTCCATTGCCCAATGGATGAAGGCATTGTCTGCTGTCCAAAGATTTGTAGTTCTTGGCACCTCCAAGGAGCTACCATCCCCATTGCAGCCATTGTTAGTGTCAGTCTCTGCAGCCTTCCTCCAGTGATCAAACATGCTCTTACAAAGTGATTTTAAGATGTCAAGGTCAAATTTTGTCATTTCAGTGAGTCTTCAAGTAAAATTTGGTCACTAGGTATTAGGTATAGGGTTTTCTTTTACTCCTGTCAAATTTGTTCAAATGTCGGTCCATGTCACCATTCATTTGAATGTACTATCAATAAGAGGGTTTTAATCATCATGTCAAGTTCCAATGGGTCATTTTACACCTTGTTCATGCTTTAGTTGTGCCTTGGTAAGGTTCATTTCCCTCTCCTGGGGTTTTGAAGGTAATTTATCTTAGATGGTAAAATCATCAGCAAAACTTGTATCCTGATGTTCATACACCTTCCCCTATCCTCAATGTACCTTATTAAACACTTCCCATCACTGAGATCCCCCAAATTCCTCATTTTCGCACAAACCCTAGTTTCTTGCTACAACTTGGCAATTTTCTAGGCTAGGCCTGTGTTTTTCCCTTTTGGACCCCTTACCCTCACTCAATATCTGAAATTCCACTTTCCCCTACTTCCAAACATCCCTACCTACCTCCCAAAATTTTCTCAAGAATTTAGAAGCCCCTTATCCCCTTCATTTCGCTTCATTTCGACAAATCCCTTGTTCCACACATTGGGATAGGTTTTACTCCAATGATGTTCTTGAGAAATAAAAGATGAATTTGGGAAAACTGAGAGATATTTTTGTCCAAAATAGGCCAAGGAAGAAAAAACTCCTTCACCTTTTATACAGCTGTCATGGTTTTAGAGAAATTTCAAAAATACAGTTGCCTTAGGAGAATTGATGCACCTCTGAAGTGACCTTGGGAAAATCAATATTTCTCCTAGCTTGGTTGGCCAAATGACTTTCTTGATGAGTCAAATGATAACTAGACACAACGGTATTTCCAATGAGCTATCATGAGCTCAATTTGGAGCTGAGAAAGACTTTCAAAAGTTGACTGCAACAACACTCTGCCTTGAGGCAGCCTCATTCTGCTCATTTTGACCAGTCTTGGTATATTTGTTTTTTTACAAGGAAAATGAGCTCCAAATTGAAAAATTCCAGTTTTTTGGAAACTAAACTAAATAAGCTTTCCAACGAGATATCCCACACCCAATTTGGACACCGGGAAGGCCTCCAAAAGCCTCCTGAAAAAAGGCGCTACGCATTGGGTTGTGGTGCTACGCATTGGGTTGTGGCGCTACGCATTGGGTTGTTGCGCGACACACATGGCAGAAAGAAACTTCATTGCTATTTCTTCCAAATCATCAAATTTTCCTGGTTTCTCTTGGCCCAAGTAAGTCCATGCAATCACTCCATTGCTCATGAACAAGTATTTGGTGTTGATTATGAGATTGATTATGAATATTTGAATACAAAAACTCAAAACCCTATTCTCCTGTTTTAAGATTGCTCCTAGGGTTTTAAAACTTGTTTTGTGCCAAAAAATTCCATTATCCACCTTGTTTTTTCCACCCCCTCACTGTTATCTTATCATATCAGCTCATCCCCTATCCCCTTACATTGCTAAAGTCAATCATTTCTCTCCCACTCTCATTCTCCTTTTTGTGTCAAACTCTTCCACTCCCCACCTTCTTTTTTCCATCTCCTCACTGTTCATTTGCTCACCACAGTCCCCTTTTCCTATTTCATCTTACATCCCTAAAGTCAATTATCCCTATCCTATTCCCATTTTCCCCATACCATTTTTGAATTTCCCTCAAATCCCAAGTTTATCCCAAGAAGTCAAGTGGTTATTCCTTGTCCCTAAACTTATCAAATCAGAGTTTTCAAAAGGAAAATTTCACTTGATAAAAGTTCATTATTTCCATTATCCTATTTCTCCATATTCCCTCCCATATTACCTCATATTTGGCAATCCAATCAAAGACACCAAAATTCTCATACAAGACAACACAGACCTTGCAAATTCTCATGAAGACAAATACCGATACATCCTATGATCGAGAGACTTGGCTTAAGAGTGTCAATATTCATTTGGAGAAGTTGTTGGAGAAAGAAAGCAAGGAAAATAACATGCTAAGGCACATGAAGAACCATTATTGGGCGCGAAATCATGTTTGCAAGGCGTGAATCAAGAACCTGAAGGCAAAACTAAAGAGGGCACTAAAGTGTCGCAAAAGGCATGATAGACTCCAAATTTTGGCTAAATCTTCTTTGGCCTAGCATAGTGCTTGATGATGGACATTCACCCCAAATTTCAAGAAATTTGGGAAATTTTTTGTCAATTTTGAATTTTTTGGCATTAACATAGATTTTCCTGCCCAACGCATAGCACCACTTGGCGCGCACTTATAATTGGCAGCTCCTCTTGAAGAAAACTTTGCATTTCTATATTTTTCATGAAAATTTATGCATGCCTATCCATTACCTAAGGATTTTGACAAGTTTTGGGTTGCCTGAAGGGTCAAAAACACCCTAAAAATGACCTTTCTGCCACTTTTTGGACACACAGGAAGCAGTGTTGGGAGATTTGTTTTTTGGAGGGGCAAATGGAAACCCAATTCAGAAATTCCACTTGGATTGGAAAGTAGACAGGTAGAGATTTCCAGGAAGCTATCCTGCACTCAATTTGGACTTCAGAAAGGCCCTCAAAATCAGCCTTAAAGTGGCACTATGCATAGAGATTTCAGGCGCGGCGCATTGGGAAATTTGGCCTAATTTTCACTCAGCAGCTCAGATTTTCGCCTAGTTTTCGCCAGTTTGACTTTTTTATCTCCAAATGTGAAACTCTTGATGTAACTTGATGTAATTTCATAACTTTGATGTAGTTTTGGCACATGTTTACTCATCCAAGTAGATTCATTCACCAAAAAGTGAAATGTAACTGAATGAATTAGTTTCCTATCTTATAGAGGCAAGTTGTTTCATTGCCTATTTTCTAGCTCTTAGTTTATATCTTGTTGAAACAGCTCCTAAAATAGTGAGCTCGACCCCTATAGGCATGGGAATGAGTGAGGCTTGTCTATATCTTGTATTTTCTCAGTCATTTTCAGAGGTTGGACACTTGGGATTGCTTGGCACTTCATTGTACATTTCATCTCTGCAATTTTGGCAAAGGAATACACCAGGGTTTGCAGCACTCTTTGGGATCCATGTGTCTCTATTTTTTGATCGTGTGTTTCTCTCAGTGATTATAATTTTACTGATGTTTCATGTGTAACATTTCCCTTCCTATTTTCTTCTTAAATTAAACAAACAAGTTATAAACGTGGAATTCATTAGATTGCTTTGCTCTACTTTCAATTTTGTTTAATTTTTCATGTGTTCATCTGTTTGAAGAGGATTCTTGAAAGCCTCTTTCCCTCTTCAACTCCTCATCGGTCTGAACTATCCATTCATTCAATCCAAAGCATCAAAACAATTGCCTTCCTTGCCCCATTCAGAACTCTGTAAAAACTAGTCCTCATCCCCGGACCCAAAACTACCTTTCCCTTTGATTCCAACAAAACCCCCAAAATCAAAATCAAACTCCTTTATTTATATACCTAGCCTAAAATCAGCCTTTATTTCAAGTCATCTCAAGCCTTATTGATTATCTTTGCTGAGATTGACCCAGAGAGAGCCCTCTCCTGATCTGGTAGGGCTAGCTACGAGACTAAGCGTGGTTTGATGTTACCCTGAACTCTGCCTTCTTTCAGCCTGAGGTAGATTTAGGCTATAGCAACAGGTATGAATCTATAACACCAATATGTCCAACCATTTCATGTCAGATTATTCAATTTTTTCCTCTTTTATACAAGTCATGACTGAATATTGTTTTATAATTCTCATTAAAAATATTCTCTTAACCTTTCATGCCTATGTATTTACAATCTATTAATATCTTTATTCTTGTATAAAATACCTATCATAATGTATTTGATTGAATTGGTTTCTATTTATTCTCTTCCCATATATCTATATGTTAATAATCTTAAACTATACTTTTTTTTTTAAAAGTAATTGTTGGTGTATGATCACCAAAATCCATATGTTCTTTCATAACCCCACACGCATATATATATATATATATATATATATATATATATATATATATATATATATATATATATATATAACATACTTTATACATATATAATTATATGAATAAGGTATAAAGGCATTCAAGTTCGTGAGATATATCAACCTTGGACTTAACTATAATAAAATCAAAGCTCAACTTTACATCGAGATTTTTTTTCGTTAGCTCGGATGTGACATAACTGTATCACTGTAATGATGAAGGAATATTTGGTTGGCTGTGTTCCTTGCATTTTTTTCTATCTGTGTTAATAGCTATCATACTTTACTACCTACGCTCTATCCTATAGCGTTATGTGGCTCCTCCATAGTTAATAAGTACCACTGTTTAAGTACTGTGAGTTTGATTTTACGCAAACGATATAGCAACCCACATAAATGTGAAGATTTTCATTTGATTTTTACAGAAGGCTCTTTGTTACGATCCCAAGAATGCAGATCCACTTTATTACTAGCCCCATCTATTGACATGTGGAGGATTTTGATCCATCGATTTAAAATAGGGTTTGGTTCTATCGAATGCTATTTAACTTGTATCTTCAGTCCAAAATTTTCCTTTACCCTTTCATTTTTTGCATTCATGATTTGTAATCTGAGCTCTAATATGCTTCAAAACGTTTCAATATCTCGATCTCATTCACCAAGCCTTCACGGCGTCACCCATGGCTTCTCTATCTGGTATGCGAAATCATTGATATGCTTTGGAAATTGTTTATGTGATTCGGCGTTATTGCATTTTAATATTTTTATCGAAGTCTTGTATAAACCTTCTCATTCTGAAGCTGGTTTCTTTTTTTTCTTTCCTTCGTATCATTATTGTTGATTGAGTTTTTACATGATTTAGTTCTGGTTCGATTTCTAGTCTATGTTAATAGTTTTATAAAAATCCTCTATTATTCTTACAGAGAAACTTTACTATTTCTTTGGTTTAATGCTATCCACGATTTTAAAATAGGTGTTCCTCTTATCCTCAGAGAATTAGTTTATTAATTTCATGAGATAACTAGTTTAACTCACGACAATCCTTCTAACTTAGCATTTGCTCTCGGCTTATTTTTTATACCTACCTGTTAAGGTTGAAGTCTCAATAGCTTATATGGGACTCAAACAATTCTGAGGAGTTTATTTTCTTCGAAATTCACTATGGATTTAATGTAAGAGTTAGCACGTTCGATTTAATTTTATTTTTTTTCATTTATATATATGTCTATATGCCATTAACGCTATTCATTCTCCACAGAACTGAATTTCTTGCGGTGCTTTTCCTTTTGGTTCTCAGGCATAGAACCTACTTTCTTATCGTTTCTCTATAATGATAACTCCTTAGTTGATGAATTGTCTGAAGTATATTAAATATATCGTTTTCATTTATCATCTATCCTTCGTTGTCAAAATGATACTCTAGCTTTTCGGACTATTTCTCTTCTTAATAATTGACTCGTTTCCCTCTACACAAGTCGGTTTACAAGCTCTTCATCGAGTATTTCTATTTTGTTACAGCGGAGCTATGAATATACCATTGTTATTGTATATTAAAACTTTTATTTCCTTCTTAGCCTCTTGGCTATTTTACGGAAATTTTAGATAGATTCCTTTTTAAAGTTCCCAATACCATACAATACCTCTGGACTGTAAATTTTTTTATTATTAATATAGCCAGTCTATGGATTTCAGATTCTCAATATCAGTACTATTTTATCTGGTTTAAAATTAAATTTTATATAATCTTCCAGAGTGCCCTCTTATGATATTATTATCATATGGTTTACACTGATATACATTTACATATAATTTCTCTTCCTATATAGTTTTGTATAAATGAATGTATCGATTCTTAGGTTGTTTTATTTTTCATTTCAATTTATAATGCTTACAATTTCGGTGAATGAAAATTGCTATCAGTTTATATATATATATATATATATATATATATATATATATATATATATATATATATATATATATATATATATATATATATATTTCTCTCTTTCATATATTTATACAGATTCTACTTAAGGTTTAATTTTCAACTGAAATAATTTTCCTTGTTTTCTAAAGTCATCCTGTAGAATAATGATCTCAATGATGTTTCAGGGTATTTTGTCATATCTTACTATAATTATCATAATATAACTTCTGTTGATTTAGAAGTAATATGGAGAATAAATTCATTAAAATTAATGGTTCTACCCTTTTATTTCCTGATTACCCTTATACCTAATAAAGTAAAAAATAAGGTTCCATATCCCTTTCTTACCATCTTTAATTGGCAGTATTCAGATATCATAGCATTTCTCTATTCTATCTTAGAATAATTGTTATCATGTATTCATCTCTTCAGCATAAATAGCCATGATTTCTTTACTAACGTTACTTCAGGGAATACTTTTATTCTAATAGAAATTAGATTTCAGATTTCATTAGTTTCTGATATAAAATCTAATTATTGACTTTACTCATGTTTTTATATAATGCACTAGCCAACAGTATATTAATTCTACTTATGCTATTTATTTTTCTTCTGCAATATATTTAATCATTTACTTTATTTCAGAATAGTTGTAATGATATTTGACACTTTCATTTTCTATCATTTAAATTGAATTAGCTAGCTCTAGGTATAGATTTGCTTATATCTAACCTAATTGAGTTTCAACAGAATGTTTATTTTATACTACAGGATCATATTAAAATTATTATCTTATAAGAACCTATAGGATTATTTAAATATCTCCAGATTTAAACCAGACTATGGTTTAGAGATTATGGCTGATAGTATTTCCTAGAATTTATTCCTGCTATTATACAGAAATTTAGAAGATTAATTAATTCTATCTAACTCTATCAAATGTAGGAATTTATTATCTACCACTTCTCAGTTTATTTTCACAAATCCAATATAATATATTATAAACTCATAACAAAATTTATAATAAAATATCATAGATGAGCGCATACCACAGTTTTTCTATGACCAATCCACACAACCTTAGAATCCGTCTATCTCCAGAACTCACCCCCAAGCTGAGATCCTCCAAGAACATACCAACCTCAATCTGTTCTGAAGCATATTATTTAATCTATGCTCTCCCCAAAGCCTGTTTCCAATTTTCTGTCCATAATTTTAGGATGCTTTTATTCCTGTTTGCATAGGCTTCCCTTATTTAGGGACTTTAAAGTTGCTTTCTGCTTTTCCAACTTTTTACCTCTTCCCAACTACTTTCCTCATCATTGGGGAATTTAGATTTTTCCTTAAAAATCTAAATTAGAAATATTTCCTTTCAAGGCTTTTTGAAAGGTTTTGGGGAAAGCATTAACCTTTTTCCATAACCTAATGGATTAGGCAAGTGATCTCAATTTCTCATTTGGTCATAGTGCACACATAAACAATTTATTTATTTTTAAGAAATAAATAATTAACTACATCCACACAATAATTATTCATTGGGGTCCACTCCCCTTTGGACTTAAATTCAAATGTCCAATTTAAAAAGAATAACAACTTCTGGTGTTGCATATTCCCCCACTGAAAACAAACATCGTCCTTGGTGTTAACAGCTAACTAATTTAGTTTATTTTTGAAAAGAGAAATGGATATTTTTCCATCATGTTAGCTTCTCTTTCCCATGTAGCGTCTTCAGTAGTAAAGTGCTTCCACTACACTTTTACTCTAGCTACTGTTCGATTTCATGGTTCAATTTCTTCTTGCTCCAAGATTTGAAGCAGCTCTGAAAGGAATTCCCCTTCTGGTTCCACCTGAATCACATTCCAACGAATAATGTGAGAAGCATCATGTACATAATTTTTTTTTTCAATAAAAAGACATGAAACACATCATGAACTTTAATATGTAAGGGTAAAGCTAGTTTATAAACCACTGGTCCCATCCTTTCTAGGACTTCAAAGAGTCCACGGTATCAAGGGATTGATTTTGCACAACTACCAATATGCAAAGTGTTCTTCTTGGTTTTAATACACCTACCAATAGACCTGATCACCCAACTCTTTTCTTGTCAGCATATCTTTTCTGTCTATCGTGAGCTATTTTAATGTTTTTCTGAATCTGTTTTACAGCTCTTTCCATTTCCTGCAAAGCATATGACACTATTATTTACTTGTTTTCAAGTTGACTCCAGCTTGAATGAGTATGACATTTTCTCCCATAGAGTGTCTCGAACAGACTCATATCTATAGAAGTAGGATAACTGTTATTATAGGCAATTTCAGCTAAATTCAATTAGTCTTCCCACCCAATTTGCATATCCATTAATAGCATATATTTCAGAATTTGATTTTCCCTTCTACTTCATTGCAAGAAGGCTATCTGGACGAACCCTTTATTCCACTTTCTCTCTATCTACAATTCATACCAATTTATGTAATATCATATGCATATATTAATAATCACAACTACATTCTAAACTTTAATAATTTCAATTAATTCAGTAGTTAGCACAAACCATTCAGGTTGATAGTAGTTTTAGTGCCCTTTTTTCACAACTACTTATCATTCCTTGTCTTTCGGTGAGATTCCCTTCTCACGCAAACTTAGCCTAGTTCGGATTTTCTTGATTTTCCAAGTGATTTATCTACACTTATTTTCACCATTTTCTCCTTGTTTCCGGAGTGTACAATTTCCTGTTACACATTTGGATAAACAAATTTACAACTTTTCATTAGTATTTATAAATGAAAGAAAACAAACTGTATCATATGGAGGGTTATACTTACCCTTTCTCAGTTCGTAGCTGTACTACCAATACTTTCGCATTGTTTTCTTTTGTTAGCCAATCAATTTAATTTTGAATAACCAGGCTCATTAGTAAGGTCTATGATTCAATTCCATTTTTCAGGAATCTTACTATTTATTTTCTGAATTATTCCTTGTATATCAGATATTTGTCTAATACTTAGAAATTTGTAGAGGAAATTTAATACCTTATTATTTGAGCATTACTCAAATTTTTGAGATATTCCTCCTCTACAACCATCCCAACACTTTATTTCTCTAAGAAATTTCCACTTCCATTCTTTTGTTTCCTGAATCAACCTCTTCAAGCCTATATTTCCACAGAACCTTTACTACCAACTCATCAATTATATATATAAGAATTATTTACTTTTTTTTTTCACTAGTTTAAAAAGGAGATGTATCCATACTGTAACTAATTTCTCTCTTCTTGAGCTTTACTACTGCCCCTGTAGGCTTGTTTTTTTTCTTTTTCTTTTTTCAATTCAATTCAAATTTTGTTTTTCAACACTTTATGCTTGTCTTTGGGGTTCTATCTCTCCTTTCGAACCAACATGACCTATCAAGAATCTACATAGTCTTACATATATTTTAAGTCAGTAGTACTTCTTATGGCTTCTATTTTACCTCCGATCAAGTTTTTCATATAACACTAGGTTTTATATTTATCTTATAACTAACTTCCTTATTTGGAACTAATTCTGGAATTTCATCCATAACTATCCTCTTACCCTCCATGGGTCTGAAATTTTTCTTATCTTTTTCCCAACCTCATCTAGGTTCATTTATCAACACAGATTCTTGTTGTTCATTTTTCATATATGGAAATTTCTTTTAAAATTTCTGTAACCTCTTTTATTCTATTTGAGAGCTCATATTCCTACTGACAATGAGTCTCAATATGCAATTATGTACAACTTTATGTTTCATTATTCCATTCTTGTAACTTTGAGAGGTTTGTGGTTCTTCCACCCTACACCACTCATTGTTTTGTTTTGTGTTTTTCTTCCCACTTTGTTGAAGACAAGTTTCCTCAACTTTATCCACTAGCCTTATAATTTTTGTGACTAATTTTTGATCTGGTGGGTTTCCTCCACACCCGTTGATCTGATGGGGTTCCTCTACACGCCAAATCCAAATACAGCTCAACCTCCTTTCTCTAGGTTTGTAGCTATCTGATGTAGCACTACTATACTGTCCACAAATTTAATAACAAAAGAATTTAAATTTTATAACAGCATAATTTTATGGGTGTGAGTACCCATAATTCAGTACTTTCTATTTGATAGTGCACTCGATGTAGTTTATTTACTGACAATTCTTCTACATACATTTTTTTTTTTTTGAATCAAGTCATTTCTCTCTGACTTTTTCATTTTATCTTCTTCCTACACAATTGAACACCATAATTATGCATGTGGATATATCAATCACTTAATTATGTTTCCCGCCTACACTACATTCCCATTGTACATTCATTTCTCATCCTTAGTGGATGTAGAACTTGATTTGACATTGCTAAAATTACGTTAGTATGCTTGAATAGTTCATTAGAAGTTAAAACTTCTTCTTCCATAAGTTATAGGTTCAATAATCCCTATGATTGTATTTATACTATTCATTTTGATGGTTTATTATTCCGACTGTATATATATATAGGCATATTTTTCATACTTCTAACTTACATACATGATTTAATTAAAACTGAAATTTTGCATTGCTTCAAGTATAACGACTGCTTTTGCTTCAACTACTATCCTTTCATTACACATAAAAGAGGATATGTTAATATACCCCATAACTGTATAGATTATTTTTCAAGTTGTGCTAGGTTGAAATGCTCCACTGTAACTATCAATTATTTCAATATGATATATTCATTATTATATATTTCCAGTTATACCCCAGTATGCCACTGGTGATATTATGAATTTACTTTTTTTTTTTTTTACTTTTGTTCCACTTGAACTTTCATCTAACAATAGTTCTATTATCATTTCCTCAGAAAACTCTTTTAACCCATATCGGTTACAAATTTCTTTCATCCAAACCCAAGGTAATATAGTCTCACAATGTTAGCATAATTTTATAAATTTTCATGTAACTGGGTTATGAGCTTCTGTTACACAGTTGTGTACAACTTCTTTACTTCGTTTTTCTTCTTTTATGATGGTCTATCAGCCGAGCATATGATTTTCATCGCTCTATGAGGTATGAAATTAAATTTCAAAGTCATGTTTATTCTTTAAAATTCTCAGGATTCTGATGTTCTTTTAATTTTTTCTGCTTCCACGTAATCTCACTATCATTTGTAGATATTCCCTATTGCTTCTCAATACGCGACATCAATTTCTAACTTCCATTTCTCACCTACATAGGTCTGAAAACTAATTTTCTTTGTTATCTTCAGCCTTAATTGGAAACAAATTACATTTACTTTTGTAATATCTTATGATTTTCCCACTTTCTGTTAACCATTAATATTCCATTAAATATTTTTACACCTATAAACTGATCATTATTATAGCAGAAGGCTAACTCATATTCAATCATTACCTTAACTTTACCGCTACTAATATTGGTAAATGAGTAAGTACGAAACAAGTTTGTTTTGCTTCTCACTGGTGAAAAATAACCCCTTATCATTAGTCATCATTCACAGGTCTATACTACGGTACTGTTTCTATACATTTTTTGGGTGGTTACATAGTTTTTCCAATGTTTTAACCTTGCTCTAATTTTATATATGCTAGCCTGTCATTGTGGTTTTCAAGCTCTACCTTTCATCGTCGCATTCTAAGCAACATAGCTTTCCATGGAGCATTTGGATTTGGCGTGTTTTCTTCTCCACCCAGATCCACATACTGCTTGTCCTCTTCAATCATGGTTCGTAGCTATAACCCTTAGTACTGTTAAATATACAGTAAACCAACATTGGCAAAATTTAAAATTCATAGCAACAGCATAAAATTTTCTGTGTGAGCACATAAGTTGCCCAGTGTTTCAACTATTGCTCTGATAACATTTGTAACACCTCCTCATTTCACCACTAAATTTTTTTTTTCAAGTAATACTTTCTTTCCGATATATTTAAGTGTTAAGCATGTATGAATCTATAAAACCAATATTTCCAACCATTTCACGTCATATTATTCAATTTTTGCCTCTTTTATACAAGTCATGAATGAATATTATTTTATAATTCTCATTAACAATATTCTCTTAACCTTTCATGCCTATGTATTTACAATCTATTAATATATTTATTCATGTATAAAAGACCTATCTAATGTATTTGGTTAAATTGGTTTCTATTTATTCTCTTCCCATATATCTATATGTTAATCTTAAACTATACTTTTTTTTTAAAGTATTTGCTGGTGTATGATCACAAAAATCCATATGCGCTTTCATAACCCGACGTTCATATATATATAAAATACTTTATATGCATACCCTTATATGAATAAGGTATAAAGGCATTCAAGTTCATGAGATTTATCAACCTTGGACTTAACTATAATAAAATCAAAGCTTGAATTTACATGGAGATTTTTTTTTTCATTAGCTCGGATGTGACATAACTATATCATTGTAATGATGAAGGAATATTTGGTTGGTCGTGTTCTTTGCACATTGTTCTATCCACGTTAATAGCTACCATACATTACTACCTACGCTCTATCATGTAGCATTATGTGGCTCCTCCATATTTAATAAGTACCATTGTTCAAGTACTGTGAGTTTGATTTTACGCTAATGATATACCAACCCACATAAATGTGAAGATTTTCATTTGATTTTTACGGAAGGCTCTTTGTTGTGACCCCGAGAATGTAGATCCACTTCATTACTATCCCCATCTATTGACATGTGGAGGATTTTGATCCGTCGATTTGAATTAGGGTTTGGTTCTATCGAATGATATTTAACTTGTTTCTTCAGTCCAATAGTTTCATTTAACCTTTCAATTTCTGTGTTCATGATTTGTAATTTGAGCTCTACTATGCTTCACAACGTTTCGATATTTCGATCTCGTTCACTAAGCCTTCATGACATCGCCTATGGCTTCTCTATCAGGTATGCGAAATTGTTGATATGCTTTCGAAATTTTTTATGTGATTTGGCGTTATTACATTTTCATATTTTTATTGAAGTCTTGTATAACCCTTGTCATTCCGAAGTTGGTTTTTTTTTTTTTTTTTCCTTCGTATTGTTATTGTTAATTGAGTTTTTACATGATTTAGTTCTGGTTCAATTTCTAGTCTATGTTAATAGTTTTATAAAAATCCTTTGTTATTCTTACAGAGAAACTTTAATATTTCTTTGGTTTAATGCTATCCATGATTTTAAAAGAGGCGTTCCTCTTATCCTCAGAGAATTAGTTTATTACTGTCATGAGATAACTAGTTTAACTCACGGAAATCCTTCTAACTTAGCATTTTCTCTTGCCTTATTTTTGATACCTGCTTGTTAAGGTTGAAGTCTCAATAGTTTATATGGGACTTGAAGGATTTTGAGAAGTTTATTTTCGTCGACATTCTCTATGCATTTAATGTAAAAGTTAGCACGTTCGATTTAATTTTTTTTTTTTGTCATTTATATATATGTCTGTATGCCATTAACGCTATTCATTCTCCACAGAACTGTGTTTCTTGTGGCGCTTTTCCTTTTGGTTCTCAGTAATCTAACCTACTTGCTTATCGTTTCTCTATAATGATAACTCCTTAGTTGATAGATTGTCTGAAGTATATTAAATATGTCATTTTCATTTATCATCTATCCTTCGTTGTCAAAATGATACTCTAGCTTTTCGGACTATTTCTCTTCTTAATAATTTACTCGTTTCCCTCTACACAGGTCGGTTTACAAGCTCTTCATCGAGTATTTCTAGTCCGTTAAAGCGGAGCTATGAATATACCATTGTTATTGTATTTTAATACTTTTATTGCCTTCTTAGCCTCTTGGCTATTCTGTGGCAATTTTAGATAGATTCATTTTTGAAGATCCCAGTACCATACAATACCTCTGAATTGTAAATTTTTTTATTATTAATATAGCTGGTGTATGGATTTCAAATTCTCAATATCAGTACTATTTTATCTGGTTTAAAATTAATTTTTATATAATTTTCCAGAGTGCCCTCTTATGATATTATTATCATATGGTTTACACTGATATACATTTGAATATAATTTCTCTTCCTATAGAGTTTTGTATAAATTAATGTATCGATTCTCATATTATTTTATTTTTTCATTTCAATTTATAATGGTTACAATTTCGGTGAATGAAAATTGCTATCAGTTTATTTTTTTATATACATTTTTTTCTTTCATATCTTTATACAGATTCTACTTAAGGTTTAATTTTCAAATGAAATAATTCACCTTGTTTTGTAAAGTGATCCTGTCGAATATTGATTTCAAAGATGTTTCAGGGTATTTTGTAATATAACTTCTGTTGATTTAGAAGTAATATGGAGAATAAATTCATTAAAAATAATGGTTCTACCCTTTTATTTCCTTATTATAATTACACTTATTAAAATAAACAGTAAGGTTCCATATCCCTTTCTTACCATCTTTATTTGGTAGTATTCAGATATAATAAAATTTCTCTGTTCTATCTTAGAATAATTGTTTTCATGTATTTATCTCTTCAACATAAATAGCCATGATTTCTTTACAAACGTTACTTCAGGGAATACTTTTATTCTAATAGAAATTATATTTCAGATTTCATTAGTTTTTGAAATAAAATCTAATTATTGACTTTACTCATGTTTTTATATAATGCACTAGCCAGCAGTATATTAATTCTACTTCTGCTATTTATCTTTCTTCTGCAATATAATTAAGTATTTAATTTATCTCAGAATAGTTGTAATGATATTTGAAACTTTCATTTTCTATCATTTAAATTCAATTGGCTAGCTCTAGGTACAGATTTGCTTATAGCTAACCTAATAGAGTTTCGGCAGAATGTTTATTTTATACTACAGGAGTATATTAAAATTATTATCTTATAAGAACCTCTAGGATTATTTAAATATCTCCAGATTTAAATTAGACTATGGTTTAGAGATTCTAGCTAATATTATTTCCCAGAATTTATTCCTGCTATTATACAGAAATTTAGAATATTAATTTATTCTATCTAACTCTATCAAATGCAGGAATTTATTATCTACCACTTCTCAGTTTAGTTTCTCAAATCCAATATAACATATTATTAACTCATAAAATTTTTTATAGTAAAATATCATAGATGAGTGCATACAACAGTTTTTCTATGACTAATCCACCCAACCTTAGAATCCGTCTATTTCTAGAATTCACCCCCGAGCTGAGATCCTCCAATAATAGACCAACCTCAATCTGTTCTGGAGTAGTTTATTTAAGCTATGCTCTCCCCAAAGCCTGTTCCCAATTCTGCCTCTAGAATTTCAGGATTATTTTATTCCTGTTTGCCTAGGCTTCACTTATTTAGGGACTTTAAAGCTGCTTTCTGCTTTTCCAGCTTTTTACCTCTTCCCAAATACTTTCCTCATCATTGGGGAATTTAGATTTTTCCTCAAAAATATAAATTAGAAATGATTCCTTTCAAGGATTTTTGAAAGCTTTTGGGGAAAGTCTTAACCTTTTTTCATAACCTCGTGGATTAGGCAAGTGATATCAATTTCTCATTTGGTCATAGTGCACACAAAAACATTTTATTTATTTTTCATAAATAAATAATTAACTACATCCACACAATAATTATCCATTGTGGTCCAGTCCCCTTTGGACTTAAGTTCAAATTTCAAATTTAAAAAGCACAACAGCTTGGGGTGTTACAAGTAGCATATAGTTTCTGTGTGAGCACATAAGCTTCCCAGTGTTTCAACTAATGCTTTCATATCATTTTTAATAGACCTCAAAAAAAAAATTTCTATCATTATATTAAATTCACATATATTCTTTACGCATGGTCTTATTCATTTCACTTACATCTTAGACCTTTGGTATAACTGAAATATGATATTAAGACAATACCTTTTTAAATCCTTATCATGACATTTGAATGTCAATACTATTAATCATACCCCTTTTATTTAAGACTCATTTCTCCAACGCAGGTCTCATTTTTTTTTCATAATTCTATACATTGCAATTATATTTTATTAACACTAAATATTCCATATAAGGATCCCTTCCAACATGATTTCCATTTATATTTGATATAAGTTTTTTTCGACCCTTTTATGTTCTTCTTCATATACGTGTTGTCAATGGTATTATATCTACACACCTACTATTCTACCCTCCAACCTCATGCTATACTCAACCCTAGGTATAACATACCCTTTTTATGACTGACTGAAATCTATTAATTGAAAAACTTTGTTCGTTCAACAATGCGGTACATTCATGGTTGAAATCTAGCTCACGAATTTGATTTATCGAGCCACGAAAATGTAACGCATGGATCCCTACCACGGATGTGTCTTTCGTCTTAATTTTTCAGCTACCCAGGTACATTTTGACATTTAATAGCCATTATACCTGACGATTCAACTGAGAGTATTCTAGGGATGAGATTGGATGGATAGATGTATGACAAATGTAACCATGAGATCTGCTTATGTTTTGTGGATTTCAAGACTGCTATTAAACTTGATCTTTCAAGCCTTATCATTTCTCTGCTCGATTTTCTCCATGAGGGTTTCTTGCTATCTCTATTTATTGTAATGTAATACTTCTAGGGATACAATGCAAAATCCCTCCATTTTTGGTCGGCCTTCACCTACATCTCTTCGCCATTTAACTCACAGTAAGTTTTAAAATGTGATACTGTGCTTTCAGAGCTTCGTTATGAAAACGATTGGTTTAAATATGTTTGAAATCAAAGGAATACTCTCAGTATGTTCTTATATATCCATGGTAAAGTTTATTTCTCTAGTTAACTTATAAATTTGTTTACCCTCATCCCATATCTCTGTGTGAAAGCGTAACTCTACCTCTGATTTTCATTTTCGTTTCGCCCCTTTTTCAACTTGGCTTGTTTTATTTGGCGATCATTGTTTCACAGTGACATTTCATTATAACTCGTTTCATCTTGGAATTGAACATGGGTTCATTGTATTTTAATTTTTCATTCTCATCTTGAATGTTCTCATTTTTATGAAGTAATTGGGCTTTAAAATTCGATTGAAACTCATAATCGAATTTCTAATTTCGTATGAGAAGAATATCAAATTCATAGTTTTGGTTTCAATTTGTTTACTATTAGATGGCATACTTTTCTTAGTTCTATTAGGCTGGACTTCGGTCCATCACCCATATGTATATAACCCTTACGACTGTAGGGAGCCCAGGACTTCATACTACTTCCCTTCATGGCATAGCATGTCCTCCTCGTTCTCCTTAGAGATACGCACGCTTTCTCCCAATGCCAGTTACTCACATTCACGAAGAATCTGTTTTTCTTGATTTCTGCCAAGGGTTCAAGCCTGTAACGTCTCTTCACAGCTCTCCCAGTAAATATACATGTTTATCTTGATAAAACCCTTATACATTTAATTACACTTCTGCCTTCTTTAAGTGATAAATCGATTTATGTTTACTGGCTCATAGATTTCTCTCTTCGTGGAAAAATATAAGAAAGGTATAAATTTTTGTATTTCTGTGATACTCAATTTCATATACATATATATAAAATCTCATAATATCTTTTGTTTTTCGTGTTCTCTCATTCACGAAATTTTTTCTGCAGGTATGGTTTCTCCCAGGTCGTATCTGGAGTTGGTTTTTCGATTTCACAGTTCGGCATCATAAGATGATGTCTAAATTAACCATGCCTTTACGTGCACAGGTTGGTAATGTCTTACTTTAGATGTTTTCCACATCCAAGGCCATCGACTATTCGATTTTCAATTTCATTATTAAAAGATATCATAGTGATTTTTCCTATCAATGGTTTTTCACCATCTATGCTGTAATAATGATAGTCATATTGTTTAGACATTAATCCCATATGACTGTTTGAATTTTAATCATTCTTCTCAGCATATGTGTGATATAAAGTTATGGGTTTTTTATACACAGCATGTATAATACACTTTGATGGATATATATATAGATCACAGAATTTACTTTTCATCTAAATACAAAACTACAATACCTCTTACTTAATTTCTACTGATATATAATACAATACATTTATAATGAATGAACCTTTTTATTCATACTGCTTGAAGAATACATGATGATGTGTTTTCTCTATATTAGGACACATTTATAATTATGTTTATAGTAAGAATATAATTACCTCTTTTGTCAATTGTACTAGGTAATTCTCAATCTTCTTCATGAAATGCCTTTTTGGGTTAGCACTACAATTATTGTTTTGATAAGTAGCATAATAGCAGTGAAATTTCATTAATATAGAAATAATTTACAGTGGCTTATAATCGTAAATGCATCTCTATCACTTCAGATTTTTGAATGTAATATATTTCACAATTTCACCTTTTTCCTTCTATCCTGTAAGAGGAGATAAGAAATTACTGGAGTAGCATAACTATAAATTTTCTCACTAACCTTACAAATCAGAAATATAGAATTTAATATATTCAGACTAGAAATTTATACTTTAAACTGGTTAAATGCAGATGTACAGTACTTTATTTCTAGTTTTAAATTGTGTTATGCTTTAAAAACATAGTTTGGTTTTGTTTTACTAAACTAGATTATAATTTCACTTTGATTTGTTTGCTGCAGTATCAATTAATAACAAATTTTTACCTGTCTCAACGATACACTAATCTCCATATTTAAACCTTATGGTTTATACATTATGGCAGATGGTTATTGTTTAAATACTCCCATACAACTATACAGATTTTGAATACTTCTGTATTATAAATCTATTAAATTTATAGGAAATGAATATTTCAAATTATCAAAATTTAACTAACTAATCATATTCAAGCATTTACATTCAGAAGTACATTCATTTTTTCTTTTAGATATTAATACTCATTCCTCTAGTCACAATTTTACACATAGACGAAGTTCAATAATTTATGAAATAAGCTATTTAGATGTGCATACCAAATATTATGCCCAGTTCCTCCCAACCATAGAGTTTTATCTCCTTAACTCACCCCTGAGCTGAGACCTTTTACCTCCAATGATAGACAACCCCCTGTCTATCCTAGAGCAGCTCATTTAAGAAGTGCTTTAACAAGCCTGTTTCTAATTTCTGTGTTCAGAAATTCCAGGATGCTTTATTCCTATTTTTTCCTAGGTTTCCCTTCATAAGGTAATTTAAAGCTATTTTTATGCTTTTCCAGCTTTTCTTCCTCTTCCCAATTACTTTCCTCTTCATTGGGGAAATCAGATTTTTCTTTCCCAATATAATTTAGTCATATTCCTTTCAATGTTTTCCTGGAAGGTTTTGGGAAACTTTAACCTTATCCATATCCTCACAGATAAAGGTTTAGGATCTCCAATCTCAATCTGGTCATAGTGCACACATAACTATTTCCTTTATTTTTATTAATAAATATTTAAATAAAATCCACACATTGTTTCTCCATTGGGGTCCACCTCTCCTTTGGATTTACTCAAATGTCAAATTAAAAAGCATAGAAATTTGGGGCATTACATTGAGTCCATTTGCTGGTGTATCTATCCACAAACTGCAAAGGAGAGGATGCTTATAGAACCTGTAGTGACGGACTGAATTCTATAGCAATATTGTCTAGAGTAAGTTTTGACTACTCTGATTCATGGGTTGGCGGTACTCGTTTGGGAGCACTTGTAAATGATAATGAGGATAATGTCCTGATTGTCTTGAGTGGGTCTCTATTAAATTATTTTGTTGTGGAAGTTCTAGCATATAGAGAAATGAGTGTGCTAGATATTCATGGCTCAATGTATATTCCTATTGGTGCCTGGTATGCACTTTTTCTTGCTTATCGACACAAAAATGCATGTTTTTCTATCAATTTGAGGAGTAGGATTAAGATGGTGACCAGAAAATAATTTCTGACAATTGGGGAAATTTTTAGGTTCTGAACGATTATTCTCCAAAAAGGGAAGGTCCAACGAAAATAATGGTGTTGTAATTTTAATAATGCTTTAGGAAAATTCTTTCAAAATTCTTCCTTCAAAGATATTTCTTGAGGAATCTAAGAGTTTACTGATTTTAGGAAAAGAATGATGTCTCCTATCAAATATTGGAAAGGCCCTAATGGATTTTGTTCTGATACATGTGTGTGGGTATGATGAGTATATTGATCGGATGTTCAATGGAAACCTAAATGATTCATCATACTATAATTCTGGAGCTAGAAGCATGAATAAGAGCTCAATGATATCATGATATTATAGGTTCAAATTAGTTGATTTGATGACATTATGCTCTAGAGTCTGGAATTCAACCCAATGAATTCACCTTTTCCATCTTTCTTCAAGTTTGTGCCCAATTGGCATTTTGAAATCCATGAAAAAATAAGTAGGTATGGATTTCAATCTAATGTATTTCTGCACAGTTCCCTTATTTATATGTATGCAAAATGTGGTAGTATAGAGATTGAAAGTGAAGTGTTTGAAAACATGCCTGGACGTAATGTGGTTTCCTAGATTGTGATGATTTTGTATTCTTCAAAGCATGGGTTTGATGAGGAGGAATTAGAACTATTGCACCAAATGCATCAAGCAAGTTGTCATCCTAATGAATTCACTTACACCGGATCTATTTCAGTGTGTGGCACCTTGCGATCTTTGGAACAGGGTCTGGAGATCCATGAATAAATTAGGAGAATTGTATTTCAATCAGATTCAATCATGGTTAAAGGCCTTATAGACATGTAAGGAAAGATGTGGGAGCATGGACAAGGCTTGTGATATATTTTTTGAAATTTCGAAACCTAAATTAGTCTCATGGAATTCCATGATTGCAGGATTTGAACACAATGGGCTTGTGGACAAAGAATTCAACTTATCTGAGGAAATGGATTGACGAGATGGGGTATCGTGGAATTCCATGATCACAAGATTTTCACAGAATGGGATCGTGGATGAGACCTTCAAATTTTTCAAGGAAATTCCTTAGAGAGACATGATCTTATGGAATGCAATGATTTCAGGAATTTCACAAATTGGGCTTGTTGAGTAGTCCTTGAAATTGTTTAATGAAATGCCTTGAAGAGATTTGATTTCATGGAATGCTATGACTTCAGGACTTGCACATAATGAGCTTGTTGACGAGTCCCTGAAACTCTTTTATGAAACTCCTAAGAAAACATATATTTCGTGGAATGCACTAATTTCATGATTTTTACAGAATGGGCTTGTTGATGAGCCCTATAATCTCTTTAAGGAAAGGCCTCAAAGGAAAACAGTGTCATCGAATGTAATGATTTCAGGATTGGCACAAAATGGACTGGTTGATCAGGCCCTAGATCTCTTCAAGGAGATGTATGATAAAGACATTCCCTGATGGACTTCTATGATTGCAGGATTTTTGGAGAATGTTCTTGTTAATGAAGACCTGAAACTGTTTAATGAAATTCCTTGAAAATATGTGGTCTCATGGAATGTGTTAATTGTAGGATTTGCGTAGAATGGACTTGTTGATGGAGCCTTAACACTCTTTAAAAAAATGTCGTGACAATAAGTGAT
Organism: Pinus albicaulis; assembly: GCA_034641835.2. Classification (NCBI taxonomy): domain Eukaryota; kingdom Viridiplantae; phylum Streptophyta; class Pinopsida; order Pinales; family Pinaceae; genus Pinus; species Pinus albicaulis. The sequence continues at coordinate 741,251,055 of CM076581.1, forward strand.
ATCCTCGACTTTGATGATTTCTGTATTTTTAGTGAATGGTCATTTTGGTGAGGCCATGAAGCTCTTCAAATAAATTCTAGAAAGAGATATGACTGCATGGAATGCGATGGTTCCAAGGTGTTCGAAAAATGGTCTTTTAAATGAGGCCCTAACTCTCTTTCAAGAAATGCCTTGATGGACTATGGTGTCATGGAATTTAATGATCACAGGATTTGTATAATATAAATTTCTTGAAGAGGTCTTGAATATTTTTAAGGAATTCCTAAAAAAAACATTACCTCATGGAATGAAATGACTGCAGGATTTGCAAAGAATGGGCTTACCAATGAAGCACTAAAAATCTTCGAACAAATGCCTCAACAAAACATGGTTTCATTGAATGCAATGATTTGAGGATTTGTTGAAAAAAAACTTGTAAATGAAGCCAAAAATATGTTTAAGGTGATGCCTTGGCAGAACATGGTCTCATGGAATACAATGGTTAGACAATTTGTTGAGAACGGTCATAGTTAGGATTCTCTTAATATTTTCAGCAAATTCAGTTGGCAGGTGCAAAGCTAGATTCAAAGATGTTTGCTAGTATACTCCCAGTCTGTGCCAACTTGGTAGCTATGCAACAAGGAAGGGAGCTACATGAAAAAATAATTAGAAGTGGGTTTCAATCTCATTTCATTGTGTCCAATGTGCTGATTGACATATATAAAAAATCTGGGAACATACAAATGTCATATGAATTATTTGACAAAATACAACGATGAGATGTTTTCACATGGACAACAATTATTGCGAGATATGTTATACATACCTACAGTAAGGAGGCCCTCAATATCTTTAAATAAATGAAACACCCTCGCACTAGTCCAGATCATATCACCATGCTCTGTAATTTGTCTACATGTAGCCATGTAAGTTTAATGCATGATGGTTATCAATACTTCAATCAGATGAATCAATATTATCATATATCACCAACGATGGATCACTATCATTGTATTGTTGATTTTATTAAGCGTTTTGGACATCTGGATCAAGCGCAAGAATCAAGAATTTATAGAGAAAATATCATTTGTGCCTAATGTTGTTGTGTGGAGTTGTTTTCTTTGTGTCTTCATTGCCAAAAAGTTGGGTTCCGAGAAAAATCGGAGCTGTCAACGGTGGGAGTGGAGCATTCCATTAATTTTGGCATGTGGGAATAAAACGTGTGGCTAAACCTTTCAGGTGGATATAACTTGTTGGTACTTCCACACATGAATTCACAATTCATTTTAGTTTCCACCACTTAGATCATTACTGTGGACAATTGTTAGGAATACCTAGGAATATATACATAGATACTATGCACAAATGTCACTCTTAAATAGAAAAGGTCGATTAAAATTCTAGGTAAAATGATTCAAAAGAAAAGCCTATTAATGTTATGGTTGATATTAATAAAAGTTATTAGTTTGTATTAATTCTTATTTAATATCTAATATTATTTAATTATTTAATAATAATAGTAATATTAATTATTAATAATAATGATATTAATTAATAATAGTAATATTAATAACAATAATCATTTTAAAATAAGTATTCTTATTAAAATTGTTATTATTTATTATTATTAATATTATTGTTCATTAATATTACTACTATTATCAATTAATATAATTATTAAATAATTAAATAATATTATGTAATTTAAAATTAAATATTAAATAATTAAATAGTAATAGTAACATTAATATGTTACTAATAATATTAAGTAATAACCAATTTTAGTAAATCTTTATATTAATTAATTAATAAAAATATTTATTTATTTACTTATATTAAAAAATAAAAATAAAAATAATTATTTAATTTTCATTTTTATTTTTTGGAATTTATTTTGAGATTAATAACATCATCATTATTTGTTGCTTGATGTTTCCAACCCTCTGATGTGGTTCATCGTTAGGATCTAGATGAAAAAAAACCCATATATCTCTAAGATTAAATAGAAAAGATGCTTCATGTTCCAGAATTAGTTGTTAAAAGTAGAATTAGTAGTTAGAAAAAAAATATTTTAATCAACATAGTTGAAGTAGAGTTTAGGCTAATATTTAATAAAATATTAAAATATTTTGGTCAATACCAATTATTTTATTCAAAATAAGAACATTTATAGGTCAATACTTAATAAATAAAGTGGGCAATAATTAAATAACAATAACAATAATAATAAAATTAAAATTACTGAAAAAGTTAAGGAAACCATTGTTAAAAAAAAAATTGGTAAACAAAATGTAGGAAAGAAAAATACTATTAACTAAATTAATGAAAACTTATTATATTATATATTAAATAAAGGAAAAGGAAGGTACCAAAAACTTTAGTTTTATTGTTACATTTTTTTTTGTAAGCTTGGTTGGACTACATGATATCGTGTACAATATAGCACCCTCATCTAGGCGAGGAATTGAACCTGTAAGCTCACATGAAGGAGTACCTATACAAATTAACCAATCATTGTTTATCCAAGACCCTGTTAACGGTTTAATTGGTACATTAGTATAAATAACTATTTTTTTTTTACTATACAACCTATTAAATTATAAAGGAAAGATCAATAATTTGGCTATATATATATAAATATATTAGAATGAATAAATAAATAAGATGAAAGATCAAATGATAAGAATAAAAATTAAAATCGGTCAAAAGAATAATAAAACATAAGCTAAAATAAGTTTAAATCTTAAAAAAGAAAGTCAAACCATCATTAAGGCACAATAATTATTTAAATTATAAAAGGATATTATAAGGAACATAAAAAGGAATTGAGACCAATAATGTAATCGAGCTAGATAAAAATAAAAATAAATAAATAAATAACAAATGAATAAATAAAATGGGGAAGGAAAAACCTAAGAAAATCAGGGGGGGAGCCTATTAGGAATCGAACTTTTACTCAATTTCCAACCATCATCTCTACTGGGACTTTTTGCATGTATTTCAATTTCAATGGTCTCTCTCAACTTCCTATGGTTGAAATGATCGACTCTTGCAATGACCCTATAACCCTCAATGCATAAATGGTGCTTATTCTTCTCCGCATGTTCAACAATAGCAGAGGATGAAGGACAATTGTGCTAAATCTCCATTGCATGCTCTTGAATCCTCTGAATAATGGAGCGACACGTTTCCCCAATGTAAGGAATCCTGCAAGATCAAGTGATTGAGTAAACCCCTTTCATGTCGTTAGGGTTCATAGGTTCCTTAAAGTATTACGCAGAGATTCTAATCATAATAAGGGGTTTGAAAGTAGAAGATACATTATTCTTTCTAACAATGAGAGAAATCTAAACAAAAGTTGGAAATCTTGAGCTAATTTAATCCTTGGACCTTTACTGGATTTTTGAAAAGCTACAAGACCCTAATGATTTTTATAGCCATTATTTTCAAAAACTTTAATAAGGTGGGAATTCTCTTTATCCAGGTGATTATTATGAGACATCCTTAGACCTTGAGTAGAAAGAGTGTTTATAAATATGGATTTTTGCACTAGAAAATGCTGAGATTTGGAATGAATATATTTTTCCATGTGAGTATTTTTGAAAAAAACTTGGTGAGATAAGTAACCATATTCCATTCTAGAAGGAAAAATTCTAGGAAAGGAATACTACCATCAACCTCAACCTCTGTGGTGTATTTTATTGATTCAGGTTGAGAATTAAGATGATTGAGGAACAAATCTAACTTCTCCCAACCATGAGGCCAACCAACACGGGTATCATCTAGAGATATGTTCCATAGTTTTGGCGTAAATTCAGCAGTGGAAAAAGGTTTGGTCTCAAAATATTCCATGAATAAGTTTGCAATGAGAGGATATAGAAGAGAACCCATGGCTACTCCAAATGTTTGTTCATAGAATTCTCCCTGGAAACTAAAAAAGGTAGATGTTACGAAAATACCAACTAATCTGGATGTGTCATCATCTGTGTAATATAGTTAATTAATTAATAATAATAATAATAATAATAATGAATTATTCATTTAATTAATATTATAAACACAAGGTATATAAACCATAAGATAAATATTATAAACCCTAAAATAATCATGGTTGACCATGAATAAGCAAGCTTGATGATGGTTGACGATGATTGACCATGGTTGATTTTAATATTGGCACAATATTTGTCACTATGTGACGTTGGATCATGGTTAAAGATGATTAGCAACCTAAGGATTAATAACATAAATCCTATGAATTACATTATACCCTAGCCATATGAACCCATCAATTAATAAGCCCAAGGGATTCATATTATAAACCTAAGGGATTAATACTAAAAACCCAAGAGATTAAAAACCTAAATGAATAATATTAAACCTACTACATTAATATTATAAACCCATGGTACATAAACCCTAGGAGAAATATTATAAATTTTAAAATAAACACGGTAGCACATGTTTTACCATGGTTAATTTTCATATTGAGACAATCTTCCTCACAATGTGATGTTGGAAAATGGTTGACCATGGTTGAACGAGGTTGATTTCTATATTGAGACAATATTTACCACAATGTGACATTGTGGTAAATATTGTCTCAATATAGAAATCAACCTCAGTCAACCATGGTCAACCATGGTGGTGGACCATGGTTGACCATGAAAATAAACCCAAGGGATTTATATAAACACATAGGATTTTATATTATAAACCCTATGAATAATATTGTATCACAAGAATATCAACCCTTAGATTAATAAACAAAAGTGAATAATAAACCCAATGGATTATAAACCCAAGGTAGGCAAACCCCAATATAAATATTATAAACCCCAAAATAAACATTTTTGACCATGGTTGATTTTAATATTGAGACAATATATATCACACTGTGATGTTTGACAATGGTTGGTCATATTTGACAATGGTTGACCATGACTGATTTTCATACTGAGACAACTTGTGTTACAATGTGATGTTTTACCATGGTTAAACATGATTATCAACCCAAAGGATTTATGTTAACCTAATTAATAAAATTATAAACCCTATGAATATTATTATACCCTAGGAATAAAAACTTCGATTAATAAACCCAAGGGATTCATATTATAAACCAAGGGGTTATAAACCCAACAGAATAATATGAAAACCAAGGAATAAATATTTTAAACACAAGGTATATAAACCCTAAGATAAATATTATAAGCCCTAAAATAAACATGTTTGATTATGGTTTACCATGGTTCATTTTCATACTGAGATAATATTTGTCACAATGCGTCGTTAGGCCATGGTTGACCATAGTTCATTTTCCCGTTGAGAAAATCTTTGTCACAATGTGACATCCAACCATGCTTAACCATAATTAACCATGATTGATGATGGTTGACAATTGTTGACAAGGGTTGATTTTCATATTGAGACATTCTTTGCCACAATCTGATGTTGGACTATGGTTTACCATGGTTCGCCATAATTATAAACCCAAGGGATTCATATTAGAACCTAGTATTATTATTATAATACTATTGAATAATATTATACCGTAGGAATATGAACCCTTATATATGGTTAATTTTCATATTGAGACAATATTTTTCACAGTGTGACATTGGACCATAGTTGAACATGGTTAAGCATTATTGATTTTCATTTCAAGACAATATTTTTCACAATGTGACGTTGGTCCATGGTTGATTTTTACATTGAGAAATTATTTGTCACAATGTGATGTTGGACCACGGTTGACCATGATTATAGATATAATGGATTTACATTAAATACAAGGATTAATATTATAAACCATATGAATATTATTATTCTCTAGGAATATCAATCTATATATTGAGAACCTTCATTATTTTAGCCAAAAAAGCTCTTTGGACTAGTTGATGGCTTCAGATATCTCCACCCACAACTAGATTTCTTTGGCACATGGGGATATAACACCTCTTCCTGAGAGGATGATGCATTCTAAAAGTGCCCAAGTTGTTTGCACCTTTTGCATCTGAAATGTGTATTTTCATAATCCACCAGCGCCATACAATCCTTTCCATCACACCTGGGGATGATTTTATCTCTTCCGAGGTCCAGTTCGACATATATTCAAACAAATGTGATCAAGTCATTATACACTTTGATAAATCCACTTATAGAATCTCTAGAATCTTGTAAAATCTCTTACTAAATCCATTTAAGGGGTAGATTCAGAAGTATAACCCATACATGAGCAAGCATAGATTTCATACTAACAATGTTAAACTCCAGAAACCATAATCGGATGGAAAGACCATCTCTACCCCGAACTAAGGACTCTTATAAAAAACCTTCTACTTATGGGTTCTACATATTTATATTTAATTATTTTAAATTTTTTATTTTATAATTTATTATTATAATTAAACTATAATTTATTAAGTAATATTTAAAAAAAATTAAATAATTAATCACTAATATTTAATTGTTTGTAAATAAAGTTTGAATTCAATTTCTATGATTATTTGTTTTAATTTTATATCTAATTATTATAATTATAATTATATATAATAAATTAAATTTAATTTAAATATCATAAATACATATATAATAAATATATTTTAAAATAAAATACAACAAAATCATAATATTTATATATTTACTTTATTAAATTTTATAACACATTCAAACTTAAATTTAATAAAAATAAAATAAAAATAAAAGAAAAAAGGCTAACACTTATATTTCTAGAAAATGACTACATAAAATGTTTGGCACCAATTTTATTTTAATGATTGGAAATGGTAGACACAAGCAGCCTATCTTCACCTTCCACCATTCCTGGTATTACATTTGAGATGTATTTATTTCAGTTCTAAATACTTATAAACGGTACTAGAGGGTAACACATTTTAAACCATATAAAATTAGCAAAACTTTTATTGTTAGATTTTCAAGAAAAAAATAAGAACTTCATGTTGATATTCAACAAGATGATGAGCTTAGTGAAAAGTAAGCACCTTCACTAAGTGGGACCTGCAGGCTATTTTTCGGTGTATATCTATTTTTATACATGGTGAGCGTATTCTATAAGTTGCAAGATGTTATTTGTAGATGGTTGGTCAAATGTGGAAAATAGATGAAATTATATTTTTAGAATATTGGATGAAGTCTATTTATAGATCGTCAATCTAAAATTAGGTGCATGTCGATTATTATTAACCCTTAATAATAATCCGACAATAAACATGAACTTATTATCTTGGGGAACTTTATTTCAGTGAACAGATTTGGAAAATCAGCGGGCTAAAGGAATTACGCAATTCCTAGGGTTATTGGTGGCTCATGCATGAAGGACTCAGTTAGAACTAAAGTGTCAAAGTTATGATAGAGTTGGAAGAATAGTTACGGGAGTCGTTATTTAGTTTAACTCATTTAATGTAGTTAAGCTTAATTAAGCTAGTTGTATCTAGTCTAACTGAAAGAGACACTAGTGAGAGTTAAGTGAATTAATTAGTTAATTAATTCACAACTAATAAGTCACTAAAAAATGAACAAATACAACAGTTAACTAGAGTGCATATCAGTTCCCATGGAGACCCGGTGGAGAGATAGGTGAAAGGGTGAGATGGACTATCCGTTGTGACTATAGTGATGCATTCAATGCATGTGACTCACATTGGAGTTGCCAATGACGATTATGCAGTCAAGGAAAGGCCAATTCGAATTCATTCAGGGGTATTTTTCAACAGGGATTGCACAGTGGAGGCAGGCTGTCAGGGGGCAAGAAATTGGTGCATTGAGATGCAAATTTCTGCATGACAGTGTGTAATGAATCTAGATTGTACTGAGAGCTTGATGTAATAAGCTTTGTATGGTATTATTACATGATTCCATTGATATACATAATATATGATAGTTGGGGTTTTTATCTTGAATCTTTCCCGTTAAACAATTGTGTTATGTGCGATTGAATTTATTCACATGTGTTTGCAATGGAGTTTTAAATTTCCGCAAGTTTAATAGTGGAAGGATTCAGTATTTAGAAAGAAGATAAATATTGTTATATTAGGAGAATCTGGTAATACATCAGTATTAATAAATTTCTACACTTCAAAAGAATGTGACTGTTTAAAATCAATTTAATGAAAAATGGCTTCACAGATATAATACACAGTGTAAATATGTTAATTTTTCAAATATTACAAAACCATTACAATATGTATCAATTTCATATTATCAATTCATAATTATTATTTAATTATATAAAGTGGTGTAAATTAGTTAATTTGTATATATTTTAGTCTTTGTTCAATCATTTTTTAAATTTTATGGAAAAATTAATAATGAAAGTAACTTATGAAAGATATAAATTATTATACAAGATGTGAAGACTTAGTCAAATATCGCATAATAGTTGTAGTTTTAATAACATAATACATATGAATAAATATGTAACAGTCATCCCAACAAAACATGGAGTAAAAAAACTATTATATTGCTATTCAACACCATTATAAACATATAGTATTATTTAATGCCATTATAACAATACTATCTCACACAGGTAACAACATATATATATATATATATATATATATATATATATATATATATATATATATATATATATATATATATATATATATATATATATATATATATATATATATATATATATATATATATATATATATATATATATATATATATATATTGTAAAGGAGTATACACAATCCCTATCATTAATACTGGGAGGTTATATAATGCATCAGAACCTGTTGTTAGTATTATTGTTATGAGATTAATATGGTAAGTCCAGACTTTGGGTTCCATACCTATCAATCAAATAATACATTTATTTATGGTTCGATTGGAGTTAGTTAAAATTGAAATTATACAATTCCTCATTTAAACTTTCACCCTAAGTGAAATTATCGAGGCGTCTCATGGTTTCCCCATCTTAGATCAAAGTGGAATTTTGGACCCTTCCAGTTGGACAGGTGTGAGCATGATGGCAATAAATTATGTGTATTTTGATCAAAGGGCTCTAAGGTACTCGAGGTAATTATGGGTATTCACCCCTCTTTGGCTCTCATTCGGATTTTCACTTGGACTATTCGTCGATGCCTCTGCCCGGTGAAACCCTAATCGGTCTAGCCTTTGGATTCTTTGTTCAGTCGCGAACGCAAGTAAATTTCTTTGACATCATTGAACTATTTTCCCTTTTTAATAGAATGATATGTATGTATTAGTTAATGTAAGGTTTCATTTGCTACATGTTACCATCTTCTTTTTTGGATGTCGCAGAAACATGGCGAGGCAAGCCTAGGTCATGGGCATGTCGAGCTACTAAGATTGGGGTTCTTGTTCCATATTGAGAGAATCTGCTAGTACTTGTTGGAAAATGTGAAGAATAGCGGAAATTATTTTTCCCTCAACAAACAGTTCACACAGAGATATGCAGAAATTGATTTAAACTATGACAACAGAGCTATAAAAAAAAATTACAGAGCCACACACAGAGATATAAAACGAGAGAATGTTTTTTTTCATTCTACTACTTCTTCTTCTAAAACATATGAGAAACATATTTCTAAGTACAGAATGGAAGAGCTTGAAATTCAATGCTCATTCAAAGCTCAAATGGATGGGTTAACACAAAAATCATCCTTCTACTATGTTAGCCTTTCTTCATAAAACAACACACAGAACTTGTACGCCGAGACTTGAAACCCTTCAGGTTTCACCTTTGGAGCACATCCCATCCACGTCGATAGTGTACTTTTCATTTCAGCTATTTCAACATTTACCAGGGTGCTTATCCTCCTGATATCTGCACAATCTAATATGCGATGGGATCCTTACCACAAATCGCACGTCACAACATTTTAGTTTTCATGTGTCGCTACTTTTAAATTTTCGCAAAAACAAGAACTATCAGGTGCGATATGTGATGGCGATATCGCATCACAATGCTACAATGTTTGGGATCGAGGGAAAAAGGCAAGTTGTAAATCCTGCGAAGCGCAATATCTGACACGCTGAGCAGTCGAAAATGTGAAGTGGCAAGGGGAAAGATAAAGTGGAAAAGAAAAGGTTCATTGCAGAAATGATATCACGTATGGAGTATACAATAGAAATGGCTCCCACTATATCAGATCACAAAGTTTGTAGGATTTTCCAATTGAGTTATGCAGAAAGGTTAAGCCTGATGAGGTGCATAGTGCGATCAAGAGGTAGGTGACATGGAAGGAAATATTTAATACATAGTGATGGTAGGACAATCTTTTTTGCAATATTACGAAAATTGCATGAAGCAAATAAGCCCGCGGATTTAAATTTTTTACCATAAATATTGACTATTCCTGGAGCTTGTCCTTCTCTGAAAACCCTATCCACACCTGAAAAAAACATTAACTAATGGTATGGATGCTGCCAGTTTATTTAATGTGGCAGTTGGGATTAATTTCCAACACTCCCCCTTAATCACAATTGTCACCATTGACCATTCCCAAACAATCTCTGAGATAAACAAAATTTTCACGTGCCAATGGCTTTGTGAAGATCTCTGCAAATTGTTCCTCTGACCTGCAATGCTGCAACACAATTTCCCCATTGTTAACTAATTCTCTTATGAAATTATATTTAGCATCAATGCGATTTGTCCTTTTGTGGAAAAAAGAATTATTTGATAGTGCAATTGCTGAACTGTTATTGCATAAAATAGTGGTTTCTTTGTCTTCTCCATGACATAAATCCCACAACATACTTCTCACCGAAACTTGTTAACGTGATGTTTTTTTTGCGTCGACATACTCAGCTTCTGTTGTTGACAATGAAACTATCGACTTCTTCTTGGAAGCCCATGATATGGCTCCCGAACCCAAATGAATAAAGTATTCTTATGTGCTCTTTTTGTTATCAACGCATCCTTCCCAATCACTTTCAGTGTAACCAATCAACCTAAAATCATATGTTGTGGAGTACAAAACACCATACTCCTTTGTCCCATCAACATATTTTAAAAAAAAATTGGCTTCTTGCCAATGTGTCTCCTTGGGTATCTCCATTAATCTCGACACCAGTCTCACTGCATACATTATATCAGGCCTAGTTGGAGTCAAATGCATTAGGCTACCCACCGTGCTTTTGTATAATTTCAGATAGACATTATTGCTGCAATTTCCGTTGCTCAACTTCAACCCCATGACAGCTGCATTTGGTGATGACTTCTTGTTCTACATATTAAACCTCTCTAAAACTTCTACAACATATTTTTATTGAGAGATAAAAATTCTATTTTCTATTTGCTTTACTTCTATGCCCAAAAAATATCTTAACAACCCCAAGTTAGTCATTTCAAACTCTCTTTTCATTACCTCTTTGAAATCAACAATGAGAAGAGCATCACTGCTTGTAAAAATCAAATCATCTACATACAAAACAACAATAAAAATCTTACCTTCACTTTCTTTGATGTAGATATTAGCTTCACCATCACATTTTTTCAACCCACTTTCCATTAGGTAGGCATCTATCCTATTGTACCATGCACCTGGTGCTTGCTTTAGCCCATAAAGAGCTTTACACAACTTACACACCTTGTGTTCTTGGATTTCCATCTCATAACCAAGAAATTTTTCCACATACACCTCATCTTTCAGTACTCCATTCAAGAATGTTGACTTCACGTCCATTGGATACACTTTCCATTTCTGTTGTGCTGCTATCGACATCACTGCATGCACTATCTCCATCCTTGTGACTTATGCAAATGTTTCCTCATAGTACCTTCCATGCTGGTTCTTATAGCCTTTGATAACTAGCCTAGCTTTATGCCTTTCTATCTTGCCTTCAATGTTTCTCTTCGTCCTATAGACATATTTCACTCCAATGACTTATTTACCTTGCGGAAGGTCCTCTAACACCAATGTGTCATTCATTCCTATTGCTCCTATTTCCTCATTAATTTCCTCAATCCATTTCTCTTCTTTAACTGCATATTAAAAGTGTATTAGGTCATCTACAAGAAAAAATAATGTAAATAAAGAATTTAGACCATGGTTATTATCAAATTCTTCTTTCTCATAAATTTCACTTAAATTTCTGATTTTGAGTCTTCTTATGCTTGTTTAAGATGACCTTGGTGTTGTGCCTGAAGTAGATGAAGTTGTGGATCTTTGTGGTGTGCTATGAGAAACAATTACTTGATTGTGCAATACTATCCTATTAATTGCTTGCGGTGTGCTTTTTTTAGCTTGTGCGGGTGGAGGAGGAGTCACCATTGAGGAACTACTTGTTGCAGTAAATTTCTCTTTGTCTTCATTTGATATACATGTCTTCACATTGACTGTATTCTCTTAACTTTGATCCCTTGCTGCCTCTTCTATGAACTGAACATCTCTGCTGATTATTCCCTTCCTGGTTGATGGATTGTAGAGATTATATGACTTGGATTCATCACTGTATCCAACAAATATGCATTTATCCCCCTTTCCGTCCAACTTACTCCTCAAATCATATGGGAAATGTGCATATGCCACACACCAAAACACTCTCATGTGAGTGACATAATACTTTCTTCCACTCCATGCCCCTTTAGGAACTCTATTCATGGAACTTTTAGTTGGACACCTATTAGTGATATACACTGCACAAGTGACAGCTTCAACAAATAACCATTTGGCAAATGATTTCTCTTAAACATAATCCTTGCCATTTCCATGATGCTCCTATTATTTCTTTCCATGACACCATTTTTCTGAGGTGTATACCTTGCTGTAAACTGCTAGTGAATTCCATGTTTCCTAAAAAAATGTAGGAAGTCACTTGAGATATATCCGCCACGTCTATCAGTCCTCAACACTTATATGTAGTGTCCACTTTGCTTCTCAACAACAAATTTGTAGTGACAAAAGCGGTCAAACACTTCACATTTTTTTTTTTTAAATAGAACCATGTCTTCCTTGTGTAGTCATATATGAATTTCAAAATGTAATGGCTACAACCAAATTATGGTGACTTCATTGGTCAACATAAATCTGAGCGGGCAATCTCCAAAGGTTCCTTTTCCCTTATTGACCTTCCTGTTGGAAATGATTCTCTGTTTTTTTTTGCCCAAGATGCATCCTTCACATAAGTTGTTCGGTTTTTCTATGAGTGGCATTCCCTTCACCATACCTTCCCTATGAAACAAATTCAAACCTCTGAATTTGAGTTGAACAAATCTCAAATTCCATAACCAATGTTCATCTTTGACTTCTTCTTGATTTTTTTCTTGTGTCACAACTGCTACAACAACTTCTTCCTTCAATTCTGATCTTAGCTTGAGAGGAAACATTCTATTTTTTATCATATGAACTTTTACAATGAGTTATCTACTTGGAGGCTTATCCGAGATAGTGCACACATCATCTTTAAAAAATACAATGCATCCCTTTGGCATGAGTTTTCCAATGCTTAGGAGGTTATGTTTCAAACTAGGGATAAAATAAACATCTGACATGAACTTCTTCTCTCCCTTGTTAGTATCTCTACTCTTCCTTTTCCCATGAAAAATACCTTGCTATCAGTCCCCAATGTTACTTCTGATTTCACACTTTCATCTAGATTTGAAAACATTTCTATCTTTCTAGTCATGTGGTAGCTACACCCTAAATCTAAGAACCATACATCCCTTTGTTTTTCTTGTGCTACATTAGAAGATAAAAATAAGCTATCACGGTTTTGATTTTCCTTTATGAATTTTTCATTTAGTTTTCTACCCATGTCATATTTATTCTTTCTACATTAATTTTCATAATGACCATGCTTCTTACAATAATGACATTGAACTTGAGATTTATCATACCTCTAACCTTGTGCTTGATTTTGTCTTGGGCCTTGGCTTAGATTTTAATTTTTTCCCCTTCCATTTGTGTTTGAAGGGCTACTTCTTCCACCTCTATGTAGGCTTCTTCCTCTTCCTCTATAGTTTGGTCTTCCTCGACCTCTACCTTGACCAAATGAAACTTGTTTCTTGAATCCATGCTCCAATGATGAGTTTGTTTCTATGTTTAGTATGTGCTCACGAGACATGGGTGATGCATGATGTTCATCTACTGAAAACTGTTAGATATACTTTGTCTCCTCTATGGCCACTGCTATGGCATCAAACCTTGATGGCAGAGTTCTAAAAAATTTCTCAACTATTCTCCTTTCCTAAAGTGTCTCAACATGAGACCTTATTTGGGTAACCAACCCAATCACATGCGTAAATAATGGCTCTATATTCTCAGACTCTTTCATACATAATATTTTAAAATATCTTATCAAAATTTGTAGTTTTGATGTCTTCACCTTTTCCATGCCTTGGTAGGATGTCTGGAGTGTATCCCATGCTTGTTTTTACTTCGTTGTTTCTGAAACCATTGGGAAAATACTTTCTTTAACTTATTGAAAAATATAGAAGAGGGCTTTGGAGGCCTTCTTCTTTTTTTCCCTCAAAAAATCTCTTTCTGCTTGTGTCAAAGCATTGTATTTTTTTGCATCTGCTAGTTCTTGGAATCCATTCTCCACTAGTTCCCAAATATCTTGAAAATAAAATAAAGCCTTCACTATAAAAACCCAATAAAAATAATTCCTCCCATAAAAATTTGGTATTTGTGAATCAGTCAACCTTTTTCTTGTTGTTTCCATTTTCACTGTGTAATAAAAAACGTTTTGACTATGTAGAAACTTTTTCGCTGTTGGAGAATACGCTTCTCAAAATAAATTTCAACTCTTCAATAAAAATACTTTATTTCACTGAGAGATTAAACCCGCTCTGATACCATGTAGGAAAATATAAAGAATAGGGGAAATTATTTTTTCCCCAACACACAATTCACACAAAGATATGGGGAAATTACTTTAAACAATGATAACACTTTTATACAAAAAAATTGCAGAGCCACACACAAAGATATAAAATGAGAGAAGGTTTTTTTCATTCGACTACTTCTTCTTATAAAACATATGACAAACATATTTTTAAGTAGAGAGTGGTGGAGCTTCAAAATTCAATGCTCATTCAAAACTTAACCAGATGTGTAAATGAAAAAATCGTCCTTTTGTCGTGTTATCCTTTATTCATAGAACGGCGCACATAACATGTACTAATGGACTTGAAACCCTTTAGGTTTCATCTTCGAAACACATTGCAACCATGCCCATATTGTACTTTGCAATTTGGCAGTTTCAACATTTACCTCAGCTCTTATCATCCTGAGCTTTGCGCAATGCGATATGCGATGGGATCCTTATTGCAAATCAAATGTGACGACATTTAAATTTTCGCATGTCACTATTGATTTTTCACCACAAAAAGAACCACTATCAAGTGCGATATGCGATGGTCATATCACATCTAAATGCTACAAGGTTTGGGACCAGGCGAAAAAATGTAAGTTGTAAATCCTATGAAGCGCGATGTGTGATGAGTGAAAAAATCAGAGATGTGATGTGGAAAGGGTAAAGGTAAAGCTGAAACACAAAGGTTCATTGTGGAAATGATACCACACATGGATTATATATTAAAAATCGGTCCCACTTTATCACATTGCAAAGTTTCTAGGATTCTGCAATTCAGTTATGTGGAAAGGCTAAACCTTGCGGGGTGCATAGTGCAATCAAGAGGTAGGTGACATGGCGGGAAATATTTAATACATAGTGATGGTTGAACAACATTTTCTGTATTACAGAAATTGTGTGAAGTAATTAAGTTTTCCGATATAAATTTTTCCCATACATATTGATTACGCCTGGAGCTTGTCCTTATCTACAAACTCTATCCACACCTGCAAAAAAAAAATAGCTAATGGTATCACTTCTGCTAGTTTATTTAACGTGGTGGTTATATTTCATTAACTACTTGAAAAATATAGAAGAGGGCTTTGGATTCCTTCTTTTTTTCTCTCTCAGAAACTCTCTTTCTGTTTGTGTCAAAGGATGGTATGTTGCTGCATGTGTTGGTCCTCGGAATCCATTCTCGACCAATTTCCTAAATATCCTAAGAAGAAAATGGTGCCTTCATTTTAATACCCCAATAATTGTAATTCTTCCCATTAAAATATGGTGTTTGTGGATTAGTCAAGCTTGTGCTTGTTTCTCTCATTTTCACAGTGTATGAATTTTTTTTTTGATTGTGTAGAAACTTTCTTGCTGCTGAAGAATACGCTTCTCAAAACAACTTTCAACTCTTCAGTAAAAACACTTTCTTTCACTGAGAGATTAAACTCACGTTGATACCATGTTGGAAAATGTAAAGAACAGAGGAAATTATTTTTCCCTCAACACACATTTCACACAGAGATATGTGGAAATTACTTTAAACAATGACAACACAGTTATACAAAAATTTACAGAGCCACACCGAGAGATATAAAACGAGAGAAGCTTTTTTTTCATTCTATTACTTCTGCTTCTAAAACATATGAGAATCATATTTTTAAGTATAGAGTGGTGAAGCTTGAAAATTCAATGCTCATTCAAAGCTCTAGTGGATGGGTAAATGCCAAAATAGTCCTTCTTCCGTGTTAGCCTTTCTTTATAGAACAACGCACAAAACTTGTATGCCTAGAATTGAAACCCTTTAGGTTTCAGCTTTCAAACACATCGCATCCACGACCATATCATACTTCACATTTCGTCGACTTCAAAATTGACCTAACGCTTATCATCCTAAGGTTTGCGCAATGCGATATGCGATGGGATCATTATTGAAAATCGCACGTCATGGCATTTAAATTTTCGTGTGTCGCTACTTTTAAATTTTTTGCAACATGAACCACTATCGGGTGCGATATGCGATGGAAATATCTCATCACAACGTTACAAGGGTTGAGACCGGGGAAAAAAAGGTAAGTGTTAGATGATCCAAAAATAAATTTTATCATAGGTTATAGTGTTTGAATAATATAATTATTAATTTAAGATATTAAACTAATAATTATTATTCTAGAATATTTAATAAATCTTTGAGATATTTAGAAATAGAAATTTGTTATTAAAAATTAGGACTCTAGAAAAGAGTCGTTTCCTAGGCTCTAAGTTAGGAGTAAAGTTAGTAGTTTGGTTAGAAGCTTATTTATTGTAAATGGACACTTGTTTATTTTCCAAGTGATCCATAAGTAGATTAAGTTAGAGCATAGAGCTTATAAATAGGTTAGTTTCCTATTTTCATTGTAGTGTGTAATGAGAGAATGTGAGAGTGTGAGTTTACGTGTGTAAACTCCTGTAATTTGCTATGTAATATTTTTTCATGACCAATAGAGTTATGTGTCTGAGGACACTTCTGCATTTACATGTGGTATCAGAGCTACGGTAAAGTTGCAACGCATATGTGGAGGAGGATTCCAGCTCTACCAGGTCGTGGAAAACTCAACTCCGTTGAATCGATCAGCAAAAGATTGCTATGAAGTTTGTCAGGTTTTTTGAACAGAAATTTGATTATTGATTTTAGATCTGTAAATTCTAAAATCATTTTTTAAAGCCACTGAAAAATATGTGTGAATTATTCTATTTCAAATTGTTTGAGTGAACAAAAAAAAAGTGGAGAGCGTTGTTTAATTTTATTTCAAATTGTTTAAGTGGGTTCTGCTGCGGACCATTGGGTAATTTGACATGCCCATTTCATTACGAATTTGAACTAAATCAGAGTGGCATATTCCGCAGTAAATGAACTTTACAATTACATCCTCCAGTCCTTTATTTCTGAAACTGTAAGTGTAAGGGGACAAGTGGCCACTAGAGTCCTGTCCTGAGCTGCATATTTCGTAACATTTTTTTTTAGATTCCAAGCTTCCCATCTCTTCAGAACCACTTCACAGGATTCGATCTTCTGCCTCTTGTACTATATTGCTTGCAGATGGCAACGAAGCTGTGATGAAAGCATTTTGAACCAGCGTATATGAACCTTGAAAGTGTATGAACCAGTGTTTGCAACCAGCAAAAAAAAAACAACGTTTCAATTGTAGCTATGTATTCGATTTGATGCAGGAAAGAGTGTTGCAATTAGTTTTTAAATAAATTGAAGCGAACGTTAATTTGAAGTAGCATTCGATTGAATTAATTAAACAAAGGACTGCATTCTGGAATTTCCAGATCTGCGTTCAATTGGAAGCAGCATCCAATTGAATCAATTGATACAACATTTGATTGCATTACAATATTGAACCACGGTTGGAAAAAATTCATGCGGTTGAACAAGTCAGAAGCATTTAAAATTCACGCGGTTGGACAAAACATTTTTCAATTGGTATGTAGAACATAGTTGAAGGCTTCATCAATTTTTTTTTGTAATTGAATCATAAGGTGCAGTAATGTGTTTGTAATGGAGTGATAAGGCATATTTTTTTTGTAAATTGTTGGAGTAATAAGGTTATTTGTAATATTTTTGTAGTAAGGTGATTTTTTTGTAATTTGTTTCTGGAGAGATAAGTGTGACTCAAAGTAATTTTACTTTGAGGGGGGGTAACTTTTTTTTTTTACCAGATTGTACAAGAGCACATCATTGTAAAAGTCAAATTTTGAAAGTTGCCTTGTAAATATTTGAGAAATTGACTAGAGCCAAGTGCAAAGCTCAGTCAATTTTCTCTTGTTTCGACGACTATTCGAGGGTCAAGGCTAAGCCCCGATAGTTCATTTTTTGCATCGTGTGTTGTTGTTGTGTTGCACATCTTGATATTTTTTGGAGCTTGATTTGTGGTGTGAAGTCTTAACACTACAATGTCTAAGTTGGTTAATTTCTTTTCTGATTCCCACAAACTTGAAGGCTCAAAATCTTACAAAACATGGCAATGCCTCATCGGAAGCACTCTTTTTTATAATGAACTATGGAATGATATTTGTGATGGAGATGTAAAGCCAAATAAACCTACAGATGCAGCTGCGCTAGCAAAATGGGAAGTTAAAAATGCTAAAGCATTAGCTCTCATTAAATCGTTTGTCAATGATGAAATGTATTTCCATATCGAAAATGCTAAAGATGCTTGGTCTGCTTTGAGAAATTTTAAAGAGTTGTTTGATACTCAGCCTCAATCAAAAAGAGTTGACCTACAATTAAAATTTTTGCATCAAAAATTGACTAAAGAAGGAGATATTCTTGAATACATCTCCAGACTTAAGAATATTAAGCAAGAAATTGTTAATGTTGGTTTTCAAGTAATTGATGATAGTTTTATGGTCACAATTTTAATTCTTGGGCTTCTTTCTTCCTACACATATTTTTTGGAAACTGTACAGCTAATTGGAAAGTTAGAAAAGCTAAATTTTGATGAGCTCTGCGAAATGCTGACTCAAAATGATAAAAATTTTGGGAAGAAAAAGAAAGTTGGTGAAGATGTTTTTCCCACAGAAGCCAGTACTAGCAAATCCTCAGTTGAAAATTCCAAAAAAAAAGGAAAATGTAATTTTAATCAAAATCAAGCAGCGCAAGGTCATGGTTGCAGTCAACACAGAGGAAACAACTCCAACAGAGGCTCCAATTTAGGCAGAAACAATTCTGAAGGCAGAGGTAACAATCAAAACAGAGGCACAGGACAGAATCCAGGGAGAGGAAAATCCCAAAATAGAGGACAAAGAAGAGGTTGAGCACAGTCTCAAGGTAGAGGACAGTCTCAAGGAAGAGGCACAGATTTGAGTCAAATTATTTGCAGGCGATGTAACAGAGTTGGTCACTATGCTTCAGATTGTCGCACATCTATCAATAAAATTTCTAAGTTTCAAAAACCTTCAGCACAGCTTGTAAATGATCATGATCAAGATGATAATGACTCAGAATATGTATTCACTTCTTCACCAGCAATCCAACTTTCCTCCTATATTAAGAGTGATTATGAAGATGCTTGGATTTTGGATTCAGGAGCGACTCAGCACATGACCTGTAGACGATATGTCTTTTGGAATTTTCAAGAGTGCCATCTTAATTCCATCTTTCTAGTTGATGATACCAAACATACACCTTATGGAAAAGGTGCAGTGAAATTTTTTCTCCCTGACATTGGAGAAAAATTGATTTCCAGTGTATGGTATGTACCCACCTTTAAGAAAAATTTATTGTCTTTGGTCGTGATTCGACAAGCTGGACATCAAATAATTATGGAAGATGGCTTAGTTAAGATTAATTGAGTTAAACATAACTTCCAAACAGTGATGACAAGATATGAAGACGGAAAACTGTTAAGGATGAAAGGAACAATTTCTCCAAGGCATTCTGATTTTGTAGGGGCAGTTACTACATGAATTTCACCTATAAGATTGTGGCATGTAAGATATGGACATTTGAATTTTGATAGTATTTCTCAATTGTAGAAACAAGGGATGGTTAAAGGACTTCCAACTTTCAATAAGGAAAATGCAAAATGTGAAGCCTACATTTATGGGAAACAGAGTCGAGAAAGTTTTCCAACAAGTACATGGCGCGCAAACAGGCTGCTACAACTAGTTCACAGTGATGTGTATGGTCCACTACAAACTTCATTAGGTGGTTGCAAATATTTCTTGCTATTTATTGATGATTTCAATAGAATGAGTTGGGTTTACTTTTTGAAAAACAAGTCAGAAGCATTTGAGAAATTTAAAATTTTTCGACAACTTGTTCAAAATGAGGTCAAGGAAAAGATAGGTACTCTCAGGACAAGTAATGGGGGAGAATTCAACTCAAATAAATTCAAAACCTATTGCAGTTAAAATGGCATCAAAAGGCATCTTACAAATGTTTACACTCCACAACAAAATGGAGTCGTAGAAAGGATCAATCGCACATTGTTAGGCTTGGCAAGATCCATGTTAACTTTCAAAGGCTTAAGTCCAAGATATTGGGCAGAAGCAATCCATACAGTTGTCTATCTAAGAAAAATATCTCCAACTGCCTCTTTAGAAGGAATCACCCCTTATGAAGCTTGGTTTGGTTTCAAACCTAAAGTTAAACATCTTCAAGTTTTTGGATCCATCTGTTATGCCTTAGTTCCCAAAGAAAAGCGAACTAAGCTTGATTCGAGAAGTTTGAAATGCACAATGATTGGCTATTCAGATGACAAGAAAGGGTATCATCTTTTGACCAATCGAAAATTTATTGTGACCAGGGATGTCATTTTTGATGAAACAGAGAGTAAGAGTGCTGAAGAAATCGAAAGTCTTCTTCACAAGTTAGAAACTAAGGGCAGTAAAAGGAAAGGAAATATGCAAAGTCAACCAACTTCACCAAATTTGTATCAACTTGATTTTCCTTCCTCTGAAGATGAGTCATCTAGTCCATCTACTTCAACAAAATCATTAGGGTCTTCTAGCAGTTCATCAGCGTCTCCAAGCAGCAGCAGTTCTTCTGATAGTGATTCTCCAGATTCACCACCTGAACGATGAACATCAGTTTACATTAATCCCATTTACAATGATGGGGACTTCTCAGCACCTCAAACAAGTGAGAAACAACTTCCAAAATGGGCAGTTCAGCTATTGAAAGATGTAAGGCCTAATGAACAAAACAAAATTGGAACAAGGGCATCAAAACGAAATGAAGGCAATTTTTCCTTGATAGAAAATGATTTTACTGAACCTTCTTCTTTTCGAGAGGTAGTAAAACATAAAGCATGGCAACAAGCAATGGTTGGTGAATATCCGGCAATTCAAGACAACAACCCTTGGCAACTTGTTGATTTTCCTCAGCATGTTAAACCTATTGGATGCAAATGGGTTTATCGAATTAAGTACAAGCAAAATGGTGATATTGACAAGTATAAAGCACGACTTGTTGCTAAGGGTTTTGCGCAGCAGGAAGGAATCCATTATGAGGAAAAATTTTCTCCCACATCTAAATGGAACACCATCCGCCTCACACTTTCCTTAGCAGCTCAGAATGGGTGGAAAGTTCATCAAATGGATGTCAAAAGCACTTTTCTCAACGGGGACTTACAAGAAGATGTATATATGACACAACCACTAGGGTTCGAAGTTGAAGGCCAAGAACATAAAGTCTACGAATTAATCAAGGCTTTATATGGATTAAAACAAGCTCCCCACGCTTGGTATGGCAAAATGGATGAATACCTTCACAAAGTTGGTTTTCATCGCAGTGAATCTAATGATACTTTGTATGTGCGCCAACAGGGAAAATATCTTGTCATTATCATTATTTATGTCGATGATTTGATCCTCACAAACAGCAATGATGATCACATTGAACAGGTGAAAAAGGAGTTACATGCAGGTTTTAAAATGACATATTTGGGACTAATTCACTACTACCTTGGAGTTGAAGTATTCCAACGTCCACATCCGGTCTTCATTTCCTAGAGTAAATATGTAGCAGAAATTCTTCAGCGATTTGGAATGTAGGATTGTAAGCCTGTCCTTACCCCTATGGAACAAAACTTAAAACTTTCAAAATTTGAAGGTGGGGAAAAAGTGGACAGTATGACTTACAAACAGTTGATTGGAAGCTTGATTTATTTGACAAACACTTATCCTGATCTATCTTATGCAGTCAGTATTCTTTCACGTTTTATGCAGGAACCACTAGAAAGCCACTGGAATTTAGCCAAAAAGAGTTCTTCGATATATCCAAGGAACAAAATATTTTGGTCTTCTTTACAAAAAGAGTAAAAATTTTGTACTTGGTGTATTTTCAGATGCCGAATTTGCTGGTAGTATTGATGATAGGGCATCAACCTCAGGTTACTTAATGAACATGGGGACAACTGCAGTTTCCTGGAGTTGGAAGAAGAAAACTACAATGGCCACTTCTTTAGCAGAGGCAGAATACATTTCACCATGGGAAGCAACATGTGAGATTGTTTGGTTACGTCGAGTTTTACAGGACTTGGGAATTCCTCGAGCAGAAGCTACTTCATTATTCATGGACAATCAATCAGCAATAAAGCTTGCCAAGGATCCAGTTTTTCATTCAAAGAAAAAGCATGTGGACACCAAGTATCATCATATCAGATCTCTCATTGCAAAGGACGTCATCAAGCTAGTGTTTTTCCCTTCAGAAGTCCAGACCTTTGACATTTTCACAAAACCTCTTGGCAGAATAAAGTTTACTAACTTCAGGGATGAACTTGGTATCTGTTGTAATGTATCTTTGGATCATAGGGGGAATGTTATATGATCCAAAAATAAATTTTATCATAGGTTCTAGTGTTTGAATAAAATAATTATTAATTGAAGATATTAAATTAATAATTATTATTCTAGAATATCTAATAAATCTTTGAGATATTTAGAAATAGAAATTTGTTATTAAAAATTAGGACTCTAGAAAAGAGTCATTTCCTAGGCTCTAAGTTAGGAGTAAAGTTAGTAGTTTGGTTAGAAGCTCATTTATTGTAAATGGACACTTGTTTATTTTCCAAGTGATCCATAACTAGATTAAGTTAGAGCATAGAGCTTATAAATAGGTTAGTTTCCTATTTTCATTGTAGTGTGTAGTGAGAGAATGTGAGGGTGTGAGTTTACGTGTGTAAACTACTGTAATTTTCTATGTAATATTTTTGCATGATCAATAAAATTATGTGTAAGCTGTAAATCCTGCGAAGCATGATGTGTGATGTGCAAAGAAGTCAACAATGCGAAGAGGCAAGGGTAAAGGTAAAGTGGAAAAGAAAAGGTTCATTGCAGAAATTATATCACGTATGAAGTATATATTAAAAATGGGTCCCACTATATCGTGTCGAAAAGTTTGTAAGATTCGGCAGTTGAGCTATGTGGAAAGGCTAAACCTTGTGGGGTGCATAGTGCGATCAAGAGGTAGGTGATATGGCGGGAAATATTTAATACACCATAATGGAAAAACACCATTTTCTGAATATTACAGAAATTGCGTGAAGTAAATAATTTTGTGGCACAAAATGTTTTCCCATACAGATTGACTATGGCTAGAGCTTTTCCTTCTCTACAAAATTTATCCACAGTTGCAAAAAACGTTAACTGATGGTATGGTTTCTGCCATTTTATTTAACGTGGTGGTTGGAATTAATTTCCAACAATACTTAGGATTTTTCTCACTCTTTAGGTTGCTACCTATGTGTCTTCTTGTAGCTGAATGCATTCGAAAAATTTCTTCAATAGGTAATTATTGTCGTTCATCTTTGTAATTTGTTTTTTTAACAGAATGGTTCAATTAATTTACTCCTTTTCTTGGGTTTTATGCAAGTATCCAGACTTGGTTTAAAAGTTAGGTTGCATTGGTTGCATGACTTACTTGATTCAACTCTCACCGTCCAATGTTACTTTAACTTTCAAGGTTCTGGTTATTGTTTCTCTGAATGCAAAATATTATTTTATATTGTTCTCAATACTGTAGTTGTACAATAGTGAGGGTTTAGGGTAATTCAAGTAATATCTTGCAGCTGATACCAAGCTTATAGTGTTAGTTTAAATTCCTTGTTTCATTTCCAGACAATATAGGACTCTATTCTTTTTTGTAAAGATGTTACGAGTTTTCCTGAGGAGTTCCCGCGACCATAGAACTATTAAAACAAATATTTCATTAAACTATGAAGTAGTGAGTCAATATAGACTTGACGACAAGTTCTAAAGCTTGATCTAGACTTTAGAACTTACTTTATAAATTTAACTAGATATCTAGTTAAAAATGAGGAATTATAAAATCACTTAGTTCACTAATTTTAATGTATATATTCACCTTTTTTTGAAAAAAAGTATTATATTAAAATATATAAACTTGCAAAAGTAAAATTTTCACATCTTAATCTTGGATTCCTTCCATTATCTCTTTTAATATTTTTTAACGTTTGTATTAGAAGCTAATTTTTTTTATGTTATCTTATGAAAATAATTTTTTGTATGTTACTATTATTAATCCATTTAATTATAATATGATATAGTAAATATGATGTATTTGTTAAGTTAAGATTATTACTAAGACACAGTGTGCACAATTTAAAATTTTATCACTTTGAAATCCTACTAATAGGGTTGAAGATGAAAAAAAACTCTTAGATTATCCATTTTATACTCATATTCGATTTAAATTTCAAAATATTTGTGAATCTACAATCCTTCTTTATCTTTTAACTAAACAAAGTTATGATCTTGAAACACTTATTTTAATGTTTTTTTAGCATAACAATCCAATTCTAAATAATTTTGAGTAATATCACTATGGCTTATTATATATGGCTTCTTATATAGCATATTTTGTCTTAGTGGATGATAATCATCATTATCACCATCATCATTACATACAATTGTAGGAACTTTCCACCATTTTAGAGGTGAAAAGAGAAAAAAAGAAGATAAAATTAAATGTTAAATGCGAGTAGTATAATAATTTAGTTTTATTTATTATTTGTACTGTTGTTTTAAATTCTAATTTGATTGAGGGTGGCTTAATGTACAAATGTTTTTAGAGTGCAAAATACTATATGGTATTTTTCACTGTTTAAATTATATTTTTGAATTCTAAATAGAGTATATTTAAGACCAAATAAAAATTTTAACCATAAAAACTTAATTTATTTTCTATATATAGATATATATGAAGTTAACATAGATATTCAAATAGTTTAGTTGAATCCATGGATGAAATATTTTTGAAAAGTATAAGATTTAAAAATTTGAGTTACACATTTTTTTTTACTTCTCATTACTTTACAACATATTCTTTTTTGATATTATTTTTCTTTTTAGAACATACTTGTTATTTTATTTTAAAGGGAAACAGAAAGACAAACAAACTTACACATTCCCTCATAATAGGTTGTATAATGAGCCTCTCGTATCAATTAATAATCATTTAAATGATCAAAATCAATCATGAATTAGAATAGTAACAATGTAGTACGATTTGATTATTTTAAAATGCAGTAGGAAAGAGAGAAAATTGACTAAAATATTTGCTATAAATATTTCCTTTTAATTCATGGAGTGTTTAAGGATATTATATTGAAAATAACATATTGACATTTATCTAAAACTTAGATTCCTTACATTATTTCTATTATCATTAACATTTATATTTATATGTTAACTTTGACTAATCAATAATAGATTTTGTGAAAAAAAAAAGTATTACCTATAAAGTTACTTAACAATATATTAATATTGTGTTTCTTATTATTATTTACCATTTTAAATTGAGACTAACTACTTTTGCTATGTTTAGTATGAATTTATAATACTAGTACAATGTTGGCACCACTTCAAAATTTATATACGAAAACAAATTTATATAAGAAAACCAATTTATATGTCTAGTGGTATTGTTAAATGATCAAAATCGTTTTTTTATAAATTAGACTGCAACAAAATAGAAATTTTGATTTATACCAATATAATAAGGAATATTCAGGAAAAATCACTTCAAATAGTCTTACAAGTCTTTAGCATTTATTCATTAAGTGTTTAAATGGTTTATATTACATAGAATATTAATTAGCCATTTTAATAGACTAAGTTTAGATGTTGTTTTTAAATCATTTTTGAATTTGATTATGCATATTTGATATAGTGAAAAGTGATTTCGGTCAAACAAATGTTTGAAATACTAATTATTTTATGGCATTGTCATGTAATTTGTATCACCACATGATTACATTGAAATACTAAATAATATAAAACTCCTCCAAAAATAATATGAAGGAATATTTGATATACATCAAATGTTGAAAAGTATGTATGAATATACATTAATATGTCCTTCAAAAAATAAAATTTCATTTATTAATCATATCAACATAATCTTAAGATATTCATTTAAGTAGATCAAGAACATCGTCTACACCATATTCATTTATCTTAGTCTTCTAGAAAAAAATTTCCTTTGGCATCCATGCCCACACTATGGAATTAATTGGAATAGAGCCAAGTTTTCTGTCATTAGGATTTGGTAGCCAATATTTCTCTAAAAAAATTCCATTGTATTTCTATGACATAGCCTTCCACCAGTCGACCTTTACATGAATTTTCTCACTTTAATTATCCCTAAAGATATCTTAGGTATATTTTTCCATCCAAATCATCTCTTGTGGATCCTCATTTCGTGATCTAACTAGACACATCTTTCCTTTCTCAAAATCAATCATTGGATTGACTATTGGCTTTGGCTTGTTACATTTGGGTGTAACATATACTTGTCCATCTATCAAATTACCAAAATATCCATCCATAATACTTGATATTACATGGAGTGCATTACGATCAACATCAACTATGTGCGTTGTCTTGGGCCACAAATCCTAATAAGATGAATCACTTCCATATATTATTCTATGGTCATTATAAATTCCATTTAATGTGTCAAGAACACTTTCCAAATACCCTACTTTTTTTTTCATTTCTCTGTAACAATTGGTCAACCCTCATTCCCAATAATGTCTTTCCACATTTTTATTTATGATTTTATCCCTTCATTTGGTTCTTTTAAATAGACAAAATTATCTTCTGAAGCTAGAAAAGATGGCTTCCATATGGGAATTATATGTTGACCTTCATCATCTATATTCCATAACTCAACTAGTTCTGACCACTGAATATCTCTAATGGATTCTTTGTACCTGAGGACTAGAACATCATTGAGTACAAGAAAAAAAAATATGATGCATTAAGATGTCCAACTACTGCATTTTTTCCCTCCTTGATGTTTCCATTAAGGAAACTATTGAAGTAATAGACCTTGTCAATAAGTGTAGGTGGAAACACTTGATTTTATTCAATTATGTGATATGTATCCACCATTTCAGGTAAAAATACATATCTTTACTTTTTAGGTTGGAATAAATTGTTTTGTCGGTTCCATCTATGTCTTCATGGGTGTGCCCCACAGGCAAGAACCCAACCTCAATAGTTATGAAGAAACCAAGTGTAGTTAAAAGTGATAGAAACATGAAAATATAGTGATTCTTATTATCACTTGCTGCATTATTGAACTATAAAAACAAATGTGGAGGAAGAGGTTTAAAATAAACATTTCGAATTTTTGATATTTGATAAGATATAAAATCATCATTGTAGAGTTGACAATTTTAGTAAATAGAGGTGCCAAATAATGCATTTGTAAGTGCATTGATTGAAATTTTACTCTCATAAAGTAGATCAACATACATATCAATTAGTGGGTCTTCAATGTCCCTTAAGAACTTTTCAAGGGTTGTAATAGTAAATTGTGATACCATATGTACAAATGGTAGGGAAAAATGACCAAAACACCCTATCTTGTGCCCATGCGTTAGCATACCTATCAATGAAAAACATAAAATTGTTCCTAGAATAGATTATGATTTGACATGTATCCTTACGATTGAAGTATTTGTTTTATAAATTTTATCATGGACAATGATGAAACACTCATTTGGAAACCACTTTAACATAATTATATGGGCATAGTAGTAGTATCTTCCACACATATCAATCTTGTTAAGTTTTTTCAACCTACCTCGTGCCTTTTCTTCCAACTATTTTATTGTTGCTAACTTCATCTATGCTTTAAACACAATACATTCACTACACTTACTAAATTTTGTGTTCTTTGAAAATTCTATATCTCGAAACATAGTATTATAAATATTTCTTATTGTTGACTATGTTATTGATGGGTAATTTAGCTTTTGAAGAGCCTCATTGATCTCTTTTAACAACTAATTTTTGTGTAAGTCGAAGGAATCAATCTTAAAGAAGAAGAAGTTACATCTTCTTCAACCTGACGTGTTTGGTTTGGTGAAAAATCTGAATTATCCATTACAATTATGTGAAATATCTCTATGGTTGTCATGGTGTGTGCTTGTGATTTTCATGTGTTAGTGTTACCATGAATAGCTTTGATCTGTGTATGCTATAAAAAATGTTGGTAGTTATGGAATGTGATTTGAGAAATATTATGGATATTAGACCGTGATTTCCTACAAATAATATACCCATTAAATATCGTGTTGTAATATCCCCATGTTTCTATCCTTTTATTAGACATTTGAACAAGTCCAAAAGGGTACAGTGGACCCCAATGGAAAAGAATTGTGTGGATTTATTTATTGTTTTAGGTTAATAAAATAAAATGGAAATCTATGTGAAAAGAATAGATTATGATTAGAGATCTAGAAACCAAATGCATGAGGATGGATAAGGTTGTAAGACTTTCTCAGCCTTCCAAAAATCCTTGGAAGAAATAAATTAAATATTAAATTTAGATTGCAGATAATAATATAAAAATTTTCCCCAGTAAAGAGGAAATTAGAGGGAAGAGGTAGACTAAAGATAAAAATCAGAAAATCTAGCTTTAAAGTACCTTTGTGGAAGAAATAAAGGGAAATCCTAGGCACACAGTAAAGCAACATCCTAATTTAACTAGATGCAGTTAAGGGAAACAGGCTAAGGGGGGAAGCAAGCTTAAATAAGTTGATTCAGGATAGACAAAAGGTTGTATATTGTTGGAGAAAATGATCTTTGCTCGGGGGTGAGTTGTGGAGAAAGAGCTCTAAGGTTGGGAGGAACCTAGTCTACCTTAAGTGGTATGCACCATTGAATTGATTGGTTTTAGATTATATTTTAGTTCTATTATGAACTTTTGAAAATAAAATAGTGTAGATTTTTATGAAATTTTGAATCTGAGTATATCTATGATGTGTAATTAATATGAATTAGAAATAAAGTTGGAAGGTCTGTACATTGAATGGAATTTTGGCTATAGTGAAAATAGTTTATCATATGTTGTTGTACAGACATCACTCTGTAGAGACCAACTCTCAGAATGTCTAAAACCCTTATAAGGATAGATCTGAGGTTAGTTACCTTACAGGAAACTGATAATTATTCTATATATATGTATAGTATTACTTTATAATTAAGTAAATTCTATTAGAGAACTAGTACTGAAGAAATAAAACAGTATAGTTAAACCAAAATCTATGTTGTATTAAAATGAGTACAGTGAATTGTTAATTCTGAGATACTATACATAAAGCAGAAAAGTATTTATTCAGAATGCACTTATCTTAACTCTATTAAGAGAAATATACTAGAATAGATAAACTAAGTATACAAAAAATTAAAATTAGACCATTTTTTATAATGAAATTCGAGCATACAAATCTTTACATTGAAATACTATTAAATAAGAAAATTCATGTATGAATATTAAAAGACAGAAAAAATGTTTGCCTTTTAATATTCATACATGAATTTTCTTATTTAATAGTCTACCTCCGTCTCTTATTTAATATGAAAATTCAGTTAAGATGAAGAGAAATGTCTGCCTTCATCTCACATACACTCACTTAACGTTACAAATTTTCCAAGTATTGGGAATTTAAAATACAAAAACTCGAAGATTTAATAACCAATATGCATAGTTACATTGAAAGCAAAACTTGCAGAAGGAATGTGCAATAACATAAATTCCATACCTCCCTACACACAGAAGTAACATTATTCCTAAGCATATAGTCTTTCCGATTTACCGAAAAGACTACCTGAGGAAGTAGAGATAAGCTAAACACTGTTATTAATTAGATTATGATTTTCACTAAGGCAGAATGATTGCTTACCAAAACTTCACATCCTGAATGGAACGCAATCATCCATTCGATTGTAGTCACAAACATTAAATTTCATGAGTAGCTAACATGAAAATGCAAAATATAGGGCAAGAACCTACACAATTTATGAAAAATTAAAATAAAAAGGTATGTAGGCTTAGGAATGAGTTACCCGTGAGAATTGCGGAAGTAGTTCTGCCGCACAAAACCATTTTTCCTCAACCTCTCAGCATCACGACATCATTCAGATAAATCAATTTTCGAAGAGACCACTGTAACTCGGCAAACAATGAAATTAAAAAGGAAATGCCTCAACCAAAAACAAAACGATTTATACATACTAAACCATAAATTGGAAGTTGATCCAATACTTCCACCTGTCAGTAGATCTGGGGTCTTCCGTTAGATTTATACATCATAAAATGGACAAAGGTAGCCATGTGAAATTGTACATACATATTAATGCCCATGAGATCCTGAGAGATTAAAATATGGGGTTGGTGTACTTCCATATGACATATTCGTTTCAACAATTAATAAACGGATAACTATGAACTGTCATAGCTATTAACTTCATATCGTATATGTCAGAAGAATTAATAAACCCATGTGGTGAGTATCGGTGTATTTGTACTTAAAGTTCCATATCATATAAAGTAATATTATATAGATATGATTCATGGATAGTGAAAACCGTATGATACAAAATGATTGAAATTTTTTTTAATTGAATGTAAATACGTATAATGGAAATATGGAAATACATAATCCCAATTATAGTTCATAATAAATGGTTGTAAGTATATAGTTGGTGGCCAACTAAAGTGCAATGTAATACATTATATTCATAAGAAACTAGTTGTAGTCACATATACTTAAGTTTTTTACTTGCTGAAATATATATATTAAGTTGGGGAATGGTTGAAAATTAGAGAAGAGTTAGGAAATTATGTACAGTAAAGTATAGAGGTATCTTATTATATATAATTGGAAATAGAATAACTTAAGCATAGTGTGGTCTATATATACATATAAGGCTAAAAATTAACCCAACGTGGATAGTAAACATTATAAATGATTCTCATACCTTTTCTATTGTGGAAAGAATGAAAGGTGAGTATGGGATTAAATAATATATATATATATAGGTCAAATTTTTGCATACGCAGTTGAAAACCTTTGAGAATAATTCCTTCAAAGCGGTTGTGATTTAATTCCAATGCACATATGGTAATTCTTAAAACTAAAGCCGAATATAATATATGGTGAGTAAAGAGGTAATTATGGATTAATTTTAATAAAGTTAGAAATTGTAATTGGTCCATATAACAAGTGAAAGTGTTTTATTGTGACACTTAATTCTAAGCACTGGTGGGTAAGGAATGCATCCTAATAGTACCACCTCACTAAGTTACTATAAGGTAAGTAGAAGATCAAACTACTAGATGATTAAGCTTGAAAGAAAGAAGTTGAATAAAAGCATAAGTGGTTAAATGTAGAATCATGGAAATAAAATTAGTGTTAGCACTATATTTAGGAAAATATATTTTGACAAATTGAAGATGTTACAAATGGTATCAGAGCCCATGTTAAAACAAAGGGCAATAATGTGTGCTCACACTAGAAATTTTTTGTTGCTGTAAATTCTTGTTAAATTTAATTTTCACTAAGGTTTAATTTTATGTAGAGTGAAACAGTGCTGAATCATACAACTATAAACCATGAGTGAAGGGGATGAGTTGTATGTGGATCTGGGCGGCAGAGAAAATATAGCAGAGCCAAATGCTCCATTGATAGCTTAGATGCATTGAATGCAAAGAGAAATGATGCAACTAAAAAAACATAATGAAAGGCTATCTTTAGCGAGTGAAGAGAAAGACCATTCAATAAGAAAATTAACCTACCGGAATAATCATGAAGGTGAGGGTTATAGAAAAAGGAGAAGGGGAACTGTAAATCACTCAAAAGAGTCTGAGGAAGATGATGCCTCTATAAAATAGTCTAGGAGGAATAATGAATTAAAGGGTGAGTTCCGAAAAACCAAGCCTCCCTCCTATGATGGAGAGAAGGAGGAATATGCATAAGCTTGGCTTCTAAACATGATAAAGTATTTTAAGGTTTATTAATATGAAAGTAACTTGAGAGCCAGATTGGCTATCTATCAATTCCAAGGAAAGGCTACCTTGTGGTGGGAAGAAACTAAGATAGTTCATGTCATAGATGAAAAAAATCACTTGGGAGGATTTAAAAATAAAATTAAAACATAGATACATGAACGAATGCTATTATTTTGGTAAAGTAAAATATTTTCATGAACTTTGGTTGGGACAACTTTCCATTGATGAGTTCGTAACTAAATTCACCAACCTGCTTCGCAGTGCACCTTATATAAGGAAGAGAAGGAAAAGGTACATCTCTTCTTAAACTGCCTAACTACTATATACAATGATAAGATATAATTTGATAATATCAAGGCCATGGATGAAGTGGTGCGCAAAGAGAGAGTGTGTTACCATCAGTTTAAAGGGAGAAATGAACAAGCAAAAAATTGGCAGAAAAAAGAGAAGGATGACTCTAGAGGAAAAAGGGAAAAACCAACTTACCTAAATAACTTTGGGAGAAATCACCAAACAAATAAGTTAACAAAAAATAGAGAAAATCACCCAGCTCAATCACAAATAAGGTCCAAACAGATTGATGGAAATAATAAAAGATAAGGAACTATTAAAATGAGAGAACCTCAAAAGTGTTGGGGTTGTGGAGAACCTCACTTATTGAGATACTGTCCTAACAGAAACATTCAGACCATACAAGTACTAAGAGAATCAATATTGTAAATGATGTGGCAAGAAACATTCACAAAATAAGTGCTGCCCTGGAAGATTGTCAAGCTGAACACCATTCTGCTATGGTCAAAGTAGAAGGTATGATTGTTGAAAAACCTGTTTTTGTTTTAATAGATCCTGGTGCATATTTAAGTTATATAAGTCCTCAAATGGTATAAAAATGCAAGTTTAAGTTAGAAAACATTCATCAGTTAGGGTTAGTTCAGTTAACTACGGGGACAAAAAGGAATGTGACTCATAGACTACACCAAACAACTATAAATTTGAATGGGTACAAAACTAAAATGAATTTGAATGTTATGCCTTTAGGGTCCTATGATGTATTGGTAGGAATGGACTAGTTAGAAAAAAAAAGTCATGTTTATCTACTTAGAGAAAACACTACAATGTATAAATGGGGAGTGAAAACCTATGATAGTGAAAGGCAAACCCAAACCCATATGTGTGAGACAAATTCAACACTTCAATTGAAAAGAACTACAGGAAAAGGTTTCCAATTATATTATGTACATGTAGAAGAATTGTGACAACAACCTGAAGAGAATCCTTTAGAAACACTACCAGTTATCAGATAATTCAAGAATTTTTTTCCATATGAAATTCCTCATGCCCCCCTAAGAGAAAATTTGACTTCTCAATTGACTTGGTACTAGGAGCAACACCAGTTTCTAGAGCCCCATGCAGAATGAGAACCCTAGAATTGATGGAGTTGAAGATGCAACTACAAGAGTTGCTAGATAGAGGTTACATAAGACCAAGCGTATCCCCTTGGGGAGCACCGGTACTGTTTGTGAAAAAAAAAGATGCACTTTTAGAATGTGCATAGATTATCGCCAATTGAATAAACTTAATCAAGAACAGAGATCCTCAACCTAGAATAGATGATCTGTTTGATCAAGTTAGAGGAGAAATAGTCTATTTGAAAATTGATCTAAGGATAGGCTACCATCAACTGAGAATTAAATATGAAGACACCGGTAAAATTACATTTAGAACCATATATGGACACTATGAGTTTGTGGTCCTACCTTTTGGGTTGGCTAATGCACCTGATATGTTTATGTGCTTAATGAAAAATGTATTAAATAAATACTTGGAAAAATTTGTGTTAGTATTTATTGATGACATTCTGATTTATTATAAGAATGAAGCTGAGCATAAAGAACATATTAGAATTTTTCTACAAACATTCAGAGAAAACAAGTTGTATGTTAAGTTTAGGAAATGTGATTTTTTCAAAGATAAAATTTAATACTTGGGTCATATAATTTCAGAGAAGGGATTAGCAGTAGACCCAGAAAAGATACAAGCGATAAGGGAGTGGCCTGTACCTACGGATGTGTCTATTGTAAGATCCTTCTTGGCAATTGCAGGATACTATAGGAGATTTGTAGAGAGATTTTTAGCCTTAACTTACCCTATTACATCTCTACAGAGAAAAGGAGTTAAGATTGAATAGACTGACAAATGTCAAAATAGCTTTGATCAGTTAAAACTGAAACTTACAACAACACATATTTTAAATATTTTTGATCCATATAAAGAAGTTGTAGTATGAACATATGCTTGTGGAGAGAGATTAGGAGGAGTGCTACTAGAAGAAAACTCAGTTATATGCTATAAATCAAAGAAACTAAAGAAACATGAACATAACTATAGTGTTTATGATTTAGAACTAGTTGTTGTAATACATGCTTTGAAGATGTTGAAATATTACCTTTTAGGGAAAAAGTTTATACTGATGACATATCACATCATTTTAAAGTATTTATTCACAAAAACTATTTTGAACGCTAGGAAAGCTAGATGGTTGTCCTTCCTTAGTGAGTTTGACATGGAGATCAAACATATTAAGGGGAAGGAAAAAATTATTGCAAATGCATTAAGAAGAAATTCTTTGCAAAGTGTGGGTAATGTTGGAAGTAGTGCTAGCTTTGATATTGAAGGATTGATACAAGAAGTGATGGAACAAGATCAAAACTACGAAAAAATTCAGGCACAAATTTTGAAAAAAGAGATGAAAGGATATACACAAAACTAGAAGGATTGATTTTTTATAAGGATAGATTATACATTCCAAATGTGGACTCCTTAAACAGAGAAGTTTTGGATGTG
This sequence comes from Pinus albicaulis, assembly GCA_034641835.2. Taxonomy (NCBI): domain Eukaryota; kingdom Viridiplantae; phylum Streptophyta; class Pinopsida; order Pinales; family Pinaceae; genus Pinus; species Pinus albicaulis. The sequence continues at coordinate 741,286,489 of CM076581.1, forward strand.
TACCATAAGAGACCCTATGCGAGACATCCTGGATACCAGAAATTAATTTAAGCTTGGAGAAAGAACATGTTCTGTCCTGGTATGAAAAAGGATATGGAAAATTACTTGGCTAGATGTATAGAATGTTAGTAGGAAAAGGTAGAACATCAAAATCCATCTGGATTGTTGAATCCCTTACCCATTCCAGAATGGAAGTGAGAGATTATTTCCATGGGTTTTATTACTGGTTTACCAAGGACTAAATATCAACAGGACTCCATCATGGTAGTAGTTTATACTTTGATAAAGGCTACACATTTTATACCAGCACAATCTACCTTTGGCACAACTCAAGTAGCTAATGTATTTATGAAAGATATTATAAAATTGCATTGTATTCCTAATATGATCATATCAGCTAGAGTTGCAAAGTTTACTGCAACATTTTGGAGAATTTGTTTTGGGGAATGGATACCAAATTAAACTTTAGTACTGCATACCATCCCCAAACTAATGGCCAAACTGAAAGAACAAACCGGATTTTAGAAGACATGTTAAGAATGTATGTTATGGGAAGACCAACAAAGTGGGAAGATTTTCTACACTTAGCAGAGTTTTCTTACAACAATACTACCAAGCTTCAATCAAGATGAGTAATTTTGAAGCACTTTATGGTAGAAAGTGTCATTCACCTCTGAGTTGGAGTCAGCCAGAGGATAAGTTAATACTTGGACCAGATACTTTGCAAGAAATCGAAATAATTGTAAGGAAAATTCACCAAAATATAAAAACAACAAAAGATAAGAAAAAACGTTATGCAGACAAAAAGAGAATTCACAAAGAATTCAATGTGGGTGATCATTTTTACCTAAGGATTAAACCTAAAAAGAGTACTTTACGAACTAATAGTTGTGAAAAACTAGCTCGAGGCTACTACAGACCTTTTTAAGTAATGGAAAATGTTGGAAGAGTTCCATATAAGTTGGCTTTACCTAGTAACATTAAGGTTCATGATGTATTTCATGTTTCATTATTAAAAAAGTATGTGCATGATCCTACATATGTTATTGGTTGGAATGTGATACAGGTGGAACCGGAAGGGTAATTCCTTCCAGAGCCACTTCAAATCTTGGCATGGGAAGAAATTGAGCTCCGAAACAGAACAATGGACAAGGTTAAATTTAAGTGGAGGCACTTTGCACCCGAGGAGGCTACTTGGGAGTGAGAGGAAGATATGAAGGAAAAATACCCATCATTGTTTGAACAGTGAACTTTATTTTTGTCTTTACAACACCAAGGACGGTGTTATGTTTTTAGATGGGGAATATGTAATATCCCTAGTTTTATATGGTTTTATTAGACATTTGAAAAATTCCAAAAGGGTACATTGGGCCCCAATGGAAAAAAATTTGTGGATTTATTTTATTATTTCAAGTTAATAAAATAAAATAAAAATTTATGTGCAAAGACTAAATTATTATTAGAGATTTGCAAAACCAAATACATGAGGATGGATATGGTTGTAATAATTTCCCAGTCTTCCTAATATCTTTGTAAGAAATAAATAAAATACTAAATTTAGATTGGAGATAAAAATATAAAAAGTTTCCCTAGTAAAGAGGAAGTTACTGGGAAGAGGTAGAATAAAGCTAGAAAGCAAAAAAGCTAGCTTTAAAGTACCTTTGTGGAAGAAAAAAAAGGAAATCCTAGGCACCTAGGAAAGAAACATCTTGATTTAACTGGACGTAGTTAAGGGAAACAAGTTGGGGGGAAAGCAAGCTTAAATAAGATGATTTAGGATAGACAAAGGGTTTTCTATTTTTGGATAAAAGGATCTCTGATCGGGGCTGAGCTGTGGAAAAAGAGCTCTAAGGTTTGGAGGAACCTATTCTAACTTAAGTGGTATGCACTCTAAAATTGATTGGTTTTATATTATACTTTAGTTCTGTTATAAATTTATGAGAAAATAAAATAGTGTATATTTGTATGAAAATTTGAATCTGAATATATATCTATGCTATGGAATTAATATGAATTAGAAATAAAGTTGGAAGTTCTATATATTGAACATAATTTTGAGAATAATGAAAATAGTCTTTCATGTGTTGTTGTACAGACACCACTCTGTAGAGGACCAACTCTTAGAATGTCTAAAACCTTTATAAGGTTAGATCTGACGTTAGGTATTGTTGTGAAACCAACTCCAGAAATAGAAGAAAAGAGATATTAATACCTTAGAAATAAGACACTTCAAGGGGGAAACCTCCAATACATTACATGAATGAAGAATTCTTGGATGATTCAAATTACAAAACCTCCTTTCTGTATATAGGAGTCCATAAGGCCACAATGTAATCCTAGCCAACCTAACAATAATAATTTAAAGGCACAATAATAATAATATGGGGGTCACAATGGTACAATAATAACAATAAGGGGGTTATACTAACAACAATAAGGGGCAATACTAGTAATATAGGGACCTAACATGCCCCTCTCCTTCAAAAAAGTGTTGTCCTCAACGCTTGAGTAGCTCTGGGTGCTTCTGTATAAAATTCTCATCCTCCCATGTATAATCTTGAGTGGGTAAGTTCTTCTACTTGATGAGATACTCTGAAATTGATCGATTCTGTAGCTGTCGAGTTCTGGTTTCCGTGACTACTTCAAGTTCCAATATGATTTTTCCTTCCTCATCAAGTTCTGGAAATATTGTTTGAACTAGAATATTTTCACCTATAACCTTCTTTAAGCACGAAACATGGAAAATTGGATGCACTCTTGAAGAAGCAAGAAGCTCCAATTTGTATGCCATAGTACCAATATTTTGCAACACCTTGTAAGGACCATAGTACTTTGGTGATAATTTATTATCCTTATTATTTTGCTTGAGGGATATTTGTTTATATGGTTATAGCCATAAAAATACCCAATCTCCTACATCAAAACATCTCTCATTGCGATGTTGATCTGCCTATTGTTTCATTCGATTTTGTGCCAAATTCAGGTTGTCCTTTAAGATTTGGAGAACTTCTTGTTGATGCTCGATGTGATCTTCCACTGCTTGAACCTTCAAATTTTCTCTTAAATATGATGTCATGGATGGTGGAAGATATCCATAAAGTTCCATAAATGGGGTCATTTTTGTTGCAGTATGGAAGGAAGTGTTATACCACCATTCAGTGAGAGGTAACCACTTGACCCATTGTGTTTGTTTATCAGATACAAAAAAATGAAGATATCCTTTAAACATTTATTTACTATCCCAGTTTGACCATCGGATTGAGGATGATAAGATGAGCTATGAGCTAATTGAGTACCCAAACAAGAAAATAACTCTGTCCAAAAATTTCTAGTAAAAATGGGATCTATGTTGCTCACAATAACCCTTGGGTTTCCATGTAGCTTTTTAATTGTGTCCATAAATGTAGTAGCAACTGTAATTTCTTTAAATGGATGAGATAATGAACAAAAGTGTGCATACTTGGTAAGTATATCAACTACCACCATGATGACACTCTTTCCTTCAGACTTAGGTAAACCTGTGATAAAATCCATTGAAATCTCCTCCCAACGTTGACTTGAAAAGGATAAAGTTTGTAGAAGATCCGGGGTCTTAATTTGTAACACCCCCAATTCATGTGTTTGAATTTCAAAGTTATACATTTGAACTTTAATCCTAAGGGGAGTGGACCCCAAAGGATAAATATTTTGTGAATGTAATTAAAAAGTTAATTGAGGAAATGAATAAAATAATGTGGTGCAGATTGACCAAAATGAGATTTATGAGATCACTTGCTAAATCCATGAGGATGGATGAGGCAAATATTTCCCCACAATCTTTCAAAAATCCTTGAAAGAAAATTAATTTTAAATTTAGATTTTTGAGGAAAAATCTGAATTTCCCCAATGATGAGGAAAGTAGTTGGGAATAGGTAAAAAGCTGGAAAAGCTGAGGAAAGGCATAAAATAGCTTTAAAGAATCCCTAAATTGGGAAGCCTAGGAAAACAAGAAGAAAAGCATCCTGAGATTCTGGACGCACAATTAGAAACATGCTTTGGGGAACAATAGCTTAAATAAGCTGCTCTTGTACAGATTAGAGGTTGATCTGTTTCAAGGAGAAGATCTTAGATCGGGGGTGAGTTCTGGGAGACAAAAGGACTCTAAGGTTGGGAGGTTGGTCAATTGCATGTGTGGTATGTCTCTAAATTTATTGATGTTCTATTTCATATAGTATGAATTGGCTACATATAAAAATCTCACTGTACATTAGAATATCAATTCTACATTTAACATAACTGATAATAAGGAAATTATCCATGAAATTCTGTATAGTTGTAGAATTGGAGTGGTGAAGTAGAATCCAACAGAGTCTCTAAACCAGTGATTGGTTTAAATCTGAGGATACTTATTTTTTGTTTCACAGGAAAATTTATGAATTTGTTTTAATCTGCTTCTGTTTCCTAGCATGATTCTAATATATACAAACATGAGAGAGAATTTCAATTCCTGTATTATATTGGAAAATAGTAGGAAATGAATTTTAACTTACACTGTGCATGAGAGAATAGAAGGAGAGACCCTATAAACTGACTTCAGGGCCAACATACCATTCACATGTAATCAGAAAATTAATGGTCAAAAAAGTTGTATGTAAGCAACACATGCTATAGCAGAGGAAAGCAGCTGATAATTTACAAAAGACTAATCATAGACAGGTAACTTATGAAACCATTCTAATATTATGGCATAGAAAGTAAATACAAAAGACAGTTGAGTAAATATCTAACATGCATGTTCACCCCAGTTTGACATGTTGAATTATATGTATCCTAGTCTATAGTGATAATCCAAATCAGGAGGGTAAATTTTTAGATTATAAACCCCAATGTTTTCTAAACATAAAGACAGAAATGCAAGTCCATTCATCCCTGTAGACAATTTGGATACATATTCTGTGCAAAGACATAACAAATTAATTCCTCAAGTATCTAAATAGAACTACAATGTCATTCTGTTATAAATGATCATATCACTTCGGTTATCTAAAATTCCAAAGAAAGAAAAAAACGAGGCATTTAGACTTTAGGGTCATTTTAATAAAACTGGAGGAAGAAATTGAGGAAGTAACGACTCACAATAATACTATTGATTTCATTCAGATATTTAAAATTTTACCATCACAAAAGCTATGTTCTCCTGGAATAGGAAACTTTATATTACAGTACATTATTCATTCTAATGTCACCATAGTATGAATATAGTTAACAATTGCATGGCCTGAGAGCCTAGAGGCAATAAACTACACAGAATGAAGAGTATGTATAATATATATATATATATATATATATATATAAATTAAATTGCCAAAAGTTAAGTATTACTTTCAGCCAAGTCAAAACGAGCAAAGAGACGGTACTGCTGGAGCAGACTCATAATAACAATAACTAAAATCAAAAGTGGGTATTATAAAAACCCATAAATGACTGATGTATATGTGGATATATGATACAATTTCGTAACAACCTTATAAAGTCCCATGAACAGAGCCCCATAATTATTCAGAGTGGGGATTTACTTATAGTGTTAAGAATAATTACAATTGTATCATTACAATATGTAAATGTCAAAATATAAACCCTATAACCAGTAGCGAAGAATGAATTCCTTCGGACAGAGTTCAGTTAATACTGACCTGCAAGGAGCGAGTAAACAATTGTTAATGTTTAAGGGAGTCACGGATCTCTGCAAGGGCGAAGGAGAGCACGACGCTTACCTGCAAGAGATAAAACCCACACTCAACGAAGCGCTGAAGACAGAGAGTACGAATAACATGAATCAAGTCAAAATGATAACTGAGAAAGGCGTCGTATCTAGTAAGGGAGAAGCCCCTACTCCCTTATCAATCTGCCAAATATAACCATAGAATTATCATGAATAAAGGGTTGCATTCAAGAATCGACTAAAAACGAGAAACCTCCAGAGAACGAACAAATAGAAATTTATTTCTACGCTTGGTCAAACAACCAAAATTTCAAATCAGAGTGCCGAGGGCATAGAATCCTTACGGCGCTGGATTAACTTACTCGTAACCAATTTCACTTGAGAAGAAGATTGGGCTACGAAGCCATGAGAGCCTGCATAAAACCTTACTTCTCAGAAGGGGCATCAGAAATCTCAAAGGCTAGGTAAGAAAACCAAGCTAATCAAATTTCGGGAGAGGCAAACGAACATTCTCTGCAAACCAAATAGAGCCATTCGATATAAATATTCCAATAGCAGAAAATGATAATACAAAATCGTAGTACTGGCATGAAGAAAAGCGTGAAGCTCTCAATTAGAGATGGCTGCCGGTGAAAAAAAATAAAAATGTAGAGAGCGAAATTTTACAAACTCTGGCAAGAGATGTTACTGATGGAATGTGTTAATGCACAGGAGTAAGGCGAAGCCTGAAACGAATCACGCCAGCGTCCATGGCGTTGTCACTCACAGTCCCGAGATAAACCAAACGTAGGGGGAGGTAAAAGAACCGCCGATCGAATACCAAGCTTGATTTATAACAGTGTGCTATGAATCAAAACAACGAACCCTAATAGCTAGATGCAATCCAAGTCGTCCACCTGGCGAGATCCGCATGGTGAAGCCACGGATCAAGAAGTTAATAGGTAAGGTACCCCCTCTGTTCAAAAATTAATATGACAAGCAGCAAATTAAATGCAAATCGATCTGGCCATGAGATGGAAAATCGCTTTGGGAATGAGGTGGAACGAAGCCAGTATTACGTGGAACCAGCATCACGTGGTCACAACTGGAATGAGACCATCTATCACCCTTACGACAGGCGTTAAAAACTTAGGGTGGCTCAGCGTGGAAGACAGATGGACGTCGTCCTTCAATATATCATTGCACAAAATCCTAACTTGGAAATTACGTGGAGTTCCATTTAATACGCCCAAATTCACATAATTAAGGATAGGATGTAAAGGAGAATGAAGGATGTATACCAGACTTGCCTAGTTGGTAATTCAAATTTCGCCAAGGTTACATTATTATTAACAAAGGATAAGGTTGGATTTGTATACGTCCATGGAATTTTATTAACATGGAATTCACGTAGAACCAATCGAATTCCCCTCTATATAATTCAATTTAGAGTCCAAAGGTTATGATATAAAACAAAGATTAATATGGAAGTGGGGTGATATAATAAGAACATTATGTTATGTCGGATATAATTATAATTAATATAATTATAATTATTACAAATCAAATAAATTACAATAGGGAAAGATAAATCGGGGATGTGAATAGCAATTGAAAAGTAATGATTGTGTACCCCTGCAACGTAATGAAAGAATGCCTCATTAGCATTAACTGGAAACGATGCAACCAACCAGAATTTTTTTTTTTGTGTGAATTGGGAGGTGTAACAAATGGTATCAGAGCCCACGTTACAAAACTGGACTGGTGACATTGTGCTCAGTGTTGCTGTGTATTCACTGTATAAATTTAATTATGTGGAAAGAAAAAAAAAAAATTATTTTATTTTTTTTATTATTTCACTGATCTGTGTTGAGTGTGTACAGTGGTGCTGAAATGGAAGCAGGTGGTAAAATTTATGTTGATCTGCGTGATGAGGATAATGCACCAGATCCAAATGCGCCCATGATGGCTATGTTGCGGGAATTGCAACAAGAGCTGGCTGAGATAAAAAGCCAGAATGACAGATTGTCATTAGCTAGTGAGGAGCAGGAAAAGCTCATCAGGGAATTAACTTCGCGGAACAGCCATGAGGGCGAAGGTTCTGGAAAGAGGAAAACTGATGAGTCTGAAGATGAAGATGCAGTAAGGCATCAATACAAACAGAAAAATGAATTACAAGGGGAATTCCGGAAAATCAAGCCTCCCTCCTATGATGGGGAGAAGGAGGAGGATGCGGAAGCTTGGTTATTGAACATGATCAAGTACTTCCAGGTCTATGAATATGATAGCAATCTGAAGGCCGGATTAGTTGTTTATCAGCTACAAGGCAAGGCTACCTTGTGGTGGGAGGAGACGAAAATGGTGCATGCCATTGATGAAAAAACAGTCACCTGGGAAGATTATCAGGTTAAGTTCAAGAACCGCTACCTAAATGAATGTTACTATGATGATAAAGAAAAATAATTTCATGAACTTAGACTGGGACAACTCACTATGGATGAGTATTTTACTAAGTTTACAAATCTGTTGAGATATGTACCCTACATAAGGGAAGAGAAGGCAAAAGTTCAAAGATTTCTAAATTGCTTGCCTGTTGTATACAAAGAGAAAATCGAGTTTGAAAACCCAAAAACAATTGACGAAGCTGTTAGAAAAGCCAGATTATGTTACCAACAGTTCAAGGGAAAATATGAACAAGGGAAAAGCTGGGTAAATAAAAATGAGTTCAAAGGGAGGAAACAGAAACTAGCCTATTTGAAAAATTTTGGCAGAGACCATCAGCGGAAAAAGTTTAATAAACCCAAAGAAAGTCAAACTGCTCAGTCCCAAATAGCTTCCAAACAAATAGATGGAGACATTAAAAAGGAAGGGACAGTCAAAATGAGAGAGCCACTGAAATGTTGGGGCTGTGGAGAACCCCATTTTTTGAGGGACTGTCCGCATCGAAACATTCATATGCTCATGAGGGATCGGGAAGCGACAACAGTAAATGATATAGCCAGAAATATACCAACTATCAGCGCAGCCCTATAAAATCGGCAAGCATAACATCAAGCAACCATGGTGGAAATGGAGGGTAAGATTTCGGACCTATCTGTTACTGTTCTAATTGATCCAGGTGCTTCTTTGAGTTACATTAGTCCCAAGATTGTAGAAAAATGTAACTTAAAAACTGAAAATTTTCAACAGTCATGGCTGGTACAGCTGGCTACTGGAACTAAGAGAAACGTAACACATAAACTGCCCAGAACAGAAATCAAATTAAATGAGCTTCAAACAGAAGTAAATTTGAACATTCTGCCCTTAGGGTCATATGATCTACTGATAGGAATGGACTGGCTGGAAAAGAAGAAAGCCTTGATGAACTGTTGGGATAAGACTTTGCATTGTGTAGATGAGGAAGGGAAACCTTTTATTCTCAAAGGGAAACAAAAACCTATTTCTGTAAGACATATTTCAGCATTACAATTAAAAAGAATAGCTAGAAAAGGATACCAAGTTTATGCAATGCATGTGGAAGAAACAGAACAAAAAACTGAAGAGGAATTACTTGATGCGGTACCAGTAATAAGAGAATTCAAGGAAGTTTTCCCAAAGGAAATCCCTCATCTTCCCCCCAAAAGAGAGATTGATTTCTCAATCGATCTGGTGCCGGGAGCAACACCTGTCTCCCGAGCGCCTTACCGAATGAGTCCTCCTGAACTGATGGAACTGAAAATGCAATTGCAAGAACTGTTAGATAAAGGGTATATCAGACCGAGTGTATCTCCTTAGGGAGCACCGGTGCTGTTCGTGAAAAAGAAAGATGGAACCTTTAGGATGTGCATTGATTATCGTCAATTGAATAAGTTGACCATTAAAAACAGATACCCTTTGCCTAGAATTGATGATCTTTTTGATCAAGTGAGAGGGGCTTCAGTATTTTCAAAAATTGACTTAAGAACTGGTTATCACCAGCTTAGAATTAAAGAAGAAGACATCAGCAAAACAACCTTTCTAACCAGGTATGGTCACTACGAATTTGTAGTCCTACCTTTTGGTTTGACAAACGCCCCTGCCACATTTATGTGCCTAATGAACAGTGTGTTCAACAAGTACTTGGATAAATTTGTCCTTGTGTTCATAGATGATATCTTAGTTTACTCAAAAAGTGAGTTGGAACATAAAGAACACTTGAGGATAGTATTGCAAAATCTAAAGGAAAATCAACTATATTGCAAGTTTAGCAAATGTGAGTTTTATAAAGATAAGATCCAATACTTGGGTCATATTATTTCTGAACAAGGCCTTGCGGTTGACCTTGAAAAGATAAAGGCTATAAAAGAATGGCCTGTACCAGCTGATGTTTCAGCAGTGAGATCATTTATGGGGATTGCAGGCTATTATCGCAGATTTGTAGAAAGATTTTCTGCCATAGCACATCCCATCACACCATTACAAAGGAAAGGTGTCAAGTTTGAATGGACTGAAAAATGTCAAAACAGTTTTGACCAATTAAAACTAAAAATTACTACAGCCCCTATAATGAAAATTGCAGATCCTGATAAAGAATTTGTGGTATGTACGGATGCCTGTAGAGAAGGATTGGGAGGAGTTATTTTGCAGGAAAATTCAGTTATTGCCCATGAATCTAGGAAACTGATGATACATGAACATAATTATAGTGCCTATGATTTAGAATTAGCAACTGTTATCCATGCTTTGAAAATGTGGCGGCACTATCTTCTTGGAAAGAAATTTACATTGATGACTGATCATATTAGTCTCAAATATTTCTTTTCCCAAACTTATTTGAATGCCAGACAAGCCAGATGGTTGTCATTTTTAAGTGAATTTGATATGGAGATAAGACATATTAGAGGGAAAGAAAATAAAGTTGTTGATGCATTGAGCAGAAATGCGTGTCATAATATCACTAGTATTGGAAGTAGTGCTCAGATTGATGTAGAAGAGTTGGTGAATAAGGTAGCAAACCAAGACCCAAATTATGAAACACTTCTGGTGAAATTACAGAAAAAGGAGAAAAGTGATTTCACTCAAAACCAAAAAGGGCTGATCTGTTATAAAAACAGATTGTATATTCCCAATGTAGAGTCCTTAAAAAGGGAAATTTTGGATGAGTACCACAAACAACCATATGCAGGACATCCAGGATATCAGAAAATGTTAACAGCCGTGAAAAAGAAGTTGTTCTGGCCAGGAATGAAGAGAGATGTAGCAGAATACTTAAGTAGATGCATGGAATGTCAACTAGTCAAAGTTGAACATCAGCATCCTGCTGGCCTTTTAAACCCTTTACCGATTTCAGAATGGAAATGGGACAAAGTTTCCATGGATTTCATAACAGGGTTACCCAAAACCAAATACCGGCATGATTCTGTAATGGTAGTAGTAGACACTCTAACCAAAGCTGCTCACTTTATACCAGTGAAATCTACCTTTGGGATAGCTCAAGTAGCAAATGTGTTCCTGAAGGAGGTAGTAAGACTCCATGTGGTTCCGAAGGTTATTGTTTCTGATAGAGATGCTAAGTTTACATCAGCCTTTTGGAAAGGGTTGTTTGGAGGTATGGGCACTAAATTGAATTTTAGTACTGCTTACCACTCTCAGACCGATGGCCAAACGGAAAGAACTAATCAAATTTTGGAGGATATGCTGAGAATGTATGTGATGGATAGACCCTCAAAGTGGGAAGATTACGTGCATTTAGTTGAATTTTCCTATAATAACAACTACCAATCCTCCATCAAAATGAGTCCGCTTGAGGCACTGTATGGAAGGAAGTGTCGTACTCCTTTGAGCTGGAGTCAGCCAGAAGATAAACTAATGTTGGGACCAGATGCTTTACAAGAGATGGAAAGAATTGTCAAACAGATACAAAGAAACATCAAGACAACACAAGATCGCCAGAAGAATTATGCTGATAAGAAAAGAGTGCACCGAGAATTTAAAGTGGGGAAGCATGTGTATTTACGTATTAAACCAAAAAAGAGGACCCTGCGGGAAGTTGTGCAAAACTGGCCCCTAGATACTGTGGTCCTTTCGAAGTATTAGAAAGGGTGGGACCAGTGGCTTACAAGGTGGCCTTACCACCCCATCTTAGATTTCATGATGTATTTCATGTTTCGTTATTGAAAAGATATGTGCATGATGCTTCGCACATAGTTGATTGGAATGTTGTACAGGTGGAACCAGAAGGGGAGTTTCTGCCAGAACCGCTACAAATATTGGAGCGGGAAGAAATTGAATTGAGAAGCAGAACAGTAGCAAGAGTAAAGGTGCAGTGGAAGCACTTTACTGCTGAAGAAGCTACCTGGGAAAGAGAAGCTGAAATGATGGGAAAATATCCATTTTTATTTGCAAAATGAAATATTGGTTGAATATATACCCAGGAAGCGTGTTTGTTTTTCGGAGGGGAATATACCTTTTGATTCATGTGTTTGAATTTCAAAGTTAGACATTTGAACTTTAATCCTGAGGGATGGACCCCAGAGGATAAACATTTTGTGAATGTAATAAAAAATTTAATTGAGGAAATGAATAAAATAATGTCATGAGATTGACCAAAATGATTTATGAGATCACTTGCTAAATCCATGAGGATGGATGAGGCAAATATTTCCCCACAATCTTTCAAAAATCCTTGAAAGAAAAAATTAATTTTAAATTTAGGTGCAGGGAAAAATCTGAATTTCCCCAATGATGAGGAAAGTAGTTGGGAAAGGGTAAAAAGGCATTTGGAAAATCTGGAAAGGTATCGCTTGACTTTAAAGAATAACTAAATTGGGAAGCCTATAAATGACAGGGAAGAAAAGCATCTGCGAGATTCAGGACGCACAATTAGAAACATGCTTTGGGGAATAATAGCTTAAATAAGCTGCTCTTGTACAGATTAGAGGTTGATCTGTTTCAAGGAGAATATCTCAGCTCAGGGGTGAGTTCTGGGAGACAAAAGGGACTCTAAGGTTGGGAGGTTGGTCAATTGCATGAGTGGTATGTCTCTAAAATTATTGATGTTCTATTTCCTATAGTATGAATTGGCTACATATAAAAATTTGACTGTTTATTAGAATATCAATTCTACATTAAACAGAACTGATCATAAGGAAATAATCCATGAACTTCTGTATAGTTGTAGAATTGGAGTGGTGAAGTAGAATCCAACAGAGTCTTTAAACCAGTGATTGGTTTAAATTTGAGGATACTTATTTTTCCCCAGGAGAATTTGTGAATTTGTTTTAATCTGTTTCTGTTTCCTAGCATGATTCTAATATATATACATGAGAGAGAATTTGAGTTTCCTTTATTATATTGGAAAATAGTAAGAAATGAATTGTAACTTACACTGTGCATGAGAGAACAAATGGAGAGACTCTATAAACTGACTTCAGGGCCAACATACCATTCACATGCAATCAGAAAATTTATGGTCAAGAAAGTTGTATGTAAGCAACACATGCTATAGCAGAGGAAAGCAATTGATAATTTACAAAATACTAATCATAGACAGGTAACTTATGAAACCATTCTAATATTATAACATAGAAAGTAAATACAAAATATAGCTGAGTACATATCCAACATGCATGTTTACCCTAGTCTGACATATTAAATTTATATGTATCCTAGTCTATCGTGATAATCCAAATCAAAGAGGGTAAATTTGTAGATTATAAACCCCAATGTCCTCTAAACATAAAGACGGAAATGCAGGTGCATTCATCCCTGTACACAATTTGGATACATATTCTGTGCAAACACATAACAAATTAATTCCTCAAGTATCTGCATAGAACTACAGTGTCATTCTGTTATAAATGATCATATCTTTCTGGTTATCTAAACCTCAAAAGAAAAAAACCAGGCATTTAGACTTTAGGGTCAGTTTAATAAAATTGGAGGAAGAAATTGAGAAAGTTATACTATTGATTTCATTCAGATATGTAAATTCTACCATCACAGAAGCTATATTCTCCTGTAATAGGAAACTTTATATTACAGTACATTATTCATTCTAATGTCACCACAGTATGAATATAGTTAACAATTGCATGGCCTAAAAGCCTGGAGGCAATAAATTACACAGAATAAAGAGTATGTGTATATGGAATATATATATATATATATATATATATATATATATATATATATATATATATATATATATATATATATTAAATTACTTAAAGTTAAGTATTACTTTCAGCCATGTCAAAACGAGCAAAGAGAGGGTACTGCTGGAGTAGACTCATAATAACAATAATTGAAATCAAAAGTGGGTATTATAAAAACCCAGAAATGACTGATGTATATGCGGATATATGATACAATTTCGAAACAACCTTATAAAGTCCCATGAACAGAGCCCCATAATTATTCAGAGTGGGGATTTACTTATAGTGTTAAAAATAATTACAATTGTATCATTACAATATGTAAATGTCAAAATATAAACCCTATAACCAGTAGCGAAGAACGAATTCCTTTGGATAGAGTTCGGTTAATACCGACCTGCAAGGAGTGAGTAAACAATTGTTAATGTTTAAGGGAGTCACGGATCTCTGCAAGGGCGAAGGAGAGCATGACACTTACCTGCAAGAGATAAAACCCACACTCAACGAAGCGCTGAAGACAGAGAGTACGAATAACATGAATCAAGTGAAAATGATAACTGAGAAAAGTGTCATACCTGGTAAGGGAGAAGCCCCTACTCCCTTATCAATCTGCCACATATAACCATAGAATTATCATGAATAAAGGGTTGCATTCAAGAATCGACTAAAAAAGAGAAACCTCCAGAGAACGAACAAATAGAAATTTATTTCTACGCTTGGTCAAACAACCAAAATTTCAAATCAGAGTGCCGAGGGCATAGAATCCTTACAGCGCTGGATTAACTTACTCGTAACCAATTTCACTTGAGAAGAAGATTGGGCTACGAAGCCATGAGAGCCTGTGTAAAACCTTACTTCTGAGAAGGCGCATCAGAAATCTCAAAGGCTAGGTAAGAAAACCAAGCTAATCAAATTCCGGGAGAGGCAAACGCACATTCTCTGCAAACCAAATAGAGCCATTCGATATAAATATTCCAATAGTAGAAAACGATAATACAAAATCGTAGTACTGGCATGAAGAAAAGCATGAAGCTGTCAATCAGAGATGGCCGCCTGTGAAAAAAAATAAAAATGTAGAGAGCGAAATTTTACAAACTCTGGCAAGAGATCTTACTGACGGAATGTGTTAATGCACAGAAGTAAGGCGAAGCCTGAAACGAATCACGCCAGCATCCATGGCGTTGTCACTCACAGTCCCGAGATAAACCAAACGCATGGGGAGGTAAAAGATCTGCCGATCAAATACCAAGCTTGATTTATAACAGTGTGCTATGAATCAAAACAACAAACCCTAATAGCCAGATGCAATCCAAGTCGTCCACCTGGCGAGATCCGCATGGTGAAGCCATGGATCGAGAAGTTAATAGGTAAGGTACCCCCTCTGTTCAAAAATTAATATGACAAGCAGCAAATTAAATGCAGATCGATCTTGCCATGAGATGGAAAATTGCTTTGGGAACGAGGTGGAACGAAGCCAGTATTACGTGGAACCGACATCACTTGGTCACAACTGGAACGAGACCATCTATCACCCTTACGACGGGCATTAAAACCTTAGGGTGGCTTAGCGTGGAAGACAGATGGACGTCGTCCTTCAAATTATCATTGCACAAAATCCTAACTTGGAAATTACATGGAGTTCCATTTAATACGCCCAAATTCACATAATTAATGATAGGACATAAAGGAGAATGAAGGACGTATACCAGACTTTCCTAGTTGGTAATTCAAATTCTGCCAAGGTTATATTATTATTAACAAAGGATAAGGTTGGATTTTTATACGTCCATGGAATTTTACTAACATGGAATTCACGTAGAACCAATCGAATTCCCCTCTATATAATTCGATTTAGAGTCCAAAGGTTATGATATAAAACAAAGATTAATATGGAAGTGGGGTGATATATTAAGGACATTATGTTATGTCGGATATAATTATAATTAATATAATTATAATTATTACAAATCAAATAAATTACAATAGGGAAAGATAAAGTGGGGATGTGAATAGCAATTGAAAAGTAATGATTGTGTACCCCTGCAACGTAATGACAGAATGCCTCATTAGCATTAACTGGAAACGATGCAACCAACCAGAAAAAAATATTTTGTGTGAATTGGGAGGTGTGACATAATTGTCTCAACTTTATTCTACTGGCAAACCAAAAATTCTGCCACAAACTTTTGAATATCAGATTTAAGGCCATCCAAAAAAAAATCTTTCTTCACCCTGTGGTAAGTATTAAAAAATCTTGAGTTTCCTCCTAAAGGAGAACTGTGTAATTCCATAAGATTATTTTGTTTTAGTTGGGAATTCTTACAAAGATATAAGCAATCTTTGTACCATAAGGAATTATTTTTCCAACTAAATGTATCAGATGTACTAGGATCTTGCTGCAATGTTTGAATGAGTGTCCACAATTCTTCCTCCTTCTTCCATTCATCTCTTGCTTCGATTATCCAATTTGGTTGGATAATGGAAATGGCCCAAAGTAATGCTTCCACCTATTCATTCATTCTTGAGAGTGCATCTGCCACAACATTTAGCTTCCCTTTTTTGCATATTATTTCAAATTCATAACCCAACATCTTTGTGACCCATTTTTGCTGCTCTTCTGAAGATAGTCTTTGTTCCAAGAAGTGTTTAAGACTATAATGATCATTTTTTCCATTGAAATGTCTTCCCATTAGGTAAGTTCTCCATTTATTTAGTGCATGTTGTATTGCTAACATTTCCTTCTCATAAATAGGTTTCTATAAATACTTTCCTTTGATTGGATGACTTTCAAAAGCAATGGATTTTCCTTCTTGCATTAAAACAACACCAATTCCATTTCCTGAGGCATCACATTCCACAATAAAGGTTTTTGTGAAGTTTGGTGTAGCTAAGACTGGTGCTAGGCACATTGCCTCTTTAAGATGTTCAAAGGCCTTAGTTGCTTCAGGAGTCCATGAAAATGTATCTTTCTTCAATAATGTTGTTAGAGGTGCTACTATTCTCCCATAATTCTTAACAAACTTGCGATAATACCCTGTTAACCTGAAAAAATCCTTGCAACTGCTTTATGGTTGTGGGGACTTTCCATTCCTTAATGGCCTTAATTTTGTTAGGGTCCACCCTTGTGAGATACAATATGACCCAGATATTCCACCTCTTGTACTTCAAAGAAACATTTGGATGTTTTTGCGTATAATTGTTTCTCCTGCAATAGTTTGAATACCCTATTAACATGTTGAACTGTAATATCTCTGGCTTAAGACACCATATAAAATCTCATAAAATGAGGGTTGTTAAATAATTAAATACTATTTATTATTATATTGATATTACATGAAGAATATTATTGTAATTGTTGATTATAAGAATATTGGAAGAATTATTTCTTAATTATTTATTTATAACAATCTATATTCTTCTATGGAAATAAATTATATTTCCAAGTTGGTATATTTTATGAGTTTTAGAGATAATGAGTAATAGATTTGGAAAAGGTATGGATAAGTGATATTTTTCTCATAAGGAAAAAACAAATCTAGCTTTAAAAATAAAATCATGGGAGATTTATGGAGTGTTTTTGTGATTTAGGAAAAATCATATTTATGGATGCTTTTATGATTTAGAAAATATGGAATTATTTTATGAATTATAATAGCTAGAATTATTTTATGATTTAGAAAAATTTGGAATTCTTTTATGATTTATAAAAGCTATTCCATTTTATTAATTCTATTTATTATAAGACTATGAGAGAAATAGAAGAGGGAAATGGGAGAATACATGGAGAATGGAGTGAAGGAAGAGGAAGAGAGTATTCCAAGCATGCATCAGGAGATAAGTAACCATATTATTTGAAAACTCTTTTGTTTGCATACGGGCCATGTTGATATAATGATTGAATTTATTTGCAAGAAAAAATTCATGTCATAAAGTATTAAGATTAATTCTTGAGTAAACAACTATAAAAAAATTTCACAGAGGAATAAGTGTCTTATTCATTGAATTATGAGAATAATCCATGTGTTGTGAATTGATAAAATATTTTTATGGCTAAATAATTTTTTGAATTGTAGGAGTTATTGGAAAATAAGGTCTAAGTACGACTTTTATCTCTCAAACTGAAATAGATACAAAAAAAGTGAAAGAGGTTTTTGTAAAATAGGATTTTATGACCAAAAGCCTCTTTTATATTTTAAAAATTTGTTTCCCTTTTCTCAAAAACGGTGTCCTAAATGGATGTAAAATAATCAGGAATTAATTATTATTTAAATCTAGAAAAATGAGCTCCAAAGATTCATTTGAATCTTCTAAACCATAACACCTGTGTAAAAACTGAGAGATGTTATTTTTAATGATCCCATTAGAAACAAAAACCTCTTTTTGTTTTCCAAAAACCATTTATATTTGGATGGAAACTGTGTCTAAGTTTGATGACGAAAATAGGAAATTATTTAATATTTAAATCTGTAAAAATGGGCATCAAAGATTCATTCGAATCTTAAAAACCATGACACCTGTGACAAAAATGAGAGAGGTTATTCTTGTTAATTTTATTCCAAACAAAACCTCTTTCTTTTTTCTGAAATTCTTTTCCATATGTTCGCAATGTGCATCCAAATTGGATGACTAAAACAGGAAAAACAAAGTAAAACATAGTGCTTCCATTTCATTTTTGAATGAGATAAGAATAATTGTTTATGTACATAAGACATGATAATTATGTTGATGATTATTTACAAGGAATTAATTTATATAATTACCAAGTATATGCATTAAAATTTTTAAAGAGCAATATTGGACTCTTGAAGAGAGTATGTCCTTAGGTGTAGATGAATAATATCTAGTATATTTGATCTACTAGAAACTATTATGTGATTTTACATGCATGGGGAGTTTTAGTCATGTAAAAAGATATAAATAATTTATGTGAGGGGTAGCTGACATAAAAAATTTGCGTAAAAGGAAATTGCTTGTGTTTTTTGAGAAAGATTTGAATTCATGTTATTTTGACAGGAAATATTACAAATCTCTCTGATATGGGAAATGATAATAAAATATTGTCTATTTCATACATAATAGCTATTGAGTTATCTATATTTTGGAAAAAGAATAATTAAGGTGTTAAAAATCCTTGGAAAATAAATACATATACTTTTATGTAAGGACGCAATTATTTTCTTAGATCTTTTCAAAAAGAATAGAAGATAAAAATATATCCTCGTATGCATTATTGGAATAGATTCTTAAAGAGGAAAACTAGTAATCATATGCTTTAATAGGTAAGATTATTTAGAAAAACATATATGCTTGCATGCATGGGAAACGTATAGTTTTGGGCATTAGATTTGTAGAGAAAAGGAAGATGCAATCACATAATATTTATTGTGTTAGCCTCCTTTTGTGAAAAATAATATGTATTTTTCAAACCTAAGGGATTAGCTATGGTATTAGCTTTATTTTGGGAGAATATTATGCATAGTTAATGGTTATATCTTTTGTATGGGAGAGAAATGTCCCTTTGCATGCATGAAATAATAAGTGGTATGCGTTTGACCCCTTGTAAAGGAAATGTGTTTATTTTTCGATAAAATAATTATTTATTTTCTTTTGGAAAGAAATATTTGTTTTACATGCAAGAATAAAAAGGCTATGTTATTGCATGCAAAAAAATTATTACTAATATGTTAACTTTGTTTGAAATAAATCTCACATTGTTATACGTATAGCCAATGTGAATAGATCTTGTGTGAAAAATATGTCTTTGGAAAACAACATGTGTTCATATGCATAAGTATAGAATCTATTCTGTTAATCCCTTTGGAAAAGAAAACATAAGACTAGGCAAAAAGGAAATTGCTTGCTGGGATAGTTATCTTGAAAACTTGTTATGCATTTTCATGCACAATATTATTATATAGTATGTTATATTTCATTTGGAAATAATATGAAAGTGCATGCGAGATTTTGTTAGCAGTTGTTATAAAGATGATGCTTGATAGTGATTTATTTGTTACTAATGCATCCAAAATGATGTTAAATGAGGCATTTCATATGAACTTGGTTATGTTTTATAAATGCATAGAAATATTCGCTGAAGTGTCACAAATAGAGATTAATTATTGGTTTATTATTGTTTTATCTAATCATGATATCAAGTGTGCTGACAACAGCAATGGCAGGAAACAAGGATGACTTGAGAAAAGGAATTTTCAAGTTTAACATTGTGGAAGACAAAGAGTTGTTAGTCCATCCAGGTTTAGTAGTTCCAACTGCACGATGACCCGATGAAGGAAACAATCTGACTACAAAGACAAATATTGAGGATTCATGGGTATATGGTATCATGGTGATTGTAATAGCATATAGCTAGTTATGTTTCATTCAATATTATTTTTCTTTGTAATTTTTATGAAAATGGTGAAGGGATGGACTCCCTTTCAACCATTGATTGAGGGGTGAAAACCCTCATGAGAATTTAATAATAAAAATAAGCGTTTGTTGGTTTTCACCCTACAGGGTTTCAAGGGTATATCGGTGTCTAATGATGTGATTGTTCATTGTGTCATTTTTATGATGTTAATTTCTTTCATGATGTGATGTTTATATTTTCAATTAGGTGATGTACTAATTTATTTAAAATGATCATGGGATCGATGCATAGTCATACAAGGAAATTTAAGTTAATATGCTACAACAAAGACAATTAATGGTTGTGTGACTCGCTATGATTTTTTCTAAATATTTATTTAAGTGATAATAATGGGTATTTAACTGGTTAATGCGGAAATATATAAAGTAATTTATAAGGTTATACATTCGTAAATGTTGAAAAAAATTTCCAACTCCATGCATTTTCCTGCGAGGTTATCGGCGTATGTTACAAATGGTATCAGAGAAGAAGGTTGCAACACTGGCGCTTTTTGGGAATCGTTATGAAAAAAGGAAGTAGAGGTATGATGCTAGTGGGCATCATCTCAGGTATGATTTTAATTAAACTTGTAGTATACAAAAATTAACATGAGATGCATGTTGCATGATTAATGACTGCATGAAAGAGTAGAAAGTTATAATGTTTCTTTAAAAGTTGTGCTCATGACGTTTGAATGTGGTTTCGGATAAAAGACATTAAAACGTCTAGTGTACCTATGAACCATCCTGAGCACTCACTCTTTATAGTGCAGATTAATTACCAACCTTCACATGCATAATATTAGAACAATGATTATGCTGCATAAGAAAACAAAGAAGGGGGAAAAATGACTAAAGTTACCATGCACTTCTTAGAAATAATGAATGCATGTATGGTTGGTGTGATAACTAAATAATTTAGAAGTTGGGGTTCACCCTGAAGAGGACAATGGAATATTTTAAAAACAAAACCAATTTTTTTAACGAACTTCTTTAGTTGCCAAAAATAAGAAATGAGTGAAGTGGAACTCACATAGTGAAGTTAAAGTCAATGAAAAACTCATATTAGTATAATTGTGGGTTTTCTTTCTTCATGCAAAGCGTTAGAGGAAGGTTTGCATTCCATCTATTCAACAAAAGTGGTAAATGAGATCCAAAGTTTTGTTGTTTTAAATAATTGCATTTGTTGGAGTTTTGAATGTGATTCATCTTAACATAAACGAGTATTCATACCTTGAGATCATGTAACCCCCATGTTGATTCCAAAAAAAAAATAAAAAAATTTATGTCTATAATTAGATCCATAATTAGACACTCCATAATTAGACACTCCTATAGGGATTGTTGGTTGTGTTTTTGATAGAAATTTTGCCATTGATAATATGAATATGATTCATGATATTCTATAAATTCTAGTTTTACTATCTCTCTGATAGTCTAAACATATTTATGGAAATTTATTTCATGTCCTCTAACTAGTCCCTGAATGGCGATAGATTGTATGCTTGCAAAATCTTGGTTAGAATGTCTCATTGACCATAGATTCATGCTTTCAAATTTTTGTTATAATTCCAAGATGGATGTATATTGCATGCTTGCAAAATGTTTGTTAAAATGTCGAATAGGTTGTATATTGCATGTGTTCACACTATTTGATAAAATTCTACGGTGGTTGTAGATTGCATGACCTCAATGGTTGTTGCTTAAATGGCTGCAAGCTAATGGTAAGGAAAGAAAAAAATTGCATTTTGTGTCCTATTGTTCAATGGGACTGTTAGTTCTCTACAATATTGATGGTTTCTAAGGTGAGACGTTAAATAAATTATAATGCTATGGTCTGCAAGATATGTTAATGTCTTTTTTGTAAGTTACATCATTATTTTTATGTGGAAATTTGGAATGTATACCACCTATATTACATGTGATGAATTGTTGAAAATGTATTTTGACATATTGTGGGAGCCATGTTGAGGGTCAAGTATAGATGCATGGTGTA
Organism: Pinus albicaulis; assembly: GCA_034641835.2. Taxonomy (NCBI): domain Eukaryota; kingdom Viridiplantae; phylum Streptophyta; class Pinopsida; order Pinales; family Pinaceae; genus Pinus; species Pinus albicaulis. The sequence continues at coordinate 741,308,687 of CM076581.1, forward strand.
CATAAATGTTCCTTTTCCTTAATGATAAGATGTAGGTGGAAAATTATGTAAATTACAGTGGATTTGTAGACATTGACTATTTTTTAGACATTGAATTTTTATTGGCTTCAATGGCTATGTATGCCATGATGAGGCTGATGTAATGAGGTAATATTTATTTTATTATTGAGTTAATTAATACATTGGTTGGGGTATTCAGGGAATAAATCTATATTTAGAAGAATTCTTGTCAACTTATGAAAAGCTATTGGTGGTTAAGTGCAACATGGACCTTCCCTAAAAGTCTCCGAAAAATACCTAGGAGAAAATAATTAGGAGGAAAATATGAACATAATGGGAGAGAAAGATTGTGTTAATGAGTTAGTTTGAGATAAATAATAAGTGGGGTAAAATAAAGCGTAGTGGGAGAGAAAGGAATTCTTTAAAGAAAAAGAAGAGTATCTTTTTCGAAAAATATAAAATAAAAAGGCCTAGGAAAAAAGGTTGGTAGAACTTAAAGCAGGACGCTGCTAAAAATATATTGGGAAGAAATCACCAAGGAATCAATGAGGTTGTTGATTATAGTGGCAAGTAGACCTTAACTCGTTGGGTAACAATTGGATATAGTTCACGATTGGGTGGAATATGCTCAGTTCCTCAATAATTCCTAGAAATTAAAGATGGTTAGATGAAATTATGTCTATGTTCTGTTACTAATTTTAAAATTGTCTAAATATGTAGAATGTTACAATAGACTATAAATTGTATGTCTCAAACTTGTTGCACGTGTTATAGTTTTTCATGCATGATATATTAAATTATCTTAGCAACAATTTCAATGAAATAGGTTGTGTTTGTAGGATTTTATGAGAAAATGAACATGTAATAAATGACTTATCTATATGCATGCATAGAGGAAATTAACTGAAATATATAGGCGACTAAAATAACTCATGCTAGATAACATAATGAGTTATTGAACTTTAAATTCTTGACACACTCGAGGAAAATGGCTGGAGATTAATGCCATGAGTTTGAGTTTGAATGAAATTACAGTGGGAGAGAAATACAGTAATTTACAAAGGAAACGGTTGGAGATAAATACCATGAATTTCAATTTGATTGAAATTATTGTGGGAGAGAAATACAGTAATTTGCAAAACCATTAGTGGGAGAGAAAGACTAGCGTAACTAGTAAATAAAATACAAAATGTATTTGATAGAGTTTTTCTTATCATTTTGATGATTAAAGGGCTAAGTTCTCCTTTAGTTTTTGGTGGAATTATTATGATTTAAGTATTCTTTTAAATTTCCTAGATAAATGGTAATGAAAATTAAAGGTTAATGTTCCAACAAGAGAAGAACATCGAGGACGATATTCTCTTTAAGGGGGGGAGTTTGTAATATCCCTGGCTTAAGCCACCGTATAAACTCTCATAAAATGACGGTTGTTAAATAATTAAATACTATTTATTATTATATTGATATTACATAAAGAATATTCTTGTAATTGTTGACTATAAGAATATTGGAATAATTATTTTTTAAATTATTTTATTTATAACAATTTATACTCTTCTATGGAATTAAATTATATTTCCAAGTTGGTATATTTTATGAAATTTAGAGATAATGAGTAATAGATTTGGAAAGAGTAGGGTTAAGTGATATTTTTCTCATAAGTGAAAAACAAGTCTAACTTTAAAAATAAAAGAATGAGAGATTGATGGAGTGATTTTGTGATTCAGGAAAAAACTTATTTATGGATGCTTTATGGAATGCTTTTATGATTTAGAAAATCTGGAATGCTTTTATGATTTAGAAAAGCTGGAATTATTTTATGATTTAGAAAAAGATGGAATGTTTTTATGATTTATAAAAGCTATTCCATTTTATTAATTCTATTTATTATAAGACTATGAGAGAAATAGAAGAGGGGAATGGGAGAATACATGGAGAATGGAGCCAAGAAAGAGGAAGAGAGTATTCCAAGCATGCATCAAGTGATAAGTAACCATATTCTTTGAAAATTCTTTTGTTTGCATATGGGCCATGATGATACAATGATTGAATTTATTTGCAAGAAAAAGTTCATGTGATAAATAATTAAGATTAATTCTTGAGTAAACATCTATAAAATTTTGTTCATAGAGGAATAAGTGCCTTATTCATTTAATTATGATAATAATTCATGTGTTGTGAATTGATAAAATATTTTCATGGCTAAATAATCTTGTGAATTCCAGGAGTTATTGGAAAATAGGGTCTAAATATGACTTTGTATCTCTCAAACTGAAATAGATATGAAAAAATTTAAAGAGGTTTTTGTAAAATAGGATGTTATGACCAAAAGGCTCTTTTATATTTTAAAAATTCATTTCCCATGTCTCGAAAACCCTGTCCTAGATGGATGTAAAATAATAGGGAATTAATTATTATTTCAATCTCGAAAAAAAGCTTCAAATATTCATTTGAATCTTCCAAACCTTAACACCTGTGTAAAAACTGAGAGAGGTTATTTTTAACGAGGCCATTAGAAACAAAATCCTCTTTTTGTTTTTCAAAAATCGTTTCCATTTGGCTGGAAACTGTGTCTAAATTTAATGACGAAAATAGGAAATTATTTAATATTTAAATATGGAAAAATGGGCATCAAATATTGATTCGAATCTTAAAAACCATGAAACCTATGAAAAAAATAAGAGACGTTATTCTTATCAAGTCTATTCCAAAAAGAGCCCTCTTTTTGGTTTCTGAAATTTGTTACCATATGTTCGCAATATGCGTCCAAATTGGATGACTAAAACCTTAAAAACAGAGCAAAACATAGTGATTCCCTTTCATTTTTGAATGAGATAAGAATAATTATTTATGTACATAAGACATAATAATTATGTTGATGATTGTTTACAAGGAATTAATATATTTAATTACCAAGTATATACATTAAAAGTTTTAAAGAGAAATATTGGACTCTTGAAGAGAGTATGTGCTTAGGTGCACATGAATAATATCTAGTATATTTGATCTACTAGAAATTATTATGTGATTTTACATGCATGAGGAGTTTGAGTCGTAAAATGATATAAATAACTTATGTGAGGGGTAGCTCACATAAAACCTTTGCGTAAAAGCAAATTCTTGTGTTTTTTGAGAAGGATTTCTTATTCATGTTATTTCGAGACGAGATATTACAAATCTCTCTAATATGTAAAATGATAAGAAAATATTATCTATTTCATGCATAATAGCTATTGATTTATCTATATTTTGGAAAAAGAATAATTAATCTGTTAAAAATCCTTGGAAAATAAATACATATATTTATATGCAAGGATGCAATTATTTTTATAGATCTCTTCAAAATGAATAGAAGAGAAAAATATATCCTTGTATGCATTATTGGAATAGATTCTTGGAGAGGAAAACTAGTAATCATATGCTTTAATAGCTAAGATTATTTTGAAAAACATATATGCTTGCGTGCATGGGAAAAGTATATTTTTGGGCATTAGATTTGTAGAGAAAAGGAAGATGCAATCACATAATATTTATAGTGTTAGCCTTCTTTTGGGAAAAATAATACGTATTTTTCAAACATAAATGGATTAGCTATAGTATTAGCTTTATTTTGGGAGAATATTATGCATAGTTATTGGTTATATATTTTGGATGAGAGGGAAATGTCCCTTTGCATGCATGAAATAATAAGTGGTATGCGTTTGACCCCTTGTAAAACAAATGTGTTTATTTTTCCATAAAAAATTTATTTAGTTTCTTTTGGAAAAAAATATATGTTTTACATGTAAGAATAAAAAGGCTATGTTATTGCATGAAAAAAAATTATAACTAGTACATAAAATTTGTTTGAAATAAATCTCGCATTGTTATACGTATAGCCAATGTGAATAGCTCTTGTGTGAAAAAGATGTCTATGGAAAAGAACATGCCTTCATATGCATAAGTATAGAATCTATTATGTTAATCCCTTTGGAAAAGAAAGCACAAGACTAGGCAAAAAGGAAATTTCTTGTTGGGATAGTTATCTTGAAAACTTGTTATGCATTTTCATGCACAATATTATTATATAGTATGTTATATTTCATTTGAAAATAATATGAAAGAGCATGCGAGATTTTGTTAACGGTTGTTAGAAAGATGATGCTTGATAGTGATTTATTTGTTACTAATGCATATAAAATGATGTTAAATAAGGCATTTCATATGAACTTGGTTATGTTTTATACATGTATACAAATATTTGTTAAAGTGTCACAAATAGAGATTAATTATTGTTTTATTAGTATTTTATCTAATCATGATATCAAGTGTGCTGACAACAGCAATGGTAGGAAAGAAGGATTACTTGAGAAAAGGATTTTCAAGTTTAGCATTGTGGAAGATAAAGAGTTGGTATTGCATGTAGGCTTAGTAGTTCCAACTACACGATGACCCGTTGAAGGAAACAGTCTGACTACAAAGACAAAGATTGAGGATTCGTGGTTAAATGGTATCATGATGATTGTAATAGCTTATAACTAGTTATGTTTCATTCAAGAATATTTTTCTATGTAAATTTTATTACAATGGTCAAGGGATTGACTCCCTTATAACCATTGAGTGAGCAGTGACAACCCTCACGAGCGTTTAATAATAAAATTAAATGTTTTCTGGTTTTCACACTATGGGGTTTCCAAGGTATATCAGTGTCTAATGATGTGATTGTTTATTGCATCATTTTCATGATGTTAATTTATTTCATGATGTGATGTTTATATTAGCAATAAGGTGATGTACTAACTGATTTAATGTGATCATGGGATCAATGCATAGTTATAGAAGGAAATTTAAGTTAATATGCTACAACAAAGACAATTAATGGTTGTGTAACTCACTATGATTTTTTCTAAATATTTCTCTAAGTGATAATGATGGGTATTTAAATGGTTAATTTGGAAATATACAAAGTAATTTATGAGGTTATAGATTCGTAAATGTTGAAAAAAATTCATAACTCCATGCATTTTCCTGCGAGGTTATCGGGGTATGTTACAAATGCTATCAGAGAAAAAGGTTGTGACACTGGCACCTTTTGGGAATTGTTATGCAAAAAGGAAGTAGAGGTATGATGCTAGTGGGAATCATCTCAGGTATGATATTAATTAAACTTGTAGTATACTACAATTAACATGATATGCATGTTGCATGATTAATGACTGCATGAAAGAGTAGAAAGTTATAATGTTTCTTTAAAAGTTGTGCTCATGAAATTTGAATGTGGTTTTGGATAAAAGACATTAAAACCTCTATTGTACCTATGAACCATCCTGAGAACTCACTATTTATGGTGCATATTAATTACCAGCCTTCGCATGCATAATATTAGAAGAATGATTATGGTGCGTAAGAAAACAAAAAAGGGGGGAAAACATGACTGAAGCTACCATGCACTTCTTAGAAATAAGGAATGCATGTATGGTTGGTGTGATAACTAAATAATTTATAAGTTGGGGTTGACCCTGAAGAGGAAAATGGAATATTCTAAAAGAAAAACCAATTTTTTTAATGAAATTCTTTAGTTCTTAAAAAAAAAGAAATGAGTGAAGTGGAGCTCACATAGTGAACTTAAAGTCAATTAAAAACTCATATTAGCATAATTGTGGGCTTTCTTTCTTCATGTAGAGCGTTAGAAGAAATTTTGGATTCCATGTGTTCAACCAAAGTGGTAAATGAGATCCAAAGTTGTGTTGTTTCAAATAATTGCATTCATGAAAGTTTTGAATGTGATTCATCTTAACATAAATGGGTATTCATACCTTGAGATCATGTAACCCCCATGTTGATTCCAAAAAAAAAAAAATTATGTTTAGACTTGGATCCATAATTAGACACTCCTATAGGGATTGTTGGTTCTGTTTATGGTAGAAATTTTACCATTGATAATATGAATATGATTCATGCTATTCTATAAATTCTAGTTTTACTATATCTCATATAGTTTAAACATATTAATGGAAATTTATTTCATGTCTGCTAACTAGTCCCTAAATGGTGGTAGATTGTATGCTTGCCAAATCTTGCTTAGAATGTCTCATTGACCATAAATTGCATGCTTGCAAATTGTTGTTATAATTCCAAGATGGATGTAGATTGCATTCCTGCAAATTGTTTGTTGGAATGTCAAATAGGTTGTATATTGCATTTTTTCACACTATTTGATAAAATTCTACAGTGGTTGTAGATTGCATGACCTCAATGGTTGTTGCTTACATGGCTGCAAGCTAATGGTAAGGAAAGAAAAAAATCACATATTGTGTCCTAGTGTTCAATGGGACTGTTAGTTCTCTACAATATTGATGGTTGCTAAGGTGAGATCTTAAATAAAGTATAATGCTATGGTATGCAAGATATTTTAATGTATTTTTTCTAAGTTACATGATTATTTTTATGTGGAAATTTGCAATGTATACCACCTATATTACATGTGATGAATTGTTGAAAATTTATTTTAACAAATCATGGGACCCATGTTGAGGGTCAAGTATAGATGCATGGTGTACATAAATGTTCCTTTTCCTTAATGATAAGATGCAGGTGGAACATTATGTAAAGTACAATGGATTTGGAGACATTGACTATTTTTAGACATTTAATTTTTACTGGATTCACTGGCTATATATGCCATGATGAGGCTGATGTAACATGGTAATATTTTATTTTATTATTGAGTTAATGAGTACATTGGTTGGGGTATTCAGGGAATAAATCTATATTTATAAGACTTCTTGTCAACTTATGAAAAGATATTGGTGGTTAAGTTAAACATGGACCCTCCCTAAAAGTCTTCTAAAAATCCCTGGGAGAAAATAATAAAGAGGAAAATATTAACATAGTGGGAGATAAATACTATGTTAATGACTTAGTTGGAGATAAATACTAAGTGGGGTAAAATAAAGAATAGTGGGAGATAAAGGCATGCTTTAAAGAAAAATAAGAGTATCTTGTTCGAAAAATATAAAATAAAAAGGCCTAGGCAAAAAGGTTGGCAGACCTTAAAGCAGGACGCTGCTAAATATTTGTTGGGAAGAAATCACCAAGGAATCAATGAGTTTCTTGATTCTAGTGGCAAGTAGACTTTAACTCGTTGGGTAAGTATTGGATATAGTTCATAGTTGGGTGGAATATGCTCGGTTCCTCAAAAATTCCTAGAAATTAACTACAGTTAGATGAAATTATGTCTATGTTCTCTTGCCAATTTTAAAATTGTCTAAATATGTAGGATTCTACAATAGACTATAAATTGCATCTCCCAAAGTTGCATGTGTTATAGTTTTGCATGCATGATATATTAAATTATCTTAGCAACAATTTCAATGAAATAGGTTGTGTTTGTAGGATTTTATGAGAAAATGAACATGTAATAAATGACTTATCTATATGCATGCATAGAGGAAATTAATTGAAATATATAGGCTACTAAAATAACTCATGTTAGATAAAATAATGATTTATTGAACTTTAAATTCCTGACACACTAGAGGAAAATGGCTGGAGATTAATGCCATGAGTTCCAATTTGAATGAAATTACCATGGGAGAGAAGACAGTGATTTGCAAAGGAAATGGTTGGAGATACATACCATGAGTTTCAACTTCATTGAAATTATTGTGCGAGAGAAATACAGTAATTTTCAAAAACATTAGTGGGAGAGAAAGACTACTGTAACTACTAAATAAAATACAAAATGCACTTGATAGAGTTTTTCTTATCATTTTGATGATTAAAGGGCTAAGTTCTCCTTGAGTTTTTGGTGGAAGTATTGTGATTTAAGTATTCTTTTAAATTTCATAAATAATTGGTAATGAAAATTAAAGGTTAATGTTCCAACAAGAGAAGATCATCAAGGACGATGTTCTCTTTAAGGGGGGGAGTTTTTAATATCCATGGCTTAAGCCACCATATAAACTCTCGTAAAATGAGGGTTGTCAAATAATTAAATAATATTTATTATTAAATTGGTATTAAATGAAGAATATTCTTGTAATTGTTAATTATAAGAATATTGGAAGAATTATTTCTTAATTATTTTATTTATAACAATTTATATTCTTCTATGGAAATAAATTATATTTCCAAGTTGGTATATTTTATGAGTTTTAGAGATAATGAGTAATAGATTTGGAAAAAGTATGGATAACTGATATTTTTCTCATAAGGAAAAAAAAATCTAGCTTTAAAAATAAAAGCATGAGAGATTTATGGAGTGCTTTAGTGATTTAGAAAAAATCAGATTTATGGATGCTTTATGGAATGCTTTTATGATTTATAAAAGCTATTCCATTTTATGAATTCTATTTATTATTAGACTATGAGAGAAATAGAAGAGGGGAATGGGAGAATACATGGAGAATGGAGCCAAGGAAGAGGAAGAGAGTATTACAAGCATGCATCAAGAGATAAGTAACAATATTCTTTGAAAATTCTTTTGTTTTCATATGGGCCATGGTGATATAATGATTGAATTTATTTGCAAGAAAAAGTTCATGTGATAAAGAATTAAGACTAATTCTTCAGTAAACAGCTATAAAATTTTCTTCATAGAGGAATAAGTGTGTTATTCATTGAATTATGAGAATAATTCATGTGTTGTGAATTGATAAAATATTTTCATGGCTAAATAATTTTGTTAATTGTAGGAGTTATTGAAAAATAGGGTCCAAGTATGACTTTGTATCTCTCAAACCGAAATAGATATGAAAAAAATGAAAGAGATTTTTGTAAAACAGGATGTTATGACCAAAGCATTCTTTTATATTTTAAAAATTTGTTTCCCGTGTCTCGAAAACCGTGTCCTAAATGGATGTAAAATAACAGAGAATTAATTATTATTTAAATCTGGAAAAATGAGCTCCAAAGATTCATTTGAATATTCCAAACCATAACACCTGTGTAAAAATGGAGAGAGGTTACTTTTAGTGAGCCCATTAGAAACAAAAACCTCTTTTTGTTTTCCAAAGTTCGTTTCCATTTGGTTGGAAACCGTGTCTCAATTTGATGACGAAAAAAGGAAATTATTTTATATTTAAATCTAGAAACATGGGCGTCAAAGATTCATTCAAATATTAAAAAAAAATGACACCTGTGACAAACATGAGAGATGTTATTCTTATTATGTCTATTCCAAACAAAAACCTCTTTTTTTTTTCTGAAATTAGTTTCCATATGTTCTCAATACGCGTCCAAATTGGATGACTAAAATAGGAAAAACAGAGTAAAACATAGTGCTTCCATTTCATTTTTGAATGAGATAAAAATAATTGTTTATGTACATAAGACATAATAATTATGTTGGTGATTATTTACAAGGAACTAATTTATATAATTACCAAGTATATGCATTAAAAGTTTTACAGAGAAATATTGGACTCTCGAAGATAGTATTTTCTTAGCTGCACATGAATAATATCTAGTTTATTTGATCTACTAGAAATTATTATGTGATTTTACATGCATGAGGATCTTGAGTCATGTAACAAGATATAAATAACTTATGTGAGGGGTAGCTCACATAAAACCTTTGCGTAAAAGGAAATTTCTTGTGTTTTTTGAGAGGGATTTGTTATTCATGTTATTTCTAGAGGAAATATTACAAATCTCTCTAATATGTGAGATGATAAGAAAATATTATCTATTTCATGCATAATAGCTATTGAGTTATCTATATTTTGGAAAAATAATAATTAAGGTGTTAAAAATAATTTTAAAATAAATACATATATTTGTATGCAAGGACACAATTATTTTGTTAGATCTCTTCAAAAAGAATAGAAGAGAAAAATATATCCTTGTATGCATTATGGGAAGAGATTCTTGGAGAGGAAAACTAGTAATAATATGCTTTAATAGCTAAGATTATTTAGAAAAACATATAGGCTTGCATGCATGGGAAAAGTATAGTTTTGGGCATTAGATTTGTAGAGAAAAGGAAGATGCAATCACATAATATTTATTGTGTTAGCCTTATTTTGGAAAAAATAATATGTAGTTTGCAAACCTAAAGGAATTAGCTATGGTATTAGTCTTATTTTGGGAGAATATTCTACATAGTTATTGATTATATCTTTTGGATGAGAGGGAAATGTCCCTTTGCATGAATGAAATAATAAGTGGTATGTGTTTGACCCCTTGTAAAAGAAATGTGTTTATTTCTCCATAAAATATTTACTAAGTTTCTTTTGGAAAGAAATATATCTTTACATGCAAGAATAAAAAGGCTATGTCATTTCATGCAAAAAAAATTATAACTAGTATGTTAACTTTGTTTGAAACAAATCTCGAATTGTTATACGTATAGCTAATGTGAATAGCTCTTGTGTGAAAAAGATGTCTTTGTAAAAGAACATGCGTTCATATGCATAATTATAGAATCTATTGTGTTAATCCCTTTGGAAAAGAAAACATAAGACTAGGAGAAAAGGACATTTCTTGTGGGGATAGTTATCTTGAAAAATTGTTATGCATTTTCATGCACAATATTATTATATAGTATGATATACTTCATTTGGAAATAATATGAAAGTGCATGCGAGATTTTGTTAGCGGTTGTTAGAAAGATGATGCTTGATAGTGATTTATTTGTTACTAATGCATCAGAAATGATGTTAAATAAGGAATTTCATATGAACTTGGTTATGTTTTATACATGCATACAAATATTTGTTGAAGTGCCACAAATAGAGATGAATTATTGGTTTATTAGTATTTTATCTAATCATGATATCAAGTGTGCTGACAACAATAATGGCAGGAAACAAGGATGACTTCAGAAAAGGGTTTTTCAAGATTATGATTGTGGAAGATAAAGAGTTGTTAGTCCATGTAGGTTTAGTAGTTCCAACTTCACGATGACCCGCTGAAGGAAGCAATCTGACTACAAAGACAGAGATTGAGGATTCGTGGGTAAATGGTATCATGATGATTGTAATAGCTTATAGCTAGTTATGTTTCATTCAAGGTTATTTTTCTATGTAATTTTTATGACAATGGTCAAGGGATGGAATCCCTTATAGCCATTCATTTGTTGGAAATATTGTCATTGATGGAAATGGAGGAAGCAAAGACAGAGGCAGACAAAGAAGGCAGTAGATGCAAAGATAGGCAAATAATAGCAACAGGTAATATGTACAGCGAAGGCAGAGGCAGAGGTTGAGCAGCAATAGCAGCAGACAAGGAAAAGAGGCAGACTAAGAAGTTGAATAATGATTCACCAGTGATGTTTAAACTCTGGCCAGCAAAAAGTTTGTAAGTTAATTCACTGTATAATGAGGAAGCTGTTTCAGGATTATTGTGCATCTATCGAGTTAAAACCTGTGTGAACATATGAGTTCTGGATGAATCATAATTGATTTCTGTACAACCAAGTTGATAGTGATTCTGCATGGGATTGGAATAAATTGATGTCAGTGAAATTATTTAGTATGCCTAGCCATACCTGTAGAATAAATTAGAGGGATTGTTATTTATTGGGATAAGACTGTGAAACTATATTTACCCTGGTGCCAGAGTACACGCTTTTGTATATCTAGTGAATATTTAATGGTCGTGCGAGGAAAGACCGACCATATCAAAATTCCATTCAAATGTTGGTATGAATCCTTGTGAGAGATTATGAAGGTACGTTGAAAATTGAAGGATAGAATATAGAGGGAGGCGTTTCCATCGAAGATGGAGCTTGTCTAACAGAGGCACATAAGAAATAAAAGTGGGCAAAGTTAATTTGAAATGGTGTATTTAGGAGTAGAACCGGAACCATGAGAGCAGAACCACGAAGGAGGAATAGTGAACACAGTTTGGAGCAAACCCGGTGGGTTTGATCACACTACCCTTGCGGAATAAGTGGTAATTTAGATTTTGGAGCGATTCCAAAGGTTAGCCGACACGTGGCTCCAAGGGCTCGGGGAAAACCGCCTCCATTGCACACCATCCCGCGTTATCATTCGTGCATCTCCATTGAGCGATATCCATTGGATCAACCAAAGTGATGTGCCGTATTGTCAGCCGTCGGATTTGGATGGTCATAGGCACTAGGGCCCAGTTCTAAAATTCTATTGATCCGAACTTTTTAAAATAAGGTTTGCGGGATTATTAAAGGATGTTTGAATAAGCGAAGGAGATGAACCATGAAATATATGTGGGATCAACCATATCGTGATGGTTTAATATTTGAACAGAGGTCGTGACCATATAAGAGATATAGCATTATATGTGAGTAGGCTGACATCGTTTAATATATGTACCTGCCGAGGGTTATATGATATGGTTGAGTTATATCAAGAGCATGTTGAGATGAATTAGGGATGCGCCTTATATGAAAAGGCCCAAACCTTATATATATTTATACGGTGCGCAATATATATAAAGGCAGGGTGTAATGCATCGTGGGTGTGACGAGCAATGATTAGTCTTAAAAATTTGGCAAAGTATATATGTGGGTAGCACAGTTATATTAAAAAGACAGTCATATATATGCAGCAGTTACATTACTACAATATAGAGTGTAGAACAGGTACTTACAATTAGCAGAAAATGACAAAACCAATAGAGCCAAAGACCAGAAAATGGGCTAAGTGAAATTGGTTTTTATGTAACCGAAAAGGTGAAATGTAAATGGTTTTTAATTGATTTATATTGTTGTGATGCAAAGGCAAGTATCCTAACGAAAGGAAAAATCCCCCTGTGGCATGAAAATTTGTACATATTGTTATAAATCTAAAATGAGCAGATAAAAGGAATGAGAAGATAGAAATCAAAGAGTCATGACTGTTCACTCCAAATTCCTATTGAAATACAAACAGTCATGACAGGAACTCTATAAACAATATCAACTGGATATGCATAGAGAGGTTAGAGAGAGCAAATATAGAGAATGCAAAGTATAGAAGAGTGAGGAAGAGAATATTAAGAAAATAAGAGCAGAAAGACATGCTACAGAACAGAGCTGATATCTGAGGTAAATCAGCAAACATTCATTTTGATAAATTGAGGAAGTTGGAGCTTCCCTATCAAGTTGCAGCTTGATAGCTGTCAGTTGTAGCTGACTGAGGTTGGAGCCTCCTGTAGGTTGGTGCCTGCAGAAAATTGAAGAGAGTTGGTCCTTCCTTGCAAGTTGTAGCTTGCAGAATTGAGGTTGGAGCCTCCTGTAGGTTGGTGCCTATAGAAAAACAGTGGTGAGAGGGAGTTGGAGCTTGCCTTTGCATCACAACAATAATAAGACGTGGTTTTTTCCCTTTATGGGTTTCCACATATATCTAGTGTCTCTGTGCATGATGTTTATGTGTTGATTTGATTTATATCATCTGCTTAATACCTGCTTCTCTCATATTAAGTGTATTTTTATATTGTATTAATACTTGCTACTCACATTCTAAGATTACTCACATATTAAGTTGGACATGAAATGAAGGTGTAGATAAGGTTTAATGAAAAGTTACAAAAGTCCATGAATGTGTTAAACTGATTCACCCCCCCCCCCCTCTCAGTTTAACTAAGGGTTCAACAGTTGGTATCAGAGCGGGTTCCATTCTACCAGTCTAACAACTGAAAGGAGATCCTAGGTTCCCAAGATGGCTAGTAAAGAAGGATGCTCAACCAATAAAGCCCCTTTTTTCACTGGTGAAAATTATGCTTTCTGGAAAGTCAGAATGAGGACATACATCATGTCTCTAGGAATAGAAGTCTGGGCTGTTGTGGAATTAGGATATGCCCCAAAGGCAACTGATACAGAGAAAGAAACAAAACAAGACTTTGTGGCTAACGCAAAAGCCATGAATGCCATCTTAAATGGATTGTGTGAAGCAGAGTTTATTAAAGTAATGCACAAAGACACTGCCAAATAAATGTGGGATACTCTGGAGAACATCCATGAGGGGGACAAGAAAGTAAAGACTTCCAAACTGCAAGTCTATAGAGCCCAGTTTGGGAACTTGAAAATGAATGATGATGAAGACATTGCCAATTTCTTCCTAAAAGTTGCAGAAATTGTTAGCAATATGAAAGCGCTTGGAGAAACCATGTCATAAGGTATAATTGTGCAAAAAATTCTAAGATCTCTTCCATCCAAGTTTAATCCCAAGGTGTCTGCAATAGAAGAAACAGCTAATTGGGAGACCTTGACCATGAACCAGCTACTTGTAAATCTAACCGCTTATGAGATGATACTCCCACAGAAGAAGCCAAGTACAAGGGAGGCAGCCTTTAAAACAGAAAAGAAGAAAGAAGAAGAGGGAGACATATGCTCTTGCTCAGATGAAGAAGAGGCAAAATTTGTTAAGAAATTGGATAGAGTCTCAGGTAAATAAAAAGGTAAAATTCATTTAAAATGCTTTAACTGTGGAAGAGTTGGACACTACACTACTAAGTGTCCTCATAAGAAAGTAATGAATTAGGCTCAAGAGTCAGAGAAAAATAAATCAAAGAATTGGCAGAAAGGAAAGAAGTTCAGTAGAAAATCGTTCTATGCTCAACAAGGCAGCAGTACATCTGAAGATTCAGATGAACCCTCAAGTGAAGAAGGAACCTCTGAATTCTTATTGATGGCCATAGAAGAACTTGAATGACTCCTGCTAGAAGATGAAGGTGAAGAAGGGGAAGTCAACCTTGAGGGGGAGCTAAGAAGTGCTCTGGAGAAGATTGACAGACTCCAACTGAAGTGCAGAAAACAAAAGGACATTCTCCTCAAGTATGTACGAGAAGAATAGAATTCAGAAGTCTTAAAGCAGCTATTGATAGAGCTTGAAGAAGCCAAGAAGATAGAGGACATGTTGCTTAAGAAAATCAAGGAGAAAACTCAAGAACAAGAGAAGTTGGAAGAAGAAGTAGTATGTCTCAGGAAGAAATTAGAAAATACTCAAAGGAAAGTGGTTATAAATTCTTCTCAAACAACAAGCTCTAGTAAGTTGAGTGAAATTCCAGTAGCTCAAAGATATCCCACGATAAAAACTGGAATAGGCTATGAAGGAGAATCAAGTAAAGGCAAATAAAGGGTTGACAGAGAGATTATTTTTGTAAAAGCAAAGAAGAATGATGAAGCAGCTCAAACAATTCCTACAAAAGAAGAAACCTGTAATAAGGAAGACAGAGATTAGAAGAAACCACTAGTAAGAAAAAATGTAATAAATACTAAGACCCCTGAGTATGTAAATTTTGGAAACCATCAAAGGAGATTCTTCCCTCCTATGAGGAATGCCACCTGTTATGCTTGCCACAAGATGGGACACATTGCTGCATATTGTCATGCAAGGAGGAGTAATTCAAACCAGCAAAAGATGCAAACATTTAAGAGACTGCCTCAAGCAAACAAATGGAAGAGACAACCTTACATCAGGTATGAAAATAGTTTCTATGGTTACTGTTTTTATTGTAAGGAATTTGGTCATAAAATCATTGAGTGTAGAAAGTATGGACAATGATTGATGTTTAACACCTCAAGGAAGTTTATGAATCAAAGAAATTATGTTCATACTCATAATTCTACAAAAATTATGATCAAATGTTGTGTATGCAATCAAGTTTGACACATACCTTCCAAATTTCCTCTAAGAAGATGTAATTTATCACCTCACAAAAGATACCAAACAAAAGGGTGCCTCCAATGGATAAAGAAGGTGAATAAATGTGACTTGGCTCTAACTGCTCAAGATTTGAAAAGTCAATGGTATTTGGACATTGGCTGCTCTAAACACATGACAGGAGACAGAAGAAAGTTTATAACTCTTGATGAAAAGAAATATGGCAATGTTACTTTTGGCAATGATAAATCAGGTGAAATCAAGGGAAAGGGCTCAATCAACATAGATAATGGCAGAGGAAAGGCCTAAGATGTACTATTTGTAGATGGGTTGAAAGAAAATTTGCTAAGTGTCAGTTAGATGTGTGACAAAGGATGTGAAGTTCTTTTTAGAGCAGAAGACTGTGAAGTCAGATCAAGGACCACAGGTAATACTCTGCTCAAAGGAGTTCGAGCAGAGAGTAATAATTACATTGTGAAAGAGGAAGATGAAGCATGTCATCTTAGAAAACTAGAAGAGTCATGGTTATGGCATAAAAGATTGGGATATCTCAGCTTTGATCACATAATCAGACTAAGCAAGAAGAAAGTTGTTATAGACATGCCAGAAATAAAGAAGCCTTCTAATACCATATGCAAATCATGTAAATTAGGCAAACAGACTCGCACATCCTTCCAGGCCAAAGATGAGTTATCAACAAGAAGAACTCTACAACTTGTGCACATGGACCTATGCGGACCTGCAAGAACTAAAACAACAAGTGGAGAATCCTACTTCATGATGATAATAAATGATTTCTCCAGAATGACATGGGCTGCATTTCTCAAGAATAAATCGAAAGCTCTGGAAAAATTCAAAATATTCAAAGCTTTAGTATAAAATCAGATAGGATGCAAGCTCAAATGCATCAGATCAGACAGAGGAGGTGAATTCACAGATTATGACTTTGCTGACCTATGCAATGAACGTGGGATAAAGCAACAATTTAGTATTGCAGGAACACCTCAGTAAAATGGAGTAGCAGAGAGACAAAACAGGTCTGTACAGTAAATAGCCAGAGCCATGATGCATGAAATTAATATTGCTCAGACCTTCTGGGCAGAAGCAGTGCACACAACAGTACATATCCTTAATAAAGCTCACTTAAGACCAAGCAGTGATAAGACTCCCTATGAACTATGGCATGGAAAGCCAGCTTCAATCAAACATTTTAGAATCTTTGGAAGCAAGTGTTACATAAAGAATAATGATGAAAATATTGGAAAATTTGATGCAAGAGCAGATGAAGGGATATTTCTAGGATATGCATCCAAAAGTAAAGGGTACAGGTGCTACAACAAGACTCTTCAAAAAATAGTAGAAATCATTGATGTGAGATTTGATGAAGAACTTCCAAACAATACAAGAGATACAGACTTCTGCAGTCCATCGGACAACCATGAAGAAGAAAACCAAGATGATGAGTAAACAAGCAAGACAACAGATGATACAAAGCTGAGTTCTAAAGCTCCCTCACGATATACTCAGAAGAACCATCTTGAAGATCAAATCATTGGAGACAAGAGAGTAGGGGTCCAAACAAGAAGGCAGCTAACAGAACAAACTGAAGAAGTATACATAGCCATGTTGTCACAAATAGAGCCAAAGAAATTCGAAGGAGCCAACAAGGACAAGTTTTGGGTAAATGCTATGAATGAATAATTGGACCAAATTGAGAAAAACAATACATGGGAATTAGTTCCTAGACCCACTGAGAAAAATGTCATAGGCTCAAAATGGGTATTCAAAAAAAAAAAAGAATGAGCAAGGACAAGTAATCAGGAATAAAGCCAAACTGGTCTGCAAAGGATATTCACAAATCGAAGGACTTGATTATGTTGAAACATTTTCCCCTCTAGCTAGAATGGAAGCCATCAGAATGTTTCTGGCCTTTGCGTGCTACCAAAACTTCAAAGTATATCAAATGGATGTAAAATATGCATTTCTGAATGGAGACTTAGAAGAAGAAGTCTACATGGAACAACCAGAAGGCTTCTCATTGATAGACAAAGAAGACTATGTGTGCAGACTGAAGAAGGCTTTATATGGACTGAAACAGGCTCCTCATGCTTGGTACTCAAGACTGGATAAATATTTGCAAAAGCAAGGCTTTAAGAGAGGTGGATTAGACAACAGTCTATACATAAAGGCCCATGAAAATGAACTCTTTATTGTTGTGGTATATGTTGATGACATTAGTTTGGAAGCAACAAAGAAGAACTAGCAAAAGGGTTTGTTGATGAGATGAAAATAGAGTTTGAGATGTCTATGATTGGAGAGCTCAGTTTCTACTTAGGACTTCAAATTCAGCAAAAGAACATAGGGACATTCATCTCACAGGAAAAATACTTGAAAGAAATGTTGAAAAAGTTCAAAATGGAGGACTGCAAACCTGTGTAACCTCCCATGATCACGGGATGCAAGCTGTGTGCTGATGATGGGTCTGCTGATATAGATCAAGAACTCTACAGATCCATCATAGGATGTCTGTTGTATTTGACTACATCAAGACCAAACATCATGCTAGCAGTAGGACTAGTGGCTATATATCAAGCAACTCTTAAACAAAACCATCTTCTGGCAGTCAAAAGAATATTCAGATATCTACAAGGAATAACACAGTATGGACTTTGGTATCCTAAAGGAAAAATCTTCACTTTGATAGCATACACAGATGCGGATTGGGCTAGCTATGTGGATGACAGGAAAATTACAAGTGGAGGTGCATTCTGTCTAGGATAAAGTCTGGTGGCATGGTTAAGCAAGAAACAAACATCTATCTCTTTATCTACAGCAGAAGCAGAATATATAGCAGCAGCAGCATGTTGTACACAAGTCATGTCGATGAAGCAAACTCCTCAAGACATGAAGGTAAGCATTGATGAACCTATCTCAATCAAATGTGATAATACAAGTGCTATAAGTATATCTAAAAACCCTGTGCTTCACTCTAAAACTAAACATATCCCAATAAATTATCATTTTCTTTGAGAACAAGTGGCTCAGAAGATAGTAAAATTGGAGTATGTGCCAAAAAAAGAATAGACAGCAGACATATTTACCAAACCGCTTGCCAGAGAACCATTTGAATATTTGAGAGATATACTAGGGGTAGTATTTGTAGATGCTACTCTCTAATATGAAGAGAAAGCACAGTTTTAGGGGGAGAATAGAAATGAGAATATCATTCTCAGGGGGAGATCAACCAGCAAGGAAAGCATGAAAACAAGTCCTCAGGATCAAAAGGATTATGGCAATAATACATTCAGTAAAAAGGACTCAATAAAAGGGAAAAAGGGTCAGTGGTGTAGTGGAAGAGTGGTGAACCTGACATGAACTGAACACAGAAGAATAGTGAACCTGACGTGTTTCTAATCCAAAAGTTGGAGCAACAGCGTACAAATTCAAAAAATTTCAGAAAGAGGAAATGCACGAAATATTGAAAAACAATAAAATCACATAATCAAAGAATAAGATCTACACTAAGAATTCAAACCCCTTGCCATTGATGTAAAAGGGGGAGGAAGAGAAAGCAACAGAAGAAAGGATCCTAACAGACAAACAGAGGAAGTGTATTGCCATCAATGCCAAAGGGGGAGACTGTTGGAAATA
Organism: Pinus albicaulis; assembly: GCA_034641835.2. Taxonomy (NCBI): domain Eukaryota; kingdom Viridiplantae; phylum Streptophyta; class Pinopsida; order Pinales; family Pinaceae; genus Pinus; species Pinus albicaulis. The sequence goes on from CM076581.1 coordinate 741,327,883, forward strand.
TTGTCATTGATGGCATTGGAGGCGGAAAATACATAGACAGAAAAATAAGGCAGCAGATGCAAAGATAGGCGAATAACAACAGTAGGTAATATGTATAGCAAAGGCAGAGGCAGAGGTCGAGCAGCAGTAGCAGCAGACAAGGAAAAGAGGCAGACTAGGAAGTTGAATAATGATTCACCAGTGATGTTTAAACTCTGGTCAGTAGAAAGTTTGTAATTTAATTCACTGTATAATGAGGAAGCTATTTCAGGATTATTGTGCATATATTGAGTTAAACCCTGTGTGAACATATGAGTTCTGGATGAATGATAGTTGATTTCTATACAACCAAGTTGATAGTGATTCTACATGGGATTGGAATAAATTGATGTTAGTGAAATTATTTAGTATGCCTAGCCATACCTATAGAAGCAATTAGAGGGATTTTTATTTATTGGGATAAGACTTTGAAACTATATTTACCCTGGTGGCACAATACACACTTTTGAATATCTAGTGAATATTTAATGGTCATGCAAGGAAAGACCGACCATATCAGAATTCCATTCAAATGTTGGTATGAATCCTCGTGAGGGATTATCAAGGTCTGTTGAAAATTGAAGGAGACAATATAGAGGGAGGCATTTCCGTTGAAGATGGAGGTTGTATAACAAAGGCACAAAAGAGCTACAAGTGGGTAGAGTTAAGTCGAAATGGTGTATTGAGGAGTAGAACCGGAACCGTGAGAGCGAAACCGCGAAGGAGGAATAGTGAACGCGGTTTGGAGCAAACCCGACAGGTTTGATCGTACCGCCCTTGCGGTATAAGCGGTAATTCAGATTTTGGAGCAATTCCATAGGTTAGCCAACACATGGCTCGAAGGGGTCGGGAAAATCCGCCTCCATTGTGTGCCATCGCGCGTTATCATTCGCGCATATCCACCGAGCGATATCCGTTGGATCAACCAAAGTGATGCGTCGTATTGTCAGCCGTCGGATTTAGATGGTCGTAGGCGCTAGGGTCCAGTTCTAAAATTATATTGATCAGAAATTTTTAAACTAATGTTTGCGGGATTATTAAATGATGTTTGAATAAGCGAAGGGGATGAACCATGAAATATATGTGGGATCAACCAGATCGTGATGGTTTAATATTTGAACGGAGGTCATGACCATATAAGAGATATAACATTATATGTGAGTAGGCTAACATCATTTAATATATGTACCTGCCGAGGGTTATATGATATGGTTGAGTTATATCAAGAGCACGCTGAGATGAATTAGGGATGCACCTTATATGTAAAGGCCCAAACCATATATATATTTATACGGTGCGCAATATATATAAAGGCAGGGTGTAATGCATCGTGGGCACGATGAGCAATGATTAGTCTTAAACCTTTGGTAAAGTATATATGTGGGTAGCGCAGTTATATTAAAAATAAAATCATATATATGTAGCGGTTACATTACTGCAATAGAGAGTGCAGAACAGGTACTTACAATCAACATAAAATGACAAAACCAGAAGAGCGAAAGACCAGAAAATGGGCTAACTGAAATTGGTTTTTATGTAACCAAAAAGGTGAAAAGTAAATGGATTTTAATTGATTTATATTTTTGTGATGCAAAGGCAAGTATCCTAAGGAAAGGAAAAATCCCACTGTGGCATGAAAATTTGTACATATTGTTATAAATCTAAAATGAGCAGTTAAAAGGAATGAGAAGAGAGAAGTCAAAGAGTCATGACTGTTCACTCCAAATTCCTATTGAAATACAAACAGTCATGAGAGGAACTCTATAAGTAATATCAACTGGATATGCATAGAGAGGTTAGAGAGAGAAAATATAGAGAATGTAGAGTATAGAAGAGTGAGGAAGATAAGATTAAGAAAAGAAGAGTAGAAAGAGATGCTACAGAACAGAGCTGATATCTGAGGTAAATCAGCAAACATTCAGTTTGATAAATTGAGGTAGTTGGAGCTTCCCTATCAAGTTACAGCTTGATAGCTGTCATTTGTAGCTGACTGAGGTTGGAGCCTCCTGTAGGTTGGTGCCTGTAGAAAATTGAAGAGAGTTGGTGCTTCCTTGCAGGTTGGAGCTTGCAAAATTGAGGTTGGAGCCTCTAGAAAAATAGTGGTGAGAGGGAGTTGGAGCTTTCCTTTGCATCACAACAATAATAAGATGTGGTTTTCTCCCTTTATGGATTTCTACATATATCTGGTGTCTCTGTGCATGATATTTATGTGTTGATTTTATTTATATCATCTGCTTAATACCTGCTGCTCTCATATTAAGTCTATTGTTATATCGTATTAATACTTGCTTCTCACATTCTAAGATTACTCACATATTAAGTTGGACATGAAATGAAGGTGTAAATAAGGTTTAATGAAAAGTTACAAAAGTCCTTGAATGTGTTAAACTGATTCACGCCCCTCCCCCCTCTCAGTTTAACTAAGGGTTCAACAATGACGGGTGACAACCCTCACAAGCGTTTAATAATAAAATTAAATGTTTGTTGGTTTTCACCCTACAAAGTTTCGAGGGTATATCGGTGTCTAATGATGTCATTTTTATGATGTTAATTTCTTTCATGATGTGATGTTTATATTATCAATTAGGTGATATACTAATTGATTTAAAATTATCATGGGATTGATGCATAGTTATAGAGGGAAATTTAAGTTAATATGCTACAACCAAGCCAATTAATGGTTGTGTAAGTCACTATGATTTTTTCTAAATATTTCTCTAAGTGATGATGATGGGTATTTACATGGTTAATGTGGAAATATATAAAGTAATTTATAAGGTTACACATTTGTAAATTTTGAAAAAAATTCCTAACTCCATGCATTTTCCTGTGAGGTTACCGGGGTATGTTACATGAACATGATCTTTCCAAGACCTAATGTAGACTAGTATATCATCAAAAAATACTAGCACAAATTTTCTAGGGAAGGGTTTGAAAATGGAATTCATCAAGCCTTGAAATGTAGAAGGTGCATTGGTAAGGCCAAAAGGCATGACCAAAAATTCATAATGACCCTCATGAGTTCGAAATGTTGTTTTTGGAATATCTTCAGTCTTCATTCTAATTTGATGATATCCTGAACGAAGATCCAACTTTGTAAAATAAATTGCTCCATGTAATTCATCCAATAATTCATCAATCACAGGAATGGGAAATTTGTCTTTAATGGTGAGCTTATTGAGCTCCCTATAATCCGGACACATTCGCCATGATCCATCCTTCTTGTGTACCAAAACTACAGGAGCAGAGAAAGAACTTTGACTAAGTTGAATTATACTCGCCTCTAACATTTCTGCAATCATACGTTCAATTTCGCTCTTTTGGAAGTAAGGATATCTATAAGGCCTGATGTTTGGAGGAACACTTCCTGGAATCAAATGAATAGAATTATCATGATCACGAATAGGTGGGAGTCCTTTGGGAGTTTCAAACACCTTGGAATGATTGTCCAAGACTTGTTGGAGATCTGCAGAAATAGATGATTTTGATGTCGGAACTTCTAGTGAGCATAATTGTGCAATTACGCCTCGTTGTTCTTCCTTTAGAAGATTTGTCATGAAATTAGAGCTTATTATCCTTCCCGGATTCCCTTCAATACCCCGTAATTCGACTTCCTTTCCTTCTGAAAAAAATTTCAAGAAAAGTTCTTGAAAATTAAAAGCTACCGTCCCCAAAGATTGTAACCATTGTACTCCTAGTACGACATCAACACCTCCCATAGGAATGGAAAGCATTGGACTAGTCAATACATATTCCCCCATGGTTAGCTTGATATTATGGCATTTTCCAGAGCAATTTATAGTTCCTCCATTTGCAATCATCACTTGACATTCTGGTGCTGGGTATAGGAAACAATTTAATTCCTTGGCTACTTTACAATGAATAAAATTATGGGTGCTACCTGAATCAATCAACACTATTACCCTTTTCTTCTTGATCTGTCCTACTATCTTGAGAGTTTGAGGAGTGGTAATTCCGGCCAATGCATTACATGATATGGTCGGATTCATTTCTTCCTCTTCTATGGCTGGTTCCTAGTGTATATCCTCTTCTTTTTCATTTTCTTCTTCTTCTTCACAATCTATGTAAAATAATTTCTTTTCAGCACACTTATGACCTTTAGTGTATTTGCTATCACAACTGTAGCAAAGCCCTTTTTCTTTTTTTTCTTCCAATTGTTGTGGTGTCAACCTTGTAGGTTGTGGAAATCTAGGCGTAGCAACACTTCCTTCTTTATAGAAGTGAGTGGTAGGCTTCCTTGTCGCCATAATTTTACATTCAATTTTTCTTGCCAACCTGAATGCCTTCTCCAATGAATCAGGTTCCAAAAAGCGAACTTCATGTTGGATGTTATCCTTTAAAGTACCTATGAAGAGATCAATCCTGTGTTCCTCTGTAATATCAATTACCCTTATATTCAATTTTTGGAAGTCCTCAATGTGCTCCCCCACTAAACCTTTTTTTTTGAGATTTATCAATTATCTAAAGAAGGTGTTGCTCTTTGAATCCTCATAATGTGCTATCATTTCCTCCATAAAAATTGACCAAGTGACAATTTTTTTACGGGAGAAAATCCATCGATAGCATACAAATGTATTTTTTTCTAGATGTAAAGTTGCAATGCGTACCTTTTGTGTGTTTTGCACATTATTGAGATCAAAATATTGCTCCATCTGTAGTATCCATGTTACGGGATCCTCGCCATCGAACTTCCTCATATCCATCTTTGGAATATGGTGGTTCTTCCTGCCAATATTAGAGTTTATGAAATCATGCTTATCATTTATTTTGTTCTCATCATTAGTTTCCTCTACTATCTTTTGACCATTAGGAAACATTTGTTGTGTCAACATTGTCAAACCTTCCATGTCTACTTTTAGATCATTCTTCATGTTTTCCATTTTAGCTTCCATGTCATCCATCATAGCTTCCATGCCAACTTCCATGCCATCCATCTTAACTTCCAAACCATTCATCTTAGCTTCCATGCCTTTCTTCAAACCATCCACTTCAATTTTTGTTGCTCTTTTCGATAGCAAAATTCGGTGCACTTTCTCATGGACTTTTGATATCTCATGTTGCATTTCTTCGTCTTCATGAGTCATAGTAGAGACTTCTGAAGGCTTAATGGTCGTTGAGATGTTTTTAGGAGGAATTTTAGAACCCAATAATGATAGCTATGCTCAATAGGCCTTTGGAATCAACTATAACTGATTTTTCAAACAACATTTATGCAATTTGAAAAAAAATACACACCTTTTTCTTGATTTTGAGCAACTCGATATTGAAACTGAATTATCTCTGTGATTTTGGATCTTCAATATCTAAAATCTGGCCATGAATTCACCCTCTAAATCTTCTTTTGAATGCCACAGGTTTGACCTGATTTGGATTCTTCAAGGAAAAGTTATTTCCAATCTCCCACAATGACCCAATTATGGACTAGTTCAATATAGCGCAATTATATGACTTGACGCATGTCACTATTTCCTCCTTTGGATCTAAAATTGATAGACACAAAACTACATTCCGTTTACTTGCGGCCACTTTTTACATCATTCCAATCTGATGCTCAGAGAGAGAGTTATGAAGGGTTTCCCACGATAACATCTTTGAGATGAAATTCGGGAGCTTGAAAAAGACCTAACTTCCACAGATCATATCTCCGAAAATATTGCGAATCAAGCTCTAAAAATTTGCGATGATGTTCCTTAGCATTTTAGCTTCGTTCTCTAAAAATTTTAGGTTTTGAACCTTCGTAGCAAAAATTTATAGAGAAAATTCCGCGATCACATGTTTAAGTGAAATTTAGGAGCCTGCAAAAAACCTTACCTTCCACAGATCATATCTCTAAAAATGTTCCAAACAAAGCTCTAAAATTCTGCAACAATGTTCCTTAGGATTTTGTCTTCGCACCCTAAAAATTTCATCTTCTTAACCTTTGCAGAAAAAAAGTTATAGGAAAAAATCCACAATGACCTGTTTTGAGCAACAAAACCCTAGAATCTAAAGCTATGATACCAAATGCTGTGAAACCAGCTCTAGAAATAGAATAAAAGAGATATCAACGCCTTATAAATAAGCCACTTCGAAGGGGAAACCTCCAACACATTACATGAATGAACAATTCTTGGATGATTCAAATTACAAAACCTCCTTTCTATATATAGGAGTCCATAGGGCCACAATGTAATCCTAGTGGGGCCATAATGTAATCCTAGCCGACCTAACAATAATAATTTAAAGGCACAATAATAACAATATGGGGGTTACAAGTGTACAATAATAACAATAATGGGGTTACACTAACAACAATGAGGGATTATACTAGTAATATAGGGACCTAACAGGTACCTTACAGGAAACTAATAATTCTTCTATATATCTATCTAGTATTACTTGATAATTAAGTAAATTCTATTAGAGAACTAGCACTAAAGAAATAAAACAGTATATTTAAACCAAAATCTATGCTATATTAAAATGAGTACTATGAATTGTTAATTCATAGTACTCTTATGATGAAATTCTACCATACAACTCTTTACATTGAAATACTGTTAAATAAGAAAATTCATGAATGAATATTAAAAGACAGAAAAATAATTAATTTTGTTATGAAGATATATATATAATGTGAAATTATAAGTTGAAAGATAATTCCATTCCGGAGTTAAGATGAAGAGCAATTTCTGCCTCCATCTCACATAGACTCACTTAACTCTGCAAATTTCCTATGTATTGGGAATTCAAAATAGAAAAAATTGAAGATTTAATAAACAATATGCATGGTTACATTGAAAGAGAAACTTGTAGAAGGATTGTGCGATAACATAGAGTCCATAGCTTGCTACTGACAGTAGTAAAATTCCTTCTAAGCCTAGAGTCTTTCCGATTTACCGAAAGGACTACCTGAGGAAGCCGAGACAAGCTAAACACTGTTAGGAAATAGATTACGTTTTCACTAAGGCAGAACTATTGCTTACCAAAACATCACATCTGGAACATAATGTAGTCAGCCATTCGATTTTGGTCACAAACATTAATGTTTGTGAGTAGCTAACATAACAGTGTAAAATAGAAGGCAAGAACCTACAAAATTTATGAAGAATTATAATAAAAAGCTACGCAGGCTTAGGAATGAGATACCTGTGAGAATTGCGGAAGTAGTTCTGCCGCACAAAGCCATTTCCCTTCAGCCTCTCGACATCATGACATCGTTCAGAGAAAATGATTTTCGAAGAGACCACTGTAACTCGGCAAACATTGAAACTAAAAGGAAATTCTTCAACCAAAAACAAAATTATTTATACAAACTAAACCCTAAATTGGAATTCAACCAACACATCCACGTGTCGGTAGATCTGGGGACTTCCCATGGATTTATACGTCGGAAACTAGATGAAGGAAGCCATGTGAAATTGTACAAATATATTAGTGCCCATGGGATCCTGAGAGATTAAAATCTAGGGTTGGCATACTGCCATATGACATAGTCATTTCAAAAATTAATAAATGGATAACTATGAACTCTCTTAACTATTAACTTTGTATAGTATTTGTTAGCATAATTAATAAACCCATGTAGTGAGTACCAGTGTATTTGTACTTAAAGTTCAATAGCATATAAAGTAATATTATATAGATATGATTCATGGACAGTGAAATTCATATGATACTAAATGATTCGTAAGAGTTCAAATTGAATGTAAATACGTATAATGGTAATCTGGAAATACATAATCCCGCTCACAGTTCATAAGAAATTTTCATAAGTGAATTGTTGGTGGCCAATGAAAGTGTAATGTAATACATTATGTTCATAAGACATTAGTTGTAGTCACATATAATTATGTTCACGACCTGGTGAAATATATATATTAAGCTGGGGAATGGTTGAAAATTAACGAAGAGTTAGGCAATTATGTACAGTGGGGTATAGACATATGTCTTACTATATATAATTGGAAATAGAAGAACTTAATCATAGCATGCTCTATATAAATATATAAGGCTAAACCTTAAGCCAACATGGATAGTAAACATTATAAATGGTTCTCATACCCTGTCTATTGTGAAAAGTAATGAAAGGTGGGTATGGGATTAAAGAGTAGATATAGGTTGAATTTGTGCATATGTAATTGAGAACCTTTGAGAAGAATTGATTCAAAGTGGTTTTGATTTCATTCCAATGCATATATGGTAATTATTAAAACTAAAGCCGAATACGATATATGGTGAGTACATAGGTAATTATGGATTAATTTCAATAAAGTGAGAAATTGTAATTGTTACATATAACAACTACAAGTGTGTTATTGTGACACTTAATTCTAAGAGCTAGTGGGTTAGGAATGTATCCTAACAGTACCACCTCACTAAGTTACTATAAGGTATGCAGAAGATCAAACTGTTAGAGGATTAGGCTTGAAAGAAATAAGTTGAATAAAAGTATAAGTTGTTACATGTATAATCATGGTAATAAAATTAGTGTTAGCACTATATTTGGGAATTTTTTTTTTTTGACAAATTGGAGATGTTACATGAGTTTTACATTTCCAGCAATACGTGGCAAGCCATGGCCATGGCTCTTTGACATGACTGTGTTCGACATGATTGAATTCAAGAAAAATTACCTCATACCTATTTTATTTATTTTTCTCATACCCTTTCTAGCACCTCCAATGGCCTTCCTACCATATGTTGAAGACAATCTTTTCTACAACATATATTTTCTGCCAAAAGTTGAATTTATTTCTCTTCATCTTTTTTTTTTTTTTGCATTTTATATTTCTCAAAAACACACAACTTTCAAAAAACTAATATATATGCCATAATTTAAGTAGTATGGTAGTCATAATATATGTAATGAAAAAAATTCCCCACTATTTAGTGCCTTCTACCGAAAATTACTTTACATACAAATTACACAAAAATTATATATGAATACAAGGAAATTAGAGATGTATACAAATATAAACTCATATAAAACCACCAAGTTCTTATTTAAGTTTAGAGATGACACTTTTAGTATTGATGTATGAATAATGATCACAAGAAATTTGTAGAAGTTCAAGAACCAAAATACGTTCCTTTAGAAAATCTAAGAAATTCCAAGATTGATGCTACAGAAGATGCCTAAAAGCCCCATTAGAAGGATAAGTTATATTTATATTTCACTTAGTGAGGATTTTTTATTCTTGAAATTGATAATCACAAGCCAAACTAGAGGTTTTTTTCCAAATAAAAGCTTTTTTACTACAAATACTAGATAATTCTCATTTTTATTCTAAAAACGAAGATATTTCATTTTACAAATGTTTAGTTCTAATGTTAGCACTCCATACCTATACACAACTAAGGAAATAGTATTTGAAATGGATACAAAGGGATGTTAACTTTAGGTCCTCGAAAATGTATATTTGAGTTTTCCTAGATTGTTATGTTGATGAGGAAGAGTCTTATCTTATGCATCGAGACATTAGTGAATTTTTTTTTGGAAGTTCATAACTATACAAAAAAATGGAGAGAAAATAAATAGATGCTAAAAAATATTGTTCTTGATACTTCAAAGTTGCATACATGTGCATCGGAAGAAAAGTATGGTACACCTCAAAAATACATTTATTCTTAAACTTTAAAATTACACACAGGTCACATTATTCTCCATGGATCAAATAGATCATGACTGGATTATTGTGTTTGTGCCAAAAGGATAGCTATACCATTATCTTTCATTCCAACTCAAGCACAAATGTAGTGCAAACAACAACATATATTTATATACACTTCTTTTTCACTAGCATTGATCTTCATAAATTATTAGAAATTTAATAAAAAGACACTTCAAAAGCTATAATTATAACCATCATGATTATCAAGACAATGTTACCCCTATATCATTCATTGCATAAGTGTAATGGTGTCTGGAAGAAATATAGTAATCACTAGGTATCCTTCTTGCATTATCAGAAATGCACTTCCAACAAAAATACTAGATCAGTAACCTTGGGGACATTGAAATCTTGATATTTTTCCTTTCGGCAGAAGAACAAAGGAATCCAGTGCATTCTATAATTCCTTCTAACAAAAATAAAAGCACAATTTCAAAAATAATTTTGCATTGCAAAAGAAATCTAATTCATGCAAGATTTACTTATATCACAAACAAAAAATGCATTGGCAACAATAACATTCCAAGATAAACAAAATTTAACAGATTATAACCTTCCTTTTAGCATAACGACAAACAAATTTCTAATACCAACATTGCATTATGAAGGAAAGATAGTGTGTGATAGCTTTCCTTATAGAACAAGTAGAATCTTGTTTCAAATAAAAACGTTTAACCTCAAATGAAAGATAAAAATCAATACTATTGCTTCTACAATCATAAGCATATTCCTAGAAGAAACATTACATGATCAAATAAATCTAGGACATTCTAGATTTCCTTCTAGCACAAACACAAGCACATTGGCAACAACAAAATTATAAGGCAAACAAAATACACCACATGTTAAATTTCATTCAAGTATAAATAGTATCATTTTACTCAAAAAAACATTGCAAAGTAAAATAAGTCTTACGAGTTTCTTTTAGCACAAACACAATCACATTGTCAAAAACAACATTATAGGGTGGAAGATAACTAGCTGACACATTATTTACTTCTAGCACAAATACAAGCACATTTCAAACAATCTCATTCTGGGGAAAACAAAATCCAATGCATGATATATTTCCTTCTGGCATAAACAAAAGTACATTTCCAACAATATTGCATTGCGAAAGAAATCTAGTGAAAGTTATATTTCATTCTAGCTCAAATATGAGCATGTTGCCAAAAATAATATTACATTACAAAATAAATCTATTTCATGCTAGATTTTAGTCTAGTACGAACACAAGCATGCTTCTAACACGGATATTGTATTGGAAAATAAAGTTATTGCACGTTAGAATTCCTTCCACCATACACAAAAATATTTCCAACATCAATATTATAGGGTAAACGAAATATAACTCATGTTAAATTTTATTCTATCACAAACATAAGCATATTTTCAATAACAATATTACAAGGTCAATTAGATCTAACATGATATTTGCACTTATATCTCAAAGACAAGCATGCCACCAATAAAAACATTTCAAGGTGAATGAAATCTAACATATGCTAGATTTGTTTGTCTCGCAAACACAAGCACATAAAAATATTTTAGGGTGAAAGAAAAATGTCCTATATTAGATTTGATTCTAGCACAAACAAGAATATTGTCAAAAACACCATTGCAAGACAAAATAAATCTGGTGTGTGGTAGATTTCATTCTAGCAAAAACAAAAATCCATAACATTGAAGGGTTAAAGAATCTAGTGAATGATAGATTTTGTTATACCATGAACATGAAAATATTACCAACAACATTCTAGGGCATAAGAAATCTAGCACATGCTAGATTTCCCTTTAGCATAATCAAAGGCACATTGTCAATAGCACAAACAATTGAATTTCCAACAAAAACATTTCAATGTGAAAGAAATCGGGTGCACACTAGATTTGTTTCTAACACATATACAACCACATTGTTAATAACACCATAGAAGGGTGAAATAAATTGAACGTATGCTAGATTTCCTTCTATAAAAAAAACTAACACATTAAAACATTTCTAGATAAAATAAATCTAGCACATGGCAGATTTCTTCTAGAACAGACAAAATCATATTGCCAACAACCACATTATAGTGAAAAAGAAATATAGTGCATGTAATATTTCTTTCGAGCTAAAATAGAAGCATACCTCCAAAAACAACATTGTAAGGTGAAGAATATATAAGACGTGATAAATCTACGCATAACACAGACACAAGCACAGAACAAAATTGTAGGGTGAAATAAATCTAGCATGTTAGATTTTCTTCTGGCATAAACAAAAGCAAATTATAATAACAACGTTGCATGGAAAAATAAATCTAGAACAACTTCTATCCCGAACACAAGCACGATTCCAATAAAAACATCACAATGTAAAATAAATTTTATGCATGTTATCCTTAGATGTAGCACAAATACGAGAATACTACCAACGGCAACATTTAATGCCAAAATAAATCTAGCACATGCTATATTTTCTTCTAGCACAAATACAAGCACATTTCGAAGATGAAGGAAATATAAGACATTTTATATTTCTTTCTATAATAAAAAAAAATTTGACAACAACAAAATTGCAGAGAAAAATAAATCTAGCACAACTTCTAGCTCAAACACAAGCACATTTCCAATAATATTTCCAAGGTGAAGGAAACCTAACACGTGTTGTATTTCCTTCTATCATAAACAATGAAATTGAGAACAATAATATTGCAGAGAAAAATAAACCTAGCATAGTTTCTAGCACAAACAGAGCCACATTTCTGATAACATCATTGCAAGGTGAAAGAAATACAACGCATGTTAGCTTTACATGTAGCACAAATACAAGCATACTACCAACAACAACATTGCATGCAAAAATAAATCTAGTTCATGTCATATTTATTTTTAACACAAACACAAGCACATTTCTACTAAGAACATTCCAATGTGAAGGAACTCTAACACATGTTGGATTTCATTCTATCACAAACAACCACATTACAAACAATAAAATTTATTTGCGAATGGTCCTTATAGCATTTTAATAAAAATATTGAAAGGTGAAAAAAATGTAAGGTGTGCTAGTGCTGGAAATATTGAGAGGGGGGTTAAATCAATATTTCCTAACAATTTATATATTATGCAAGCTAAAATCACTTATTAAACCAAAACAGAAGATCTGAAGCAAGAAAATAATTTTATTTATGAAAATGATGAGGACTCTAAAATCCCAAGCTCCAATTTGTACAAAAATTTCTTTAACTTCTTCAAGGCTCCAACCCTGAGTGAGGACTCTAGTATTCGACTACAAATCCAAGCTCCAACGAGGTCTCTCACAAGGGTCTAACCTCGTATGAGGACTCCAATCCTCGCTTATTATTCCACGCTCCAACATAGTTTCTCACAAGGCTCAAACCTTGTATGATGACTCCAATCCTCTAAGGATCCACCCCTCTTAGTTTTCTTCAATCCCTTAAGGGGCTTCCGTAAAAACCCTAGTTTTTATGCTTTTTAATTGAAAATTGAATAAGTCAAAAGGGGAAGTGGACCCCAAGGGAGAACTAGTGTGTGAATTTATTTTACTTTTAATTAATAAAAATAAATGGAAAATTTATGTGTGTAATGACTAGTTTGAGAATTGAGATTTGAAACCTAAATCCATGAGGATGTGGATAAGGTGATGAGACTTTCCCACACCTTCTAGAAATCCTTGGAAGGAATATTACCAAAATTATATTTGGAGATAAACATCTAATTTCCCCAATGAAGAGGAAAGTAATTGGGAAGAGGAAGAAAAAGCTAGAAAAGTGGAAAAGATAGCCTTAAAGTACTTCATTGAGGGAAAGCCTAGGAAAAACAGGATGAAAGCATCCTGAATTTTCTGGACGTAGGAAATAGAAACAGGCTTGGGAAATCACATCTTATATAAGCTACTCTCAGATAGACAAAGGGTTTTCTAGGACTAGGAGCTAAGGTCTCGAGTTACATGACATCTACTTAGGAAAGTATTAAGATTTATATATATGTGATATGTGAAAATTGTTGCAATTAATTCTAGTTGGAATTACTTAGTTTAAATTGTCAATTAGTGTTTTGAGCTATAAGAAGCCATCCATTTATCATATTTTTATACAGTAGTAACATCGAAATCTATATGGTTGTATGGGAAAAAAGTCGGCTTAGCTCCAACAACCAGAATGTATAAATCTTGGTATAGATTAAAATCTGGAGTTAGGCAGTCTAACCGATAATTATGTTAGTCTTATTAATGAAATGAATTGGTTATTTTCATAGAAAAGAAATATCATTAGACATGTGTTTCGAGTTACAAGTCTAAAAAACATGCTAAATTAGTGTAAACTATCTAGAGAAATACATGTAATTGAGTTAGTTCTATTTCTAGATATATTAGATGCTGATATGAAATAGGCCACAATTCATGGAAATGTGATAACCTAAGTACTAAGCTCGATACAGATATGAAGTAAATATATAAATCGAAATAAATTTTGTGCTAATTAATTATCAACATATTAGCAGTAAAAATTAATAACAAAAAAGGATAACTACTAAAAGAAAATTCCATTAACACATTAGCCGTTCATACTATATAAATAAATCTTGAATATACTATTCTATGTGCTGCATAAAAATTGAATCTTATAACAACTTTAAATACATGATAATGGAATATAAGTAGAACCAGAACATAAATTTTAAAAGATGAACTAAGAGTATAAGAGTAGAAATAAAAAGAATACCTTATCATATTAGAGATGTTGGTAAGATTTTAATTTACACAGTAAATTCTTAGAGAAAATACAACAAGGTTACATTAGTATGGTTATGCTATAACATAAATTAAACCTTTCTATTAACAACAGAAACAATAAGAATTAAGCTGTTAGAATAAAGAGAGAAGGTTTATGATTATATATATATATATATATATATATATATATATATATTAACTGTCCTTATTCCATACTAATAGCTACTTTGCTATTGTAGTTGAATATATTTCTTTAGATTAGTTATTATACAGTAGCTATTAGTATGGAATAAGGATAGTTACATTACATTGACATAGAGAAAAAATTTAATAAAGTCAAACAGTCGAGTTTTGGCTTTAAACCTAGAATTATCATTACAATCATTAAAATTAAAATTAACAATAAAATTTAATGCTACAGTTGATGCTAGATTCGCTATAAAAGTGAACATGTACATCTGTTGCAAAAAATGAAGGTGAAGAACAGTGTAGCAGAACTCTTCCAAATAACAGTACCAACCTGTAACTAGAGAATGGTGCATTGTTAGAAAAGAGGACGAGTTGTGGAATGAGACAATGTCGTCATAACCAAGTGGAATAAATGTACCTAAAAATGAATTGAAATAAATTAGAATGCATTTAAAGAAGCACTCATAGAAAAAAAGAAAAAAAAAAAAGGAACGTACCTTATAAGGGTCATCCTTCATGACAGCATTCTCTGTCATCACAATAAAACATGGAATGTTAAATGACAAGTTAGTTGAGAAATATATCATGACTTAGATCGCAGGGATAAAAGAAATCATTGGAAACTAGCCAGATAAATATTTAAAACCGTACCTGTGTAAAAACTATGAGGGAAACGAAACCCTTGAATCGACAATCTCTACGCATGATGATGGGTAGTGGAATTGGAAGGGTGTGGGAAAAACCTTCCACATAAGATAGCAGAGAAAATGGTTTTCCATATGTTGAATTCCTCATAAAACAACAACCAAGTAGAATTTATATTAATTTATTTTCCAGAACATGTAAAATTTAATCATCTTATCAATAAGACAAACAATTGAATTCAAGTCATAAGAGTTCCTAAATTTTACTCTACACAGTGATAAGATAGATATGAAGTATGTAAAATGGGAGAAAAACATAAATGTCCGAATTATATAAATGAGAGAATGAATTTGGAAACCAACAAGGCCGCGAGAATATAAACCGATAGCACTTAATAGCCTTCGAAAAATGAAATGTAGGCTTAAAAATATGTCAACCATAACTCACAAACTGTACAGACTCTATCATTATTTAGTATCGAAGCAAATGAGTTAGGAAGTCTAATTGATAATTCTACTAGTCTTATTAATGAAATGAATTGGTTATTGTTATAGAAAAGAAATATCATTAGACTTGTGCTTCCAGTTATAGATCTGAAAAACATGCTAAATTAGTGTAAACTATCTAGAGAAATAAATGTAATTGAGTTAGTTCTATTTCTAGAAATATTAGATGCTAATATGAAATAAGCCACAATTCGTGGAAATGTGATAACCTAAGTACTGAGATCGATACAGATACGAAGTAAATATATAGATTGAAATAAATTCTATGCTAATTAATTATCAACATATTAGCAGTAAAAATTAATAACACAAAAGGATAACTAATGAAAGAAATTTCCATTAAAACTTTAGCCTTTCGTACTACATACAGAAATCTTGAATGTACTAGTCTATGCCCTACATCTCAATTTAATCTTATAACAACTTTAAATACATGAGAATGGCATATAAGTAGAACTAGAACAAAAATTTTAAATGCCGAACTAAGAGTATAAGAGTAGAAATAAAAAGCAGATCTTATCATATTAGAGATGCTGGTAAGATTTTAATTTCACGGTAAATTCTTAGGGAAAATACAACCTGGTCACATTAGTATGGTTATACTATAACAGAAATTAAACCTTTCTAATAACAGCAGAAACAGTAAGAATTAAGTTGTTAGAATAAAGAGAGAAGGTTTATATACATACTGCTAATATCCATGCATACTATATAATACCTCATCTAAAGAAATATATTCAACTACAATAGCAGTGTAGCTATTATTATTGAATAAGGACATTTACATTACATTGAAATAGAGAAAAAATTTAATAAAGTCAAATAGTCAAGTTTTCGGTTTAAACCCATAATCATCTTTACAATTGTTACAATTAAAATTAACAATAAAATTTAATGCCACAGCTGATGCTAGATTTTCTATAAAAGCGAGCATGTACATTTGTTGCAAAAACTGAAGGGGAAGAACAATGTACCAGAAATCTCGCAAATAATAGTAGCAACCTGTAACCAGAGAATGGTGCACTTTTAGAAAAGAGAACAAGTTGTGGAATGAGACAATGTCGTCAGAACCAAGTGGAATAAATGTACCTGAAAATGAATTGCAATAAATAAGAATGCATTTGAAGAAGCACTGATAGAAAAAAAAGAAAAGAAAAAAAAAGGGGAATGTACCTTATAAGGGTCATCCTTCATGACAGCATTCTCTGTCGTCACAATAAAACATGGAAATTTAAATGACGAGTTAGTTGAGAAATATATCATGAATTAGATCGCAGAGACAAAAGAAATCATTGAAAGCTAGACAGATAAATATTTAAAACCCTACCTATATTAAAACTCTGAGGGAAACAAAACCCTTGAATCGATAATATCTACGCATGATGATTGGTAGTGGAATCGAAAGGGTGTGGAAGAAACCTTCCACATAATATTGTAGAGGAAGTGGTTTCCCCTACGTTGAATTCCTCATACAACCCCAACCAAGGATAATTTATATTAATTTATTTTCCAGAACAACGAAAATTTATTCATCTTATCAATAAGACAAATAAGCGAATTCAAGTCATAAGAGTTCTTAAATTTTAATCTACGCAGTAATAAGATTAATATGAAGTATGTACAATGGGAGAAAAATCTAAATGTCCTAGTTATATAAATGAGAGAACGAATTTGGAAACCACCAAGGCCTGAGCATATAAACGGATAACACTAAATAGCCTTCGAAAAATGAAATGCAGGCTTAAAAATATGTCAACCGTAACTCACAAACTATACAGACTCTATCATGATTCAGTATCGAAGAAAACGAAATATTCATTACAACAGAACCATTAACTATTTGATAATAAACACCATAAAGGGAGAATTACGTAGATAAGTTAAAAAAAGAATTTAGATTTCATTGTAATTGAAGGTTATGCATAAACGTAGCGGAAGTTACCCCCATATTTCGTATCCGGACTGAGGCGAATTTGACGAATGGCATGGCTCCTTCCCATTCAGCCTTTGACCAGAAAAGAATGAAGAAAAAGAGAGATTTTCACAGTGAGAGAGCTCAACGATGATACCAGAGGCAAGTTAAATTCTATGTAATGCGTGACTGGTGGCAATTATAGCTCATTTACAAACCCTAACCCAAGATCAAATCTCAGGGTCCACGCGGAAAACAATTTCAAGGAGCGAGAAACAATGAGGTAAAATTCCAAAAGTGTTTTGATAACTGTGACTAAATCTCGAGGTGAAAGGGAAACAAATCTTCAAAATAAATTTGTAGGTACCATATCACATGGGATTCACTACTAAACAGTAAATGAGACGGGTAGGGTACATTATTTCTCTTATCATCAAATTCCACCTGTAATCATAGTGTTGGGACGATTAAAGTGGTAGGCGTTAGCATTTATGGGCATTAAAAATCGAGAAGACCAATGAATATCACTAGTGAGCAGTTATTAAGGCAAATTCAAAATTATAATGTGGGAGTATTCATGAACTAAAACTTTAGTCATGGTGATAAAGAAAAAAGCTATGAATATTAAATTATATGATGGCAAAGTTGAAAAGAATTAAAATAAAAGAAGGAGAAATAATATAACATATATAGTATATATATATATATAGAAGGGAACTAAAAAGGAAGATTTCAGAAAACCCTTATCTCTCGTTAAATGACGTGGATTAACAAAGGAGAAATAGATCTCGAAAGTCTTGATATCACCTTAGGCAAAAGAATTAAGGTTAAAATTTAATAGTGGCAATATCTGAAATATAATTAATTAGACTTATAAATATCTAGGGTGGTGAAATATATATTACCAAGTAAACTCTTTGGTGATGTGTAGAATAAGGTAAATTCATATGCCAAGAGTACTATGGTCAATAGAAATCAAAATACTAATACTCAAAGGAGGAATTAATGAGTTTAGTATTAAGGTAAGAATCTCATCGATTTGTGACGAAAAAATGATCTAAATGTGGAAGTAGAAGTTCGTCAAATAGTGATGAACACTTATGAAAGATGTTAATAATGAAAAGAAAAAAAAAATTGTGCAGTGACAGTCATTACAAATGGTATCGGAGCATTAGCTAAAACATTGGGAAAATTATGTGCTCACACAAAAAATGTATGATGCTATAAAATTTTATGAACTTTAAATTTTTCTAATGTTATTTTCCTGTATAGTGAATAGTATTGAAGCATACAGCTGTGAACCATGACTAAAGAGGACGAGCTGTATGTATATTTGGGTGATGGAGAAAACACACTAGATCCAACTGTGCAGCTGATGGCTATGTTTCATACAATGCAACACGAAATGGTAGAACTTAAAAGTGACAATGAAAGGCCATATCTAGCTAGTGAGGAGCAAGACAGACTAATAAGGGAGTTGACTTCCTGAAATAGACAAGAGGGTGAAGGTTCTGGAAGGAGGAGAGAGGGAAGGGTCAATTTCTCAGAATATTTTGAGGAAGATGATGCTTCTAGACAATAGTCTAGACAAAAGAAGGAATTACAAGGCGAGTTTTGGAAAATTAAACCTCCCTCCTATGATGGAGAAAAAGAAGAAGATGTTGAAGCATGGCTACTAAATTTGATAAAGTACTTTCAGGTTTACGAATATGAATGTAACTTAAGAGCTAGGCTAGCTATCTATTAGCTACAAGGTAAGGCTACCTTATGGTGGGAGGAAACAAAGATGGTTCATGCCATTGATGAGAAAATGTTGACTTGGGAGGATTTTCAAGTCAAGTTTAAAAATCGATGTTTAAATGAACGTTAGTATGTCGACAAGGAAAAAGTGTTTCATGAACTCAGATTGGGACAGCTCATGATTGATGAGTTTGTAACCAAGTTCACAAATCTGTTATGATATGTACCTTATATCATAGAGGAGAAATAAAAGTTATAGAGGTTCCTAAAATTCCTTCCCACTGTTTATAAGGAAACGATAGAGTCTGATAACACCAAAATGATGGATGAAATACTGTGGAAGGCTAGATTGTGTTACCAACAATTCAAGGGTGAGAGTGAGCAAGGAAAGAATTGGTCAAACAAAACTGACTTCAGTGGAAAGAAAACAAAACCAGCCTATCTGAAAAACTTTGGGAGAAACCACCAAAGAAAGAAATTCAGTAAAATGGGTGAAAATCAAACTTCACAATCCCAAATGGTATCCAAACAAATGAATGGAGATAATAAGAGGGAAGGGTCTGTTAAAATGAAGGAACCTTTGAAGTGTTGGGGTTTTGGAGAACCTCATTTATTGAGGGACTGTCCGCACCGAAATATCCAGATAGTACAAGTACTGAGAGAGGCAACTACAGTTATTGATGTAGGAAGGAACATCCCCAAAATCAACGTTGCCTTAGGACATCAGCAAGTAGAACACGAGTCCACTATGGTTGAAATGGAAGGTATGATTGCTAACCAATATATTATAGTTTTAATTGATCCAGGTGCATCTTTGAGTTATATCAATCCTCAAATGGTAGAAAAATGTAAATTAAAGTGAGAAAAGTTTCAACAGTCTTGGTTAGTCCAGTTAGCTACCGGTAAAAAATGAAAAATAACTCATAAGCTACCCAAAACAACCATAAACCTGAATGAATACCCAAAGGAATTAAACTTTAATATTGTACCATTAGGCTCTTATGATGTACTGATAGTGATGGACTGGTTAGAAAAGCAGAAGGCTATGATGAGTTGTTTAGATAGAACCTTACGCTATGTTGACATGGAGGGAAAACCTATTATAATCAAAGGAAATCCTAAACCCATATCTGTGAGGCAAATTACAACCCTTCAGCTAAAGAGAATTTATAGAAAAGGGTATCAGGTGTATTATATTCATGTAGAGGAGTTGGGACAGTAAACAGAAGAAAATATGTTAGAAACATTACGAGTGCTAAGAGAATTTAAAGATGTTTTTCCAGATGAAATCCCTCATCTGCCCCTCAAGAGAGAAATTTATTTTTCAAGTTATTTATTGTCGGAAGAAACTCCAATTTCTAGAGCCCTATACAGAATGAGCACTCCTGAATTAATGGAGCTAAAAATGTAACTGCAAGAGTTGTTGGAAAGAGGTTACATCAGACCAAGTGTATCCCCCTAGGGGGCACCGGTGTTGTTTTTGAAAAATAAAGACGGTACTTTCCCTATGTGTATTGATTACCGTTAATTAAACAAATTGACAATCAAAAAAAGATATCCATTTCCAAGGATAGATGACCTCTTCGACCAAGTTAGAGGGACAACAGTGTTTTCCAAGATAGATTTAAGGACGGGTTACCATCATTTAATTATTAAAGATGAGGATATTGTTGGGAAAGATACTGAGAGCGGGGGGGGAGGTGAATCAGTATCTTGATCTGTCAATCAACTTTTTACTTTTCTTTTCTCAAAAACCCATACACTACTTTACAGAACAAAACTAGCGTATATACGCAAATATCCTTAAGGAACCTAGTGTATGCTCAAATCTCTTATTATGCAGATAATTCTTCTCATCATTCATTCATTAAATGTTTAGTAAGTAGTAGACATGTGCAGTAAGAACAGAATAATTCAACACACACAAGCATCACATATGAACACCAGGATTTTAGGTGGAAACCCAATACGGGAGAAAACCACCGCTGCCGTCGTCTCAGTCTTCAATATTTATTATAAAGAAAACATCTTACAAGAATGTACTAGTGCAGACTCATACCAGCATGCAGGCACCCACCTGCAGAAGGCTACAACCTTCTCTCGTTTACCAGCCTCTCTTGGAAGGGAGCTACAACCCCCTGCTCTTGTTTACCAGCCTCTCCTGGAAGGGAGCTACTACCCCCTGTTCTCGTTTACCAGCTATCACTGGAAGGGAGCTACTACCCCCTTACTGAAGGCTTCGACCCTCAGCACCACTACAGACCACGTTTCATTAATTTTCAAATTGGATCAAACAGCTTCAACAAAACCCTTCACATATCAACAAACATACTTTGCCTATTGCTTCCAACAGAACAGTGAAACCACTGTAACTAGAATATCAGAGACAACCCAGACTTTAGGATAAATATGCAGAAACACTTTCAACCTTGAGCAACCACCATTTCAGATACCATACACGCTTTTACTTAATCAGACCCGTGTATACACGCGCTTTTCATGAAACGAACCCGCGTATACATCTGTGCATGTTACAAAAAAACCCTAACTTCCCATATGCGCTTTTATCTAATCAGATCTGTGTATACACACACTTTTCATGACACGAACCTGCGTATGGATCTATAAAATATATACTTTTCATAACAGACCAGATCTATGAACTTACCCATATTTCTTCAATTTCTTCAACAGATTTGCGCCAGATCTTCATCACTTCTTTTCAGATCATCCTAGAGATTCATCATTTTCAGATATGAAGATTTTGAACCTTCATCATATTCATAGGTGCATCATAGATTCAGATCTATCAATTAAGAATAGAGTTCAACCATGCAGATATACTTCAGAGTGAAGTATTCATTAAAGCCCAGACCCTTGCACCCCACTTGCACAATGATCTTCTTCTCCTTATATAGCATTAGCCTTTATCAATACCATGAGTCAAAACCACACCACTTCCGATGGTATTCCTGGACGGGATCAAATAGATAATCAATTGCTCAATACAATGGGTCAATACCATGGTAACACCCCTTGGTATTCTAAATTTGGAGCGCAAAAGGGCATACGCGAGTTGGCACGTAATTTCTCGCATGCATACGCTACTTTGCCTTAAAAAACCCGCGTATGCTTTGTGACACATCATATTTATCATTTTTCTGTCACTTCCTCTCTTCTGTTCCTTCTGAGCTGATCTCTTAGATACATCATCCTTACATATTTAACACATAGGTTGCTTATCATCGGCAACTCATCAAGAACAACTTCATCAAATAGGTTGCCATCAAGGACAACACATTACATCATATCGCCGACAGTCTTATTTCATCAAGTAGGTTTCCATCAAGGACAACACATGCCAACAATCTCCCCCTTTGGACTTGATGGCAACCATGATGGTGTTTGATCATCACAACAACAGATAGATACACTAATTATAACCATTATGCAAACACCATGATATTCTCCCCCTATTCAAACACCATGCTATTCTCCCCCTTTGACATCAAGGGAAAAGGGATGATCAAAGCCAAAACAATGTTTTTCTCCTCATGTAGAAAGAAGAGCTCTGTAGATCTGATGTGCACTGAAGTTACCATGCACCCCCTGAGTTCATGCTGAGTCTTCAACATAATATTCAATGAAGTACATGACTCTATGACCTTTCCTATCACCAGGGACTCATAATTACATCAATGATCCAACCAAGTGGATTTGTATATGTGACACAAGTACCCAACCAAGTGGGTTTACACATTTTTACTCAACTACCCAACCAAGTGGGTTTACAAATTTGAACAAGCCCTTTACAAAACTGAATATTACAATTTACATCATAGGTCTCAACATAACCTTTTCATCAATTACAAATATGACCTTTTAAAACAAATACCAAAAGGACCTCAAGAAAGAGACCATATTTCAGAATCATCATAATGCCAACAATGCATTACATTTAGCAAGGCTAATTCTCCCCCTGAAACAGTGCATCCAATGCATCCTTTCCATATGACCAAAACTCCTCCTTAGCTTGTGTAACCTGAACCCTTTCAACAGCCAATCATCAAGGCATCTTCACCCAATATAAGAGAATGAGACAGAAATATAAGAGCTGAAACATCATCAGAGATATCATATAGCATTAGAGATACCAAACAGCACTGCAGTTGTGCTGAAGAATGCTGACCCGAAGTAAAATTTGTCAACAATTGACCATATGCGGTTTTCTTTGTATAAACTCGCATATATACGCGACTGTCTTTCAGGAAACCTGCGTATCCAATTTAATCTTCTGAATTTAAGCAGATCTGATCTTCTGCATGGCAGAGACTACTCCCAGCTTCTGTCTAAGATATTCGAATGCTTCCCTGGGCAGAGGTTTGGTAAATATATCAGCCACTTGTTCTTTGGAGGGAACATACTCCAGCTTCACCTTTTGTTCAAGCACTTGTTCACGTAAGAAGTGATACTTGATGGGAATGTGCTTGTTCTTTAAATGCATAACAGAATTTTTTGAAATAATGATGGCACTTGTATTATCACACATAATGGAGATAGGAGGTGAGCACTTGATTTGAAAGTCTTGTAAGGTTTTCATCATCCAAAGAAGTTGCGTGCAACATGATGCGGTAGCCACATATTCTGCTTCTGGTGTAGATAAGGCAATAGAGTTTTGCTTCTTGCTGAACCAAGATACTAACCGGGGCCCCAAATAGAATGCTCCACCACTAGTGCTTTTCCAATCATCAACATTTCTAGCCCAATCTGCATCAATGTAAGCATGAAGAGTAGGATCAACATTCTTTGGATACCATAGTCCAAAGTCTTGAGTTCCTTGTAGATATTTGAATATTCTTTTGACAGCCTGAAGGTGAGACTCTTTTGGATTAGCTTGGAATCATCCAACAATCCCAACAGCATGCATAATGTCTCGTCTAGTCCCAATGAGATAAAGTAGACTTCCTATCATAGATCTATATTCTGGTTGATTTACCGTGGGGAATCATCATGAGAACTGAGATTACATCCGGTTATCATTGGTGTACTTACATGTTTGCATTCCTCCATGCCATACTTCTTCAGAATTTGCTTAAGGTATTTTTCTTGTGATAAGAATATACCATCTGTAGTTTGATGTACTTGCAAACCAAGAAAGAATGTTAGTTCCCCAAGTAAAGACATTTCAAATTCTTGCTGCATGACAGAAGAAAATTTCTGACTCATAGATTCTTCATTACTTCCAAAAATGATATCATCACCATATACAACTACAATCAAAAGTTTATCATTTTCAATTTTTGTGTATAAGTTGCTATCAGCAAACCCCTTTGAAAATCCTTGTTGATGAAGATATTTGTCAAGACGATAATACCATGCCCTTGGAGCTTGTTTGAGACCATATAGTGCCTTTTTAAGTCTACAAACAAGATTTTTATCATTTCCCAAAATGAATCCTTCTGGTTGTTCTATATAAACTTCTTCTTCTAGATCACCATTGAGAAATGCAGATTTAACATCCATTTGATAAACTTTGATTTGTTGAGAGCTTGAAAAGGCAAGAAACATTCTTATAGCTTCAAGTCTAGCTACAGGAGCAAAAGTCTCTTCAAAGTCTATACCTTCTTGTTGAGTATACCCCTTGCAAACAAGTCTAGCTTTGTTTCTTACAACATCCCCATTCTCATTTAACTTGTTTTTGAATATCCATTTAGTTCCAATGATATTTTTGTTATGAGGTCTTGGTACTAATTCTCAAGTGTGATTCTTTTCAATTTGATCAAGTTCTTCATTCATGGCTTGAACCCAACATTCATCTTTGCTAGCTTGATTGACATTGTGAGGTTCAATAGTAGATAGAAATGCCAGATAGCTAGAAGATCCCACAAGAGTCCTTCTTGTTTGTACACCTGATCCCTTATCTCCCAAAATTTGAGATTCTGGATGATTCTTTTGAACATATCTAGATGGAGCCTTTTCAGATAAATCATCTTCATGTTCTTCATTGGGTTCACTGTCTATATCATCGCTATTTGAAGTAGAAGGACATAAGTCACCATCGTCTTCATTTGTTGTTTTTTTTTCTTCGTTTGGAGCTATAGGAGACTCATCAATAACAACATCAATACATTCAACAATCTTCCGAAGTCTTTTATTGTAACATTTATATGCTCTACTTGTAGAGGAGTAGCCAAGAAGTATTCCTTCATCTGCTCTAGGTTCAAACTTGCCAAGTTTTTCATCATTATTTTTGATAAAGCATTTACTTCCAAAAACTCTAAAATGCTTCACAGATAGAGAATTACCATACCAGAGTTCATATGGAGTTTTGTCACTATTTACATGAACATGTGCCTTGTTGAGAATGTTTACCACTGTATGTGCTGCTTCTCCCCAAAATGTGTCAGGTGTTCTGGAATCATGAAGCATAGCTCTAGCCATTTGTTGAATTATTCTATTCATTCTTTCTAGTATGCCATTTTGTTGTGGAGTTCCAGCTACAGAAAATTGTATTTTTATGCCATGTTGTTCACAGAATTCAAGGAATTCATTTGAAGTATATTCTCCTCCTCGATCAGATCTAAGACATTTGAGTTTTAGATCTACTTCATTTTCAACCAGAGCCTTGAAGATCTGAAATTTCTCAAATGCTTCATCTTTGTGCTTAAGCAACCCAATCCAACACATTCTAGAGAAATCATCAATAAATAAGATATAGTATTTTTCACCACGAGGTGAATTTTTCCTCATAGGTCCACATATGTCAGTATGAATGAGTTCAAGAGTCCTACTTGATTATCCTTCTTTGGCATTAAATTGCACTCTGGTCTGCTTGCCGAATTGGCAAGATTTGCATATGATACTTTCAGGTAGAGTAATATTGGGAAGACCACGAACATCATTAAGTCTGCTTGATTTGTCAATTTGAGAGAAGCTTACATGCCCCAGCCTTCTATGCCATAGCCAATTTTATGAATATTGACTCAAGTAACATTGTTCTTTGTAGTTCTTCAATACATACAGGTTTCTTGGAGTTCTATTTCCTCGTATAATTGTTTTACCTGTATCAAGATCACGAACCACACATTCTTTTGAACTAAAGACAACTTCAGTTCCTTGATCACACATTTGACTTACACTTAACAGGTTATGCCTTAAGCCATCCACATACATGACATCATTAGCCTTCACCTTTTCTTTTAGAAATAAAGACCCTTTTCCTTTAATTACAGAAGGATTATCATTTCGAAATGTAACTTTCTTTTCCTTTTCTAGAGCATTATATGCAAGAAGTTTGTTTTTGTCACCTGTCATGTGCCTTGAGCATCCACTATCAATGTACCATTGATTTTCTTCACCTTCTGCGAATAATGCTAGGCCACAATTTTCAACCTGTAATTCCTTCTTTTTCCATACTTTGGATCTTGAAGGAAAATGCTCTTTTGGTTGAACTTTTCTCCTGCATTCAGATTCTTCATGCCCAAAGTTATTGCAATAAGTACATTCAACTTCATTTAGAAGAGAAGAAAAGTTGTTATAGGTATTCTTCTCAAATTCAATCCTTTTCTTTCTTGCTTCTCTAGTCATGATAGTTTTATATGCAACACATTGAACAGCTTTATGACCAAAATTGTGACATGAGAAACATTGTCCATTGAATAAGAAATTCCTGCGATCATGAAATATTCTACTTGGATTTACTTGTTGATTGGTGTTTCTTTGAGAGATATTCTTGTTAGTTTTCTTTGAATTGAGATGATCATTCTTTACCTGTAATGATTCTTTATTCCCTTGTTGAGTGGCAGAATTTTGTAAACCAGCTCTAGCTGCTTTTAGATAATTTGGTGCTAAAGCTTGAGAGGATTCTGCAGTATATCCAAGACCTGTTTTTATAAGAGGAGAACGTTGTACCTTGATAATTTCATCTAAGGTTTCAGATCCTTTAGCAAATCTAAGATTCAGAGTCTTTACTTTCTCAGAATCTTTTCTTAGACTTACCACTTCACATTCTAATTTCTCAATGTGTTTCTTTGCTTCTTCAACCTGCTTTTCCAGAGTCTCTATGGTTATTTTCCTTTCTTCTAAAAGTATTTTAATTTCTTTTAAGTGCATTTTGATTTGATTGTTTTCTTCAAGAAAGTCATTGTCCTCTAGAGCATCCTAAAAAGTATCATTTTCTTCTCTAGATTCAAATGCCATGAGAAGTCTAAGATCTTGTTCACATTCTTCCTCACTATCAGATAACCCATCACTATCTTCATGAGTATAGTAACTTTTTCTAGTGTTAAACCGGTTCTTATTCCTTCTGTTAGTGTCAGCCTTTTCAGCCTTCCTCCAGTGATAAAACATGCTCTTACAAAGTGATTTTAAGGTGTCAAGGTCAAATTTTGTCATTTCAATGAGTCTTCAAGCAAAATTTTGTCACTAGGCATTAGGTCTAGGGTTTGTTTTTACTCCTGTCAAAGTTGTCCAAATGTCGGTCCATGTCACCATTCAGCTGCGTGTATCATCATTCAAATGGTTTTCATCATCATATCAAGTTCCATTGGGTCATTTTACAGCTTGTTCATGCTTCAGTTGTGCCTAGGTAAGGTCCATTTCCCTCTCCGAGGGTTTTGGAGGTAATTTCTCTTGGATGGTCAAATCATTAGAAAAACTTGTATCCTAATGTTCATACACCTTCCCCTATCATTAATGCAGCTTATTAAACACTTCCTATCACTGAGATCCCCCAAATTCCTCATTTTTGCACAAACCCTAGTTTCTTGCCACAACTTGGCAATTTTCTAGGCTAGGCCTGTGTTTTGCCCTTTTGGACACCTTTCCCTCACTCAATCTCTAAGATTCCACTTTCCCCTGCTTCCTAACATCCGTCCCTACTTCCCAAAATTTCCCCAAGAGTTTAGAAGCCCCTTATCCCCTTCGTTTCGCATCATTTCCACAAATCCCTTGTTCCACCCATCGGGATAGGTTTCACTCAAATCATTTTTATGAGCAATAAAAGATGAATTTTGGAAAACTAAGAGAGGTTTTTGTAAAAAACATGCCAGGGAAGAAAAACCTCCTTCACTTTTTACACAAGTATAATGGTTTTGGATAAATATCAATAATACCGTTGCCTCAGGAGAATTGATGCACCTGCATGAAGTAGTGTTGGGAGATTTGATTTTTGACAGGGTAAATAAACTCCAAATTACGAAATTTCACTGGGTTGGAAATTAGACTCCGACATCTTTCCAACGAGCTATCACACACTCAATTTGGACACTGGGAAGGCCTCCAAAAGCCTCCTGCAAAATGCACTATGTAGCGCGCTACGCATATAAAAGTGCGTGCTACTCATTGGGCCAGAACACAAAAATTTTTGCCATTTCTCTCCAACATCAAATTTGATTGGTTTTTCCATGTTTGAACATCAGCAGAGGCCAAGACACATCAAGGAAGTGAAAAAAATGAGTTTTGAAGCCAAATCATGTGTTGGGCTGGCGCGCTACGCGTTGGGTGACGCGCTACGCGTATAGCGAAATTTTTCAGTGTAAAATTACACTGGCACTACGCGTTGGGTGACGCGCTACGCGTATAATCTCAGAGCCAAAAAAAATTTCTCCTTCATCCAGGTTCTTTACCTTTGCTCAGTGAATTTTGGACATGATTATGGTGTTTTGAAAGTGGAGAAACAAATGTTTAATGTGGAGAAATGTAAACCCTATGTTTATTTCCAAATTCACTTCTTGGGGTTTTGAGGCAAATGATAGTGACTGTGTGGGGGTTTCCAAGCTTATGCTATTGATATATATGCCTATGTCATCTATTTTCCGTGGTGTCTCTGCTTCCACGCCCTCTCTCTGTCATTACATCACTGCTGTCATTATTATTGCCATTGTCATTTTAACACTGCTCATCATTCATGTTATGACATAGTCTCATTTTCACTTGTCCACATCCTCCATTGACATTGTCAAACACTGCAAGGGCTATTTCTATTGACCTACACTACACTAAATTCATTCCTATTCACGTGTCAAATCCCCATGTAGTCAAGGAGTGGCTATTTTCCATTCAAACTCCTTGTGACAATCCTTTTCCCATTGTGATATTTCCTATAGCACCTTGACATATATGTGACACATCTGACATTGGAGCATATACCAGACTCTTGTTTTCATCATAACCATATCAACATACTTTTCATACACATTGTGACACCATGACAGAGACCGACACATCACTACAGAGACAGTGTTTTCACTACTGAAACTGCATGCACCAGGAGGATACTGAAACGAGGTGAAACACATGATCCACTCCGGATTTTGGCCGAGGCTTCATTGGCTAGGCATGATACATGATGGAGGGTCTTCGCTCCGAATTTGAGCAAATTCGGAGAATTTTTTGTCATTTTGAAATATTTTGGTCTCAAAACAGATTTTTCAGCCATACGAGTAGCGCGTCGACGCGCTCGCTTATGATTGGGACACTTGCTGGAGGAAAAATTTATATTTTTGGATTTTTCATGGAAATTTATGCATGCTCCAATATGGCCAAAGCATTTCATCAAGTTCTGGATGATCAAAAGGACCAAAAACACCATGAAAACCACCTTTCTGCCACCTTTTGCACCAACAGGAAGTACTTCTAGGCGAATGAAGTTTTGGAGGGGCAAATGAGATCCAAATTTAAACATTCCACTTGGGTTGGATATAAAACATCCAGGGCTTTCCAACGAGCTATCATGAGCTCAATTTGGACTCCGGGAAGTGCCCCAAAAGTAGGCTGAAAGGCGCGCTACGCATATGGCTCAAGCGCGCTACGCATATAGATTTTTGGTCAATTTTTCACCTTCCAGCTCAGAATTTCGGCCAGTTGGACCAGTTTTGCTTGTGGATGTAATTTTTGAGTTATATTGATGTAATTATATGGTTGGCATGTAACTTGGACTCATTTTTACCTATTCTAGATGATTCACTCCTAAAAAAGTAAAAATCAAGTGAAAGAATCAGTTTCCTTCCTTTTAGAGGCAAGTTGTTTGGCTGCCTAGTTTTTAGCTCCTTGTTTAGAATTAGTTGAAACTGCTCATAGAAGGAGGAATTCGACCCCTAGAAGTGTGGGAAGGGGTTAGGATGGTCTATAAGATGTATTTTCTCAGTCATTTTCAAAGGTTGGATAGGTTGGACTCTTCGGAAAACTTTTGGCACACTATTGTACATATTTTTCATATTTTGGCTAAGGAAAGATCAGAGGTTTTGCGGCACGTGTTGGGATTCTTGGGGCTTTCAGTTCTTGATGGTGTTTTCTCTCAGTTTATTGTAAGTTATTTCATGTTTATGTATTCCATTCCATTCTTATGCTTCTGAAACTAAATGAATGAGTAAATGAGGTTGAATCCATTGTTTCAGTGCTCTGCCTTTAAATTTGTTTAGTTTTACATGTTTTCGCCAGTTT
Organism: Pinus albicaulis; assembly: GCA_034641835.2. Classification (NCBI taxonomy): domain Eukaryota; kingdom Viridiplantae; phylum Streptophyta; class Pinopsida; order Pinales; family Pinaceae; genus Pinus; species Pinus albicaulis. The sequence continues at coordinate 741,358,750 of CM076581.1, forward strand.
GGAGAGGATCCATGTTTTCTCTTGCCCTATTCAGCTCCTTCTCATTCTGATCCATCCATACACCTAATAAAAAGCATCAATACTACTGCCTACCTCGCCCCAACTCGAATTCTGCAAAGATCTGGCCTTATCCCCGGACCCAAAATTGTTTTTCCCATTTTTTCAACAAAAACCCAAAAATCAAATATAAACTTTCCTATCTCTTTACTAGCCTAAAATGAGTATTCGTTATAAGTCACCTCGCACCCTATTGCTCAATTTATCGAGATAGACCCAGAGAGAGCCCTCTCCTGTCCTCGTAGGGCTAGCTACGAGGCTGAGCGTGGTTTGATGTAGCCTTGAGTTTTACCTTATTTCAGCCTAAGGTAGATTTGAGCACTAACACCTTCTTGCTACTTCCTTCCCTTTTGCAGGTATTTCTTTATGAGGACACTTAGCAGCATAATGACCAATTCTTCCACACTCAAAACATTTGAAAGGAAGCTTACCTCAGAATTGTCCTGTGCCAAGTTGGAGTTTCTTTATAAAATTTTCCTCATCTTCTTCTGAGATGTATCCTAATCCTTCTGCTTCTTGTACTTCTTTTTCTTTTGTAGAAGCTCTGAAGACAGCCTCTTTGACTTTAGATGGTCCTCCTCTTCTCATTTCATATGCGGTTAGTATCCCATGAAGTTGTACCACAGTAAGATTTTGAAGATCCTGTTTTTCTTCAAGAGCAGAAACTTTTGACTCAAATTTTGTTGTTAGTGATCTTAAAATTTTCTCAACCAAAGTAGATTCAGTTATTGTTTCTCCCAGATTTCTCATACGATTTAGGACATCATCAACACGTAAAAAGAAACTGGAAATACTCTCATCACTATGCATCTTCAAATTTTCATATTCAATTCTGAGAGTTTGGAGTTTTGCACTTTTTACCTTTGCATCACCTTCATAACTTAGAATGATTTTGTCCCACATTTCCTTTGCTGTATTTAGCTGCATGACTTTGACAAATTCAGATTCAGTCAGACTTCCCATTATAGCATTGACCGCCTTTGCATTTGATTCATAATTCTTCTTTTCAGTCGGAACTGTTGGTATTGTAGCTGGATATTTATATCCTTGTTCAACAATGGCCCATACATCTGTTCCCATAGACTGAAGATAGGATCTCATCCTTGTTTTCCAGAAGATTAAATTGCTTCCATTAAAGAGCGGAGGCTTGATAGATGCTGTTCCATCTTGATTGCTCATCTTGCTTGATCTTCCTTCTAGCGGCTCAGCTTTTTCAGAAGGACCTCCTCTAATACCAATTGTTGGGAAAGATACTAAGACGGGGGGGGTGAATCAGTATCTTGATATGTCAATCAAATTTTTACTTTTATTTTCTCAAAAACCCATACGCTACTTTACAGAACAAAACTAGCGTATATACGCGGATATCCTTAAGGAAACTAGCGTATGCTCAGATCTCTTATTATGCAGATAATTCTTATCATCATTCATTCATTAAATGTTTAGTAAGCAGTAGACATTTGCAGTAAGAACAAAATAAGTCAACACACACAAGCATCACATATGAACACCAGGATTTTAGGTGGAAACCCAATTCGGGAGAAAACCACCGCTGCCTTCGTCTCAGTCTTCAATATTTATTATAAAGAAAACATCTTACGACAATGTACTGGTGCAGACTCATACCAGCACGCAGGCACCCACCTGCAGAATGCTACAACCTTCTCTCATTTACCAGCCTCTCCTGGAAGGGAGCTACAACCCCCTGCTCTTGTTTACCAGCCTCTCCTGGAAGGGAGCGACTACCCCTTGTTCTCGTTTACCAGCTATCACTGGAAGGGAGCTACTACCCCCTTACTGAAGGCTTCGACCCTTAGCACCACTGCAGAACACGTTTCATCAATTTTCAAACTGGATCAAACAGCTTCAACACAACCCTTCACATATCAACAAACATACTTTTCCTATTGCTTCCAACAGAATAGTGAAACCACTGTAGCCAGAATATTAGAGACAACCCAGACTTCAGGATAAATATGCAGAAAGACTTTCAACCTTGAGCAACCACCAGTTCAGATACCATATGCACTTTTACTTAATCAGACCCACGTATACATGCGCTTTTCATGAAACGAACCCGCGTATACATCTGTGCATGTTACAAAAAGACACTAACTTCCCATACGCGCTTTTATCTAATCAGATCCACGTATACACATGCTTTTCATGACACGAACCTGCGTATGGATCTATAAAAGATATACTTTGTAGAACAGACCAGATCTATGAACTTACCTAGATTTCTTCTATTTCTTCAACAGATTTGTGCCAGATCTTCATCACTTCGTTTCAGATCATCCTAGAGATTCACCATTTTCAGATCTAAAGATTTTGAAGCTTCATCATATTCATAGGTGCATCATAGATTCAGATCTATCAATTAAGAGCAGATTTCAACCATACAGATATACTTCAGAGTGAAGTATTCATTAAAGCCCAGACCCTTGCACCCCACTTGCACAATGATCTTATTCTCCTTATATAGGATTAGCCTTTATCAATACCATGAGTCAAAACCACACCACTTACGATGGTATTCCTGGACGGGATCAAATAGATAATTAAGCGCTCAATACAATGGGTCAATACCATGGTAACACCCCTTGGTATTCTAAATTTGGAGCGCAAAAGGGCATACATGACTCGGCACGTACTTTTCCGTGTGAATACGCTACTTTGCCTTAACAAACCCGCGTATGCTTTGTGACACATCATATTTATCATTTTTTTGTCACTTCCTTTCTTCTGTTCCTTCTGAGATGATCTGTAGATACATCATCCTTACATATTTAACACATAGGTTGCTTATCATTGGCAACTCATCAAGAACAACTTCATCAAATAGGTTGCCATCAAGGACAACACATGCCAACAGATATCAGTAAAACAACATTTAGAACCCGATATGGACACTATGAATTTGTGGTCCTACCATTTGGGTTGAACAATTTACTCGCCACTTTTATGTGTTTAATGAATAGTGCCTTAAATAAATACTTGGACAAGTTTGTGCTAGTATTTTTTGACGACATTTTAATCTATTCAAAAAGTGAAGCAGAGCATAAAGAACATCTTAGATTTCTTTTTCAAATGCTGAGAGAAAATAAATTGTATCCTAAGTTTAGTAAATGTGACTTTTTCAAAGAGACAATTCAATACTTAGGGCATGTAATTTCATAACAAGGGTTTGCGGTAGACCCATAAAAGATAAAATCAATCACAGAGTGGCTTGCACCCACTGATGTATCAACTATAAAATGATTTATTGGAATTATAGGATATTACTAGAGGTTTGTAGAGAAATTTTCAGCCCTAGCCTACCCCATTACTTCCTTGCAAAGGAAAGGAGTAAAATTTGAATGGACTAAAAAGTGTCAGAATAGCTTTGAGTAGTTAAAACTAAAACTTACTACAACACCTATTCTAAAGATTGACGACTAGATCATGAGTTTGTAGTATGCACATATGCTTATGGAGAAGGATTAGGGGGAGTATTATTACTAGAAAATTCTGTTATAGCCTATGAATCTAGAAAACTTAAGAAGCATGAACAGAATTATAGGGTTTATGATATTGAGTTAGATGATGTAATACATGCTCTCAAGATGTGCAAACATTACCTTCTAGGAAAGATATTTGTGTTGATGACAGATCACATCAGCCTAAAGTATTTCTTCACTCAACCAGACCTAAATGGTAGGTAAGCTAGGTGGCTATATTTCTTGAGTGAATTTGACATGGAAATAAAACACATCAAAGGTAAAGAAAGCAAGATTGCAGATGCCTTAAGCAGAAATGCTTGGAAAAGTATGAATAACATTGGAAGTAGTTTAAACTTTGACTTAGAGGGATTGGTTCAATGGGTGGTGGATCAAGACCAAAACTATGAAAAGCTTCAGACTCAAATGTTGAAAAAAGAAATGAAAGGGTATACATAAAATCATAATCGGCTGATTTTTTACAGAGATAGATTGTACATCCCAAATGTAGACGCTTTAAACAGGGAAATTTTGGGTGAATATCATAAAAATCCCTATTTTGGACATCCTGGATACGAAAAATTACTCACCGATTTGACAAAGAACCTATTCTGGCTTGGAATGAAAAAATATGTAGAAATTTACTTAGCTAGATGCATTGAATGTCAACGTGTAAAAATTGAACATCAGCATCCAGCTGGGTTGCTAAATCCTTTACTTATTTCAGAATGGAAATGGGAAACTATTTCCATGGACTTTATTACTGGTTTACCAAGAACCAAATATCAGCATGACTCTGTTATGGTTGTAGTGGATACTTTAACTAAAGCTGCTCATTTTATACCTGTTTAGTCTACCTTTGGTAGAAATCGAGTAGCAAATGTGTTTATGGAGGAGATTGTAAGACTACATGTGGTACCTAAAATCATAATTTCAGACAGAGATGCAAAATTTACTGCACCCTTTTGGAGGAGCTTGTTTGGAGATATAGTCGCTAAATTGAGTTTTAGTACTGCCTACCACCCCCAAAATCATGGTCAAACCGAAAGAACAAAGAAAATTCTGGAGGATATGTTAAGGATGTATGTTATGGATAGGGCAACCAAATTGGAAGACTATTTACACTTAGTAGAATTTTCCTATAACAATAGATACCAAACTTCCATAAAGATGAGTCAGTTTGAAACAATTTATCGCAGAAAGTGCGATACTACCTTAATTTGGAGTCAACCTGAAGATAAACTGATACTTGGACCAGAAGCTTCGCAAGAAATGAAAAAAGTTTTGAAACAAATTCAGAAAATTATCAAAATATCTTAGGGTAGACAAAAACTTTATGCAGACAAAAAGAGAGTTCACCGAGAATTCACTGTAGGTTATCATGTATATCTGAGGATTAAGCCGAAGAAGAGTACCTTGCACACCGGAAGTTGTGCAAAATTAGCTCCACTATACTGTGGATCGTTTGAAGTGCTGGAAAGAGTGGGACCAGTGGCATATAAATTGGCCTTATCCATTCATATTAAGGTTCATGATGTGTTTCATGTTTCTTTATTGAAAAAATATGTACATGATTCTGCTCATGTTATTGATTGGAATGTGATTCAAGTGAAACCAGAAGGGGAATTCCTTCTAGATCCACTCCAAATATTGGAGAGGGAAGAAATTGAACTTCAGAACCGGACAGTAGCCAAGGTAAAAGTGCAGTGGAGGCACTTTACACCTGAAGGGGATATTTGGGAATGTGAAATTGAGATGACGGAAAAATATCTCTCACTATTCACACAGTGAATTAGTTAATTGTTTTGTTAACGCCGAGGATGGTGTTTGTATTTAGAGGGGGAATATGTAATACCCCAAGTTTCTATGCTTTTTAATTGACAATTGAATAAGTCTAAAGGAGAAGTGGACCCCAAGGCAATACTAGTGTGTGAATTTATTTTATTTTTAATTAATAAAAATAAATGGAAAAGTTATGTGTGCAATGACTAGATTGAGAATTGAGATCTAGAGCCTAAATCCATGAGGATGTGGATAAGGTGATGAGCCTTTCCCACACCTTCCATAAATCCTTGGAAGTAATATTACCAAAATCAGATTTGTAGATAAACATATAATTTCCCCAATGAAGAGGAATGTAATTAGGAAGAGGAAGAAAAAGCTGGAAAAGAGGAAAAGAAAACTTTAAATTACCTCAATGAGGAAAAGCCTATACAAAACAAGAAGAAAGCATCCTGAAATTTCTGGACGTAGGAATTGAAAACAGGCTTGGGAAAGCACAGCTTAAATAAGCTATTGCAGGATAGAGAAAGGGTTGTCTAGGACTGGGAGCTAAGGTCTCAGCTTAGAGGTGAGTTATGGAGAGAGAAATCTATGGTTGGTTGGAACTAGTCAAAGAATATGGTATGCACACATAACTAACATGTTTATGATTGATATGGAACTCATATGTGATACATGCACTACAAGAAAAAAAGACATTGGTGGGGCGAAAAATGTCACCATAAGCTCATTGGTGAGAGTTAAAAGAGCCTTCGTCACCAAAAATTGAACGTCACCAAAAGTGTTGTCGTTGAAAGTATAGGTGTTGTGGTGACATTCAAGGTTCGTCACCAATAATGATTTATAATGATGGATATTGACCATCACCATTTCATATGAGCAATGGTGATGGATAATAGCCTCCGTCACCAAAAAACTAAACGTCACCAAAGGTGGCGTCGCCAAAAGTATGTGTTGTGTTAACATTCAAGGTCCGTCACGAATATTGATTATAATGACGGATAGCGACCATCAGCATTTCATATGAATAACAATAATTTTTTGTGATGGACTATTCATGGCCATCACTATTGGTGCATATATATGGTGACGTTTTTTCACCATCACCATTTCATATTTGGTGAGGGTCAAAAAATTTCATCATAAGCTCATTGGTGACATGAAGGTCTGTCACAAATAATCAGTATAATGACAAACAGTGAACCTCACCATTTCATGTCAACAACAACGATTTATGGTGACACACATTTCATGGTCATCAATATTGATGCATATATATGGTGGCATTCGTTGAACGTCACCATTTCATATTAAGGAGAGGGTCAAAAAATTTCACCATAAGATCATTGGTGATGGTCAAAAGAGCCTTTGTCACCAAAAACTAATCACCGCCATTCCTTATGAATATCAGGGCACGATGGAATCGAACCACCAACCTCCTGCTTGTAAAGCAAGTGCTCTTCCATTGAGCTAGCACCCTTTAAAGAATTAGACTTTTAAAAATTATATCTTGAAACTTTATAGATTCTAAATTCTACAACTTTCAATAAATTAAAGTCTCAACAATATTTTACTAAAGAAGCAAAACATCATTGAAGTTGCAGATCTCTACCTAATGGTTTTGGAAGTTATGAAAAGTGGCTGGTGGGAAAAATAGTTACGTATAAGAGACTCAATATGTTTAGTTGAATACTCAATTAGAATTGAAACTCTGAAGACATTTATAGCCTATAAATGACCTATAAGTTGCAAATGCATGAAATATTGCAAAGGAAATGTCACAAGTGGATAGCATATGGAAGAAGAGTATTGATGAAGAGAGATGCACAATGTTACAGGTTGAATGAAAGAAAAATATCAATGTTGTTGTTGTTGGGTGACATTTTATAATTGGGACCTTTCTCTTTCCTTTATCACATAAATATTCAAATTATAAATTATAAATTTTAGATATCTGAATGATATTTAAACTTATCACAGTAAGAGTATCTCTTTTCTGCAATGAACACCAAAAATAATATGGTAATTAGTTCACTTTAAGACTACAAAACATTAGAAAAAAACAATGTGTTGAATTATCTACCAATACAAAATGGACTTAATTCTAATGAAGAAAAATAGTTGATATTATATCACAAATAAAAATGACCAACAACAATGTAAATTTTGTTTTTTCAAGATCTTTCCAACAGTCCAAACAGAAAATTCCCCCATCAATGTCTGTAAGTGAATTTATGAATCAGAGAATTTAAGATTCTAGTTCTAACCCTTGGATTATAAAAGACTAAATCATGTATTATTTGCAATGCAGTGGTTTATGAGAATTGTGTCAATCCATGAGGGTTTAATTTTAATGACCCCATACTATATAATGTGAACATGCTTTGCAAATTTTGTTAGCTCGAAGCCCAAGGCAAAGGCCCCACTATTGAATGGTCACGAGTCCAAATGGAAAGCAGGCTAGGTTTTGATGTTATGCTTAACTGTTGTAAAACCAAAGTATAATAAATAATATAATAAACTCCAAAAATATTGCTTTAGGAGCAACACAGGAGCTGAATCTAGGAGTGGAAGAGTAAAGGGAGTCATTAGGAGGGTAAGGTAGGTTACTTAATGTCCAAAAAATGACCAAAATTACATCAACAAGACTGCTCAATTCATAAGTGGCAGTACAAAGTGGGATTTCAAAGGCTACCCATATAAAATAAAGAATTATTCCAATTTAAAAATATCTAAGCATGACTATCACAATGCTAAGAAGAAGAAATAAAAAAATCTAGATCCAAGTACATGATAAGCCACAATGCATCGAATGCCTACTTTCAAACACGGTGTATTCCTCTAAAGTTGAAAGGGAAGTTATCCTACCATCCCAGGCTCTGGATAGAAAGCTCTTTCACCTACCCTATTGATCATATGTTCCAAGTCCAAACTCAAAATGTTATATGGAAGACACGTGATCCTCGTGCATGGGAGACATAACATATAATTTTCCTTGGAGAGGTTCCTTCCTTTTCATTCTTACATTCTTTCTCATGTTGATAGAACACATGCCTCCATAGCTGGAATTCCATATAACCAACCCAAGAATCCAATGATATTGAAAGATGTGTGAGTTTGTGTCAAGCTAAATGGGTTGTGAAGAAGTGGAAGGAAGGCATTATGTTTGAAGAGAGAGTTGTAGAGTAAGCAACATGGAACCTCATTACTCACTTGTTTAAATCAATTTTAACTGGAAATGAGCTCATTTATCTTTGAAATCACATTATCCATTAGTCTGATTCATCACTGCGATGAGCCAAGGTATATGAATTTGAGGGATTCCCAAAGAGCAACCAGTATCTCAAATTATTTATGCCAACATTATGGAAATAGATGCGACAGATTCAATGGAGATCATAACATTGTGTTGTGTTTTACTAAGTGGAAGAGGTTTGTCAATGTCTGAACGTTTGTTGATATACCTAAATAAGCTTTCAATCTGTGAAAGAAATTTTAGTGTATGGTTGTGGCTATATTTTTTAGTATTGTGGGTTGGGATGAATGAGAAATAAATCCAACAGCCATCCTTCATCCTTTTGGTCTCATAACCCAGTTTGGGGGTGGCATTTACAAAATATTCCTGTGGTTGGGCAGTTGATCGCTCATGGAAAAGCTGAGGGATTATCATCATTATCATGCCAGTTTGTCAACAAATAATACCACTATACCTCCACGGGGATATTGGTGCTTTTAGTATCATTTCCAAACCCATCCCTTTTCTTTTAAAAAAATTACCTGCAACCATTATGAAGTAAAATAATAAGTGGTGTCACAAGATGGTGTAAAAATTAGAATTTTGGAAACAATTGTAGAACCATATGAAATTATATGGGTCAATGGTTCAATTCTATGCTATCCTTGAAGAATTGTGTTTTTATTTTCCAAAAAAATATATACCTCCTCACACAAACATTCAGCAAAATCCTATGAATATTTAATGATTAGATGCCAATAAGTTCATGAAGATTCATATTAGAGATTGGAAGAATATTTGATCTTCCATAACCAAAATGGAAAAAAAAAATATGAAGGACAAATAACAACAATAAAATATATTATATCTAGACAATATCAATGTAGAATTAAGCTACTTCAAAATTTAAGTATTTAGTAACTCTAATTTCCTTCATCGTCCATGGGGTCTTCGATACACAATGATCGGGTGTGTTGTTAAAGCACTCATAGATGTTAATTCATTGGTTCAATTCCCCACCCTATTCGGTTTTTATTTTTGGACATGACTATGATGTAGCCTCACGAATTTCAAACTCACAAAATATAAAAAAAATCTTCATCAATATCCAATTTTCACCTATTCCAAGGAGTGTAGAAGGAAACATGAACTATGTAACAAAGATGGACCGGTCTAAGATACCAACTATAAAATTACATGAATATAAAATAGATAAAAACAAACTAGATACCATTTCACATGGAAGATGATGGCGTTACATATAAAATGAAGGAGCTATAGTGTATAAATGACACATCATCATAAAATTCCATCTGCATCATCACTGATATTCAACATAAAGACAAGAAAATTTGAGTAGCAAAGCAACCATAAGAGGTTGTGTTCAAATCAACCTAATTATTTATATGGGCAAGTATAAAGCTGAACTGAAAAGCCTCTGAAAGAATAAATTAAGTATAATATCCCTTGTAATATGTGATATTTATGTTAAAGGAGATGAAGAACTAATTCAAAAACTCAATTCAGTCCTTCAAATATGACCAAGATCCCAAAAGTCTATGAAACCCTCGGGAATGACAAGTAATAAAAAATAATTGAGGCCAAGCAAGAGACATATGATGTCGCTAAGAAAATTTTCAGTCACAAGTCCATAGTTTCTGCGGATATTATTTTCCTGGACTATAATATTTGTCTTCATGGATATCCTATATGCAGCATAATTTAGTGGCTCCTTCCAATTCTCCATTGAAAATCCACTTTTCCTAGTTGTGGAATTTTGTTGGTACTTACTACTGGTACATTAATGTTTTGAGGAGGTTCTAACTTCACACAATCCACATTCAACATTAAGGGGGGAAGGTCCAATATTATGGAATTTTCCTTTCTCTTCATTCCCTCCTCTCTATCTTTAGGGAGGATATTGTGCATAGGTAAAACCCTATGTTGAGATGGGTATTCATTAACCTTATTACTTCTTTTCACTGTTTGACTCCTGAAAATTGGAGAAGTGATTATGAGTTTGAAAGGAATCCTAAAGAAATTGATTCTTATAGAAATGATATGTTTTCAAGTGGTGGATTTCATTCTCAAGATAGAATGGAATCTATTTCATATATAATGGCATTACCCCCAAGATGCATTAATAGGGATACCATAGACAATATATCAAATACTTTAGATGGTAACTTGAAAAACAGAGTAGCAAAAGATCTCAAGGTTTGTTCTTGACACCTCTTTCAAAATAATGATTGTATAAGGAAAGAAATAATCCATTATGAAGAAGCACAACAAGGATCACAAAATCATGATAAGAAGCATTCAATTTCTTGCTTTGAATCACATTATCACCCAAATTTTCTAGCAGACGAAATGGATAGGTAAAAAAAAACAAGTTAAAAGGCATTCAGAGGTGCATTCATGGAGAAGCATGAGAGCATTCTGAATATTTATCAGTTTTAGTTTCTTTGAACTATGGTAGTCATGGTGGGATTAGTAAAAAATATTTCATAGTTTCACAAAAGACTAGACTTCGAAAAGGAAGTGGTAAATCAAAATTCATTGGTATTCCCAAAAAGGGTTGTGGGATTCCTTGGAATTGGTCCAGAATACATGCTAGAGGCAAACATATATTGGATTTGGCAAGTAGGATCCTCTCATGTGGGCTTTCATATTTGGCTACACAAAAAATTGAAGGGCTTGCATAAAAAAGTTATTATAGTTCTCAAAGGGTGTTTTCTACTACATTAGAAATATCTAATCATTATATTTCTTCTTTAGATTTTGATTCAGAGTCGCTTCCTCTACTAATGGAGTTAGGTGGGTCTCATAAAACTACAGATACATATACACAAGGAAGAATTCCTTGAGGTGAGCTAGATATCTATGCTGACCATAAAATCTTTCTTATACAAAATATTGACATGGTTTCTGAAACAAGATTTATCGATCATTATGCACATGGAAAAGATATTATGGGCACTAGTTGTTTGAGATCTCAAGCCTGGGTGTAGGAGCTTGTCTTAGAAGTATGTTCCAAATACATTTTGGAGAATTGGTTGGAAACAATTTAGTAGCTCGGGCTCTCATGAATGATATAGTGAGGAGAAATATTTCCCTAGTTTATGGGTTCCATGGTCCTCAAGGAGAAAGTAAAACATCATTTGGTAGAATATTTTCAACAATAATGAACTTCCATTCTCTATATCTTTCATGAATTTTTGGACTATGTTGTTCATGTTTAGCTCAAAGTCTTGGTAATAATTTAGATATATAAGAAATTGGTTTTCAGATAGCCCTTGAAAATGTGGTTACTTGTTCCCCATCCTCTCATTATGGAGTCTTTATAGTCAACATTTCTGATACTTTGTCAAGTGATGATTGGAATAAATTCTCAAAAGTACTTAATGAAATACCTTGGAATATAGTCTTTATTCTCACCAATTATAATATAAAATTCCTACTCCATATAAAATTCAACTCGAGATATTTTTTTTTTTTTTTGTAAACTTGGTGGGACTACATCTTCATCATGTCCAATATATAACAGCGGTCGGGGGGGAATTGGACCAGTAACTTCACATCAAGGTGCCTTTACAGAGCACCCAATCACCATCTATCGAAGACTCCATGGACAACTCAAGAAATATTATAGTTGTTTACATATTTAGGGTAGAATAATGATAACCTTAGATAGGTCTTCTTAACCCTAACAACAACATTAGAGATGAAGAGGAAGATTCTAAAATTTTTTGAAATCCATCATTTCCATCCTTCACATAAGGTCTACCCATGTTTCTTTTTGAAAGGTTTTCACATGTTTGAAATCACTCTGAACAATTTGTAGTGAGATTATGACAATAAGCTTGCCACAATAGGTGAACAAAAAGGAATTTGAGAAAGAAAGAATGAGCTCTGCCAAAGTCATAATTTTTTCAATCTATCAATCAAACTTCTAAAGATAAAACTGCTAAAGCATGCAACCCAACAAGGAGATGAGGAAGGGATATGAGAGAAACATGAGAAAGATAAAGAGCCATCCACACACAGTAGACAGATCAACCATAAGCACCACAAAGGTTCACCAAAAAAAATAGAGTACTAGACTAAAGAATTTCTCTAATTTTGTGTTTACCTTTGCCCATTTTGAGCCATCCACACACAGTAGACAGATCAACCAAAAACACCACCAAGGTTCACGAAAAAATAGAGTACTAGAATAAAGAATATATATAATTTTGTGCTTACCTTTAACCATTTTGAGCCATCTACACACGGATCAACCAGAAGCACCACCAAGATTCACCAAACAAATAAAGTACTAGACTAAAGAATCTCTCTCATTTTGTGTTTACCTTTGCCCATTTTGAGCTTTTGGTGGATTAAAATGTCATAAATTTTGTTTTTTTACACCATGAGTCCAGTCCTCACTATAAATGTGGATGTAAACCATAAAAATGCAATTTATTTGCATATATGGGAACAATCAGTACTTTTATTTCTAGTTGGCATAATTTAGCACAACGAAACTAGGGAAAAATCAATGGGGGAAAATATTTTGATTTCTCATTTTGATGTATGATGTAAACCCTTTGGATGAAGACCCATTACAATAAATACCTTTATTGTTCCAAAAACAGGAAAATGAACTTAAATGCAACAAAGATGATGAAGTTATGCAAGTTCTGGAGGTAAGAAAGATATTCAATTAAAAAAAAAAATTTTAAATCATACCTTAAGCATGTCATTTCTAATTGATGATAGAGAGACATCAACAGGAAATATAATCGCAGTGCTTGAGTTCGAACCATATACTCAGTGCAACAAATTCCACGTCGCCCTTAGAAAACTCCGAACACTCATATACATCTCGTCACGTACCATTTATATCCAATGGTGCAAAGCATTCTCCTGTAATTGTTCACACCCAAAGATGCAGTTGTTCGAATTTTTTTTTTTTGACAAAAACACCTTTAAGTTTAAGAAATTTTTATCGTTAGATCATAATTGATATAAGCACAAAACCAACAATTCAAGAATATACACATAGATTCATGAGTAATAAAGTAGTTGAGTATGATAAGAGTATTCCAGAACTATACACATGTTGAGGAAGCCAAATTTATATATAAAACATAGGAAGCATAGGTGTGGCTTTCCTAGACCGAAGAATACGCTTATATATAGAGTACAAATTTGTGGGAAGAGTGATCAAAATTGGCCAAGTATCCAATAAAATACAATAAAGTGGATAAGAAATCAATTTAGGCTAAGTCACCCACAAGAGATCATGTTCACTAAACCAAGTCTCGTCAAAGACATTTATTTCTTCAAAAAAATAAGGATAGAGATTGTGGACTCCAAGTTAACCCCCCTCATTTTCATAGCCTCTGCAAGATCTATTTGACATAGAGGAACAAGCAACCTTGAACAACATCTCAATTTTGTACATGGTTTCAAGTTTGATTGAACCTCATTGAAGTATGGCATCATCTCAACCACCCTATCTCTTTATTGTTGAGTGTAATGGGACTAAAATTCTAATTCACAACCATCCATATGTGACTGTTGCAAAGATGAAAGAGAGAGAATATTGTGGTAGGTGCTCAAGGATGGTGTCAAATATGCTTGAACATATGAAAACAGGTTATCTGGATTTGCATTAGAATAAGTTAAAATGATGACAGACACATCAATAAATCACAATCAAGTGATGTGGCCAAAAAGAATCACCTATTATAAAAGAAACCACAATCTCACACCTACAAATGTCTTGAATAAATGGAAAAAAAAATGATGTCAGTTATTTACACCATTGTCTTAGAATAAAGAAAGACATGGCTTCCCTGGGACTTGGCAAGACTCAATGACTTGGGAAAGGCTCAGCAAGATGAGAAACCCTTAAAATACAGTAAATTATATGCACAAAAATTATTGCAAGTTTGTGGTGAGTATGGTCATTGGCAAGTTTGTGGTCAGTCTTGGCAAGCATCAGAAGTTTCCCATGAATCTAGCTAGTGGATAGTTCTGTGGGCCGGTCTTAGGTGAGTACTCACCCCAACCAAGACTCTGCAAGACTCATGAGTCTTAGCTGAGTCAATCTATAGTATTTTAAAGACTCCAAAGGTTCAAATGACACTACATACAAAAAAAATTAAAGATGATGAATAACTTAGATTAAGAAAACAATGATCTAAGAGATACATAAAAATTGAAACAAGATGCACATATTTGAAGATATAGTTTGCTAATGCTAAAATGGAAGAGGAGGATTGGAAGATAAAATAAAAATATTTAAACTTGCATGGTTAGTGAGTGAAAAATTCATAGGTACAGGATGACATGCACTAATGAAAACACAAGTTAATAAACACAAACACACATGAAAACTATAATAGTACATTAGAAACAAGTGAATAAATAACATATCTCCAATCTTGGCCTCTTGATATTAGAAGTTTTTGTAGATTCCATTTCTGGAGACTACATTATTAAGTTGTTGGAGACTTTTGGTCACACTATCACCTAAAGCTACAATGTTGAGGGGCATGGAACTAATGCAACATCTCATTCCTTTTGTCAAATAACTGCCATCCTGTGATATTGGATTTCTCGCTTGTAAATGGTATTTTACCATAGAAACTAAATATTCTCCAATAATAGCCTTGGAATCACCACCTAGTGTAGATCATGGTATCCTATCTATCAAGCTTACCACTAGGCCGATGTCATTCACAACCAAACTCAAGTTATTTGGGTAGATTGAATTGATTTGTGTAATTCAGAAAAAAGAAGAACATCAAACAACCTTACATGATATATACATCTCAACATGCAACCAAATATTAGTTAATAGTCAATTTCCACAGTATTCACACCAAATATTATGACTGTGTTTATATTGTGTACGTGCAAACCTTAGCTAGAAAATGTTGTCCAAGCATGCCAACATAATATAGTTCTAGTTTTAGTTCAAGTATTTCATAAAGTTACTTAGCACCAGGAAAGTGACGATGGAAACTTGGCAATTAGTCAAACCTAACAAAGTCGATCAAAAGCATATTATAATTCTCATAATAGTCAATATCACATTCTGAGATTCTTAAATTCTAGTATAATAATAATAGAGGCTGACACTATATGTTACTTTTTCTGGTGACACAGAGCCAATCAAGTCTCATATTTAGATTTCTCGGATCCCAATTGAGATCTATGACTACAGTGGCATGTCCTTATGATAGGAATTTTTTTTCCATATTAGTACTCCCTTCATTGAATGCCAATCCACCAACAAATAAATTGAAAAGAAGGAACTAAAAAGCAGACATAACCAGTCCTCTAAATAGAATAGGGTGCATTAGGTGGGGCTATTCAACCAAGATTATTCTAATTTGTTACAATATAGACTCCCAATGTCATTCCTTGATCACTATTTTCTACAGTGCATATGCAATGTGCATAATCCAATGATCAGTAGTTCATCGTCTAGTGTGTAACACGGAGATGGTGAATTGGAATAGTAATAAGGGAGTAAGACATTTCATTTGTCAATTTTGCTGGTGATTGAAAACTGATAAAGTATAATATTTAGATTGTTAAAATCCTAAATAAAAGCTATTTATTCAGTGGAATGTCAATATGATGAGATTATTTTCCATATTAGGACTCCCTTCCTTGAATACCAATCCATCAACACATAAACTGGAAAAGAAAGAACTAAAAAATAGACATGATCAATCCTCTAGATAGGACAGGGTACATTTGGAAGTTCTTTTTTACCATAATTATTGTAATTTGTTACAACTAAGACTCCCAATGTCACTCCTTCATCATTATTTTCTTAGTTGAAAATGCACAGTGCAATAATTAGCAATCACCCTCTAGTATGTAACACAAAGATGGTGAAATCAACTCCAAGATAAATCCTCAAAAGAAAACAAGAGTATAATAATCCATGGGACTTATAATGTAATAAGTTAAAGTGTAGCTCCTTCAGGTTTTCTAACCAACCCCTAGCTCTATGCTCCTACTATATAAATTACTTTTCAGCAAAATTTTAATAGTAACAATCACCATTTAAACATATGGCTCAATAACCTGAGAAATAGCATTAGTTTTAAGTTTTAACTTATTGTTCCTTTATATCCTTGGAGAATTTCTGCACTACCTTTTACCTAATTTCTTGCAATGATTGTCTTTGGGCAAAAATATGCATTGTAATGTAACTTGATGGAGGATATAGCTGCCCACAAAACATAAACCCCAGGATTCCCATTACAACATCTAATAGAAACTGTATTGAGTTACCATAATAGTAATACCAATAATGATGGCATGAAATTTATGATATTGATTACATGTCTATTACATCAGCAATGAAACAATGAATTCCACTTTTTGATATATTGAAAGGAATGTTCCCTGTTTTTCGGTACAAACACAAAAGGATGTAAAGATAAACTGTCCTGAAATGTAAATGGAAGACTTAGAAAAATACATCTATATTGTGTTATTTGAAACAAAACTACTCTCTGTGGGCTATGGAATCTAAAATTTTCATACGTTACGCAACTTGCACTATTAATGTATCAGTAGCAACTAAAAACAAATAGACTTTTCATGACCAATTTGTTGAAACACTGGGAAACACTTAGAAAGGAAATAAAACAACAAAGAGAGTTTGAGATTTGCATACCACTTTTACCAAGGGCTCCAAGGGGGGTTCAATTGTGTTTGATTTGTATTCTATTATGGGTCCAGGTGAAACAGTTTGGTGTCGATCCTGGTTGATAGTAATCTAAGCTAGGCTAAGAGGAAAGTCAGCAAACAGTGATGAGGTAGAAATTATAGGTGTGCCAATATCTAGACATTCAACATGGTTTTGTATAGGAGTGGGCTGTTGAAAGTCCTCATTTTTTCTAGCTTTTAAAATTGAAGAAACGACAGGTGAAAATTTTTGATGTTCATCCTGGTTGATAGTATTCTGAGCTGGGCTGGGAGGAAAGTTAGCTAATAGTGGTGAGGTATAAATTCCAGGTGTTCGAATAGCTAGAGATTCAGCTTGTTTTCATATAGGAGTGGGATTTTAAAATCCCTGAGCATTTCCAACATTTGAAATTGAAGAAATGGCATAAGATTGGTTCTCAGCATCTTCTATGTGAGGTGAAGGAAGTGGGAGAGTAGAGGGTGAGGGAGCCATAAATGGCGATGTTGCAGGATGCACGGGAGTTACAACTTTGGAAACCTGAAGTGAAGACGATATTGTACTTTTTATATCTATCTATGGAGAGGAATGTTGAAAAGCATGTGGAGAAACAACCTGGAGAAGTTGAGGTGAAGAAACAGAAAGTATCGATCATATCTTAAGATGCTACTACTATTGTTCATAAACTGAATGTTGACTTAACTAATGGCGTTGCGGCATAAATTCTTGTTTAATAGAAGACTACTTTTCCTTGAGTCACTATTCAACTCAGTAATTTGTTGAAGTTATGGCATTTTTTGTTCGTGAAACTCTATCTGTAATTGAACAACTTGTTGCTACTTCTGTTATTGTTGTTGCTAGATTTGCGGCTGCTGTAGTAGTAGGGGGTGTTGAATATGTCATTGCTGCTAATATTTACTTGTGTTTGTACTATAGGAAGTGAAGTTGCGCCATTTTTCAAACAGTGAAAAAGATGAATAGGAAGAGTCAGCATAGGTAATCCAATTGCTGATGCATTAATTCACTGAGTTGTATCTGGGCAGGGACATTGAATCTCTTTTTTCTTTGTTGGGATGCAACAACTTAGCATCTCAAGGATTGTAATTCTTTATTGTTGCAACAAATCCTCTATCTTACTAGAATTGTTGGGGTAACTAATGCGAGTTCTCCGGTGGTGCAATCTAACATCCTTTGTTTGGTGATGAACAGGAGACTTCCCTTTCTCTGCCAATTTTGATCCCAGCATTTAGCATTCTTCAGGGGTCATTGAAACTCTGGTTTGGTGGAACCATTTGGCATCCCAATGTTCAACATTCTTGAGGATGCATGGAAACTTTCGATGGATAGCAGTCTCGGGACCTTTGCTATGTATGGAATCTCTGTTGTTGATGAGTTTATATATGTGATCGAGTATATGGTATCGATTTAGTTTGTTCCAAAGACCAACCAATATCAGTTACGCTCATTTTGGTAGTCCTGAGCATGGGATTTGTTCTTTTTGAGAAGATGACTCCAATGTAGCTGCAGACCAAGGGGATTGGAAAGAGTTGCACCTGGAAAGCCCCTTTTCATCTTAGCAGAGTTTATAATATTGTAATGAATTGCCCATGAGTATTTTTATGTATAAGTAGCTCCAAATTACAGTCATAAATATTCTTCTCATATTTGTAGTGTATCAGTAGCTCCAAATTACAGTTGTAAATATTCTTCTCATATTTGTAGACCCTTGATGAATCTGAGTTATTCCAGATGAGGGTTCTCTAGTTAGAATTTTTTTCTTTAGTAAATTTGTGAATGTGGTTTACTATGTTCCTATAATGAAAGTAGTTCGTAACCACTTTTTAAACACAGACATAAAACTTGAATGTTGTTTCACAAAAATAATTTGAAGTTGGGGGAAATAAATTTTTTTGAGTGTCCTTGGAGGATTCCAAATCTCCTTATAAAAATCAAAAGGTATCAAAGTGTCTTTTTTTATGCTTGTGGAGCTGCAATGAAGACAGACATTCACGAGAAAAAAATCATAAATGAGAGAGGTGCTAGGTGCTGCAGGTTATCAATTAGAAAATCCAAGAGGATATTGAAGAACCGAGAAAGACAATTGTGAGAGAGGGAGAAGAAAAATGAAGAGTTGCAAAAGACTTGGACACCATTTTTAAAACTCCCCAAGATAATATAAGATTAGATAAATTTGTTGATTTCCAACAAATACATACAAAAGTTGGTTAATGGTACACAGATAGTACATCCAATGCTGGTACAAAGTGGGAGTGTGAAAGCATCTCCTAAATGAATGTGAAAAGTAGAAAGATATTAAAATCTAAGAAGTAGCTAGAAACTAACCATTGAATGTGTAAGGAAAAGCTAAGTATAAACTCAGAAATCCAGAAAGGAATCACATATTGTGTGGGCTTAAATATATACAGATAGTTTCAAGTATCTCTGGACTGTAATATCAAGGGAAGATCAGGAGACAGAGTTGGGATAACTCTGATATGGTAGATACCACAGAAAAGAGAAGGAACCATACTATGTTTCATAATAGTTTGCTGCTATTGCAACTGATGTTGCTACTGCTGAAGAACCAAATTCATGTCACTCTTCGATTGATTTTTTTTCGATTCATTCACACACATTTCTTTATTTATTGTAGGGGTTGACTGCCGGTTGGACGCTGTATGAGCGGTATTGTCCATGTACAGCTCTGTGAGAAGGGGCTTACTAGCTTCAACTTATTATATCTTACTGGTGTAATTAATAGAAAATTCGAGGAAATAATGAAGTGTGCTTACATCAAAGGAAAGATTCTTTATCGAGACAAAACAACGAATGCTGTAGGGACAGTGACTGGGAAAATTTCCTTGAAAGGTATTACAAAAAATATTCATTTCCAGTAATGAATGAATGTATTTACCCCAACCCTAAATGTGCGGGGGTAACCGATAATTTTTTTTAATGTAGAGAGAGACCAAATCGTATTGAATTATTAAATTTGACTAGAACAGAACCCCTCCTCTCCTAAACATGATTTGAAATTTCTCAATCATGCATAAATGTTTATCGTAATTGATGCAGCCGAAAACTACATTCAGAGTCATACATCTATCTTCTGTCTGGAATCTTCATTCCTCCAATTCGTATCCATGGCGGTATCGAGTTGTTGAAATCCAGAGAGAACGGGGAAGAATTTCTCTGAACAGAAAATGAAAAGAGGCATTGGGGGCTGCTTATTATCGTTAATAGCAACGAATGGCCCTGGTCTCAGTATTGAAAGACCTGGGAGGGAAGGATATCGAATCCCTAAAATTGTGCTGGTCCTAATAGTTTAAGAGCTAAAACCCAATATTAAAATAAAAACAATGACAACTACAATAAATGATAAATCATAATCTCACATTATGGTGGGAAATGGAAAATTACATGAATTAATTTTTGTATGAAAAATTTGAATTTTATGTCAAAAATAATTTCAAATTTTAAGATGTTGAAGTAAGTATTTATGAGAATGAATTATTTTTTGTTAATAGTGAAAAAAATGTTATTTTTTGTTATTTTTTATATTTTTTTATATTTTAGAATAACAATTACTAGTTATGAGAGAGATGAAAGTTGAATTTGGATCATATATTTATATAAGGGTTGTTGTATCTATTTTGTATTCAATAATTGATTATAGGTGTCTATGAGGCTACCTTAAGTTGGTGAGCAAAAAATTTATTCACAAGCCTAAAGGACAAAGGTGGGATTCATCTAGACATGTGTGTGTGCACAAGAGAGGTGTTATGCACGCCATATGCTTAACCACTATATATAAGTGTCTACCATTACTACCTTTTCACCACTATATATAAGTGTCTCCTCTGAATACCTTTTGACCACCATCTCTAAGTATGTAATAGGAAGTTGTTAAAAAACACCCCTTGAAAGTTTAAATTTTCATGACTTTCATGGGGGGTGTTTCAAAAACCGCTCCTAAGGGCTTTTTTGTAGTAGCGTTTGAAAATTTTCCTCACCAAAATCTAGCTCCCTCCTCCCCCTGCCCACCCACCCCATGCTCCTATTCCCAAAAAATATTGGATGCCGTTATGACCTTGATTATGGATGAGTTCAAAAAAATTAAAAAACAAAAGAGAGTTCAAATGTTTGTTAATATTTTTTTTTTTTCCTAATCTTCAGCATATTAAAACTAGAAATAGTGAATCGAGCTTAGTTAAAAATGTTGGCCAAAGGCATGGCATCATGTCCTCTTAATTTCTCTACTAATCATTCTTTACTGTTACATGCTTTAGATATTGACATTTGTTTCTATGCATTCAATTTTTCATCCTACTTTGCTAACCTTTCCCTCCAGTTAAGAAGAGGCCTCAAAACGTTGCACATGTTTTGGAATTTTCTCATACTCTAATCAATAAAGAGGATAATATCATCGAAGAAAGAGAAATTTTTTACCAAAATTTCCTCAAAACATCACAACTTCGTACATGTTCATGACCCAATTGCTTTAAATTATGTGAATGAATATGTAGAAGCTTGTTTTGAATATAGTCAACATGCCTTGGCAAGTTATTTTCAATATGAAATCCCCTCTAAAAGTAAAATTTAGGCTCAGGTTGGAGATTTATGGGAGTTGTATGACTAGCATAATAAGATCTGAATTTAAAATAATCCCAAGGTTTTTTTTCATATTCATATTTAAGGAGGCCTCAACCTACATAGCTATTGGGAAGTTACGACCTCGAGCTTTGTCAAAACACTATGGGATTGTTTTCTCACTATATTGAAAATTTTCAGTTGAGAAATGTGTTGAGTTAGTTCTCTGATCTAGAAGAATTCCCTATGTTGTCAGGGATAGCTCTGACATTTCCTAGAAAGGCTACCTTGTTCCATATGAAAATTTCTCTACCATAGACCTAGAAAAGACATCTCAGCGAAGACCCCATGGTGCATTTCTATGAAAATTAATCTGTCAAATGACATTCCCATTAGGAATAGCTCTAGTTATTGTGAATCATAGTGATAATTCCTAGCCCAACTCACTTTAAATCATGGCTAACACTTCTCAATATATCTGTAGGTTATCATATCAGTTTCCTTGGCAATAATGCTATGTGATCCTTGGTGGCAGTAATGATTGTATGTTCTAGTTACTAATTTCCCCATTGATACTTGGGAAAAAAATATGTTGAATGCCAAATTATCAACATACAAGTTGATGATTTAACACTCTGAATACTTGTTTCTACTACTAAAGCCTTGATACTACTGCCTTCCAATATCTAGGAGTGCCTCAGACACCATTGACACCCAGGCTGCCAAGAGAATAAAGCTCGTCCAACTACCCTGAACCCAATTAACATACATGTAGAACATACCCGCCTAAGGGTACAACCCCTAGTTTGTAGAGTTATCAAGCTCATTTTAACATAGGCGGGCGATATAGGCCACCATCACCATTAGCCCCAAATTAAGCCTTCTGAAGGGATGTTTAGGATATTTTGGACGCTAATAGAAAGGACATAATTGATTATGCTAGTTTTTCAATAGGCTAGACATAGTCTATCTGTAAGTGAAAGTGAAGGGATTTTTTCGCACTCAATTTCGTTTGATACAGTGCTTGGAAGGCATATAGATATGACCCTTGGAAGGGAAAAATGCTTTAGCAATGTTGTTGCTAACGACACTTTCTACCCATGTTACATATTTAGGCACATGTCATATATAAAGATTTTCCGATGTTTTGTTACAACTAGATGGACATTGGATATACCTTAGGGGTTTCCAACATCTATGCTCCAATTTAAATCATGGCTAACCTTGTTGAATATGTTTCTAGGCTGTCATATCAGTTTCCTTGGCAACAACACCATGTAATCCTTGGTGGCAGTAATGATTGTATGTTCTAGTTACTAATTTCCCCCTTAATGCTTGGGAAAAAAATATGTTGAATTACAAATTATCAACATACAAGTTGAGGATTTAACACTTTGAATACTTGTTTCTACTACTAAATTCTTGATACTACTGCCTTCAAATAGCTAGGAGTGCCTCAGACACCATTGACACCCACGTTGCCAAGAGAATAAAGCTCCGCCAACTACCCTGACCCCAATTAACCTACATGTAGAACATACCCACCTAACGGTACAACCCCTATTTTGTATATTTCTCAAGCTCATGTTAACATAGGCAGGCCAGATAGGCCACCATCACCATTAGCCCCAAATTAAGCCTTCTCAAGGAATATTTGGGATATTTTGGATGCTAATAGAAAGGAAATAGTCTATTGATTATGATAGTTTGTTAATAGCCTAGACATAGTCTATCTATAAGTGAAACCGATAGGATTTTTTCCCACTTAATTTTGTTTGATACAGTGCCTGGAAGGCATATATATCTAAGCCTAGGAATGGAAAAATGCTTTAACAATGTTGTTGTTAACCACACTTTCTATCTGTGTTATATATTCAGGCCCATATCATATATACAGATTTTCCAATGTTTTGTTACAACTAGATGGACATTGGATATATGTTAGGGGTTTCCAAAATATATGCTCCAAATGATGCTTTGGAAAGTGCAATTTTTCGCCACTAAATAATTGAAAATTTATCAGAGGTGAACTGGTTGATTTGTAGGGACTTCAACATGGTTGAACCAAAATGACAAGAATTTCTTCTTTCTTCCTTACCGTTAGAGCCCCAGAGATCTAGCGGCTTAGTTTAATCTGTGTTCTAGCTTAATTATATACAACTATAATGTTTATATAAGGAATGACCTTAATTTTAGAAAGAGAGGATTAAAGCAGCTTGATTGGGGCCATTCTCTAGAATCAAAATGTCTTCACAATTGACTATCAACGCTACACACTTGTTCAGTTGTTGACCAAATTTACTACTTTGTATGACTACTAAAAATTTTTTCGCATCTCTTAGGCAAGTTTTAAGTCAAGCATGTCGTTGTCAAACTATATTCTTAATGCATCTCTCTTTGAGAACTCTAGTTGCTTACGATGGTATCCATCTACTAGTTTATCAA
Source organism: Pinus albicaulis (assembly GCA_034641835.2). NCBI lineage: Eukaryota > Viridiplantae > Streptophyta > Pinopsida > Pinales > Pinaceae > Pinus > Pinus albicaulis. The sequence goes on from CM076581.1 coordinate 741,383,039, forward strand.
CCCTGTTTTAATATTTGATTTTGAATCCTTCATGGAAATTAGCTTCTTCCCCTATAGCTCAGTGACCTTCCCTAACAATTGCTACCCTACACTTCTTTTTAATATGCTCATTGTGTATATTTTATCAATGAAAACTCAAAGATGTCTAACAGCAACAAAAAATAATAGACCTGAAATTTTGGCTGCTAAAGCCACAAACCAACAAAAACCATTGCAAAACAAGTTGATTCAACCAGTAATGTTTTAATAAAAATCCCCAAATTATTGTTTTTCAACATTTAATTCAATGGAAATAAACATATTTTATCCATGCGAGCCATCCCAATTTTTGTTGTAGCTTACTGACATATGTGAATTCAATTGTAATAAAGATGTAAATTGAATTTCACGATTTAAGTAATACATGCTCTAACACCAAACTCCTTGTATCCAACCACCTTCTAGGTTCTGAACAGACACCAGAGGTCATGATTACCCATAAACACATTCCCTCGTAACCAATACCTAGTTATCTAAGAATAAAATGTTTCTAATATGCTCAATTAGAGATGAAGGATTATCCTAGGACGTCAATTTTCTCATTTGGGGTGTTTTTTTCAGCCTTGGATACTTAGTGGTTAAGGGCTTCAAGGGTCAAGGGTTAAGGGCCAAGGAATTTAGGGTCATAAGATTTAGCATTTAAGGACTTAGGATTTAGGGGATTTAGGTGTTCGTGGTTAAGGGGTTAGTAGTTAAGGTGTTTAGGGGTGAAGAGTTCAAGGTTAAGGGTCATAGGTTAAGAGGATAAGGGGTTATGGCTTAGGAGGTTCATGGATTATATGTTAGGGGTTAATATCTTAATATTTAATGAGTCTAGGGGTTTATGGGTTATGATTTATGAGTGTAGGGATTAAGGGAATATGAATTGAGGGTTAAGGGGATAGGGAATTAAGTGGTTATGGGTTAAAGGCTTATGTTTTGTTATAATTGGACTCCTAATCCACTTATCACTACTATTGGGGGTTCCACTATCAATTTCTCTTGTTGCCTTTCCTCTAGGTGATCCCCTAGGCCCTACACCCCCTTCTCGTTCTTTGATGCTAGGATTATAGATCTTAGTAAACCATGCTTGCACCTCTGACTTCTACCCACACAGGCTACCCTTTTATCCCCTTGCCCCATTAAATACACCATAATATACCCCCCCACAACCTTTTTGGTTATGTAATTCCACTTTTCCTATGTTATGAACCCACAAATCTAGTCTCAATGCCCCTACAAGTACAACCTTGGCCCCCCTTGGCTAAGGGAGTGAACACATTAGGGGTTATGGGTAATTGTTATAAGGGAGCCCCTAATCCCCTTATCACAACTAGAAATAGTCTTATGAACACCATCAATATATATTGTACGTGTTGTGATGAAATAAACAATGAATACAAAGTTGTGGTCAATAGGACAAGGATCATCATGATGTTGAACCATACAATGTAAATATGGTTTTCAATTCTCGTGATCTAGCCACATAAAAGAGTACCTCATAAATTTCTGCTTTGTCACACCCCTAGGATTCAATCATTAATCTAAAGTGAGAGGATTCGTTGCTAAGGTGACAATGGAATCAACCTTGAGTTGACGCAAAATGAAACTGTGTAAGCCTTGCACAACTAGGGTGTTGGTTTCATCATAATGAGTCTTATTCTTCTCCCTCAACCATTTAATCCCCCTCCTCTCTCCTTAGAAGATCAAGTCCCTTGCTTAAAAGGAAATCAAGTCCCACTCTTTATTCTATCTCAGGGAAATGGTTTCTATGGTCACTTCCCACCTATTCATTTACCTACACTCTACAATCAATCTGCCCAACCACGGTCAGTTATTTTTACTGATATAGGAACCAAAATATTGTCTTCATCTATGGCTCTTCAAATATTCCACCTAACAATGGTTTGATTCCTCTCAAAATCATTGTTCCTGTGTATCAACCACTTGATATTTTTTGTCCAGTATATGAAAAAATCTTAACTACTCCTCTTATCATCCTTCTAACGATCTATAGATGAATGAAATAGGGTCACAAATCAGCCACTAAGAGTCCATTGACTATTTTTTTTATAGGTTGCTTCAAATCTCTGTCTAAACCTCTATGGTCAGTCCACCAAAATAAACTCCTCTACATGTCAAGCCATTCTTCATATGGCACATTTATTCTGCATACTCAATATTATTCTCATGTTCCACTCTCCTTTGGATCTGCTATCTCCACACATAATGAATCTGCAAACCATCTTCCAGATCTGCGGTCTATATTGCAGAAGTAAACCTCGATTTAAGGGTCACAACCGCTCTTCCTCTACGCAAATTTTTCACAGTATTAAGGGAATAACTTATGAACTAAACATGCTAGGAAATTTTCCTAACTAGGGCATTATACTTATGTACTTATAATTGTTGTAGAAAAAACCCTATCCACCCATAGAAAAAACCATGACTCTTGCCTCCATAAGAGACATGACCTAGCTCATATGGATCCATAGATTCTAGGAATTTCTTTGACTGAATATTGACACAAACTTCAGATCTCAATGTCGACCCTCAAACTAGGGTTACTTCAGTCAATATTACGCCTACATCTACTTCTATTCTGAATCTAAATTACAATGCAAGCCCTCCATTTATATTGGTCTTTATCACAGACCTTGCAGCCTACTAACCACCAAAAGACAAGATTGTATCAACCCTCTCTTGTATTTCATGTATAAAATCTAACCAATGGGATTCAATATGATCTTGTAATGTATTAAAACAAGATATTGAATCCTTCCTACAATTTTTGGAAACAAAACATGTTCACACAATCACATATAAGTAAGAGAAAGAAATTATCAATCACACAACACAAGATGTATCTAGGGAAAAAAACTGCTCGGAACCCCTCAATCTCTATTGTGTATTAATTCAAAGAATCATAAAACAATACAATGCTTAATGTCTCATGAAATTCTCTAGCACTATGCCAATTGTCTCCTGCTGATCTACACAAAATTGGTCTAGTAGTTAGCCAATTCTCAACCTTCCCTGAACTTGCCTTGCTCACACAATTCCTAGGGAATTAGCTCCCTATTAATTAGGAAAATCATCCTTCCTTTATTTTGTAATCCATCATGGCATCCCAATGACTTTATAATTGCACATGGGCAATTTTGTATAAATACAACATATAGTTATGTTCCTTTTAACATTTGACTCAACCGGGTCTTCCTCAAAACTGACATGCATGCAATTATCTGATTGATCACTCATTGTGAATTAAATCTTATTTAATTCACTAGACTTATCACTAGCTCATCACTCAGTTCAAACTAGTTAAACTAATTTTAACTCAATTAATTGAGTTAACTAATTCACACCTACACCCGACTAATGCATCAAATGCAACTGGAACCTAAAAATATTAGAATCCCTCTACATGTCTCATCTTATACCCTCATGATGCGGACATATGCACGAACATAATAAATACATAAATAACATAAACGCAGAGATACAACAAGAATAACACTTCATTTCATTAATATCAAAATACTAAAAAATGCTTATAGAAATAATGGAAAACAAACTAGCTTGGGCGATGGTAGCTTATCTCTAAAAATAGATGTCGCAGCTCCATGCTTTGAATTTTGTTACAATAAGGCTCAAGGGTCATTTTATTATTGAAAAATAAGAGAAAAAACTAACCCGATGAGATGTAACACCAAGAGTTTATGGGCCCCGTTGTGTTAGTTGGGAAACCAACTTCCTGGGGTCGTAACTTGGTCATATGATCTCTATTTGATGCACATGATACCTCGTTAGAAATATCTCTCCAAGGAGTACAACTACTAATGTGATTTATATGAAATTCCCAAACCTTTCATGCCCAAAAAACGTCATTTGGGGCCTCAAAACGGCTCCAAAAGTTCAGGACCCAAAAAATTGACAAAAATAGAAAACTATGATTTCATTAAGGAAACTGAAAGAGACAATGGCAAGGTCCCAAATGGAATAGGCAAGTGGCCACCAATAGCCACCTTGATCACCTCAACTTGAATTTCTTGAGGTAACTCAATCATCATGACTTAGTTAACTGACAGGAGTTGTTATGAGATGAAATTACAATTTATTGTCCAATTTATTTAAGGGAAAAATAAACTAGATGCCTCACATTCCTCACTCCTGGTACATCAAAATTTCTCACTATTGTGGGTGCATTTATTTTTTGTCCTTTTGGTTGCCAATTTCACTGTTTATTGTTGCAAATTTCAACGCTCCCTCTCAACAAGAAAGGAATTCAATCTATCTTGATACGATACCTTTTGAATTCTGCATGCAACACTTCTATAGTATTGTTTGCACTTGCAAATCCTGAAACTTAATAACCTTCAAACAACTAAATCAGTATAATGCATCTTTCATCAAATTCTTATGGTTTTCGCTACCTACTGCACCTATCTACTGGACTCTTTGCGCTGCTGCTGACATCTGCATTCATGCCATTTGCACCATTGCCAACCCTGATCTGCACTCAAATATCTGACATTTGTCACTCTGATTTCTATTTTCCCAACATCTGACTGCATCAATATAACTGATCCTTCCCACTACTTCTATACTGTGGACTCCTCGTAACCAGGTTTGATCCATGAGACACACCATCTAAATGGAACCTGCCCAAATTTCTTATATTGGGATTATGTCTACACATCACCCCACCTTTCACCTAGAAGTATGGATTCATGTGCTCCCTCTGCCCATCTAGCTCGAAATTTCCCCCTCATGGAGGTATCTACTTGAGTGGATGCTTCCACTTTTTATCCTCTCTGCTTCTTCAATTGTGGTTGCTCCACAACCTTCTCACATTGCTTCTAAGGCTGCATGTTGAGAGGTAATGTGTGCTCCCTCTCAACCACCAAGTCTCTAACCTTTGCTTTGCTCCTTAAAATGTTTCATGCATCTAGTACCTCAAGCGCATACAGGTTTTTGACTCGCGCACATTGTAATTATCCCTCTGTTATAAAAGTTTCTAAAAAAGAGTTGATTTTAAATAGACGATGTATCCCTCATTTGAGCTATGATTCAACCGATTTTTTTTCCATTTGGGCAGTGTTTCACAAGGAATCCAAATATACTATTTTTTTCTGAAAATTTTACACCAAAATATTCATATATTATCTACTAACTCACCACCCAAAAAATTATTTCTTTGGTACCAAGTAGAAAATATAACCAACGAGATTCATTATGATCTTGTAATTTGCTAAAAAAAATATTGAATCCTTCCTACGTTTTGCAGAAACAAAACACGATCGCACAATCACATATAAGTAAGAGAAATAAATTATCAATCGCACAACACAAGATGAATCTGGGGAAAGAAACTGCTCAAAACCCCTCTATCTCTATTTTGTATTAAGTCAAGGAATCATGAAACAATACAATGCTTAATCTCTGATGAGATTCTCCAGCACTCTACCAATTATCTCCTGCTGATCTAGGCAAACTCAGTCTCGTACTTATCCAATTCTCAACCTTCCTTCACCCTACCTTGCTCATGAAATTCCTAGGGAATTAGCTCCCTATTAATTAGGAAAATGAGTCTTCCTCGATTATGCAATCCATCATGGCATCCCAATGACTTTATAATTGCATATGGGAAATTTTGTATAAATGCAACTGATAGTCATGTTCCCTTCAACCTATGTCTAACCCGGGTCTTCCTCGAAACTGACATGCGTGCAACTATTAATAGAGAATTATCAGTTATCTGATTGATCACTCATTGTGAATTAAATACAATTTAATTCACTATTCGACCTCTCACTAGCTCATCACTAGGTTAAAACTATTTAAAATGATTTTATCTCATTTAATTGAGTTAACTAATTCACACCTGCACCCCACTGATGAATCAATTGCAACTAGACCCCAAAAATATTAGAATCCCTCTACATGCCTCATCATGGACCCTAAAATCAAATTTCTTGAGCTAACTTAGTCATCATGACTTAGTTAACTAACACAAGTTTTTATGAGATGAAATTACAATTTATAGAGGGAAAAATAAATTAGACGCCCCACATTCCTCACTCCTTGTGCATCAAAATTCCTCACCAGTGTGGGTGAAATTATTTTTTGTCCTTTTTGGTTTCCAATTTCATTTTTTCTTGTTGCAAATTTCAACTTTTGATAATTTGATTCACCTTTCACACAAAGACACCATTGAAATAACATGCCCAAATTCTCATGAGAAACCTCTCTTAAGCTCAATCTGTCAGAAGAGAAACAACAATATGCCATCCTACTTCCTAGCTCGAACCAACCATTAGGGTATGCAACATTCTTGTGAACCCTCACATGATGATCTTTCTCTTGGATGGCCTCCCTTTAACAACCCTTACTCGGCCCTCTTACTCGACCTACTTTAGGACTACATCTCTCTTCGCCCCCTTGATCAAATGAGCTTCTTCTCACTTGATGTTCATTCCTTCAACCTAAGGCCTCCTTAAATAATTTTTCCTATACGTCTTAGGAACCCTCTAGAACTTATGTATTTTATGCACTTAGACCTTAGGAAATATTAATTTTCCTTCTTAATTTTATTTTATATTTTAAACACCATCTTGGGTCCAAAATCCTATTCCTTGGCTTCTTTTCCCACAAATCCTTTTGTGACCGAATTCACACAAACCCATCTCACTAGGCATGTGACATACCTCCCAAGATACACAATTCAACAACATTGTCTAGTTTTAGTAACCGTAACATGGTCAAGCTCTTGTAGTCAAGCGAGGGTTTGGTTAAGTTCCCAAATTCCAAATTAAGTAAGGGTAGTTGTGAGGGCATGATATCTAGGGAGGGTCATGACATGCAAATTAGGAATGAAAATGCATGCTAACACATGTCGAAAAATGTCAGCACATGTTGAAGAGTGTTAGGGACTAGTGTTGGGGCATATCAAGGGATATCTAGGTCAAAATGCATGGAAAGGAACAAGTAAGAATGTGTGCCAAGGAGTGTCAGTGAATTCAAGTGTGCTATGGATGAAGTTCATTAGCAAAAGTTCGGAATAGGATTTACCAGAGGCAAGCCTATGATTGTTATATGGGGCTCAACATAGCCATTTTAGACAAATGGAGATCGCTTTGTGCTATGCACAACATTGTTTTTCCTTTATCTATTTTTTTTTATATGGAAAGTGGCACACTTTGGCTACATGCTCATGCTTCCAACTATTCCATATAATTTCATATTGTACATTGTTGTATATAGGTTTTGGGGAGCTCAGCTTGTGTCAGCTTATATCTTGTGTGCCTTGTACATCTTGTGGTTCTTGCAAAATCTCAGTTAATGTTCTACTCTTTATATGAACTGAACATACATGTGAAATATTTCCTATGTAAGGTATGTTTCTTAGTTGCTTTATGGTCATGGCTAGATCATGTGATCCTTGTCTTGGTAACCAGTTAAGTGGGGCAAGTTGAGCTTGGACATTGGTTGCATAATATGAGTTATAGGAAGTTCTTAGGTGAACAAGGCACAATCTACTTGTAGTAGGTGCAATTGGTCAAATTGTTGTAGTTGAAGCAGGGCAATATTGTCACATGAATTTTAGTAGCCAAGGATTTGATTAGGTTCCAAAGTTGAGAAAAAATGTAAAGGATAGTTGTGAGGACATAAGTGCCAAGGCATGCTAGGGAATTTTAAGATGTGCTATATAGTGCGAAGGCATGTCAAACATGGTAAGATGTGCCAAGTGATAAGGCGTACCAAGATGTGCAAGGGTGTGTCAATGCGTTCCAATGACTGTCAAGGCAACAAAAGGGAGAAACAATTTAAACTACAAGGAAATGAACACATAATAGGGTTAATAAGTCATATATTTACCTTTTCCAAAAGGGGCATGCTAGGCACACCAACACTAGGTGCCAATAGGTGCCATGTGCAATGTCTTAGTGCATTCTAAGTGTCAAGTCTTCATTTTTTGCTTCTCATATAATTTCCAATATTTTATCTCAAATAAATTTTATATTAAACCATGTGAAATCATACCAAGGCATCTCAATGTATTCCATACATGCTAAGGCTTTCCAAGCACCAACACGTACCAAGTGCCAATTTGTGTGAGGGAGTGTTATGCATGCTATGAAGTTGAAGGGCATGTTGAAGAGTTCTAAGGTGTGCTAGAGAGTGATAATTCATGTTGAGGAGTATTAATGAGTACTAGGACAAAACATTAAGGGAGTACTAGGTCAAAATTCATGGAAGTTAATTAATATGAGGAACGTTTGCCAGGGAATAGTGTTAATGAGTGCTAGTTGTCATGCCAAGGAGGGAGTGACAAGGTATGCTAAGCATTGGTAAGGCATGCTAGAGAATATCATGGCATCTCAAGAAGTCATAAAGTGTGCTTGGGAGTTCCAAGTTGTGCTAATTATATGTGCTAAATAGTTCCAAGATATGCCAATACATGCTAGGTGCTAAGGATGTGCAGGGTGCTAGGGTATGTCAATATGTGTCAAGAGATTTCAAGGCAACAAAGGGAAGAACCAATAAAAGGTTTAATAAGTCGAGACTTTATCTTTTTCAAAAGGGCCATGCTAGGAACACTAATAATAGGTCCCAATACATGCCAAGTGGCATTGTGTGCCAAGTGATAATGTATGTCAATGCATTCAACCAAGGTGTTCCAGGGCATGTTAGGGACTACATTCATGCCAACACATGCTAGTATAGTTCTATGTTGTGTTAGCACATGCCACCATGTACTTGGGCATTAGTGTCATGAAAATATGTTCTAGGTACAAAGATGTTTGTGAGGTGCTAAGAAATGTTACTGTGTGCTGAAGCATTAATTTAAGGTGTGCCCAGATTGTTGAGGAGTTCTAGGTTTTTCTCATTAATAGAATTAACAGAGCTTGATTATGTATTAAATAATATATTCCCTAAACACACTAGTGGAACTTTATCTAAAAGGAATTTTCTAGGTAATAAACTTAATAGATAGGAATCATGTGTTGAATCATAGGAAAAATCTATTCAACTAGTCTTTACTTGAGGGCAATGATACACACTAATTGCTTCTTAAAAAATTGATTGACTCTAACCACTATGGCCCTGGACATATTATAAAAAAGACTCCATAATAATAGTTTGAAATCATTATATTTTGACAAAAAGTATATTAACAGGCACATAGCGTCATCAAAAACTCATTGGAATGATCAATGATGACAAACATTTTTGGACCGTTAGCAAAAGTAACAAAAAGAGCATTGGTGAGGGTCATTAAAATTTTGTCACTTGAAGTTTCACCAAAGAGTGAATTAGTGATGGGCCTTTAATGACCCTCACCAAAAGTGCCATCAAAAATGGGTTTGGTGATGGACCTTAAAGGACCATCACTATATACAGTTACAGTGACGTTTTTTTAAGGACCGTCACCATATGTGACATTGGTGATGGACCTTAAAGGTCCGTCATAAGCATGACCCTCACCAATGTCCTTTTTTCTTGTAGTGATGAAATCTGCTAAGGAAAGTATTAAGATTTATATATATATATATATATGTGATATGTGAAAATTGTTCCAGTTAAGTCTAGTGGGAATTACTTAGTTTAAATTGTCAGTTAGTGTTGTTAGTTATAAGAAGCCATACATTTAACAGATTTTGTTACAATAGTAACATGGAAATCTGTATGGTTGTATGGTTAAAAAGACAAGTTAACTCCAACAACCAGAATGTCTAAATTTGGGTACAAATTTAAATCTGGAGTTAGGTAGTCTAACTGATAATTCTACTAGTCTTATTAATGAAATGAATTGGTTATTGTCATAGAAAAGAAATATCATTAAACATGTGTTTCCAGTTACAGATCTGAAAAACATTCTAAATTAGTGTAAACTATATAGAGAAATACATGTAATTGAGTTAGTTCTATTTCTAGAAATATTAGATGTTAATATGAAATAAGCCACAATTCATGGAAATGTGATAACCTAAGTACTGAGATAGATACATATACAAATTAAATATATAGATTGAAATAAATTCTGTGCTAATTAATTATCAACATATTAGCAGTAAAAATTAATAACATAAAAGGATAACTACTGAAAGAAATTTCCATTAAGACTTTAGCCTTTCATACTATACACAAAAATATTGAATGTACTTGTCTATGCCCTGCATCTCAATTTAATCTTATAAAAACTTTAAATACAAAAGGATGGCATATAAGTAGAACCAGAACATAAATTTTAAAGGTTGAACTAAGAGTATAAGAGTAGAAATAAAAAGCAGATATTATCATATTATAGATGTTGGTAAGATTTTAATTTCCACAGTAAATTCTTAGAGAAAATATAACGAGGTTACATTAGTATGGTTATGCTATAACAGAAATTAAACATTTCTATTAACAGCAGAAAAAGTATGAATTAAGTTGTTAGAATAAAGAGAGAAGGTTTATATATATAGTGCCAATATCCATGCATATTGTATAATACCTCATCTAAAGAAATATATTCAAATACAATAGCAGAGTAGCTATTAGTATGGAATAAGGACATTTACATTACATTGAAATAGAGAAAAAAATTAATAAAGTCAAACAGTCGAGTTTTCGGTTTAAATCTAGAATCATATTTATAATCGTTACAATCAAAATTAACAATAAAATTTAATGCCACATCAGATGATACATTCACTATAAAAGTGAATGCGTACATCTATTGCAAGAAGTGAAGGTGAAGAATAATGTAGCAGAACTCTCCCAGATAATAGTAGCAACCTGTAACCAGAGAATGGTGCATTGTTAGAAAAGAGGACGAGTTGTGGAATGAGACGACGTCATCAGAACCAAGTGGAATAAACGTACCTGAAAATGAATTGCAATAAATTAGAATGCATTTAGAGAATCACTGATAGAAAAAAGAAAAAGAAAAAAAAAAGAGGGAATGTACCTTATAAGGGTCATCCTTCATGAGAGCATTCTCTGTCGTCACAATAAAACATGGAAAGTTAAATGACGAGTTAGTTGAGTAATATATCATGAATTAGATTGCAGAGATAAAAGAAATCGTCGGAAGCTAGCCAGATAAATATTTAAAACCATACCTATGTAAAAACTCCAAGGGAAATGAAACCCTTGAATCGGCAATATCTATGCATGATGATGGGTAGTGGAATCAAAAGGGTGTGGAAGAAACCTTCCACATAAGATTGTAAAGGAAGTGGTTTCCCCTGCATTGAATTCCTCATACAACCACAACCAAGTATAATTTATATTAATTTTTTTTCCAGAGCAAGGAAAATTTATTCATGTTATCAATAAGACAAACAAGCGAATTCAAGTCATAAGAGTTCCTAAATTTTACTCTATGAATTAATAAGATAAATACGAAGTATGTACAATGGGAGAAAAACGTAAATTTCCCAGTTATATAAATGAGAGAAGGAATTTGGAAACCACCAAGGTCGCGAGCATATAAACGAATAACACTTAATATCCTTCAGAAAATGAAATGCAGGCTCAAAAATATGCCAACCGTAACTCACAAACTATATAGACTCTATAATGATTTAGTATCAAAGCAAACGAAATAGTCATTACAACAGAACCATTATCTATTTGATAATAAATGCCATAAAGGGAGAATTACATAGATATGTTAAAACAAGAAGTTAGATTTCACTATAATTGAAGGTTATACATAAACGTAGTAGAAGTTACCTGCATATTTCGTATCCGGACTGAGGCGAACTGGATGGATGCATGGCTCCTTCCCATTCGGCCTTTGACTAGAAAATAATGAAAAAAAGAAAAATATTTTCACAGTGAGAGAGCTCAACGATGAGACCATAGGCAAGGTAAATTCCATGTAATGTTTGACTATCGGCAATTATAGCTCATTTGTAAACCCTAACCCAAGATCAAATCTCACCATCCATGTGGAAAACAATTTTGAGGAGCGAGAAACAATGAAGTAAAATTCCAGAAGTGTTTTGATAACTATGACTAAATCCCGAGGTGAAAGGGAAACAAATCTTCAAAATAAATTCGTAGGTAACATATCACATGGGATTCACAAGTAAATAGTGGATCAGACAGGTAGGGTACGTAATTTCTCTTACCGTTGAATGCCAACTGTAATCATAGTGGTGGGACATTAAAATGGTAGGCGTTAGCATTTATGGGCATTAAAAATTGAGAATACCAATGAATATCACTAGTGAGGAGTTATTAAGCCAAACTGGGAGTTAGAATGTCGGGTTATTCATGAACTAAAACTTTAGTCGTGGTGATAAAGAAAAAATATATGACTATTAGATTATATGATGGCAAAGTTGAAAAGCATTAAAATAAAATAAGGAGGAATAATATAACATATATAGTATATATATAGAAGGTAATTAAAAAGGAAGATTTCAGAAAACCCTTATTCCTTGTTAAATGATGTGGATTAATAAAGGATAAATAGATCTCGAAAGTCTTGATATCATCTTAGGAAAAATAATTAAGGTTAAAATTTAATAGTGGTAATATGTGAAATATAATTAATTTCACTTATAAATGTCTAGGGTGGTGAAATATATTACCAGGTAAACTATTTAGTGATGTGTAGATTTTATAGAGCGGATTTGCTTATAATAATAATAGGATATATATAGATATATATTAGGTGAGTGGGCCTTATATAAATATATATATTCCTCTATATGTTAATCAAATAGAATAAGGTAAGTTAATATGCCAAGAGTATTGTGGTCAATAGAAATCAAAATACTAATACTCAAAGGAGGAATTAATGAGTTTAGTATAAAGGTAAGAATCTCGTCGATTTGTGACGAAATGATGATCTAAATGTGGAAGCAGAAGTTTGTCAAATAGTGATGAACACTTATGAAAGTTGTTAATAATGAAAAAAAAATTAATTTGTGCAGTGAGAGTCAGTACAACTTCAATAATATTTCAAGACTCCATTAAAAACTTCAAATACTTTTAAAAAATGCATCCAAGATAGGTATACAAAGTGCTGTCAAATCTACCTCTACAATAATTTCAAGTATGCTTCAGCAATCCATCCTAAAGGTGAGTCTTTTTATAGACTCAAAATGTTGACATTAAAATGAAAAGTGTGGAGTTAATTATGAAAAAAAAATTTCAAAAAAATTATAGTTGCACCAACAAAACAAGTCTTCAAGTGTTTATCTTCAACTATTCTCCAAGGATGACTTGTCCAACAAATAAGTCTTTAAGTGTTTGTCTTCAAATATACTCCAAGGATGAGTGCTTCAACAAAACGAGTCTTCAAGTTTTCTTCTTCAAGTATTCTTCAAGAGTGAATGTTATTTCAAAAAAGGCTTGAATAATTCTCAAGTAATGTCATCATCAATGCATTATATTGTCAACTCAAAAGATGCTCAAAGTATGTCATCATTTTATCAATTGATACAGGTTTCTCCTAGGCTCTTCATATGTGCTTTAAAGAATGTTTTTTTGGTCCACAAGGATTTCTTTACTTTTGTTCTAGATATGACGTTAAGTCTATTCAAGAATGCTTCAAAGGATTTCTTCAAAGGGACTCCAAATAATCTATTACAAAAACACCCTTGAAAAACTAATTTGAGCAGTACAATCAAATTGGATTTGATAACAATATTTACTTCACACCAACTCAAATTGGATTATAGTCATCTAATAATTGACAAGCTTGATCAATGCCTTTCTCCACAAGAAAACATAGACCCTATTACTAAGAACCTGTCCCCTTTCCAGAGAGAATAAATCAAAAAAATATGTTTTCGATGTTCCCTCCTTTAGACCTTTGCTGTCACACATATACACTTCACAAATTTGATAAAATATATTTTTCATAAATCCTCTCAGATATATACTTGTGTGGTAGTCCCTTCTGAATTTTGTCAACACTACCTTGACAAGCTTCATTGTATTCTCTTTATCTATTGTACTCATATTTTTTTACTTATCTTAGACCTCGTTAATGCTCCTGGAATATGGCTCACACTCCACAAGTATGTATATATTTTTTTTCCATAGCGAGTTCCTTTTCTGAATTCTACATATATCTCTCTGCTTTCTTTTTTGACCTTAGACTATATTACCTCAAGTATTTCTTGGTTCCTTATTTATTGAATAGGTAGCTAGGTTACTTCCTCTCACCAAACTGATCTCATAATTTATAGGAGGTATAAATATTGTATTTATAATATTCCCAGTCACATTAATTGTTTATCGTAAAATTTTCAAAATTAACTAAATAAATTAGGATGAGTTTGGGGACACATATTGCAGATAAGAGGAAGGAAAAAATTTCTTGGGATGTTTACTTGGTTGGTCGCATCCATGATGATCGACAAGTGTTCACAAGGGGAATGTTGAAAGAAATAAAAAAGAAACACACACACACACACACACACACACACACAGATATATATATATATCAACTGGACGTGCTTCTTTGTAACTACATTGGGCCACATAGAAGACAACTAGCTCATAGCTGAGTGCATGTAGGTTTATTGGCCACATCAAAGAAATATACAATAATAAGATTTGGGAGGTAGGGGGTAGTTGGCATACTCCTATAGGATGGATAGACCTTTTTCTGGATGTGAAAATGGTCAAGGAAGCATGATGTGGGGATGTAAAAGGAATATTGAATGATGAAGCCTTCTTGGCAGTTGGAAAGGGTTGTGGGAATGGATGGAATGGGACTCCATCAATTAGGTGCATGCATTATATTTTTATTTCAAGGGAGAATGGAGAACAAGGGGGGTTATTTGGTCTAGTTGTATGAAGAATAGGGGAAGGCAGGAACACGGTAGACACTCCCTAGAGGATTACCAAAAATCTACTGGAAGTGACACACTAAGAGGAAAAAATGGCATTGAGTATGATTTAATCCTTTGAGGAGTCTAAATATATTTTCATATATTTTAAATTTTATTACAATGTTAGTTTGGAAATTTCAATGCAAAATCTAAAGTATTACCCTATTAAGTGCAATATTTTGCAATTGTTAAAATTCCCCTATGGGTATTGTATAAAACATGCATGGTAAAACATCTATGTCATAAATTTTATACTATGATAATGAATTTGGTGGTGGTCAGATATGAAGTTGTAAATTTGGTTAGAGGGTATAATTTTTTCTATTATGGAAAATTTTTGCCTCTTGTTGATATATTTGAAGTGCACTAAAGCTAACCAAAATCTTGAATACAATTAACAACCCTTCAACTAAAATATTTGAAGAACCAAAGTCAGGGCCTAGTTGAACCATATCATTTTTTTACTTAGGGGATTGAATTACATCATAGTGGAAACATGTGACAGGCTTTAATAATCCTAATAGCATGCACTCATGTAGTGGATCATCGGAATTGGTGGGTGGGAGAATGTTGAGTTCTTCTGGTGAAATACTATTTAAAGAATATTGTTCAACCCTTGTACGTCCCATCAACATTGCCTATACATACACCAAAATCATGAATATTAATTCACCTTAGTTTCTTATGGAAGAGGAAAGAAAAAATGATTAGCTTGACAAGGTCTTCATTCTTTCCAAATGTATTCTAATCTATTATTTAGATGCAACCTTGTTGTAAAAGCCCACTTTTTAACCTTACTGATAAGAATAAGTCAACTCATTGCTCATTTGGGGAGGTATTTAGTCCATTTTCCTTGTTGTTCAATCCTCTTGTAGTTGCTTTCAAGGTCTATCCTGTCGCTGCTTTCATACCATAATCTTAAAGGAAATGTGAACCACATGCATGTCTACTTTCAATAGTCAATTTACAACCAATCAAATCTCCAAATAATGTGAACAATGTGAATTATATAAATGGGGAAACCACACACATTATTAGATTCATGGAAATATCTTAATGACCAAAAATAGAAAGAAAAAATGGATTATAATTGGAAAATTCCATGCCTATCATGACACTTCCTCATCTGATAACCAATAAATCTGACGAGTATGTTAGCATAACAATTTTCATGATTTCCTAATTAAAATTTCTTTGAGTGCATTCTCTATGGTCTCAAACATACTCTATCTCTAAAAAATAGATATAATGTTCCATTACCATAACCTTGTCACTTGTATCTTTGATGAGGTTCATGTTTATAGTTTTTGATTGTTTTCCATTATACTTGTTTGATATCATTAAATTTTGATGAACCTATTCAGGGAACTGCTTAGAATTTCAAATCATAACTTTGAATACACCACAAAATAATGGTAGAATTTCTTATATCTATTTTTAGTTGTCTTTGGGCTTTTCCGTTGCCTTTGATGGTGATTATGGGATGGTAAACCAACTAACACAATTTCTCGTTATTGGTATTTTCCATTTATTAT
The DNA here is from genome assembly GCA_034641835.2 of Pinus albicaulis. NCBI lineage: Eukaryota > Viridiplantae > Streptophyta > Pinopsida > Pinales > Pinaceae > Pinus > Pinus albicaulis. The sequence goes on from CM076581.1 coordinate 741,399,444, forward strand.
TTTACATGAGTGTATGTCCCTTTACATTTGGTTGAATGCATGAGTAAATTGTATTCTTTTTTATATGGAAATAGAAGGTTATGTTATCAGAAAGAATTCTCTTTCAATTTTTTGTTGTTTCCTCTCAATTGAAAAAAAAATCCAATCGATGCACTCAATGCAATAAAAATCATTATGGAAAAGGGTTTCAATCATCGCTTGGTAACTTCCAATCAATGTTTGGAGTTTTCTGTAAGACCAAACATACATAATCCACTATTGAGTTGTTTTAAGGATATGAGGCACAAGGGGAACTCTCCTAAAGTCATGACATATACAACATTGATTAATTATTTCTCCAAAGCAATATTCTTGGATTGAGTGCATGATATATATAATTAAATCATCGAAGAAGTATGTCATTATGATTTATTTATTGTCAAAACTTAAATTTATAGGTATATGAGGATAGGGAAAGCTATATAGGTTTAATAATTGATGACACAAATTCTCAATGAACAATATGCTGTTGATCAAGCCATTCTTGGTGAAACTATCAAAGAACTCTGTAAGGTCAGTGAGATGGAGATGAATTTCAGGATTGTTGCAAGATTTTGACCAATGATGATTGAGAAATTTCACTCATCCTTTCACAACGATATTTGTGGAAAATTTTCATTTTTGACAGGCTGCACTTTTTGGCACAGGAACCAATAATTTTTGGGAACTTTGACCAGAAGGTTGACTGTAGGGTTTACTACGAAGTTGACCAAGTTTGGCCACAACTTTTCGTACTATTTTGGGCTTACTTTTACCACCTTATCAGGTTGATTTTGATTGAGTATGATCGAGATTCATACAGGAATTATTGTCGCTATGTTGAGTATTTTTGAATTTTTGGTTGGGGTTTAAGGTGAAACAAACCAAGGAGCATCCCTTCATGATATGGAGAATGAATTTTACCCATGCGGGAGGGAAAAATTATGTTGGTTTAATGGATTTTGTCCCTAGTATTTTTCAAGGGATGGATTTTATAATACATATAATAGCTTAATGGAGGATGAATAGTTTTTTTTGGGTGAGGGAAACCAAGAAGAAGGGACAAGGAAACACAGTGGAAACAGAGGGACAAGAATTAATCGATGTATAGATTCAAGTGTATTGATGACAGGAGGTAAGGAGAGCCCATAGGAAGGAAGGAGGACAAGCCAACATGACTTGGAAGCTAGAAGCACCAGAGGTGAGTCAAACCCATTCAAATTCACCCTTGATATTCACCAACTCATTAAAATCAAAGCAATATTGACTGATAAATGAAATATTATCTGTGATTTCTATGGGTTATACTATCCTTGGAACCACTCTTGTTGTTTATACTAGTTTTGGCATGACCATGGCTTCTTACACACATTATTTAAATGAGTGATGAAATTTCTAAAATCTGTGTGTTTAGCATGATCCTTCAGTGATGTTAACGAATGGGTTATTATATTTCATAGTGTGCTACTTATTGATTGACATTAACTTACCTAGGGAAGAAAAAATATAGCCAATCTTTTGGTTAATCAGTTCTAGCATGTGAAACTTGAGAATATATGAGATATTTATGATGTCCCATAACATTGTATTATAAATTTGGAACCCTTAATTTTTTATTCCATTAAGCATAGCTACTACCTTGTTCTCAAGGGTTCTTAACTAAACTAAGGGTGGAGGTTAATACTTTGGAGTCTCTCAGCATCTAATGTGTGGAGGTCTTGGGTGGAGGCCTACATTTGTTTCCCTTAATAATAATTGAATATAGTACCCTCTCGATTCACAACATATGGTGCAAGTATTAAATATGAAATTTCATGGTGGAGAAACTGGTTGAAGAATATATCTGGAATTATTGAATCAGGTAATGGTGGATAAATTTCATCTTTGGAATTCTTTTAATTGTAGATTGGTGGAGGAGGATTTACTTTGGATTCCCCATATAATCTTACCTCTATAGGCATGGCGGTGGTTGAAAAAGATGTCTAGAATTCTTGGTTTGGTCATAAGCTAGGGCGTTGATGTTTCTCTATTGGCATACTATCAATGGTTGGGAGGAGAATTATAGTTCTGATGTTTTTTGTAATCTAGATCACTAAGAAATAAACATGACTTAGGGTCCTGCTACTATTACCAATATATATCAATCATAAATAAACACCTTAAAATTGGGGTTTCCTACTGTGTATAGTAGGGGGGTGGTCTAATGGATTTTGAATCTATATATTTACCAATGTACCTCTGCATAAATATTAAAGGACTCAAAAATTTTGGGCCATTCGGAACTATAAAAAAACTTGTAAAATCAGGTAGGAAATTCCCAAGTTAGTGTCTCAAATATAATCCTCGAGTTTGATAGGAAGAATGCATCATAATTATCTAGAGGTATATTTTTAGATTTTGAACATTGACAAAACTTAAAATAACTCTATGATGGGAAATTTGAAGCTCTGAAATTCTCTTAAATTTGTTCTAGAATTATGTGTTATTTCTAATGATTGTGCATATATTAATATTCCTATATAAGTATGTAGTAGAATCATACTAAATCAATTACTATAGTTATAAGTTGGAATTTTTCACATAAATAGGAAGAGATAAATCACAACAATAGGTGATTCTTGCAGTTTCGAATTATGAAGTCACCCACCAGTATTGTAGCCTCAATGTGTTAATATGATCAATAAATGGATACATGCAATCTGCTATTATATATAGGTAGTTCAAAAGTATTATTACCTTTTTACACGTTTCCACATCATGAACTGTCACTAAGGATTGTGAGAAATTAATGTAGCAATTTCATTGCTATCACATGTTGTCATATCGCCTATTTAAATTCTTGTATAAACAGTTCCACTATAATATTTTTGGTAAATGATGTGAGTTGTTTTATTACTAGTACAAAATGATGGAATGAAACCCAATATGTTATAAAATTGAAGGTTGTAAGAATCTAGGGTTTAGTGCAATCCAAGGTAAGAGAATGGACAATTATTCCTTTTTAGTTTGGGTGTGTTGAAGGAAGTAAGCTCAGAGTATGTTTTAGTTTGAAATATACTCTTCAAGGACTGTTATTACCATCCTTAAGCATATCGAAATTTCATCATGGCCATATGAAGCATGTCACCCTAATGGCGTATGGGGGTGAGTTAGCATACTCCAAATATGTTTATTATACATATTTTTATGGCACGAGTACTTTAACCTCCAAATGTCTTTATGGACACCCATTTTACAGGGTATTACCTATATCATGACTACTAATCAATCGTTGGTGCTATAATATCTGAAAAAATATTATTAAGTGAAAATTTTAAGTGTAAGCCTTTTATATTGATTTGTGGATTTTGAGCGGTAGTGTTACCATGATGACATTTATCGTTACGATCATACTTTAGTGTTGAGATTTGTAGTGCATACAAGGATGTATAGATACTATGTAGTGTAATCATGCTACATTTGTGTGAATGTTCCATATATTGATGGTATGATTATTATTTTCATCATTTTCCTATGGTTCCAAAATGGTTAGATTTTATTTTATGAGCTTAATTATGGTGGAGATAGTTGTCTTCATTGTATTTCTCCTTGATTGGTCATATATGCATACCATCATTTCTTGATGCATGTAGAATTCATGCTATCAACCATACTAAACTCCTTTAATAAATTTTCTGGACATTGGGACAACAAGGAGAACATTGAATAAACTTGAAATTTATAGCCTTATCTATTAACCCCACTGAATTAATGTCACCTATCAGCCACAATGATATTTCATGTAAAGCATGTTTTAAATTTATTTCACAAATCTCAAATACCCTAAAAAATATTACTTCTGTATATGTCTCTTAGTTTGATAATTTTCCTTTCTACATATTATGCTTAATCATATGTATATAAAATTGCTAAATAATTTTCATCAAAACACTGTAATGTCCCCTATTTCTCTGATTTTATTACAAATTCAAATACGTCATAAAGGGTAAAGTTGACCACAAAGGAAAAGAATTATTGTGGATTTATTTTATTATTTTAATTTAATAAAATAAAAATGGAATTAATTGTGCAAAGACTAGATTATGATTAGTGATCGTGAAACCAAATAAATGAGTATGGATAAGGTTCATAAGACTTTCCCAGTTCTCCAAATATCCTTGGAGAAAATAAATTAAATATTGAAATTTAGATTGGAGATAAAAAACTAAAAAGTTACCCCAGCAAGGAGGAAAGTTACTGGGAAGAGGTGGAATAAAAATAGAAAGAGGAAAAGCTAGTTTTAAAGTAATTTTGTGGAAGAAACAAAAGGAAATCCTAGGAAAAAAGGAAAATAAAATCTTGATTAACTACACGTAGGTAAGGAAACAAGCTGATGGGAAAGCAGGCTTAAATAAGCAACTTCAGGATAGACAACGAGTTTTCTACTGCTGCAAGATTTGATCTCTTGTCGGGGGGGGGCTCTGGAGAAAGAGCTCATAGGTTTGGTGAAAAATAGTCTACCTTAATTGGTATGCACCGGTTAATTAATTTTAAATTAGAATTTTATTATAATTATTCTTGTTATGGTGAAGTAAATTAGTAGTAATGGATTTGATTAAATTTGTTCAGGAGTAGATGTTGTTTATGAAAGAAGTGTTAAAAAGACTAAGTGTCAGTAAATTGGTAGGTCTGTACCTTTAACAACGTGGTATATAATAAATATAGCATGTCTATGTATGGTTATATATACAATAATATGAAGATCACAAACTCTCAGAATGTTTAAACCTTGTTGAGGGTTGAAATTTGAGGTTAGGTAAACGCTCAGAATTTATTATGGAATAACATGACTGTGTTATCATTATTTTGCAAATCAGGAAATTCTATACCTACTCAAGATAAAATGAAAATAAATATGCATGAAATTTCATATGAAATTAGAACATTCAATTAAATTACAGACTGTAGTAGAAATGAATAATGTAATACTAGCATTGAGACATTATAGTAATAAGTTGCAAGGAGGAACATATCAATTATTACTAGAACCGAAATACAACTTTTAAGAAAAGTATTACATCGGACCTACAAACACAACTACACTAAAGAAGAAAGGAGTCTGTGAACTAATATTACCAAGTAATGGAAAATTTAGGATATAAATCCATATAGTTACACAATCCAAATTCAACCTAGGCAAAACTAAATTATACAAGTGGGGAAACTATGTCCCATATAAAATAAAATATACAAGCTCTCTGGAACTTTGCAGAGATACCACATAAAAATCCCCAAGTGGGTTACTGGACATAAAAATCCACACTTATTCTTGAAATTGAAAGACTATTAGCAGTATGCAAACCAAGAAAGATGTAAAGAGTACCTGCATAGAACATAAACTATGAATTATTTTTGGTTCATCCATATAAACATAAATAGGAAATAAAAATTGATTTTAAAACCAAAGAGGGATAAGGAAGTACCTTGTGTACATGGAGGGAACATCCAATTTGAAAAAAAAAAAGACAGTTAATTATTACAGGGAATGCAGACTTCTGTACAAATTATCAAGAATTAAAGGTACTAAGTAGGTCCACGAAATAAATTCCAATATAACAGTAATAATATCTACATAAGAGAGGATTTAAATAGGAAGAATTCCATATAAAATTATTATAACCACAAGGATTATACCATTATGAAATAATGAAGGAAATACATCTGTAATTGAATAATGAAAGAGAAATCGAAAACTCTCAAGGTAATGTGAGAATAATTATAGTATTCTTGAGAAATGAGATTACATCCCAAACCATGTTTAAAATAAAATGTTAACATAGAGAAATTATGTCTCTATGAAAATGGTTGACAAGGAATTCAAAAATTCTACATATAGCATAATACCCAAATTTCCATTCAAGAAAATTGAAATACATTTTATAAAATAATATTGAACAACGTCACTACATAAATTGGTAAATACCATTAAATGTATATAAAACCTGTAAAGATATCAGAAGAGCCAAGTTGAGGAAGCACGACCTGAGTATCAAAGAAAAAGGGGTAAGGAGTAGAGAATATAGAAACCATATCTAATTTACCCATAGAAATTGGTGAAACCAAAATGCGAAAACTAGTTAAGCTGAAACAGAAAACGTGAAGAAATTTCATAACTCCAATTAGTTGTATGGAAGACAGAATTGGTAATAAGAATCTATAAGATTAAAAATGTAATTGAACTTTTTTTGGGCTATCAGTAAACTAATTAGCCATCCAAATTTAATTCGTGAACGATAGAGAAGAAAATGAACGTATTGAGAAATACGATATACACAGGGAGAGTTCCATTTCTTGATGGACTTACAGGTAAAGGTTCCATTTTGATGGAGGACATCGAGCCAGAACTCCACTGCGAATAATGTTGTGAGTTAAGGGATACAGGCATCTCTGAAATCCGGAACAAAACAAGAAAAACAAAGTTAGAACATAACGAAAAATACATATGGAAGTAAAGGAATTAAGTAGAAAAATTATAAGGCTGCAGAATAAATAAGTGAATATATTAAACAATAACGACGATCTCCAGACCTAAAATCTAAAACCACAGTGTAAAACAATTTAAAGAAAGGTGTAATGAATAGTTGTTATCTGAGACAGAAAGAGAGCGTATGAGACTTCTAATTTCATTCTCTGTGTTGAAAATGATAGTTAGATCTTTAGATTGATAGAAGGAATTCTCCTCTCTGAAGGAAGCATGAGATTGGGAGAATCTGAGATAAAATTTCTTAACTAGAAATTGAAATACGTAGCAGAGGCATTTATTCAACGAAGAACATGAAAAAAATTGATCCCAAATAAAAAACGAAACCACTTATTGACATTCAAACCCTAATCACGAATAGATACTCACCATCCAAGTGTAAGTGATATAACGCTGGAGAAATGCCAAGGATTGAAAGGTTCAATTAAACTCTAGACAATCCATGTGACCAGGTACAATCCATTTAATGTAAATAGATCCCAAGAAGAATTTCATACAAATATTTGGTAAACATTTATATGGAGGAACTATCACAATTAAACCACAATAATTACAAATCCTCATATATCCACTGACGTGTTTAATTACGATGATGCGGTTAATATATAATATGGGTTGCCATATGTTAACACAATTTAATGGTTTGATATTATGAGGTAGACATTCCAATTGACACGTAGAAGGTAAAACCTCCATTAAACCTTGAAAAGTGGGTGAGTTGTTTTAAATAAAGCCCATATGAGACTCATGTGGATTAAAAATTCAATGGTCATAATCATAGGTATTTATACTATGGTTTAAAGAGACTAATGAAATTTCCACTTAGGTTAGGAGAGTACTTTCGTAATGTGAAGGTAAATGAATCAAATTAAGAGGGTAGTTAATATCTATTATAACAATGTTATGCTAATATATATACATAGAGTTCCAAGGAAATATAAAGATATTTCCTAATGTTAAGGAAGGTTAAATTAATTTCTATATGGTTGGGGAAATATACTTGAAAGAGTTATGAGTAAATAACATTTCACATAGAAAGTGAATTAGGTGGGTAATAGTTAAGAGTGGAATTTCACTATTTACCTATAAGTTCCATCTAAGATAATATGGAATTGTTGTGTAGAAAAAGAGTCTCCTTGGAATTTCTAAATTGGAATTTTAGTTTTCAAGAGCATATGTTCACAGGATGAAATAGGTATGAATATATGTAATCCTTCTCAAAGAATTATAATTGAAAATATGTGTTAAATGATAAATGGATAACTAAAACGATTAAAAGTACAACAGATAAAAGGGTTGACATATGTTATTTGTCATAATGTGATGAACAACAATAAGTTATTGTGTGTGATTTGTATAAATTCTATAGATTGAAAAAAACAATTGTGGAAAGAGAGATGTTAAAAATGGTATCGAAGCCCATGTTAAAATGCTAGGCCTGAATGTGTACTAACAAAAGAAAATCAAAATCCAAAAATTCTGTTGCTTTAAATTGTTTTGTTAACATAATTTTTCACTAATGTTTACTTTTGTGTACAGTGAATTAGTGCAGAAGTATATAGCTCCAAACCATGAGTGAAGGGGATGAGCTATATGTGGATTTGGGTGGTGCAGAAAATTCGTCGAATCCTAATGTTCTATTGATGGATATGATGTTGGGAAAAATACTGAGAGGGGGGTGAATCAGTATTTAGATATTACTGAAATCTTTTACTTTTTCTTTGTTGAATTCCATACGCAGCTTTTATGAACCCAACTCACTTATACATGCGCATATACCAAAATAAAGTAGTGTATACTGATATAATTTTATTGTTTTAGAAACAATTTTCTGAAAACAATCTTTAACTCAATTTATGAGTCATGCATCTATTAGATAATCAGAAAATATGTTGATTAACAACATAATAAAACATCACACAATAACAACACATATGAACACCAAGATTTATGGTGGAAACCCAATTCGAGAGAAAACCATGGTTTTTGTCCTCTCTGTCTTAAATATTTATTATGTGGAAAACATATCACAATTTTGTACTGATGCAGACTCATATCAGTACACATGCAACTACCTGCAGAAGGCTACAACCTTCTCTCATTTTCCAGCTACTACTAGAAGGGAGCTACAACCCCCTGAACTCATTTACCAGCTACGTCTAGAAGGGAGCTTTAACATGCTGATCAGAACTCTAGCTTCTACTGGCAGGAAGCTTCTACTTCCCTCAGAATCACTACAGAACAAGTTTCATCAATTTTCGTACTAGATCCCATAGCCTCAACTCAACTCATCATAAAGATCATCAATAATAAACTTAACCCAAACTTCAATCAGTACAATGAGAACACTGTAACCAGAACACATAAATAAACCAGAATTCAGAATAAGTATGCAGAATCAAACTAAACCCTAAACATTGATCATCTTAAAATGAATATGCTACTTCACTTCATTGAACCCACGTGTATACGTGCTTTCCTTCACACCAACCTGTGTATAGATCTGTGAATACCGTTTTTCAAAATATGATCTGTCTCAGAGACAAATATGAGGCTTTCAGTCAGGCATATTTTCATAAATAAAAAACCTTTAAACAATCAGTCATCATAAACCATTTTTACTCACTTATTGATGAGCTTTTTACATATTCAACTTAGCAGCATGTACAATATTCAAGCAACCCAGATCTACATGAAGACTTCATTGATAGACAACATAAGTAATAGAAGCAATAACAGAAAACCTCTGCAATAAGCTTCAGAAAAACTTAACTTCCATACATGCCTTTTTTGAAGCAATCCCACGTATATACGTGCTTTTACTAAGACAAACTAGCATATAGATCTGTAAATATTAATTTAGCAGAATGCTTTTAGACCTATAGAGCTTACCCTGATTTCTTCACTTCACTTCAGAAAACATTCGCCATGTCTCATATCTAATCAACTCTTCAGTGGATCATGCAAGAATATATTTATTTCAGATCTAAAGATCTTGATCCATCAATCTATCCAAGGGTGAATCATAACTTCACAATTATGAATAAATAAGAGTTCAACCTATGCAGATATACTTCGGAGAGAAATATTAGTGATAGCCCTTACCCATGCACTACTTTGTACTACGATCTTCTTCTCCTTATATAGATTTAGCCTTTACCAATACCATGAGTCAAAACCAAGCAACTTCTGATGGTATTCTTGGATGGAATCAATACAACGCTCAATACTGTGGGCTAATACCATGGTAATGCCCCTTGGTATCATAATTTTAGAGCGCAAAAGGCATACGCGACTTGGATCATTCTTATCAACATTTATATGTGACTTTTCTTTAGAAAAACTGTGTATATACTAATTTTGAATGTATACACGGGTTTCCTTAAAAAAAAATGCATATACATTGAGAAATATTCTATTTTTCATTTCTCTGGCACTTACTGGAATTCCTTTCTCTCTCCGAACTGACCTGTAGAAACATCATTCTTACATATTTAACGCATAGGTTTCTTATCATAGGCAACTCATCAAGTAGGTTTCCATCAAGGACAACTTCATCAAGTAGGTTGCCATCAAGGACAACATATTGCATCATATTGCCACCAATCTCCCCCTTTGGACTTGATGGTAACCATGATGGTGTTTGATCACCACAACAGATAAATACATTAATCATAACCATTATTCAAACACCAAAATAATCTCCCACTTTTTCATCAAGGGTAAAGGGAGGACTAACACCAAAACAAGGTTTCTCTTTCCTTATATAAAGAAGAGCTCTACAAATCTGATGTACACTGTATTGACCATGCTCCCCCTGAGTTCATACTGAATCTTTAGACATATTTTTCAATGAAGTAAATGACTCTATAACTCAACTGAGTATGACCTTTCATATGAAAAAGGACTCATACTTACATCAATGATCCAACGAAGTGAAATTACATATTTGACTGAACTACCCAACCAAGTGGGTTTACAATTTGAAAAGTCCTTACATGACTGAATATAACAATTTACATCATGAGTATCATCATTCCTTTTGCATTAAATTACAGAAATGGATTTTCATAACCAGGACCAAAAGGATCTCAAGAGAGAAATCATAAATCAGAAACCAAATCAGAATGCCAACAATGCATCTTCTTCAACCAGGCAGGTGCTCCCCCTAAGCTTGTGCATCTTGAACACTTTCAACAACCAATTCATCAAAACATATATATCAAGGAGATAAATATTAGAGAATGATACATAAAGAGGAAGACTGGATCAAAAATGGATATTACCTAATAACACATCATCTGGTCTAAATGCTGACCTACAGAATATTTGTCAGCAAAACCCATACGCAGTTTTATGCACAAAAACTCGCGTATATATGTGATTCAAATTTATAAAACCAGCGTATATACACGATTTTCCTTTATGAAATGAACATATCTAATTTAATCTTCTAAATTTAAGCAGATTTGATCAGAGAGGTAGAGACAACTCCCAGCTTCTATCTGAGATATTCGAATGCATCCCTCGGCAAAGGTTTAGTAAATATATCAGCAACTTGTTCTTTGGAGGGAACATACTCCAATTTGACCTTTTGTTCAAGCAATTTCTCATAGCACTTTGAGATACTAATAGCACTTCTATTATCACATAAAATGGAGATGGGAGGTGAACATTTGATTTGAATGTCTTGTAGAGTTTGCATCATTCAAAGGAGTTGTGTGAAACATGATGCGACAACCACATATTTTTCTTCTGTTGTAGATAAGGCAATAGAACTTTGTTTCTTACTGAACCAACATACTAATCAGGGCCCCATATAGAATGCACCACCACTAGTGATTTTTTGATCATCATCATTTCTATCCCAATCCGCATATGTGTAGGCATGAAGAGTGAGATAAACATTATTTGGATACCATAGACCAAAGTCTTGAGTCCCTTGTAGATATTTGAATATTCTTTTTACAGCCTGAGGGTGTGAATATTTTGGATTAGCTTGAAATCGTCCAATAATCCCAACTGCATGCATAATGCCAGGTCTTGTCCTGGTTAGATAAAGCAGACTTCCAATCATGGATCTACATTCTGGTTGATTCACCGTGGGAGAATCATCATGAGAACTGAGGTTACACCTAGTTAACATTGGTGTACTTATATTTTTGCAGTATTCCATCCCATACTTCTTCAGAATTTTCTTAATATATTTTTCTTGCGATAAAAATATGCCATATGTTGCTTGTTACACTTGTAAGCCAAGAAAAAATGTTATTTCCCCAAGTAAGGACATTTGAAATTCTTGTTTCATAATATAAGCATATTTCTAACTCATGGACTCTTCATTACTCCCAAAAATGATGTCATCAACATATACAACTACTATCAATAGTTTATCATTTTCAATTTTTTTGTATAAGCTGCTATCAGCAGATCCCTTTGAAAAACCTTATTGATGAAGATATTTGTCAAGAAAATAGTACCATGTCCTTGGACCTTGTTTGAGACCATATAAATCTTTTTTAAGTTTGTAAACAATTTTTTCATCATTTCCCAAAATGATTCCTTCTGGTTGTTCTATATAGACTTCTTCTTCTAGAAAACCATTGAGGAAAGAAAATTTAACATCCATTTGATAAACTTTGAATTGTTGAAATCTTGAAAAGGCAAGAAACATTCTTATGGCTTCAAGTCTATCTACAGGAGCAAGTGTTTCTTCAAAGTCTATACCTTCTTGTTGAGCATACCCTTTACAAACAAGTCTAGCTTTGTTTCTAATAAAATCTCTATTTTCATTTAACTTTTTTATAAATATCCATTTTGTTCCATTAAAATTTTTATCATGATGTCTTGGAACCAATTCCCAAGTATAATTCTTTTCAATCTGATGAAGTTCTTCATTCATGGCTTGAATCCAACATTCATATTTTCCAGCTTGATTGACATTATGTTGTTCAATAGTGGATATAAATGCTAGATTTCTAGGATATTCTACAAGAGTTCTTGTTGTTTGGACACCTGATCCTTTTTCTCCCATAATTTGAGATTCTGGATGATTCTTTTGAACATACCTGGATGGAGCCTTCTTAGATAGATCTTCTCCTGGTGCATCATTGGGTTCACCTTCTATATTGTTGCTATTTGATGCAGGAAGATATTCATCACCATCATCCTCATTTGTTATTGGTATTTTCCATTTTGGAGTTGAGAGAGACTCATCAATTGCAACATCAATACATTCAAAAATATTTCAAAGTATTTTATTGTAACATTTATATGCTTTAATTCTTGAAAAATAGCCAAGAAATATTCCTTCATCTGCTCTAGGTTCAAACTTACAAAGTTTTTCATCATTTTTCTTGATAAAACATTTCCTTCCAAAATCTGTAAAATGCTTTACAGTTGGAAGATTACCATACCAGAGCTCATAAGGATTTTTGTCACTGTTTACATGAACATGAGCCTTGTTAAGCATATTTACAGCAGTATGTGCTACTTCTCCCCAAAAGGTATTAGGTGTTGTAGAATCATCAAGCATAGCATGAGCCATTTCTTGAACTATTCTATTCATTATTTCTACCATGCCATTTTGTTGTGGGGTTCCAACTACAAAAAATTGTCTTTTTATGCAATGTTGTTCACAGAAATCAAATAATTCATTTGATATATATTCCCCTCCTCGGTCAAATCTTAGAAATTTGATTTGTAGATCTAATTAATTTTCAACTAGGGCTTTAAAGATCTGTAATTTTTCAAATGCTTCATCTTTGTGTTTTAGTAAACCAATCCAACACATTCTAGAGAAATCATCAATAAAAATAATATAGTATTGTTCTCCACGGGGTGATTTATTTCTCATAGTTCCACGTAAGTCAGTATGTATGAGTTCAAGAGGCTTACTTGCCGATCCTTCTTTAGCATCGAATTGTACTTTGGTTTTCTTACCAAATTGGCAATATTTGCATATGGTACTTTCATATAGAATGATGTGGGGAAGATCACGAACTGCTTTGAGTCTGCTAGATTTGATGATTTGAGAGAAACTCAAATGCCTGAATCTTTTGTGCCATAACCAATTTTCTTAAGATTTACCCAAGTAACATTGTTCTTTGTAACCTTTCAATACATACAGATTGCTTGGTGTTCTAGTTCCTTTTATTATTGTTTCTCCTGTGTCAAGTTCACATACCACACACTCTTTTGAACTAAAGACAACTTCATTTACTTGGTCACACATTTGACTCACACTTTAAAGGTTATGTTTTAATCCATCCACATACATAACCTTGTTATCTTTGACCTTTTCTCTTGGAAAAACATAACCTTTTCCTTTAATGACAGTAGGAGTATCATTTCCAAAGGTATCATTCTTTTCTCTTTCTAGAGCATTGTATACAAGGAGTTTATTTCCATCACCTGTCATGTGTTTTTAGCATCCACTATCAATGTACCATTGATTTTCTCTTCTCTCTCCAAATAAGGCTATGCCACAATTCTCAACCAGTAAGTCCTTCTTTCTCCATACCTCGAAATATGAAGGTACATGCTCTTTTGGTTGAAGTTTTCTCCTACATTCAGATTCTCCATGACCAAATTTATTGCAATAAGCACATTCATTTTCATTTTGAAGAGGAAAAAAGTTGTTATATATATTCTTCTTTATTCCATTCTCATTTCTTTGCTTTCTTCCTTCTCTGGTTATGATGGTTTTGTATGGAACACATTGAAAAAATTTATCACCAAAATTATGACATGAGAAACATTGCCCATTAAAGAAGAAATTATGTGGTCATGGAACCTTCTATTTGTGTTTACCTGCTGATTGGTATTTCTCTGATTGATATTTCTGCTATTGTTCTTTGTATTGAAGTGGTCATGCTCTACATATGGAGTTTCTTTGTTCTCTTGTTGAGTGACATAATGTTGTAGGCTGGTTTTACCTACATTTAAATAGCTTGGTGCTGAAGACTGAGAGGATTCTTTGACATATCCGAGACCTATCTTTACAAAAGGAGACCATTGAACCTTGATAATTTCATGTAAGGTTTCAGTTCCTTTAGCAAATCTAAGATTTAAAGTTTTCTCTTTCTCAATTTCCTTTCTTAGTCTTACTATTTCACATTCTAATTTCTCATTGTGCTTCTCCTTTTCTATAAGTTGATTCTTTAGAGTATCTAATGAAATTTTTTTTCTTCCAAACATATTTTGAGCTGATTAATTTCTTCAAGAAAACAATTTTCTTCTAGTGCATCCATAAAGGTATCTTTAGCCTCACTAGAATCTTTTTCAAAATCCATGAGTACTCTAACATCTTGATCAGATTCTTCTTCTTCACTATTTGATATCCCATAACTATCTTCATGAGTATAATAATTTTTTTTATTGATAAACTGATTCTTATTTACTTTTTCCACTTCCTTTCCTTTTTTATGTTTTTCTTTATGAGGACACTTAGCATCATAATGACCAAATATTTCACAAGAAAAACATTTAAAAGGAATCTTACCTATGAATATTCTAGTGCCAAGTTCTAGCTTCTTTACAAAATTTATCTCATCTTCTTTCGAAACCTACCCTGATCAATTTTGTTCTTCTACTTATTTTCCTTTTGCAGCAACTCTAAAGAAAATTTCTTTGACTTCAGAGGGACCTCCTTTTCTCATTTCAAAAGAAGTGAAAATACAATGAAGTTGAACAATAGTAAGAGTTTGTAGATCCTACTTCTCTTCAATAGCAGACACATTTTATTCAAATTTGGGAGTTAGAGATCTTAAAATATTTTCTACCAAAGTAGTGTCAGTTATGGTTTTACCCAGATTTCTCATACAATTTACAATATCATCTAGACATAAGAGAAGCTAGAAATGCTTTCCTCATTATGCATCATGAGATTTTCATATTGAATTTTGGGATTTTGGAGTTTATCACTTTTTACCTTGGTATCATCTTCATAGCTTAGAATTATTTTTTCCCATATCTCCTTTATTGTATTAAACTACATGAATTTGAAAATTTTTTATTTAGTCAGAATTCCCAATAATGCATTGACCACCTTTGCATTGGTTTCATATTTCTTTATTTCTGTTGCATCTATTGGAACTAATGCTGGATATCGATAACCTCCTTCAAATATAGTCCATACATATGCTCCAAGAGACTAAAGATAGGATCTTATCCTTGTCTTCCAGAATATTAAATTGTTTCTGTTGACGGGAGGAGGCCTGATAGATGCTATCCCATATTGATTTCTCATCTTAGCTGATCTTTCTTCTAGCGATTAAGCTACTTCAGAAGAACCTGATCTGATACCAATTGTTGTGAAAAATACTGAGAGGGGGGGTGAATAAGTATTTAGAGCTTACTGAAATATTTTAATTTTTATTTTCTAAATTCCATACGTGGCTTTTATGAACCCAAATCACGTATATACTCACATATACCAAAAGAAACTAGCGTATACGCATATAATTTTATTGTTTTAGAAACACTTTTCAGAAAACAATCTTTAACTCAGTTTATCAGTCGTGCATCTGTTAGATAATCAACAAATATGTGTAGTAACAGTAGAATAAAACATCACACAATAACAACACATATGAACATCAATATTTAAGGTGGAAACCTAATTCGGGAGAAAACCACCGATATTATCGTCTCTGTCTTCAATATTTATTATGTGGAAAATTGATTACAATTTTGTATTGATGCAGACTCATATCAGTATGCAGGCAACAATCTGCAGAAGGCTGCAACCTTCTCTCATTTTCCAGCTTCTACTAGAAGGGAGCTAAAACACCCTGAACTCGTTTTCCAGCCACTACTGGAAGGGAGCTTCAACCCCCTGATTAGAACACTAACTTCTACTGGTAGGAAATTTATACTTCCATCAGAATCATTGCAGACCATGTTTCATAAATTTTCATACTCGATCGCACAGCTTCAACTCAAATCATAATAAATATCATCAATAATAAACTTAACCTAGACTTCAATCAGGACAGTGAGAACATTGTAAGCAAAACACAGAAATAACCCAGAATTTAGAATAAGTATGCAGAATCAAACTCAACCATGAACATTCATCATCTTAAAATTCATACGCTACTTCACTTCACTGAACCCGCGTGTATACAATATTTCATTCACACCAACCTACATATATATCTTTGAATACCGTTTCTCAGAATATGATCTATCTAAAATCCAAATCTGGGGCTTTTAGTCATACATCTTTTCAGAAATACAGTGTTAGGTCCTTATATTACTAGTATAGTTCCTTATTTTTGTTAGTGTAACCACCTTATCGTTATTTTTGTACCCCTGTAACCCCCATATTTTTATTATTGTGCCTTTAAATTATTATTGTTAGATCAGCTAGGATTACATTATGGCCCCATGGACTCCTATATATAGAAAGGAGGTTTTGTCATTTGTATCATCCAAGAATTATTCATTCATGTAATGTATTGAAGGTTTCCCCCTTGAAGTGGCTTATTTTAAACTCATTGATATCTCTTTTATTCTCTTCTTGGAGCAAGTTTCATAACATTTGGTATCAAAGCTTTAAATTCTAGGGTTTCATTGCACCAAATAGGTCATCGTGGAATTTGTCCTAAAAAAAAATTTCTACGAATTTAGAGAAGCAGAAATTTGTAGAGCGCGAAGCCAAAATCCTGAGGAACATATTCACAAAATTTTAGAGCTTGGTTGGCAATATTTTTAGAGATATAATCTACGGAAGTTAGGTCTTTTTCAGGCTCCCGAATTTCATCTCAAAGAGGTGATCGTGGGAAAATATTCATAACTCTCTCTCTGAACATCAGATTGGAATTCTGTAAAAAGTGGCTAGAAGAACACAGACTGTAGTCTCCTGTTTATCAATTTTAGAGAGAAAGGAGAAAAAAGTGACATGTTGCAAGTCGTACAAGTTCGATATACTGAACTAGTCCATAATTAGGTCATTATGGGAGATTGAACATAACTTTTCTTTGAAGAATCCAAATGAAGTAAGACCTATGGCATTCAAAGGAGGATATAGAGGGCTACCAAAGGCTAAATTTCAGATATTGAAGATTTGAAATCAAAGAGAAAATTCAGTTTCAATATCGAGCTCCTCAAAAGCAGGAAAAATGTGTGTATTGTTTTCGGATTACATAACTCTCGTTTCAAAAAAATATTTTGAATTTAATCCAACGTTATATTGAATAATAGATATCAGTATTGGGTTGTAAAATTCCCCCTAAAAAAAATTCAACACCCATTAAGCCTTTAGAGGGCTCTACTATGACTCCTGAAGACAAAGAAACACAACATGAGATATGAAAATTAAAAGAGAAAGCACACCAAATTTCACTATCGCAAAGAGCAACAAAAAATTGAATGGAAGTTTTGAAGAAAGGCATCGAAACTAAGATGGCTGGTTTGAAGAAAGGCGTTGAAGCTAATATGAATGGTTTGGAAGCTAAGATGGATGGCATGGAAGTGGGCACGGAAGCTAAGATGGATGACATGGAAGCTAATATCGATGAAAAAATGAAATACAACATGGAAAACATGAAGAATGATCTACAAGTAGACATCAAAGGTTTGGAAAAGTTGATACAAGAAATGTTTCCTAATGGTGAAAATATAGTAGAGAAAACTCATGAGGAGAACGAAATAAATGTTAATCGTGATTTCATAAACTCTAATGTTGAATGGAAGAACCACCATATTCCAAAGATTGATATGAGGAATTTTGATGGCAAGGACTCCGTAACATGGATACTATAGATGGAGCAATATTTTGATCTCAATAATGTGCAAAACACACAAAAAGTACGCATTGCAACTTTACATTTAGAACAAAATACATTTGTATGGTATCGATGGATTTCCTCCGGTAAAAAATTGTCACTTGGTAAAATTTTAGGGAGGAAATGATAGCACATTATGAGGATACAAAGAGCAACACCTTCTTTATCCAATTGATAAATATCAAACAAACGGGTTCAGTGGCGGAGCACATTGAGGACTTCTAAAAATTGAATATAAGGGTAACTGGTATTCCAGAGGAACACAGGATTGATGTCTTCATAGGGACTTTAAAGGATAAAATCCAACATGAAGTTCGCGTTTGGATACCTATTTCATTGGAGAAGGCATTCAGGTTGGCAAGAAAAATTTAATGGAAAATTATGGCGAGAAGAAAACCTACCACTCACATCTATAAATATGAAAGTGTTGCTACTCCTAGACTTCCACAACCTACAATGTTGACACCACAACAATTGGAAGAAAAAAGAGAAAAAGGGTTGTGCTATAGTTGTGATAACAAATACAATAAAGGTCATAAGTGCACTAAGAAGAAATTATTTTACATAGATTGTGAAGACGAGGAAGAAAATGAAGAATAAGCTTCAAAACTAGAGGATATACACCAGGAAGAAACCCTAGAAGAAGAAGAAATAAGTCCAACCATATCATGTAATGCATTGGCAGGAATTACCACTCCTCAAACTCTCAATATAGAAGGACATATCAAGAAGAAAAATGTAATAGTGTTGATTGATTCGGGTAGTACCTATAATTTTATTCATTGTAAGGTAGCCAAGGAATTGAATTGTTTCCTATACCCAGCACCATAATGTCAAGTGATGGTTGCAAATGGAGGAATTATAATTTCTTTGGAAAATGCCATAATATCAAGCTATCCATGGGGAAATATGTATTGAATAGTCCAATGCTTTCCATCCCAATGGGAAGTACTGATGTTGTACTAAGAGTACAATGGCTATAATCTTTGGGGATGGTAGCTTTTAATTTTCAAGAGATTTTCTTGAAATTTTTTTCAGAAGGAAAGAAAGTCAAGTTACATGGTATTGCAGGGAAGCGAGGAAAGAAAAAAAGCCCTAATTTCATGACAAAACTTCTGAAGAAAGAACAACGTGGCATAATTTCACAATTATTCTCACTAGAAATTTGAACATCAAAATCATCTATTTCTCCAGATCTCCAAAAATTCTCAGACAATCATTCCAAGTTGTTTGATACTCCCAAAGGACTCCCACCTATTTGTGATTATGATCATGCTATTCATTTGATTCCAGGAAGTGTTCCCCCAAACCTTAGGCCTTACAAATATCCTTATTTCAAAAAGAGCGAAACGTATGATTGCAAAAATGTTAGAGGCTAGTATAATTCAACCTGGTCAAAGTTCTTTGTCTGCTCCAGTAGTATTGGTGCACAAGAAATGTGGATCATGGTGCATATGCCCGGATTATAGGGAGCTCAATAAGCTCACTATTAAAGATAAATTTCCCATTCCTGTGATTGATGAATTATTGGATGAATTACATGGAGAAATTTATTTTACCGAGTTTGATCTTCATTCAGGATATCATCAAATTAGAATGAAGACTGAAGATATTTTGAAAACAACATTTCGAACTCATGAGGGTCATTATGAATTTTTGTTCATGCCTTTTGGCCTTACCAATGCACCTTCTACATTTCAAAGGTTGACGAATTCGATTTTCAAACCATTCCTTAGAAAAAATTTGCTAGTATTTTTTGATGATAAACTAATCTACAACAGGTCTTGGAAGGATCATGTTCTACATGTTGACAGGGTGCTCAAACTATTGGAAGAAAAACAATTATATGAAAAAACATCCAAATTTTTCTTTGGAGTACAAGAGGTGGAGTATGTGGGTCATATTGTATCTCACGAGGGTTTTAAGGTAGACCCTAAAAAAATAAAAGCCATTAAGGAATGGAAAGTCCCCAGAACCGTAAAGCAGTTGTGCAGATTTCTTGGGTTAATAGGGTGTTATTACAATTTTGTTAAGAATTATGGGAGAATAGTAGCACCTCTAACAACATTATTGAAGAAAGATGCATTTTCATGGACTCCTTAAGCAACTAAGGCCTCTGAACATCTTAAAGAGGCAATGTGCCTAGCACCATTTTTAGCTACGATCGACTTCACAAAAACCTTTATTGTGGAATGTGATGCCTAAGGAAATGGAATTCGTGCTATTTTAATGCAAGGAAGACCCATTGCTTTTGAAATTTTTTAAATCAAAGGAAAGTATTTACAAAAGGCTATTTATGAGAAGGAAATGTTGGCAATACTACAAGCACTAAATAAATGTAGAACTTACCTAATTGGAAGAAACTTCAAGGTAAAAACTAATTATGATAGTCTTAAACACTGTTTGGAACAAATACCATCTTCAGAATAATAGCGAAAATGGGTCACAAAGATGTTGGGTTATGATTTTGAAATCATCTACAAAGAAGGGAAGCTAAATGTAGTTGTAGATGCACTCTCAAGAAAGGATGAACAGGTGGAAGCATTTCTTTTTGGCATTTCAATTATCCAACTAGATTGGATAACTGAAGCAAGGGATGAATGGAATAAGGACGAAGAAGTGTGGACTGTCATTAATAAGCTGCAGCAAGATCCTAGTACATCTAATACATTTAGTTGGAAGAATGATTCCTTATGGTACAAAGATCGCTTATATATTTGCAAGAAGTCCCAACTAAAACAAAAGATTCTTTTGGAATTTCACACTTCTCCTTTATGAGGGCACTTGGGATTTTTAAAAACTTACCGTAGGGTGAAGAAAGAATTTTTTTGGGATGTCCTTAAATTTATATTCAAAAGTTTGTGGCAGAATGTTTGGTTTTCCTGCAAAATAAAGTAGAGACAATTAAGACCCCATGTCTTCTACAACCTTTATCCATTCCAAGTCAACCTTGGGAGGAGATATCAATGGATTTTATCATAGGTTTACCTAAGTTTGAAGGAAGGAGTGTCATCATGGTGGCAGTTAATAGACTTACCAAGTATGCATACTTTTGTGCATTATCTCATCCATTTAAAGCAAGTACAGTTGCTACTGCATTTATGGAAACAATTCAAAAGCTACATGGAAACCTGAAGATTATTGTAAGTGACATTGATCCCATTTTTACAGGAATTTTTTGGACGGAAATGTTTGCTTGTTTGGCTACTAAGCTAGCTCATAGTTCATCTTATCATCCTCAATCCGATGGTCAAACATAGATAGTGAATAAATTTTTGGAAGGATATCTTCATTTTTTTGTATCTGATAAACAAGCAGAATGGGTCAAGTGGTTACCTCTAGCTGAATGGTGGTATAACACTTCCTTCCATACTACAGCAAAAATGACACCATTTATGTCACTTTATGGATATCATCCACCATCCATCACATCTTCTTTAAGGGAAATTGCTAGGGTTCAAGTAGTGGAGGATCACATCGAGCACCAATAATAAGTTCTCAAACTCTTAAAGGATAACCTAAATTTTGCACAAAATCTAATGAAACAATAGGTAGATCAACATTCCTTTCTCTATCACATCTGAATTGACCTGTATAAACACCATTTTTACATCTTTGACACATAGGTTGCTTATCATAGGCAACTCATCAAGTAATTTTCCATCAAGGTAAACTTCATCAGGTAGGTTGCCATCAAGGACAACATATTGCATCATATTGCCAACATATGATGCATCAGATGCAAAGAGAAATGATGCAACTAAAAAATCGCAATGAAATATTGTCACTAGCCAGCGAAGAGCAAGAAAGGTTAATCAAATAATTGACCTCCAGGAAGATTCATGAAGGTAAAGGTTCTGGGAAAAAGAGAAGAGGAACTGAAAATCACTTAGAAGAGTCTGAGGAGGATGAAGCCCCTAGAAAACAGTCTATAAGGAAAAAATAACTACAAGGTGAGTTCCAAAAAATCAAGCCTCCCTCCTATGATGGAGAGAAGGAGGAATATGCAAAAGCTTTTCTTCTAACAGATGGTAAAGTACTTCCAATTTTATGAGTACGGAAGTAACTTGAAATCCAAGCTGGGTATTTACAAATTCCAAGGAAAGCCTACCTTGTGGTGGGAGGAAACTAAAATGGTACATTTGATAGATGAGAAAACTGTCACTTGGGAGGATCCAAATTAAATTTAAAAATATATATCTGAATGAATGATACTATGATGATAAAGCCAAAAAGTTTCATAAGCTTAGGTTGGGACAACTTACCACTGATGAGTTTGTTACCAAATTCACCAATCTCATCCACTATGTACCTTATATAAGTGAAGAGAATGAAAAGGTACAATGATTTTTAAACTGCCCACCTACTATCTATAAGGAGATGATAGAATTTGATAATCCCAAGACAAGGGATGAAGTTGTGTGCAAGGGAAGACTAAGTTATCAACAGTTCAAAGGTAGAAATGAACAAGCAAAAATTTGGCAGAACAAGGGAAAGGGTGACTCTAGTGGAAAAATAACAAAACCATCATACTTAAAGAACTTTGGGAGAAATCATAAAAGGAATAAGTTTACAAAAACTGGAGAAAATCACCCAGCGCAATCACAAACATGATATAAAGAGATAGATGGAAACAATAAGAGAGAAGGAACTATTAAAATGAGGGAACCTCTAAAGTGTTGGGGTTGTGGAGAACCTCATCTACTGAGAAGTTGTCCACAGAGAAACATTTAGGACACACAAGTGTTGAGAGAGGAGACTATTGTAAATGATGTGGCAAGAAACATCCCCAAAATCACTGCTACCATGGAAGATCGTCAAGATGAACAATAATCCACTATGGTCAAAATATAAGGTATGATTTTTGAACAAATTCTTTCCATTTAGATAGATCTAGGTGCAAATTTAAGTTATATAAGTCCTCAAATTTTAGAAAAAGACAATTTGAAGTTAGAAAAATTTCAGCAAGCATCGTTAGTTCAGTTAGCTACAGGAAAAGAAAGAAAAGTGACCCAAAAATTACCAAAGACAAATATAAATTTAAATGGGTGTGAAAATGAGTTGAATTTGAATATTTTACCTCTAAGTTCCTATGATGTGTTGGTAGGAATGGACTGGTTATAAAAACATAAAGCTATGTTGGATTTTTTAGACAAGACAATACACTATATAGATTGTGAGGGAAAACTAGTGATAGTGAAAGGGAATCCAAAACCTATATCAATGAGACAAATATCAACACTTCAGTTAAAAAGGACAAAAATAAAGGGATGCCAAGTGTATGCTCTACATGTGGAAGAATTGGGACACCAAACTGAAAAAGAGATTGTAGGAAACTTATAAGTAATCTGAGAGTTTAAGGATGTATTTCTAGATGAAATTCCTCATTTTTCCCCTAAAAGAGAAATTTATTTCTCAATTGAACTACTACTAGGAGATACACTAGCCTCTATAGCCCCATACAGGATTAGTACCACCGAATTGTTGGAGTTAAATTTGCAGCTACAAGAATTGCTGGATAGAGGTTGTATAAGACCAAGTGTATACCCATGGGGAGCACCACTACTGTTTGTCAAAAATAAAGATGGTAAATTAAGAATGTGTATAGACAATCCACAACTGAATAAATTGAAATCAAGAATAGATATCCTCTACCCAGGATAGGTGAACTATTGATCAAGTGAGAGGAGCCACAATTTTTTCAAAAATTGATTTAATGACAGGATATCATCAACTGAAAATTAAAAATGAAGATATAAGAAAAACTACATTCAGAATAAGATACAGACACTATGAGATTGTAGTCCTACCTTTTAGTTTGACTAATGCACCTGCTACCTTTATGTGTTTAATGAACATTGTCTTAAGTAAATATTTGGACAAATTTGTTCTAGTATTTATTGACGACATTATCATATATTTTAAGAATTAAGCTAAACATAAAGAACATCTTTGAATTTTCTTACAAACACTAAGATAACACAAGTTGTATGCTAAACTTAGAAAATGTGAATTTTACAAGTATAAAATTCAATACTTCGACCATATAATTTTAGAGAATGGATTAGCAGTGGACCGAGAAAAGATACAAGCTATAATAAATTGGCATGTACCTACTAATGCTTCCTCTATAAGATCTTTCATGGTAATTGTAGGGTACTATAAGATATTTGTAGAAATATTTTCAGTCTTAGCATATCCTATCACATCTCTACCGAGGAAAGGAGTGAAGTTTGAGTGGATAGAAAAATGTCAACATAGTTTTGAAGAGTTAAAATTAAACTCACAACTGCACCTATTCTAAGGATTGCTAATCCAAATTAGGAATTTGTAGTATGTACAGATGCTTGTGGAGAGGGATTACGAGAAGTATTACTAGAATAAAACTCAGTCATAGGATATGATTCAAGAAAACTAAAGAAACATGAACATAATTATAGTGTGTATGAATTAAAGTTAGTTGTTGTAATACATGCTTTGAAAGTGTGTAGACATTATCTATTACGAAAAAAGTTTATATGAATGGCAGATCACATCAGTCTGAAGTATTTTTTTCACATGACCTGACTTAAATGCTAGACAAGCTAGATGGTTTTCCTTCCTTAGTGAATTTGACATGGTGATCAAACATATCAAGGGGAAGGAAAATAAGATTGCAGATGCTTTAAGTAGAAATTATTTTCGAAGTGTTAATAGTGTTGGGAGTAATGAAAACTTTGATATTGAAGGATTGATCTAAGAAGTAATGAGGAAAGACCCAAACTATGAAAAAATCCAAGAACAATTGCAGAAACAAGAGATGGGGGGTATACTTAAAACCATAGGGGACTAATTTGTTATAAAGACATATTATACATTCCCAATGTGAATTCATTAAACAGTGAAATTATCGATGAGTATCATAAAAGATCCTCTAGAGGACAACGATGGTATTAGAAATTAATTTCAGCATTAAGAAAGAATATTTTTTAGCCTGATATGAAAAAGTATGTAGCTAATTATATAGCTAGATGTTTCGTGAGACTGTGGATAATCCGGCAAACTCTCCAGTAAACAATAACCACAGGAACTTGAAAATCAAAATATGTAGCTAATTATATAGCTAGATTTTTGGAGTATCAGCAGGTAAACGTAGATCATCAACATCATGCAGGATTGTTGAATTGTTTACCCATCCTAGAATGGAAGTGGGATACAGTTTCCATAGATTTTATCACTGGATTAACAAGAACTAAATACCAGCATGAGTCTATCATGGTAGTAGTTGACACATTGTCAAAAAATGCACACTTCTTACCAATACAATCTACATTTGGTACAAATCAAGTAGCTAATTTATTTATGAAAGAGATTGTAAAGTTGTATGGTATTCCTAAAATGATCATATCAAACAGAGATGGAAAGTTTATTATAGCTTTTTGGAAGAGTCTTTTTGGGGCAATGGGTACCAAATTGAACTTTAGTACTACATACCGTCCCAAAATTGATGGGAAAACTGAAAGAACAAACCAGATTTTAAAAGACATGTTCAGAATGTATGTGATGGATAGACCAACAAAGTGGGAGGAATTTATACATTTTCTAGAGTTTTCCTACAACAATAGCTATCAAGCATCAATTAAGATGAGTCCTTTGGAAGCATTATATGGCAAAAAGTGCCATACACCTCTAGGTTGGAGTCAACTAGAGGATAAGTTAATACTTGAACCTGATGCATTGCATGAAATGGAAAGGACTGTAAAGAAAATTCAGCAAAATATCAAGACAACACAAGATACACAAAAGATCTATGCAAATGGAAAGAGAATTCATAGATAATTCAGTTTCGGTGATCATGTCTACCTGAGGGTTAAGCCCAAAAAGTGTACTTTTTACACTGTTAGCTATGCAAAACTAGCATGACGCTACTGCGGACATTTTGAAGTGTTGGCAAGAGAGGGACCAGCAACATACAAGTTAGCTTTACCTAGTCACATTAAAGTTCATATTGTTTTTCATGTTTCATTGTTAAAAAAATATGTACATGATACTACTCATGTTATTGATTGGAATTTGATACAAGCGGAAGAAGAAGGGGAATTATTTCCAGAGAGAATTCACATCCTAGCACGGAAATAAATTAAGCGTTGAAACAAAAGAGTGGCCAGGTTGAAAGTGTAGCAGAGACACTTTGCACCCGAAGAAGCTACTTTGGAGAGAGAGGAAGATATGAAGGAGAAAATATCCATCACTGTTTGAAAAGTGAATTTTATATTTTGTCTTTACAACACCGAGGATAGTGTTTTGTTTTAGAGGGAGAATATGTAATGTCTCTAGTTTCTCTGCTCTTATTAGACATTTGAATAAGTCCTAAAGGGTAAAGTGGACCCTAAAGAAAAACAATTATTGTGGATTTATTTTATTATTTTAATTTATTAAAATAAAAATGGAATTAATTGTGCAAAGAATAAATTATGATTAGAGATGAGGAAACCAAATCCATGAGGATGGATAAGGTTCATAAGGCTTTCCCAGTTCTCAAAACCCTTAGAGAAAATAAATTGAATATTGAAATTTAGATTGGAGATAAAAATCTAAAAATCTACCCCAGTAAAGAGGAAAGTTACTGGGAAGAGGTGGAATAAAACTAGAAAGAGGAAAAGTTATTTTTAAAGTGATTTTATGGAAGAAAGAAAAGGAAAGCCTAGGTAAAAATGAAAAAAACATCCTGATTAACTAGACACAGTTAAGGAAATAAGATGATGGGAAAACATAATTAAATAAGCATATTTAGGATAGGCAAGGGGTTGTCTACTGCTAGAAGATTTGATCTCTACTTAGGGGGAGTTGTGGAGAAAGAGCTCATAGGTTGGGTGGAAACTAGTCTACCTTAACTAGTATGCACCATTTAATTCATTTTAACTTAGAATTTTATTATGATTATTCTTACTATGGTGAAGTAAATTAGTAGTAATGGATTTGATTAATTTTTTTCAAGAGTAGATGTTGTTTATGAAAGGAGTGTTAAAAAGACTTAGTTCAGTAAATTGGTATGTTTGTACATTTAACAGAGTATTATATAATAAAGATATCCTATTTCTATATGGTTGTACAGACAATAATCTAAAGAGAACCAACTCTTATAATGTCTAAACCTTGTTGAAGTTTTAAATCTGAGGTTAGGTAAACTCTTAAAATTTATTATGGAATAACATGACTGGGCTATTGTTATTTTGCAAATCAGGAAATTCTATAATTAAACTAAGATAGAATGAAAATAAATATTCATGAGAATTCATATGAAATTAGAACATTCAAGTGAATTACAGACTGTAGTAGAAATGAATAATGTAATACTAGCATTGAGACATTATAGTAATAAGTTGTAACAAGGAACTTATCAATTATTACTAGAACTGAAATACAACTTTTAAGAAAAGTATTACATCAAAACTACAAACATAACTTCATTAAAGAAGAAAGGATTATATCAACTAATATTACCAAGTTATGGAAAATTTAAGATATAAATCCATATGGTTACACAGTCCAAATTCAACCTAGGCAAAACTAAATTATACAAGTGGGGAAAATCTATCCCATATAAAATAAATTGTACAAGCTCTCTAGAACTTTGCAGAGATAACAGATCAGAAATCCCCAAGTTGGTTACTGGACCAACCTCAAGAGGAAAAGCCATAGTTATTCTTGAATTTGAGATAATATCAACAGTATGCAAAACAAGTAAGATGTAAACAATACCTGAACAGAACATAAACTATGTGTTAGTTATGGTTCATGCATATAAACATAAATAGGAAATAAAAATAGATTTTAAAACCAAAAAAGGATAAGGAATTACCTTACGTATAGAGAGGGAACATCCAATATGCATCAACAACAGACAATTAATTATTACAGGGAATGAGGACCTCTATACAAATTACCAAGAATTAAAGGTACCATGTAGGTCCATGAAATAAATTCAAATATAACAGTAATGATATCTACATAAGAGAGGATTTAAATAGTAAGAATTCAATATAAAATTACTATAATCATAAGGATTATACCATTATGAAATAATAAAGGGAATACAGCCCTAAGAGAATGATGAAAGAGAAATCGAAAATTCTCAAGGTAATAAGAGAATAAATATAGTATTATGGAAAGATGAGAATACATCCCAAACCATGCTTAAAAGAAAAGGTTAACACAGAGAAATTATATCTCTACGAAAATGGTTAACAAGGAATTCAAAACTTCTATGTATAACATAATCCCCAAATTTTCGTTTGGAAAAACTAAAATACATTTTCTCAAATAATATTGAACAATGTCACTACAGAAATTGGTAAAGACGATTAAATATATATAAAACCTGTAAAGATATCAGAAGATCCAGGTTGAGGAAGCGTGACCTGAGTATTAAAGAAAAAGGGTTAATGGGTGGAGAATAGAGAAACCGTATGTACTTTACCTGTAGAAATTGGTGAAACCAAAATGTGAAAACTAGTTGAGACGAAACAGAAAACGTCAAGCAATTTCATGACTCCAATTAATTGTATGACAGAAATAATTGGTAACAAGAATTTGTAAGATTAAAACAATAAATGAAATTATTTTGGGCTATCAGTAAACTAATTATTCTTTGAGATTTAATTCATAAATTATACAGAAGAAAACAAACGTATTGAGAAATGCGATATCCACAGTGAGAGTTCCATTTCCTGATGGACTTATGGGTTGAGGTTCCATTTTGATGAAGAGCATAAAGCCATAACTCCACTAAAAATAATGTCATGAGTTAAGGGATGCATACATATCTGCAATTAGAACAAAAGAAGATAAATGCAGTTATATTATAACGAAAAATCTATATGTAAGTAAAGGAATTAAGTAGCAAAATTATAAGGTTGCAGACTGGATAAGTAAAACCATCACGATGACCTCCGGACTTGAAATCTAAAACCACAGTGTAGAAAAATTTAAAGAAATTTGTAATGAATATTGGTTACCTGAGAGAGAGAGAGAGAGAGAGAGAGAGAGAGAGCATATGAGACTTCTCGTTTCATTCTCTACATTGAAAATGAAAGTTAGATTTTATTCTTTCCAAAAGCAATTCTCCTCTCCGAAGGAAACGCAAGATTTGGAGAAGCCGAGATAAAATTTATTAACCAGAAATTGAAATACATAGTAGAGGAAAAGGGAGGTTATTCAACAGAGAACACGAAAACAATTGATCCCAAATAAAAATTGAAACTACTTATTGACATTCAAACCCTAATCACAAATAGATCTTCAACATCCAAGTGTAAGAGATCTAACACTAGAGAAATGCCCCAGATTGGAAGGTTAAATCAAACTTCGGACAAGCTATGTGACCAAGTACAATCCTTTTAATGTAAATAGATCCCGAGGAGAATTTCATATAGAGATTTGGTAAACATTTAGATGAAGAAACTATCACAATTAAACCGCCGTAATTACAAATCCTTGTAGATCCACAAACGTGTTTAATTATGATGATGTGGTCAATATATAATATAGGCTACCATATGTGAACACAATTTAATGGTTTGACATTATGTAGTAGAAATTCCAATCCACACATAGAAGGTAAAAGCTCCATTAACCATTGAAAAGCGGGTGAGTCATTCTAAATAAAGTCCATATGAGACTCTGGTGGATTATAAATTCGATGGTCAACTCATAGGTATTTCTGCTATGGTTTAAAGAGACTAATGAAATCTCCACTTAGGTTAATACAATACTTTCGTAATGTGAAGATAAATGAATAATATTAAGAGGGTAGAGATAGTCCCTAATGTTAAATAAGGTTAAATTAATGCCTATATAGTTGGGGAAATAGACTTAAAAGATTTATGAGTAAATAACATTTCACATGGAAAACAAATTGGGTGAGTAATAGTTAAGAGTAGAATTTCACCATTTACCTATAAGCTCCATGTAAGATAATATGGAATTGTTGTATAGACAAAGAGTCTCCTTGAAATTTCTAAATTTAAATTTTAGTTTTCAATAGAATATGTGCACAAGATGACAAAGGTATCAGTATATGTAATCCTACCCAAGGAATTATAATTGACAATAAGTGTTAAATGAGAAATTGATAACTAAATTGATTAAAAGTACAAAAAATAAAAAATTTGACATCTATGATATTCAACATAATGTGATGAACAATAGTAAGTTATTGTGTGTGATTCATATAAATTCTATAGATATAAAAGAAATTGTGGAACCGAAGATGTTACTAGCGGTATCAGAGCCCATGTTAAAACGTTGGGTCTGAATGTGTGCTCAGACCATAAAATCAAATTCCAAAAATTTTGTAGTTGTAAATTTTTTTGTTAACATAATTTTTCACTAATGTTGACTTTTGTGTACAGTGACTCAGTGCAAAAGCATATAGCTACAGACCATGAGTGAAGGCGATGAGTTGTATGTGGATCTGGGTGGCGCAAAAAATCCATCAGATCCTAATGCTCCATTAATGTCTATGATTCCTCAGATGCAAAGAGAAATGACGCAACTGAAAAACCAAAATGAAATATTATTGCTAGCTAGCGAAGAGAAGGAAAGGTTAATTAGCGAATTGACCTCCAGGAATAGTCATGAAGGTGAAGGTTCTAGGAAAAAGAGAAGAGAATTGAAAATCGCTTAGAAGAGTCTAAGGAGGATGAAGCCTTTAGACAAGAGTCTAGAAGGAAAAATGAATTGCAAGGTCAATTCCGAAAAATCAAGCCTCCCTGATATGATGGAGAGAAGGAGGAAGATGTAGAAGCTTGGCTTCTAAACAAGGTAGAGTACTTCCAAGTTTTTGAGTATGGAAGTAACTTGAAAGCGAGGCTAGATATTTACCAATTACAAGGAAAGGCTACCTTGTGGTGGGAGGAAACTAAAATGGTACATGTGATAGATGAGAAAAATGTCACCTGGGAAGATTTCCAAATTAAATTTAAAAATATATATTTAAATGAATGATACTATGATTGTAAAGCCAAAGAGTTTCATGACCTTAGATTAGGACAGGTTACCATTGATGAGCTTGTTACGAAATTTACCGATCTTCTCTGCTATGTACCTTATATAAGGGAAGAGAAAGAAAAGGTACAATTATTTTTAAACTTCCCACCTACTATCTACAAGGAGAGGATATAATTTGATAATCCCAAGATAATGGATGAAGTTGTGTGCAAGGGAAGATTGTTTTATCAGCAGTTCAAAGGCATAAATGAAAAAGAGAAAAACTGGAAGAACAAATAAAAGGTTGACTCTAGTGGAAAAATAACAAAACTAACATACTAAAAGAACTTTGCGATAAATCACCAAAGGAAGAATTTTACAAAAACTAAAAAAAATCACCTAGCCCAACTACAAAGAGGATCTAAACAGATAGATTGAAATAGTAAGAAGGAAGGAATTTTTAAAATGAGCGAACCTCTAAAGTGTTGGGGTTGTGGAGAACCTCATCTGCTGAGAGATTGTCCACATATAACCATTCAAAACATACAAGTGCTGAGAGAGGCAACTACTGTAAATGACGTGGCAAGAAACATCCCCAAAATCACTGATACCCTAGAATACTGTCAAAATAAACACCAATCCACTATGGTTGAAATAGAAGGTATGATTGCTAAAAAACATGTTTCCATTTTGATAGATCCACGTGCAACCTTAAGTCAAATTCCTCAAATTGTATAAAAATTTAATTTGAAGTCAGAAAAATTTCAACAAGCATGGTTAGTTCAGTTAGCTACAAGAACAAAAAGAAAAGTGACCCATAAATTACCAAGGACAACTATAAATTTAAATGGGTATGAAACTTAACTGAATTTGAATAGTTTATCTCCAAGTTCCTATGATGTGTTGGTATGAATGGACTGGTTAGAAAAACATAAAGTTATGTTAAATTGAGAGAGCAAGCTTCTGTGATCCATAAAATTTTAATTATAAATCTTCCGGGAAATCACATAAGGAATTTTATGGTTCCAAAAATTCCTTATGTGATTTCTCGGAAGATTTATAATTATTATGTTAAATTGTTTACATAAGACAATAAACTATATAGATGGTGAGGGAAAACTAGTGATAGTGAAAGAGAAACCAAAACTTATTTTAGTGAGACAAATATCAACACTTCAGTTGAAAAGGACAATAAGAAATTACTGCCAAGTGTATGTTGTACATGTGGAAGAATTGGGACAACAAACTGAAAAAGAGATTGTAGAAAAATTACTAGTCATCGGAGAGTTTAAGGATGTATTTGCTGATGAAATTCTTCATCTTCCCCCTAAAATTCAAATTGGTTTCTCAATTAAATTAGTACTAGGAGCTACACTAGTCTCTGGAGCCCCATACAAAATGAGTACCCTCGAATTGTTGGTGTTGAAACTGTAGCTACAAGAGTTGCTGGATAGAGGTTATATAACACCGAGTGTATCACCATGGAGAGAACCGGTACTATTTGTCAAAAATAAAGATGGTACATTCAAAACGTGTATAGACTACCGATAACTGAATAAACTGACAATCAAGAATAGATATTCTCTACCCAGGATAGATGATCTCTTTGATCAAGTGAGACGAGCCATAGTTTTCTCAAAATTTGATTTTAGGATAGGATATCATCAAATGATAATTAAAAATGAAGATATAAGTAAAAATGCATTCAGAACAAGATACATACACTATGAGTTTGCAGTCTTACGTTTTGGGTTAACTAATGCACCTGCTGCCTTCGTGTGTTTAACGAAAAGTGTCTTAACTAAATATTTGGACAAATTTTCTCAAGTATTTATTGATGACATTCTAATATATTCTAAGAATGAAGATGAACATAAATCACTTATCATAATTGTCTTACAAACACTTAGAGAACATAAGTTGTATGATGAACTTAGAAAATGTGAATTTTATAAGGATAAAATTCAATACCTGGGAATATAATTTTAGAGAAAGGATTAGCAGTGGACCAAGAAAATATACAAGCTATAATAGATTAGACTGTAGCTATTGATTTTTCCTCTATAAGATATTTCACGGAATTGCAGGATAATATAGGAGGTTGGTAGAAATATTTTCAGCCTTATCATATTCGATAACATCTCTACAGAGGAAAGGAGTGAAGTTTGAGTGGTCAGAAAAATGTCAAAATAGTTTTGAACAGTTAAAACTTGAAGTCACAACTTCTCCTATTCTAAATATTGTTGATCCAAATCAGGAATTTGTAGTATGTACAGATGCTTGTGGAGAGGAATTAGGAGGAGTATTACTACAAGAAAACCCAGTCATAGTATATGATTCAAGAAAAATAAAGAAACATGAACATAATTATAGTGTGCATGATTTAGAGTTAGCTGCAGTAATACAAGATTTGAATACGTGGAGACCTTATCTGTTAGGGAAAAAGTTTATGTTAATGACAGATCACATCAGTTTGAAGTATTTGTCACACAACCTAACTTAAATGCTAGCCAAGCTATATGGCTGTCCTTCCTTACTTTATTTGACATGGATATTAAACATATCATGGGGAAGGAAAATAATATTGCAGATGCTTTAAGTAGAAATTCTTGTCAAAGTGTTAATAGTGTTGGGAGTACTGAAAACTTTGATATTGAAGAATTGATCCAATAAGTAATGAGACAAGACCCAAACTATGAGAAAATCAAAGAAAAAATTGAGAAACAAGAGATGGGGGGGTATACTCAAAACAAGAGGGAAATAATTTGTTATAAAGACATATTATACATTCCCAATGTGAATTCATTAAACAATGAAATTCTAGATGAGTATCATAAAAGACCCTATGCAGGACATGCAGGGTATTAGAAATTAATTTCAGCATTAAGGATGAATATTTTCTGGCCCAATATGAAAAATTATGTAGCTAATTATCTAGCTAGATGTTTGGAGTGTCAGGAGGTAAAGGTAGAGCATTGACATCCAGCAGGATTGATGAATCCTTTACCCATCCTAGAATTGAAGTGGGAGATAGTTTCCATATATTTTATCACTCAATTATGAAGAACTAAATACCAACATGACTATGTCATGGTAGAATTTGACACATTGATAAAAACTGCACACTTCTTACCAAGAAAATATAATTTTGGTATAGCTGAAGTAGCTAATCTATTTATGAAAGAGATTGTAAAGTTTCATGGTATTCCGAAAATGATCATATCAGAAAAAGATGCAAAGTTTACTGCAGCTTTTTGGAAGAGCCTGTTTGAGGGAATGGGTAAAAAATTGAACTTTAGTACCGCATATTGTCCCCAAACTGATGGGAAAAATAAAAGAAAAAACCATATTTTAGAAGACATGTTGAGAATGTATGTGATGGACATACCAACAAAGTGGGAGGAATTTCTACATTTAGTAGAGTTTTCCTACAATAGTAGTTATCAAGCATCAATTAAGATGAGTCCTTTCAAAGGATTATATTGAATAAAGTGTCATACACCTCTAAGTTGGAGTCAACCAGAGGATAAGTTAATACTTGGACCTGATGCATTGCAGGAAATGGAAAGGACTGTAAAGAAAATTTAGAAAAATATCAAGACAACACAAGACAAACAGAAAAGCTATGGAGATAAAAAGACTATTCATAGATAATTCTATGTGGGTGATCATGTAT
Organism: Pinus albicaulis; assembly: GCA_034641835.2. NCBI lineage: Eukaryota > Viridiplantae > Streptophyta > Pinopsida > Pinales > Pinaceae > Pinus > Pinus albicaulis. The sequence continues at coordinate 741,434,419 of CM076581.1, forward strand.
ACTTTAGGATTAAGCCCAAAAAGAGTACTTTGTACACTGGTAGTTATGCAAAACTAGCACCACGCTACTGTGGACCTTTTGAAGTGCTGGAAGGAGTGGGACCAGTAGCATACAAGATGGATTTACCTAGTGACATTAAGGTTGACGATATTTTTCATGTTTCATTATTGAAAAGGTATGTACATGATCCTACTAATGTTATTTATTGGAATATGATAGAGGTGGAACCAGAAGAGGAATTCTTTCTAGAGCCACTTTGCATCCTGGCATGGGAAGAAATTGAGCTCCAAAACAAAATAGTGGCTAGGGTGAAAGTGTAGTGGAGGCACTTTGCACCCGAATAAGCTACATGGGAGTGAGAGGAAGATATGAATGAACAATATCCATCACTGTTTGAAAAGTGAATTTTATATTTTATCTTTGCAAGATAGAGGATGGTGTTTTATCTTAGAGGGGGAATATGTAATGTCCCTAGTTTCTCTTCTTTTATTAGACATTTGAATAATTCCTAAAGGGTAAAGTGGACCCCAAAGGAAAAAAATTATTGTGGATTTATTTTATTATTTTAATTTAATAAAATAAAAATGGAATTAATTGTGCAAAGACTAGATTATGATTAGAGATTTGGAAACCAAATCCATGAGGATGGATAAATTTCATAAGAATTTCCCAGTTCTCAAAAAAATACTTGCAAAAAATAAATTAAATATTGAAATTTAGATTGGACATAAAAATCTAAAATGCTACCCCAGTAAATAGGAAATTTACTGGGAAGAGGTGGAATAAAACTACAAAGAGGAAAAACTAGTTTTAAAGTACTTTTGTGGAAGAAACAAAAGGAAAGTCTAGCCAAAAAGGAAAACAACATCCTAATTAACTGGATGCAGTTAATGAAACAAGCTAATGGGAAAGCATGATTAAATAAACAGATTCAGGATAGACAAGGGTTTGTCTACTACTGGAAGATTTCATCTTTGCTCGGGGGAAGCTGTGGAGAAAGAGCTCATAGGTTGGGTGGAAACTAGTCTACCTTAAATGCTATGCATCATTTAATTCATTTTAACCTGTAATTTTATTTCGTTTATTCTTATTATGGTGAATTAAATTAGTAGTACTACATTTGATTAAATCTATTCAAGAGTAGATGTTGTTTATGAAATAAGTGTTAAAAAGACTAAGTGTCAGTAAATTGGTAGGTCTGTACATTTAATAGAGTACTATATAATAAATATAGCTTGTTTTTTTATTCTTGTACGTACAATAATCTGAAGAGAACCAACTCTCAGAATGTCTAAACCTTGTTGAAGGTTTAAATCGGAGGTTAGGTAAACTCTCAGAATTTATTATGGAATAACATGACTGGGTTATCATTATTTTGCAAATCAAGAAATTCTATACTTGAACTAAGATATACTAAAAATAAATATGCATGACAGTTCATATGAAATGAGAACATTCAATTAAATTACAGAATGTAGTAGAAATGAATAATGTAATATTAGCATTGAGACATTATAGTAATAAGTTGCAAGGAGGAACTTATCAATTATTACTAGAACTAAAATACAACTTTTAAGAAAAATATTACATCGGAACTACAAACATAACTCCATTAAAGAAGAAAGGAGTATGTCAGATAATATTACTGAGTTATGGAAAATTCAGGATATAAATCCATATAGTTACACATTCAAAATTCAACCTAGGAAAAACTAAATTATACAAGTGGGGAAACTTTGTCCCATATAAAATAAATTGTCCAAGATCTCCGGAAGATTGTAGAGATAGCATATCAAAAATCCCCAAGTGGGTTACTGGACCAACCTGAAAAGGAAAAGCCACAGTTATGCTTGAATTTGATATAGTATGAGTAATATGTAAACCAAGTAAGATGTAAAGAGTACCTACATAGAACAGAAACCATTACTTAGTTTTGGTTCATTCATATAACCAGAAAAAGGAAATAAAAATATATTTTAAAACCAAAAAGGGATAAGGAATTACCTTACATACAGAGAGGGAACATTCGATTTTCAACAACAAGAGACAATTAATTATTACAGGGAATGAGGAACTTTGTACAAATTACCAAGAATTAAAGGTACTAAGTAGGTCCATGAAATAAATTCAAATATTACAGTAGTAATATCTACATAAGATATGATGTAAATAGTAAGAATTCAATATAAAATTAATATAATCATAAGCATCATATAATTATGAAATAATGAAGGCAATACAACCCTAAGAGAATGATGAAAGAGAAATAAAAATTTCTCAAGATAATATGAGAATAAATATAGTATTCTCGAAAAATGAGAATACGTCTCAAACCATGTTTAAAAGAAAATGTTAACACAAAGAAATTATATCTCTACCAAAATGGTTGACAAGGAATTTGAAACTTCTACGTATAACATAATCCCAAAATTTGTGTTTGGGAAAACTAAAATACATTTTCTCAAATAAAATGGAACAACATCACTACAGAAATTGGTAAAGACTATTAAATTTATATAAAACCAGTAAAGATCTCAGAAGAACGAAGTTGAGGAAGCACGACCTCAGTATCAAAGAAAAAGGGGTAAGGGGTAGAGAATAGAGAAACCATATGTACTTTACCAGTAGAAATTGGTGAAATCGAAATGCGAAAACCAGTATAGTCGAAACAAAAAAACATGAAGCAATTTCATGACTCCAATTACCTTTATGAAAGAAAAAATTGGTAATAATAATCTGTAAGATCAAAACCATAAATCAAATTATGTTAGGATATTAGGAAACTAATTAGCCTTCCAAATTTGATTCGTAAATGACAGAGAAGAAAATGAATGTATTTAGAAATATGATATACACAGGGAGAGTTCCATTGCTTGGTGGAATTACAGGTCGAGGTTCCGTTTTGATGAAGGAAATAGAGCCAAAAATCCACTTCAAATAACATCATGATTTAAGGGATGCAGTCATCTCTACAATTCAGAACAGAACAATAAAAACACAGTTAGAACATAACACAAATTCCATATGGAAATAAAGGAAGTAATTAGCAAAATTATAAGGTCGTGGACTCAATAAGTAAATATATTAAACCATGATGATGACCTCCAGACTTGAAATCTAAAACCACAGTGTAGAAAAATTTAAATAAAGGTGTAATGAATACTTGTGACCTGAGAGAGAGAGCATATGAGACTCCTGATTTCATTCTCTGCGTTGAAAATGAAAGTTAGATCTTCAGCTTGGAAGAAGGAATTATCCTCTGCAATGGAAATGTGAGATTTAGAGAAGTCGAGATAAAATTTCTTAACTAGAAATTGAAATACGTAGCAGAGGCAAAGGGAGGTTATTCAAAAAAGAACATGAAAACAATTGATCCCAAATAAAAAATGAAACCATTTATTGACATTAAATATCTAATCATGAATATATATTCACCATCCAAGTGTAATAGATCTAACGCTGGATAAATGCCACAAATTAAAAGGTTCAATCAAACTTCGAACAAGCCATGTGATTAGGTACAATCCATTTAATATAAATAGATCCCGAGGAGAATTTCATACAGAGATTTGGTAAGCATTTATACAGAGGAACTATCATAATTAAACCACAATAATTACAAATCCTCGTAGATCCACTGACATGTTTAATTACAATGACGTGGTTAATATATAATACGGGTTACCATATGTGAACAAAATTTAATGGTCTGATATTATGTGGTAGACATTCTAATTAACACGTAGAAGGTAAAAGATCCATTAAACCTTGTAACGTGGGTGAGTCGTTTTAAATAAAGTCCATATGGGACTTCAGTGGATTATAAATTTGATGGTCATACTCATAGGTATTTCTACTATGGTTTAAAGAGACTAATGAAATCTCCACTTAGGTTAAGATAGTGCTTTCATAATGTGAAGGTAAATGAATAAAATTAAGAGGGTAGTTAATATTTATTATAACAATGTTATGATAATCTATATATAGAGTTCCAAGAAAATATAGAGAATATAGTTCCTAATGTTAAGGAAGGTTAAATTAATTTCTATATGGTTGGGGAAATAGACTTGAAATATTTATGAGTAAATAACATTTCACCTGGAAAATGAATTGGGTGGGTAATAGTTAAGAGTGGAATTTCACTATTTACTTATAAGTTCGATGTAAGATAATATGGAATTGTTGCATTGATAAAGAGTCTCCTTGGAATTTATAAATTGGAATTTTAGTTTTCAAGAGGATATGTTCAAAGGATGACAGAGGTATGATTATATTTAATCCTTCTCAATGAATTATAATTTAAAATAAGCATTAAATGTGAAATGGATATCTAAACCGACTAAAAGAACAAAAAATAAAAAGGTTGACAGATGTTATGCATCATAATGTGACGAACAGTAGTAAGTTATTTTGTGTGATTAGTATACATTATATAGATAGAAAAAAAAAATGTGGAGATGGAGGTGTTACAAATGGTATCAGATCCCATGTTAAAGCACTGGGCCTTAATGTGTGCTCACACCAGAAAATCAAAATCCAAAAATTATGTTTCTGGAAATTGTTTTGTTAACATAATTTTTCACTAATGTTTACTTCTATGTACAGTGAATCAGTGCAGAAGAATAAAGATACAAACCATGAGTGAAGGGGATGAATTGTATGTGGATATGGGTGGTGTAGAAAATCCATCATATCCTAATGCTCCATAGATGGCTATGATGCATCAGATGAAAAGATAAATAATGCAACCTTTCTAAACCTTTTTTTATTGTATTTTTCAATTTGGTAATGACAATATGTTAATGAGGAGGTGTGATTTTAACTATGTTAATCAATACATCTATGTCATTAGAATATATAGGGTGTGACAAAACCTTCACATCCCAGCAATTATGATAACAATTTAAACTTTGTTCTAGGAACACTGAGTGACATTTTTCTTAAAATTCCATGTCTTGCCTTAGCATAAGCACATAACAGAATCATCACTATGATTTACTCCTGTGTTAAAGTAGCCGCAAATGCACATTAAGATGCACCCTAAATAGATGTGCTAATAACTTCCATTAATCCAATGAAAGTGGGTTGGCCCTCGGAGTTGTTTTTAGATTGGATGAAGAGAACACTGGTACTTTGCTCTAAATTGAGGATCATTAAGCCTAGATGGAATGGAGAAATATTGAGTAGGTATAGGAATGAGTTTATCTATCGGGTTTTGATGTTTAAAAAAATTAGATGATATGTGTTCTCCAAAACATAAGTAGAAGCAGGAATTTCTCGTAGCCTGTCTTTCAAAAATTCAAAAGGTATTGTTTCTATCAATCAGGAAGCACATCCTTAGAAGTAATCAACTTTTAATTTTTTTCTTAATTTCAATTAGAAGAGCATATATTCATGTCACCCTTCCATAATTAAAAAAAAAAAAAAAAAACAACATTTCAACTAACAATATGAAAACATATTTACATTTCATTTTCAAAAAGAAAAATCCAACAACGAATGTCTACATATCTTTCCATATTCTTGAAAACCGTGATGCCAAGATTACCAAATATTATGGACAAATAGATTTTATCCTCTCAATTTAGAAACCCTCAACCACCAATGGGGAGCATTTATTTTTGGCGTAGAATACATCGGATATTCAATCATTGAAATTTCAACTACCATCAAATTTATATAGGTTTGATGTTGAAATTTATGTGTCAACCCATACATACGAAAAATATTGGTGCTCAAACTTCCCATATGATTATATAAAGGCAGAAAACCTGCCCAATGGCACTCGCAATGGTGATTTTAGTGAAATACGTGATTTCATAGTTTGGTATGTTGAGGGTATTGTGTGGCCTTTTCCTATTATGTATGGAGGGAGCCTCCAATATATGTTATGTCGACCTATTATGATAATTGGGGCTTTCAATATGCCTACATATAACCTTGACATAACCCCATCTCTTGGACAGTTGATGGATGGAAATCATCACCAATTTTCCCTCACTGGAGTGTACGCTCTTCCCATTTGGCTTGTTTATGCAAATATGCACCTCTGGTTGGATGAAAATAGTGTTCATACTAGACGAAAATAGAATTGAGACAATAGTAAAATTGGGGGAGTATTAATCACCTAGTTTTATCCCTTCTATACATTCAAGGTTTAAGGGTTCTAATAGGACATTTCATGCCTGAGGTGAGAAAATGATTTCATATTCTAGGTGGGTTAATACAACAGAAGGGCACCTTACAACTCATGATCTTCCTAACTCATATTACTCTAACTTTATCACATTGTATGATGCAGTCCCAAAATGATGTAATGGCCATTTCCATCAATGATCAATCATGATTGTATCAAGGAATTTATCATTCATGGACGTTGAGAGCATCAATTTTTTCATTGTCCTTCCCTTTATTCTTTTATCAAAAGATCCATAGACTTTATATAAACTCGACAAGGTATATTAATGCCAAAAATTAAAATTTTCAATATTAAATATTTGAAAATTATTGTTTATTGTAGGAATTATACTTACACATTAGAGATGGTTTGGTGATTTTTTGAAAAAACTACCACATTACTGCCATTTTAGAGACTTCGTTGCACTTGAAATATGGTGTGCTAGTCGTTGGGATAAAATTTCACATTATTTTTATTTTAGAGACTGGGTGGTCATTGAGGAAAACGTTATTACATTTCTGTCATGTTATAGATGATATAATGATGAATATCACGTATTTTGCTGTCAATATTTAAAAAATTAAAATATATTGTTGCATACTGTAAATAATGCATTTTTGATAAGGTAGTTGATTTCATTTATAAATTGGTGAGAAAAAAAATTACAACCCATACATAATTATTTATACTACATTAATATATGGTCTTTATAGGCAAGAAAACATTGTAGAAGCTTTAGGTATTCTTGAAGAATTGGGGAATGACGGTCTTACTCCAAATACTCATATTTGGAATATATTAATGGTAAGTATTTCCAAGAAACTAAATACATACATGCCTCCTGAACCAATTGATGGGAATTTTGATAAAGGTTATATATCACCAAATTTTAATCTATGGGGTGAAATGGAAGAAAAAATACAATTTCCTGATATCCTTGGCTACACTACTTTCATCAATAGGATTTGCAAGAAAAGCAACGTGTAGGAGGCCCATGCACAACATGGAAATTAAAATTATAAGTACATTTTCCTTAACATCTCATTTGCAATTCGTTGATTTCTAGAAATTTTGATGTGTTCAGAGTAGTTTTTATGTTAAAATCATGGAATTTCTATGACCCAGATACCCAGTTATTGAAACACTGAAGTACATGATATTTATGTTGGAATTTAATTCTAACTGGTCACATTAATCAACAGAATGGTGAAGTTATTATGAAGGGATCAAAAGACAGCAGATTTAAGGTGGATGTGAAGTTGTAGATCCATGGGATAAGTATGAAGGTGGTGTAAGCTCCGTTCCTATCTGCAGCAACCACTTGCATTAAAACACCCACCAACCATATTTTTTGCAGAGGCAGCAACATTTCGGAGGGGTGAGGGAACTCACGGGAAGGATTTTTGAAGCAGCCCCCAGAAAGCATAATGGATATAAGGTTTTGAAAAGCTTAGAATATAATTTTTTTATTTTAAGTTTTAAACTTGCCACATGATATTCTAATTTTACCATGCGTTAATTGTTTTTACCGCGGTACATTGTTTTTAAATTTTGTTAATTGTGTTTTGATATATATATTATAAATATGGAATATTTATAATATATATATATATATATTCAATGTTAAAAATTCCATGGATATATATAAGAGTTGTTGTGCGGATTATGTATTAAATATACAGAGCATTGTAATTTCTAGGCAGAAGGCAGAAAATAAAAGACAAAGACATAAAGAGAAATTTTTCTATGAGTGAAATAGTGAAAGAGTGAGCTACGTGTGTAGCAGCCAGCTGGAGTTAATTTTTGTGTGAATCCAGAATAACAAAATTTCTAAAGAAAACATTTTGTAATAGAAAAACAATTTATTTTAATGATATAGCAGTGTTTTACTTCTCATCTCTGTCCAAAATTTTTATTTTGTTTCAATCTCTGTGTTGTATAAGAGGAAATTTTATTCCTCTATTTTGTTAGAATTAATCAGAAAATTCCAACATGGTATTAGAGCTAGTCCAGGCTCTTTGAAGGTGTCAAAGAAGTTAAAGGAAGGAGTTTGTTGTAGCAGTTCTCCAGTAGAGTGAAGGCTCAGCAAAAGTCCAAGGTATTTCTCAAAACAATGTTTATTATTTAATGTTAAGATTACAGTCCATATAGCTCTAAAAGAGAAGTATCAAGAGTTTTAGAGACAGATTTTATTTCTCAACATAAAGACAGTTTATTTAAAAACACAGTCACAATGGCAACAGCAGGCACCAGTCTGACAAATCCCCAACTTCCACAGTTTAATGAGAAGAATTATGAATACTGGGCTATCACTATGGGAGATATATTTGCTTCATAGGACATATGGGAGCTATTTGAGAATGGTTACCCAGAACCAGCAGATGCAATAGCGTTGGTTGCTTTGGTAGCAGCAGAAAGATATTTGCTAAAGGATAATAGGAAGAAGGATTCCAAAGCCCTCTTCTATATTTTTCAATATGTGCATGAGAGTATTTTCCCAAGGATTACAGTAGCAACAAAGTCTAAGGAGGCATGGGATATTCTCAAGACATCTTATGAAGGCATGGAGAAGGTGAAGACAACAAGGTTGCAAATGTTGAGGAGATATTTTGAAACTCTCTGTATGAAGGAGTCTGAAAATATTAACTCATTATTCACAAAATTTATTCGGTTGGTTACGCAAATGAGGTCTCATGGAGAGACACTTGAAGACAGAATAATTGTGGAGAAAATCTTGAAAGTCTACCCTCAAGATTTGATGCCATAGTAGTGGCAATAGAAGAGACAAAGGATCTCTCACAATATGCAGTGGATGAGCTGAGTGCATCCCTAATGTCTCATGAACACAGACTAAACAGAGGATCATATTCCTCATTGGAGCAAGCCTTTAAGACCCAAATGTCTTTTGGTCGAGGTAGAGGTCAAGGTAGAGGTAGAGGAATAGGCAGAAGCCAAAAAAAAGGCAGAAACAACCCTGGAAGTTCGAGTGGAAGGAGCAGCAATCAAAACCACAATGAAGTCTCAAGCCAACAGCAAGTTCATGTACAAAGGTATGATAAATCTCAAGTCCAGTGTCATTATTGCAAGAAATATGGGCACTATGCCAATGAATGTAGGAAAAATCAAAATGACATGAATAATAGGTAGAATGCTAATTTTCAAAAGAAGAAAATAAGAACCAAAAGAATGTCTTGTTAACATGTAACATATCACAAGATAAACAGGATGATATATGGTTCTTAGACTCAGGTTGTAGTAATCACATGATTGGAAACATAGCAAAGCTTGCCAATCTTGATGAAGATGTTAAATCCGAGGTAACAACAGGAAATGATAGTAAGATATCTATCAAGGGAAAGGGAAGAGTCAGTATCCTAGCAAGAAATGGAGAAAATAAGTTTGTGCCAGATGTATATTATGTAACTGGCTTGAAATGTAATCTTTTGAGCATTGGATAGCTCATTGACAAGGGCTACAATGTATTTTTTAAAGATGATGTGTGCACAATCATGGATATACCTCCAAGAAAGAAAGTCATTGTAGAGGTGCATATGACAAGTAATAGGATGTTTCCTCTGAGGCTCAGAGTAGACTTGAAAGAAGGAAGAAATGTATTAGTTGTAACACACGAGGTCTTTCAAGAGGAAGTGAAAGATGAAAACTGGTTATGGGACTTGAGATTTGGACATCTCAATTTCGGAGGCATGAACTTGTTGCATAGAAAGGGAATGGTAAAAGGATTACCATTGATTGAGAAACTAGACAGTCTATGTGAAGGCTGCACCTTGGGCAAACAACACAGAGATAGCTTTCTAGGAGGAAAGAGCATAAGGGAAAAGGCACCCTTAGAGATTGTCCACTCTGATTTGTGTGGAACAATGCAAACACCATCTTTTGCTGGAAACAAATATGTTTTGACATTCATAGATGATTACCCCAGAAAGACATGGGTGTATTTCTTGAATCAAAAGAGTGAAGTGTTTGAGAAATTCTGCCACTTCAAAACTCTTGTTGAGAAGCAGAGTGGGCACTACATCAAAGTGCTGAGAACTGACAGAGGTGGAGAATACATCTCCAAATAATTCCTACATTTCTGTAGGGAGAATGGCATACAAAAGAAGTTTACCACAAGGTACACACCTCAGAAAAACGATGTTGTAGAAAGAAAAAACCGGACCATCATGGACATGGTCAGAATTATGTTGAAGGTAAAACATTTGCCAAATGATTATTGGGCTAAAGCTTTCAATTGTGAAGCATAAATCTTGAATAGATTCCTGACCAAAGCTTTCATGAAATTTTTTTTGGAAGAAGCATGGAGCGATAGAAAACAGTTTGTCACCCACATGAAAGTATTCGGCTGTGTGGCATATGCACATGTTCCAGATCAGCTGAGAAAGAAGCTTTACAGTAAGGGGAAGAAATATCTCTTTGTTGGATACAATGATGAGTCCAAAGCATACAAACTATATAATCCATCCACCAAGAAAGCAGTAATAAGAAGAGATGTGCAGTTTATAAAAGAAGAAGCTTGGGATGAAAGTTTAGAGAAAACAGTGAACGTGAAGACTAGTATGTCTCATAAAGAAGAAGAGGATGGGCCAGTAGTAAATAATCCCTCCATGGTGGCTCCTCCTCCACCACCGCAAGCACAGCAAACCACACCACATGTTGGAAATATAATGGCCTTGAGAAATCAAGGAAGTGCTTCTCTAGGCACACCACAGGGAACAGAAGCACACTCAAGTTCAAGTGGAACTCCAAGTACACCAAGAAGTCTGAGATTCATAAATATGAGTGAGATCTATGAACAAGGACATGTAAATGATAATGTCGGTCTGAATTATTTATTTGCTTTGTACTATCATGTTGATGACCCAATTCATTTTGGAGATGTTGTAAATGAAGAAAAATGGATTGAAGCAATGGATGAAGAAATTGGTGCAATTGAAAATAGTAATACATGGGAGTTAGTGGACCTCCCTAAAGATAAAGAAGTGATTGGAGTTAAATAGGTCTATAAGACCAAAAGCAATGCTGAAGGCAAGATTGAAAGGCACAAAGCAAGACTTGTCGTCAAAGGCTACAAGCAACAACATGGAAGAGACTATGAAGAAACCTTTGCACCGGTTGCAAGGATGGAAACAGTAAGAACAACGCTATCCATAGCACCACAACATAAATGGAAGGTTTACCAAAGGGATGTGAAATATTCATTACTGAATGGAGTGTTTAAAGAAGAGGTATATGTTGAAAAACCTCCATGCTATGAGATTGAAGGCCAAGAGCACAAAGTATGCAAGCTAAAGAAAGCTCTTTATGGGCTGAAGCAAGCACCAAGAGCATGGTACAACATGATAGATACTTACCTAATTGAAAATGGATTTGAGAAATGTGATGGAGAATCCACACTCTACATAAAGGAAAATGATGGTAAGATACTTATTGTTGTTTTATATGTAGATGATTTAATTTTTACTGGCAATGAAGATTCTCTCATTGTTGATTTTAAAGCAGTCATGAAAAGTGAATTTGAAATGATGGATTTGGGTTTCTTAAGATATTTTCTTGGAATTGAACTAGAGAAAAATGAAAATGGTATTTTCATTTCCCAAGAAAAATATGTTGATGAAGTGTTGAAAAGGTTCAACATGCAAAACAACAAGGCAGTTGTAACTCCAACTATCATGGGGTTAAAATTGAGAAAAGAAGACAACAACATGGATTTTGATCCAAAACTATTTAAAATCATAGTTGGTAGCCTCATGTATTTGACTACAACTAGGCCAGATATAATGCACATTGTTAGTTTAATCTCCAGGTTTATGGAAAGGCCAAAAGAGACTCATTTACAGGCAGCCAAAAGAATTCTTAGGTATGTGAATGGAATGAAGGGGTATGGTATCTTATACTCCTCATATCAAAATTTTGAATTGACAGGTTACACTAACATTGATTGGGCTGGAAGTGTATATGATAGGAAGAGCACATCTGGATATGTGTTTCACTTGGGATCGGGAGAAATTTCATGGGCTTCCAAGCAGCAACCAGTAGTTGCTTTATCAATAGCAGAGGCAGAATATGTGGCAGCAACAGCAGCAGCATGCCGAGCAGTATGGATGAGAAGAGTACTTAGAGATATGTATCATGAACAGGAAAGAGGCACAACCATTTACTGTGATAACAGCACAACGATATCTTTATCAAAAAATTTCGTCTTTCATAAAATAACAAAGCATATTGATGATAAGTTTCACTTTATAAGAGAACTAGTTAATAATGGCGAAATTGTTTTGCAGCACTGCAGAACAGAGGAATAGTTTGTTGATATTTTAACAAAGCCATTAACGCGGAATAGTTTTAATTATTTCAGGAAATGTCTGGGTATGCAGGAAAACCCAGCAGTTGAAATTAAGGGGGAGTGTTGGAATTTAATTCAAACTTCTCGCACTAATCAACAGAATGATGAAGTTATGATGAAGGGATCGAGAGACGACAGAGTTAAGGAATATGTGAAGTTGCAGAGCCATGGGATAAGTATGAAGGCGGTGCAAGCTCTCTTCCTATCTGCAACAACCACCTACATTAAAACACCCAGCAACCATATTTATTGCAGAGGCGACAACATTCCGGAGGGGTGAGGTGTAATATTCCCAATTAGGAGCAACTAATTGGAAATATTAATTTTGATCAATTTTTCTTGATATAATTAAATTATAAATAAAAGTGAGTAGAGGGGGACATAACTCACTCTAAAAATAAAGTTCACTCCCTAGTAGACACAACGTTGTAACTTAAGTGAGCCAAGGGGGGGGCCAAGAGACCACGTAGAGAGGGGACCCACATATGCTCTAGAAGCTTCTATGTAGATAAGGATGAGCACGTGGCAAGAGAGAGGCTACGTTGGGGTTTTGGAGGGAAACCAACGTTATAAAATGGGAGGAGACTTCTCATTTCATTCATTCTTGAGCTGATGATTTTTGAGTCAGACGTTCATCTTCTTGAGCACGCTGGCTATTTAGCCTATCTGCAACACTATTTAGTGCATTGAGTGTCTCCAGTCAGAGATCTCGCCCTTAGCCCCAGGGGACTTCGAGTGCCTGCTCGGGAAATGTTGTTTTTTCAGCATTTTGTGAGTCGTTTTATTGTTTGGGTTTGTTGCGGAGCTGGAGCTTAGAGAGATTGTGCAGTCACTAGGAGAGAGGACGCAGTCCATTGTGGAGGAGCTTTAGATTGGGGTTTCTGCAGGTGATTTCGCTGGGATTTTGAGCAAGGGGGTCAGCCTTTGCCTGTAGGAGACTTTTGGCAGAGTTTGTGGTAGTATTTCAGCTGTTTTCATCTAGCCGTTGCACAGAGCCTTGGAGGCCAGTGCAATTCACTAGGGAGGCAGTTTTTGGTGATTTCCAGGGTTGGCCATTCTTGGAATGGTTTTTAGATTTTGTCTGGATTGTTTAGGAGAGGAGGTTTGCCAATTTTCAGCTCATTCTGGCAAAGGGATAAGCCCCTAATCTTCAGTCCATTCCAGCAGTAGCAGCTACACGACAGTCTTCCAGCAACTGGGACGCAGTTCGTAGAGCAGCCATTTCCTATCTTTTCTGAGAGTGTTTTCTTACTTTCTTTGGGCAAGATCAATTATTTTACTTCATTACATTTCTCAGATTAATAAAATGGCTCAGCATTTCCTCTCTATGTTTTCTGTTTGAGTTTCCGTAGTTGTCGTTGTTGCCGTAGTTGTTGTATTCTCTTTCTATTATATGTCTATTATTGTTTTTGAGCATTCTAGTTCTATACCACTTGGTGCGTTTATCTTTCACTCTTAGACAGAGTCTGGAAAGCACCAGGTAGCCTCCGGTTCTCATCCTATTTTTAAAGGTGAAATATCCGTTAAATGCCCTTCCAGTCTATCTCTGGTTGGAGTTTTACCGTATTTTAGAGATATCCCCGAAACATGATATCACAGTGGTATCAAAGCATCAATATTGGATCAAGCTCCGGGTTTCAGTTTTCAGTTGCAACGATTTTGGCTATTTTGTTTAGAAGGGCCTACGGAGTTATTGGAGGAGGCTCATTTGTGGGAGCTTCATTGGTAGGATTTTAGATCTGGGGTGTTGAGAAATTGATAGGAGAGCCATATGAGGAAGTTTGTTGGGATTTTGGAGAGAAACGATTGATAGTAGCAGCTACAATGCCAAAAAACGAAATTGGGAGAGGCCAAACTACAAAGGGTTAAATTTTGAATGTTGGAATTAGAAGAAACCATTTCTGGGTTTTTTCTGGGTTTTTGGCAAGGATCACCTTCCCAAATTCCTAGAATTTTCTGAGTAGTTTTCAGTGGGTAAATCGGAGGCCGAAGTCAAGTAGCAGTGTAGTTTTGGAGCAGCAGTGCAGTTCCTAGAGGAGCCTGTGGTAGAGACAGAACATGAGGAGCCTGTAGACACATAGCAGAAAGAGCCAATCGTAGGTGATGATAATGCGAAGAGATTTGGGGTGATGCTCCTCAAATTGGTACAGGATCTGTCGAGGCAGATTAAGGTGATGGGGCAGAGATTCATCGTTGTGAAAGTTGGCGAGGGATCAGGCACATCCCACCATTTGCCGAAGCATGATGCCACTCAGCATATCGCATCACATACACCCACACGTTCCACTATGGCCATTTTTCTGGGTGCAAACACAAGGGCAGGAGCATAGCTGGAGCCAGATCCTGGCCACATGGGTGATTATTTTTCCAAGTATCAGGCATATGGGCAGGAGTTCAGGGATGCCCTTCCATTCAGATATTTTGTTCAGCTCCAGTGGGATAGAAAACCCCGCAACTTTCACAGAGGGAACATGCACTCACATGATGGGGGCTTATAGCGCATAGTGGGCAGATTCCATTTACCGGCATTTGACGGGTCATCCAAGCATTCAGAAAAGGCTTAGGTGGATAATTTGGATACCTCTTTCCAGCTTAACTGAGTATTAGAGGGGGAAAACATCAAAATGGTTACCTCGCACTTGGAGGATGAGGGCACACATGATTGTAGGGAGTTCGAGGATACACCTAGTGTGACACAGGACTCACCCTCATTGGATACCTCCTTGAGCGTGTCGGTTGATATCATAGTGGAGAAGGTAGAGCCTACCCTTGTAGAGCCATCCATTGAGGTGATGACCGGAGTTGTGTCCGAGCCTTCGGGTAGCAGCAACACACGATAGATGGGTGAGGTGTCAGGAGATGTATCCACCCTCGATGAGGCGCTAGGAGATACAGAGGTATTGGATGATGGTGGCAGACAGCGGTATCATCGGCTTCGGGCAGACCTTCTAGTTTTGAAAGGGAAGGCTATGTCAGTACGGGAGGCCATTTTGTTGCAGGACAAGGAGCTGGGGGGCATGAGAGTAGCTTGTGCGGAGTTGGCGGCCAAGTTGGTCTGCATTGGGGAATGACTGGATTCCCTGTTGGTACAACCAGAGGGCACATTGGAGCATCAGATCATTCCCCTTTAGGCATGCATGGACGGGGCTAGCAGCATTGTTGGGACACCTCTTCCCATTGCAAAGAGATAGATGGAGTCACCTATTCAGATATCATAAATTGACTTGATTAGCAGGATGAGACGATCGGGGTTGCATAGGGTGCAGCATCCACGTGTTGAGGTTGGATGGCGAGAGATTTTGAGTTGGTACCTGGTGGAGTGGGTTATGGAGATAGTGGTGGACCTAGGTGTAGTTCAACAGGAGTTCCTAGGTGTTGGGAATACAGGAACCCCAGATTGGCATTGGGATCTAGGAGGGATTACCTATCATTTCCCAGGAAGGTCGGTTGACTATGTCTTGGAGGATATAGTTGGCCTAGCAGCAGAGCATGCACATCCGCTAGGGGAGTTTCGGTTAGCCCCAGTGGCCAACCAGTTTATGGGCAGACTCCCTAGGTTTTCTTGGTATGACACTCATACACGGGATCACGGGGTGGTCTACATACCTTGGCAGGAGCTTGTCGGAGGAGGTGGCATTGGCAGGCCACCAGATGGCGCCTTGTATGGGGCCAAGGATTCTTCACCTTTGTGTGGGGCATGGAGGATGCAACGGAGCCGAGAAGTGGTGGTAAAACTACTGACACATAGGGAGATTCACTTCTCGGACCCCTCGAGGAGGGTTTGGAGTGATGATCCATTCGTCGGCAGGTATAGTGATGCGATGGTGGAGATGATGATATTGATTGGGGGTAGTCCGACATGTAGAGGCAAAACTCTAGGTCATCACATCCGAGGATGTGTAGGAGCCTCTAGCATTGAGGAGTGGACTACCGGTGGACATGGAGTTACATAGTGGTGTATTGTAGTCTGTGGGACTGCATTGTGGAGTAGGAGTGTCCTACATCATATTGAGAGCACGCGGGGAGTGACTGATACCTGGACACAATCAGGGCACGAGACGGTACAGGGTGGTACAATAGTAGCATGGGGTATCCAGTAGTATACAGGGGTATGCCTCAGTGTTCAGTGGCATGTCGAGGAGTACAGGGATGATCAGTGGTATGCGAGGGGGTATGGTGCTACATAGCAGGGTCTTAGAGCATTGCCTCTAGGGAGACTCACGAATAGGGACCCCGGGCTTACATTTGGGGGTATTTCACCCAAGATCGATGGGGAGACAGATGAGTGATACTTGACGGTATCTGTGGGGACTCACGCAGCTGACTCTCTACTACATTACTCACAGACACAGTCAATTTTTTCGATGTCCCTTGGCATCTTGGGCATGAGCAACGGGGTACGGGAAGCTCACCCAAGATATTTGGATGACACTCAGCACACTAGGGGAGAGATTTCTCAGTAGTGGCACTGGCTCGGGGCGCTAGTTGATAGCCATAGGTTAGGGGATGAGATGATCCTCTCAAGGGGTGGCACATCAGTCATCGCTAAGCCTACGCTTGGGGAGCGGGTCATGAGGGAGACATGCGTCACTTTTCCCTCAGAGCATGTCGAGATCATGCATAAGCAAAGGATACTGGGTACAGTAGAGGTAGCATCCCAGTATGTGTCTAGGCTCCAGACATTGTATGAACGCTTTATCAAGAGGGTGGATGGGATATTCAATGCAGATGAAGTGGCGGAGGTAGAACAGGAGGACATTCCTTTTGTATGCCAGGGTGAGGACTCATTTTCATATGAGTCCATAGGATCAGTTGAGGATGCTTCTAGGGAGTGAGAGCAGACATGCGGAGATGGTGATAGTAGACTGGAGCTACATTCCAGTGTTCAGGGTGAGTAGTCATGGGACTCTGCGGAAGATACTCTGGGTGAAGAGTCACTTGTGACGATTCAAGTAGAGTAGCAGGTGATGGAGCCTCAGTCGACAGTGGAGGACACTATTCACATCAGGCATGATATTCCTTTGGGTAAGAGCCAGATGGGTGCCCACATTGAGCCGATGATGGATATGCAGCTAACATTTGGGTCAGCCATTGAGGTGGGATAGTCAGATGCACTAACATCGAGTACGGTGACAACAGTTGTAGATCCATATCCTCTGGAGGTGTTGGAGGTTGATGGGATTGTTCTGCAGGGGGCCAGTAGACAGCGAGAGCATCAAATTCCTGATCACGAGTGGGAGGAGCTGTTGGATATGATGGAGCATCCATCTATGGGTCGACATAGGGATGAGGTGCAGATAGATGTACACACAGTCAGCAGAGTTGCAGTGTTTTTAGTGTGTAGCACTCTCCAGGAGTACATCGATGGAGTTCGCAGCATATCTTGCTCACTTTGGCCCATTATAGAGAGAGGGGCTTCCTTCTACAGGTAGCTTTCATTGACAGACAGGGAAGAGCAATGGGAGTTGATTACGGGCTGGCGGCAACACTTCATGTGTGTTCCATATGCACTTGTTGTTGCCACATCGGATTCTTCTTCAAGGATGGACTGGCGGGAGATCATGAGTTGGTACCCTCTTGATGGTATGGTATTCTTCGTAGGGAGCACAGTGGAGCAGGGGGCCTTGGAAATAGCAGATGTTACAGATTCCAGCTGGCAGGGTGGCACATGTCGTCGTTTCTTCAGCACTCCATCCCGATTTCAGCAGAGCAGGATCAACGTGGAATTGAGTCAGGACTGGGATTGGAGAGAGGTGATGAGTTGGTACACAGTTTATGGGACCGCTTACATAGTCATAGATATAGCATAGCAGGGGTCATGGTCTTCACCTCTTAGAGCATCAGTCATAGCCAGAGGCAGTGCGCAGTCCGAGCCGTGGGACTTGGGCAATTATATGCCATGGTGGCGATGGGATCCGAGAGGATTGTTGGTTGGCTAGTACCATGAGATATCCGTTAGGGATCATGCAATTGAGAGATTCCTTCATATCAGGGTGATGCAGAGGTCAGAGAGGTTCCAGTGGCACATCTGGGACCTAGGCACATTTTGCAATGTCGGTGGGGAGGATCAGCTAGAGAGGAGGCTTGTTCAAGCATTGCTTGAGGACAAGCAATTTTTGGCGCAGAGGATTGTAATATTCCCAATTAGAAACAGCTAATTAAAAATATTAAATTTGATCAATTTTTCCTTATATAATTAAATTATAAATAAAAGTGGGTAGAGGGGGACATAACTCACTCTAAAAATAAAGTTCACTCCTTAGTAGACAGAACATTGTAACTTAAGTGAGCCAGGGGGGGGGGGGGGAAAGAGACCACGTAGAGAGGGGACCCACGTATGCTCTAGAAGCTTATGCATAGATAAGGATGAGCACGTGGCAAGAGAAAGGCTACGTTGGGGTTTTGGAGGGAAACCAACGTTATTAAATGGGAGGAGCCTTCTCATTTCATTCATTCTTGAGTTGATGATTTTTGAGTGAGACGTTTGTCTTCTTGAGCACGCTGGTTGTTTAGCCTATCTGCAACACTGTTTAGTGCATTGAGTGTCTCCGGTCAGAGATCTCGCTCTTAGCCCCAGGGGACTTCGAGTGCCTGCTCGGGCAAGGTTTTTTTTTCAGCATTTTGTGAGTCATTTTATTGTTTGGGTTTGTTGCGAAGCTGGAGCTTAGAGAGACTACACAGTCACTCGGAGAGAGGAAGCAGTCCATTGTGGAGGAGCTTCAGATTGGGGTTTCTGCAGGTGATTTCACCGGGATTTTGAGTAGGGGGGTCATCGTTTGCCCCTGGGAGACTTTTGGTGGATTTTGTGGCAATATTTCAGTTGTTTTCATCTAGCCACTGCAAAAAGCCTTGGAGGCCAGTGTCATTCATTGGGGAGGCAGTTTCTGGTGATTTTAGGGGTTGGCCATTCTTGGAATGGTTTTTTGATTTTTTCTGTATTCTTGAGAAGAGGAGGTTTGCTTATTTTTAGCTCATTCCAGCAAGGGGATTAGCCCCTAATCTTCAGTCCATTCCAGCAGTAGCAGCTACATAGTAGTTTTCCAGCAGCTGGGATGCAGTTCATAGAGAAGCCATTTCCTATCTTTTCTAAGTGTGTTTTCTTACTTTCTTTGGGCAAGATCGCTTCTTGTACTTCATTACATTTCTCAGATTAATAAAATGGCTCAACATTTCCTCTCTATGTTTTTTGGTTGAGTTGTCATAGTTTCCATTGTTGCCATAGTTGCTGTATTCTCTTTCTATTATATGTCTATTGTTGTTTTTGAGTAGTCTCGTTCTATACCACTTGGTGTGTTTATCTTTCACTCTTAGACAGAGTCTGGAAAGGGCCAGGTAGCCTCCGTTTCTCATCCTCTTTTTAGAGGTGAAATATCTGGTAAATGCCCTCCTAGTCTATCTCTAGTTGGAGTTTTGCCGTGTTTTAGAGATATCCCCGAAATGAGATATTACATGAGGGAACTCACAGGAAAGCTTTTTGAAGGAGCCCCCGGAGAGCATAGAGGATATAAGGTTTTAAAAACCTTAGCATATAATTTTTATTTTAAGTTTTAAACTTGCCGCATGATATTTTAATTTTACCGTGGGTTAATTATTTTTACTGCAGTACATTGTTTTTATCTTTGGTTAAATTTGTTTTGATATATATATTATAAATATGGAATATTTATAATAGATATATGTAATTTTAAAAATTCCGTGGATATATATAAGAGTTTCTGTGCGGATTGTGTATTAAATATATAAAGCATTGTTGAAAACACAAAGCATTGTAATTTCTAGCCAGAAGGCAGAAAACAAAAGACAGAGACACAGAGAGCAATTTTGTTGTGAGTGAAATGGTGAAAGAGTGAGCTGTGTGTGTAGCATCCAGCTGGAGTTAATTTTTGTGTGAATCCAGAACAACAGAAGTTCTAAAGAATTTTTTTTTCAATAGAACAACAATTTATTTTAATGAAATAACAGTGTTTTACTTCTCATATATGTCCATAATTTTTTTTTTGTTTCAATCTCTGTGTTGTAGAAGAGGAACTTTTATTCCTCTGTTTTGTTAGAATTAATCAGAAAATTCCAACAATTTAAAGAAATATTTTTTTCACTGGGGAGATCTTCAACACAGATGAGGTTCTTTGAGGGATTTATGGGTGACAAGCTACTTTCCTAAAAAAAATTAGTTCCATACCAAGTGCACTATACACACCATTGAATGGGTATATTCTCATAGCTATGTAAAATTTTATATTTGTGGCTAGAGAGTCATCTATAATGTAATTGAACCTGGTGGGGACACTCTCTCGAGCCTCAAAGTAGACATGGTTGAAATAAATCTATGAAAATTTTTAATGTTCATTGATTAAATAACCTTTCAACTTAGCGTTAATTTGGGTTACGGTAGTTTGAGACCACTATGATTGTATCACATTCTCAAAGTTCTTCACATAAACTATATCTTGGTAGAGTCTGTTCATGTAAAATATACTATCGGTTAGGACTAGATGTGTGGTTTTTACTTAGCTTAAGATTAGAAATATTATTTTGAATGTTCTATTTCGGTCATGTTAGTATTTGGAGATGACTTTAAATTGCTATGTAGTTTATAAATCATTCTTTTCTATTAAAATTTATTTCAATATTAAATTTATTTTATTACTAAATTTGGTTGTGTTATTCATAATTTATTGCTAGAAAGTATTAATGGACAATCTAAATATTTTTCCCATATTTAAGTAACTCTATGTTAGTGAAATGAGTAACCCTATGTTTGTTTCATGTTATAGCTACCATACTTCACCAGATGATGCATGTGTATGCATATGTTGACAATCTCCTCTAAAATTCCATTATATATTCATTATCGGTATGAAAATTTCAAGACGTGATCCCGAAAAGAATCAATCATGGTGTTGGTGAATAATAACCCGTTCAAGAATCCCCACAAGAACCTTTGTGAATATTGAAAATTCTTGTGCCAAAAAATCACAAAAGCGTATATTATGCCCAATAATGAACATCTGAAGAATTGAGATAGGTGGGAATCCTTAAAGACATCGATATCATGCTTTAATGATTCTATGTAATACTCACATCTATCATCCATGTGACTAATTATTTTGAGATACTTAGGGAAAATATCTCATGGCCCTCATCTCCTTGACCAGATATATCAAGGGATCTAATGGTCCCTAGCAGAGAACATTAGTCAAATTCTTATATGTTTTCCTCTGAAGTCTCTATTCTACTCAACTTTTATAATGGTTCTGCAATGGCATATGATTTTTTGGTGCCTTCGTGTTATACTACTCCTTATTTTTATTCATGTGAAGGTAATCCAATCCTAAAACCTCAGCAACGTCTTTTGTCTATTTGATTTCAATTTCCAACTTGGAGGATTGAATAACGGAACCTCAGGATGAGAATATATGAGGTTTCTCTTTATTGAAATCAATGAGGAGGGAGAAGGAAGACAACATAATTTTCCATTTCTTCATGGACTTTGCCATGGATCATGGTGTTGGTATAAGGTTGTAACTCTGCTCAAGTAGAGGGGTTACAATGTGGATATCCTAGATCTCACTTTCGATGAGATAAAAAGAGAAGCCTCTACAGATAAAGTTAATTAAATTACACACTTTCAATGGGATAAATAGGTAAGTCTCTATAGATCAAGTAAATTCAATTGCACACTATGTAGATCCACTGCTAGGTTATATCAGCAACCTTGAAAATGATGAGAAGGTACTTGGAATCTCTCGATTATAACCCGTCATTTTAAGGTATAAGAACAATGAATCTAAGCCCACACTAAACACATGACTATGTCCAAGAGAGTTATATTAGATATTTTAAAAATGCTTCTGTTTTGTTCCATTTTGTTCCTTGCTAGCACAGATATGGCCTCCCAAAACTAGGCAACGATGGTTTAGGTTTGATAGCATTTTTGGACTTTATTTCACATTTTAAGTTGATAAAGATGAGGATTCAAGCTTAGTCCACTTTTATTAATTACCCATGTAGGCTTGGGAAGCTCTAGAATGGTCTCTCAATATTTTCTCATTAAAATTTTTTCATATTTGGAAAACAAAATACGCTAAACCTTTTGTTATGTAATGGATTGAATTTTAGTTTATTAGCACATGGGGTACTTATAGTAAGGATGCTAATTGAACAATTCCATGTTACTGGGAGAAATAACTCACTAAGACCTGCCAAGCCACAAAGAGAATGTGGCAAAAAAATGAATAGCATTCTGATGTTCATTGGTTCCACAGAGGTATTATTGGGTTAGGAAAACCAACCCTTCAAGGTCAGGTGAGACCTTAAGATCATTTCATACCTGGATTTGGGATAAAATATTTAGTACTTACCTCCTAGAAGCATTATATAGATGACCTTAGATAACAACTTCTAGACGTAGCTAATTAGGTTGTAAGAATAGTTGAAAAATTATATTATACATAAACTGGCTTTTTAACAACATTGATCTTCATTCTTGAGTCTCTACGTTAGTACTCAGATCATTGAAGGATAGCAAGGTATTCAGTGTGCTATGGTCATATCCGAGGTAAGTTTTATTTCTTCCAAGTAGGACCCAAACATATAATTTCCACCAGCACATGACAGGATTATAAATGACATGAATGCTACAAACCATATTCCCATGAAATCTCTTTTGGCCAAATCAAATTCCTCCTTCCTCTCCATCATCTTAACCATTGCAACAAAGAATGTGAAATGACCTTATAAGAAGGAAGTGCATTATTATACTAATAGGTGTTCATTTCTCAATGAAAATTTTGAGTTTTCACTAATATACTGAACAATGATTTGAACATTAAAGGCTTGTTGGAGCGTATCAGCAGACCCAAATTTAATTTTTGTAAAGTTGGATAAAGGTCCATCTATAAGAAGGAAGTTGGATATCAAGAAAACTAGTTTTGTTTGCAGAGTTTGGTAAATCTTAAAAGACATAGAGTCTCACATAGGTGAGAGAAACAATTTACTTGGTGTGTTTAGAAGCATGATATGCATCTATTAAATGGGGAGGAGTAGGTAGGGGAGCCATATTTTGGCAACTCATGGAAGAAGGAATGAGCTCATATGGACATGGGTATGTGATTGTTTTGTCTTAGAATCCATCCACAAGAACTATGGTTTCAGTTTAGTCTCATAAGTTTGTTGAGCTTACTGATTTGTTTACAATAATGTATAAATATAAGAATAGAAGGAAGCTTGTGGTAACACACTAATGGTTCTCAAATTTTTGAAATTGATAACCTAAAAATATATATTCTCTAATCGTTCAAACTACTAACCTAAAAATACATACAATAGATTGTTAGAGACTACAGTGGATTAACCCTCACAAGAATCAATTGACATTATTTTCTCAATTAATTTAAAACTCTTGCTCTCTATTTTACTATACGGACTAGAAGGAAAGGGGAATTTAGTGTAAGTTTTAACCTGGTACAACATATGGAGCCAAAATATGTCTCTATCCATCCAATAAAGTAAGTAAACATGTTTAATACATAAAACAAATGTTTATATGATTCGAAGATATGAGGATGATGGTAGCTTGCAACATACTGTGTTGTTATTTTTTGGCATTCGATTGATGAAGATGATGAGCATTGATGTGAAACAAAGGAATGGCTATTTTGCCACAAAAACGACACTTTGATAGACTAATTTGTTGACACTTTCAAGGAAAAATATTTGTGTTGAGATCTCATTATGGTTGTTGGCATATAAGTGGAAAATTGTAATGAAACAACCTCAGACTCCCTTAGCATTAACCTTCTTTAATACTGAAAAACCTAGACTTTGAAAACAGCCTAGACTCGGGTTAATGGTGCAACAACCTGGACTACCGTTGGCCTAGAATGTAGAGTCTATAAATGTAATGTGACACTTGAGACTTCAATTAGAGAAAAAGGAAACTTGAAATGCACAGTGGAGTCAGTAATCTGCAGTCTACAAGTTGTAACAAGGGCTGGATAAATTGGTAATATATCATAGATAAAAATACAAAATTGAGAAATGCTCAGTGGACTCACAACCATTCTTATGGAATTTTAAAATATTATTCATCTTTTTTTAAATCCTATAAAAATCATTATTTTTTTTACTGTTAAATTTTGCTTAGTACTTCTATGACGTGCCAAAGGCCTCTCGACAGGCTCTAAGACATTCATTTTTTAACATTGATCATCAGGTGCTGGGGAATAAATAATAGCATAGTCAGTTAGATAAGCATTTCAATTTACATAATCTCATCTGGAATCTCACTCAGACCTACTAGTATCATTTGTATGATTTAAATAATGAAATGAGGAGTCTTAATACTCCCAATCACTTAACTGACTGATGAGGCCAAAGGATGGTATCCCATGAATCTCATCGTCATGTTATAAGTGTGTAGTCGTGTTCACCTTAATTGCACACATATCAATGAATATGCATATTTCAAAGCTTAAGGTAACAAGGTTGTAACTATTACGCAAGGAGATGTGGATCTATGTAAATAGATATATAATACACAAGTGTATATATTTATATATATTACGAATTCCAAGCCCATGAGTACATAGTCAGCCCTGCTGTATAAAAATATTAACGATTTATTTATGTTATGATTCTACTACCACGAGTTTGCTTTATGTGAGCCAACCATAACAGTAATAACCTTCCATATGTGGTGTTCCATAATTTCGAGGCACGTTAGTGAGTTAGAATTATACATGTAATGATGGAACCCATCATACTCTTATCAACAGTCTATGAACCATAAAATTAAATTCAATAAGACATGTGTGTAAACAATGCTCCATCATTCAATAATTATAACACCAGATTATATAACATGAAATTTCATGGAATATGCCAAATGGGATAAATAATTATCTTGAAGTATGGACTGGAAACTCAGTCTAAGAGTGCAACTCTCCACCAAGCTTGAGATTGGGCTACACTATGAACTTTCTTGGAGTCCAATCCATAGTTCAAAAATTAGGTCAGTTTGACTCGGAATCAACTTCGTTCACCGAGTCAAACCCCTCCCCAAATTGACTAGGTCAGTTATCTAGTTTGCTGGCTGGTTCGTTACCAAATTCGCTGATTTGGTCACCAATCGAGCCTAACTTAAATCGGTCGGTCTCAAAGGCGGGGAAAAAGGCAGGTTGTGTCGACTTGAAAGCAATTATTTTGTTTGTTTAAACTATTTCCTAGCCCCTCTAGCCTTCTCCCATGCCTCTTAAGGTTATCCAATCCCCTCATATATCCTTACGAATATCTCAATTCATTTATGTGAGTGTTTTTGAGGATTTTGTGAGCAATTGCAGTTGGTTTTTGGAGAAGCGTTGAGAAGGTTCTCGTGTGATATTTGGAGAAACATTAAGGAGTTGATATTTGTAGTAGCATTGGTTATGTGTTTTTTTTTCTGATATCTATATATTACATGTATTGAACAGTGTACCCAATTTTATTTTTATATAATAGATAAATTCATGAGCATGTTATGGTCAAGTGTTCTCTTCTCTTTATTATTCTAATGCTTTGAGTGTGAAAACATGAATGATTTTTTTTTAAAATATGACCTTTCATTAAAATTAAATATTTAATGTAGATATCACAAATATCAAGAAATTGGAGTCCACTAGCTCGAGTTGATACCGAGTCAGAGTCCAAGTCGGATTTGACTGACAGTTGGTTCCAAGTCAGAGTTGGAGTTTTAAACTATGGTCCAATCACCCTCGAACTAGATTCCAGAGCATGAATGAGGGATTTTATCAAAGGATTAAAACCAAATATTCCAGTTGAAACAGGGGTTCTAGAGGTCCGACTACCTCCACCCACCAGCTGAGACACGAAAGTAAAATTGTGCGTAGGGACCTTCAAAGCTGTCAATGGTGTAACAAGGAAACGTAATTATTAGCTTCTTCTGAGCTATTGTGCTCATCTCCTTTCTTCTTCTACTTCGTCTTTTCAACTTCATTCAGCTACTGGCTCAAGGCATATCGACAGAAATGCACAATCATTGTGTAGCTCCTTCCAGGGATGCTCTAGACGAGAATTATCTGTCACTATTCACTCCAACTTGTGCTCTTCTCTCATCCTACAGATGCATGAATTGTCAACATAGATATTGGGTGAGATCTATTGCTCCCCTTAGCCACACTTTTGAATGTCCTCCTAATCTATTTGCGCTCTCTCGATGCTTCAAATTGTGTGATGTTCAGTAAGTTTTTACCCATAATTTTCTAGGGCTCTTGACACTGTCTATTCACCATCCAAACCTCTCACAAAATTTTCCCAAGCTTCTTCGTAGGATATCTTCTTCTATTTACAAAATTTTGTCCTCTACTATTGTTGTTCGCTATCAATTTCTCTCAGGACATCCCCCCTCTACATTTCTCTGTCCCTCTACATTTCTCCTCTCTTTTCCTTGTCCTCTTGGTGCTCCAATTAGTGCATTTTTCCCCTTTGTCTCTTATAATTTTATGTTGTTACCAGGGGTGTCCAACAATCCTATGTGCAACTAGTCACAAACTGGTTCCTTGTTGTGTGGCCAAATTTCCATTGGTCCTTTTGTCATGCATACAGTTAATCAAAGGCATACTCTTTTCCTCATTCTTAGCTGATATTTTTACAACATGTCACTTGTGCACACTTGTCAATATCCATGGAGGCTATCAAACAATCAATATCCTAGACAATTCCCCCCCTCCTTAAATCTGGAATATGTGTCCCTAAACTTGACACCGTTTTATTTAAATTAATTTAGAATGCTTGTAATAAATGGGAAAGGTAATGGGTGATATCTCACATTGTCACATGACCTTGTTTAAATATCCCAAATACACTAGAATTGCGGATTATTTCATCCTTCATTGGAAGGGTTGTACCCCAAATACAATAAAAATAGGGTACATTTTCCTCTTGGTGGGGATGAATTCAAGAGGTTTAGTCCAACGAAGTTTTGTGAACATGTATTATATTTTTATTTTCTATTTTTTACTTTATCACATCTCTTTTGGGTGACTTATTATAAAATATAAATTGATAAGTTTCTCATGTTATTCTATTTTAGTAGAGTTATGGTAAAAAAAATTATTACTTTCCCACAATTTTGTATTATATATGTATTTCTTAATGCAAATGAGTGTAAATACATGTGTAGATTTCTAATATTATCCTCTCATACTTGGATACTTTCTTTCATGTTATTTTCTTATGTTATGCACATACTAATATTGTAATACCCTACCCAACCCATTTTGTTATACATGTTCGCACGTGGATATTGAGGTTGGGGTTCCTTTGGCAGTATCCTCTTGATTAGGCTATTGGGCCAAGTTATGAGATGCTAAGGTCAATGTGCCTATCTAATGGGTTTTAGGATCGTGGTATTTAGGCTAAGGAGATGAGTTATATTATGTGTATATATGTTAGAGATACGTTGGCGCCATCATGCCTAGCTATATATGTTGTTATGGTTTTGTGGGCAGAGGGTCGAGATTGTAAATATAATGTAAATTGTCGTGCATATTTTAATAATAAAATTAGCTGGCTACAAGCCCAATCCATGGTAAAGAGTATGGGGGGGAAGTGAAACTCCATGGTGGTAAAACACTATAGGATGATGTGATAGGTGTTGGTGAAAAGGACCCCTAGGGTTGATGTGGCCACAGGGGGTGCCACATGGCAGAGAGAGGCCATGTATATTAATAGGTGTATGTTTACTTGAGAGGTCATTTGGGTGAACATATTCATTCATTTATTGAGATAAATTTAATCATCCAGTGATTTATTCTTGGTTATGAATTGGTTGGGGAGCCCTATGCTATTGCTATGGAACCAACTAGCGATTTTTATTTAGTGATTCATGTGCTTGAACTTTGGAGCTGACTAGAGTTCTAGTGAAATCCAATTTTAACAACTAGTTTGTGAGCTTTGTGATTAGGTTCTAGAATTGATTGGGAGTTGTTTTGTTTTAGGTGACTAGGATATGAGTCATATGCTTTGGTTCTGGAATTGCATAGGAATCGAGTCGTTTTATGACCTGGAAGCCCTGGAACTAGAATGAGCTATTACAAGAATATGGTTGAGACCTTTCTTGTTTGGCCAACAAGAAAAGGCACTAAGGAACTGAGGTCGAACAATGCAAGAGGTTGGAGCATAAAAATGGAACATGTTGGGGGAGGGTGGAACCCTGAAAGCATACCCCCTCTTGGGTGATGTCACTAGGGTACCCCCCTACGTTCCATAAGATTATATTTCTGATCATGGGCCATCAAATCGCATCTAATCCTTAGATTCTCATTAATGGATCAGAAAGTATGAACTTGATGGCTATGGCGACTTTCGATCAAGATGCATCATAGTCATGTGATCTCTTTTTGACGCACTTACATCCTACCAACGATGCAAGTTTGGGGCCTGAATTTTTGTGGTCTGTCAGATAAACTCATTAAACGACTACTATTGGATGGAGACATGTCTTGGGACCTAGATAGCAAGCCCACCCTCTCTCCCCTTGTTGATGTCACAAGAGGGCGAGATCGCTATTTCCCTCTGTCATTGAATTAAATCGCCATCAAATATCCATCGATATATATGTGTGTGTGTGTGTGTAGTTTGGGATCAGGAGTCCATGGATTGGGCCATCCACTTGTTTCCAACAAGAGTTCCAAGTGAGTGTAGACAAGGGTGACATGCGGGGGCTGAGTTCGCCAGTCCATGTGGAGATGAAAAATCAACAGGAGCCAATGTGGCCAAGGATTCCCACATGGAGGTAGAGGGGTCTGACATGAACCAAAGTGTTAAGGTGGTTGGGTTATGTAGGAAATATGTGTGCTAGTATGTGTTAATGTGGCTAGTGAGTTTGAGTTCCACGTCAACCTCCTGGTAGTCGACCCACCGGAGGATGTTAGGTTGATGTAATTAGTGACGTGGCCTATGAATTCATAAGTGGAAAATCAACATATTTGAGGGTGCGTGACTTCCAAATTTTAGAATGAAGTAGGGCTCTAAAGTCTTATTATTTAATGTTGAGAAAATGATTAGGCTGAATGTTGTCACTTATGTATTATTAATTTCTACCCATTGTAATGATAGTAGGGAGATAAAATGCATTGTTAGAATAAGAGATGAATAAATAAGAATAAAACTTGGTTATGTTATTCACTCAAAATCATTATTTAGTCATACATTTAGTAAGTAGGAAATCTATGTGAGAGGATGTGTACGAAGGGAGAATTAGGGTTTGGTTAACACAACAAAATTGGAGGATGATTAAATATTTCTCAACTATATAATAATTTTTTATAAATATGAGATATGACATCGTAAGGAGTTCTCAGAATAGCATTTTTGAGCTTGGATAAATATATCGTTATGAATATTGCTTAGTTCACTAAGATGAAATATAAAGGGATGGTAAAATTTAAAAGTTGTGTAATAGTAGAGGATACACTTTGAGAAAGTAACACAAGATGGTTGTAAAAAAATTTCATTTCCATGGTGTCCCAAGGTTGTGACAAGTTATGACAACTTTGTAACAGATCATATACTAGGTTTGTTTAAAGGATACAAGTTTCATAACAAAGATATAGGTGGCATAACCAAGATATAAGTGGTATAACATACTTCCTATAGGGAACAATAGGTTGGAAACAGGTTGTACCAGAGTGTTCAGATGTAGGTGTCAAAATCATTACAAGTTATAACAAGTGAACTGGTCACAGGTAAGTGAGAGGTACATTACATGTTCCCATAGGTACATGATCGAGTCATAACATGCAGAAGTTAGAATAGGTGGATTGATCACAATTGGTGAAAAATTTACATGTTATGTAGAGTTGATGACAGGTTATGCTAGGCCTCTTGAAAGGTACACAACATGGTTATATCCAAGCCATAATCAATGCTTTGGCGAGAACATGATAGGTTGAAAAATTTTGATGGGAGGCAATAATAGGTATATATAGTAGGGTCATGATGATATTTATAAAGAATATAGTGACTCAAAGAACAGGATTTTAGTAGAGAACAATGGTTAAATGGGAACCGAAAATGATTGATATAAAGTTCCTTAATGAAGGCACAATATTTTGATTGCAATAATGAATTGAAGAGTTTAAATTATTTTGTGTATTTTAGTTGTAGTAAATGATGAAATAAATAGGTATAGGAACAAGATTGATATAATTCTTGTGATACTATATATCAAGAATGTAGAGTCAATAGCTAAATAATAATAATATTCTCTTCTATGAATCTTGAAAAATTATTACCTTGTATTATTGTGCACAAAGTATGGGGAAGACTGACTCTTGAATTCTCTTTTTCTTAATTAAGGACATTTCTACTGGTCACTACCTCCAAGCATTATCTTATGAAATTAGTAGCCACCAAAATACAAGGGCACACTCCTTAGGAGCTCATCTTTTGTTTCACAACAAACACTCTATAGTGGCCAAGTGCAATGATGAAGGAAATAATATGTAAGTATTAGAGGTCTTTTTCATACCTGTAGACGTGAGATTATCTACAGCCAAATCACTCGAAACTACAGTATAGTGGAATTAATGTTTCCCATGAAAAATTCATCAACTACATATGACTGTATTCAACCAATATAACATATAGTTTATAATCTCTTATTATACAATAAACAATAACAATTCATACATGGGAATTTACAATAACCTGCATATATAGTATTTTCCCATCTAAATAGTTACATTTTTTCCATGATTTTTCTATAACTTGGGATACCAACAATTCTCATTAAATTTTGTACTGAATATTAGTTTACAAAATAGAGGCATAAATTATCTATAAGAATCCATATGGAAATTGTGGAGGGTTGCATGAATGGATGTGTAAGTATAAATAAGACAACATTTAAAATGCTAGAGATATGGGTTCATCACCCAATCAAGTATAATATCCATTCTGTGGTAGTAATGCCTAAAATGATTGCATAGTATTTTGTAATGCAATTCAAACAAATTATCGTAGATAAATCATAGAGATTAATAGGAGAAGGCGCTGCTTATGGGTCACAGTTGGTTATGATTCCTGAAGCATTTAGTGGTAGTTCTTCTTGAGGTTTTAATTTTGTTGTTGTAATGGATAATATCTCTTTTAAGGGTTGGGAGGACTTTCATACATATCATTCTGTTATTGATGCAAAAATCATTCTTTTGTTATTGATGTACCAGGACCAAAAGTAAAGGATTGTAGTTGTAGCTACAAAATATAATGTGCATGTAGTATTGGTTGTGATAGAGGGAGTAGATTTGAAACTATGATATATGTATTTTTTTTACCATTTCTTTTGATAGGTTAGTGGCTTTGATTTATTTTTATCGTAATCACAAGAATTGAAAGTTAAAACGAACTCAGCGCATGCTAGATCTGGTTTTATCACAAACAAAAGCATCCCATGGCTAGATGTTTTTCTATCATAAACACAAAATTTGCAACATCAAACAAATATATCATCTTCTATATTTATTTCCTGCACAAACACAACCATTACAGGGTAAAACAAATCTAGTGTAAGGAAAAACACGAGCATTGTAGAGTAAAACAAAATCATAAACACAATAATTGTAGGGTAAAACAAATCTAGTGCATGTTAGATTTGTTCTAGCATAAACAAAATAATTATAGGGCTTGGAACAAACCTAGCATGCATTGGATTTGTTTCTAACACAAATTACATTGTAGGGTAAAACAAATCTATCATGTGATAGGTTTGTTTCTACTACAGACACCGACATTGCAAAGTAAAAAAAATATAACATGTGTTATATTTTCTTCGAGCATAAACACATGCATTGCAAGGTAAAATAAATATAACACATTCTATATTTGTTTCCACAAACACGAACATTACAAAGTAAACCAAATGTAGTGTGAGTTAGATTGATTTAGCACAAAAAAAGCATTGCAAGGTAAAACAAATATAGTGCATTATAATTTTTTTTGTAGCACAATCACAAATATTTATAATTAAAAAAATCCTAGTGCGTGGAACATTTGTTTTTAACACAAATAAAAAACGTCTATCACCCACTACATTTGTTTCTAGTACAAACACGAAATTTTCAAAGTAAAATAAATCTAATATGCGCTATATTTCCTTTTAGCATAACACATGTATTTGAAGGTGAACAAGAATCTAATGTGTGCTAGATTCCTTTCTATTGAAAGGTAAAACAAATCATGTGTTCCCTAGATTTCCTTCTAGCATAAACTCAAGCATTCCAAGGTAAAACAAATCTAGCGCATGCTAGATATGTTTATAAAGAAAACACAAGAATTTCAGCGTAAAATAAATCTAATATGTGCTAAAATTATTTTTAGCACAAAAACAAACATTTCAAGGTAAAATAATTTTAGTGCATGCTAGATTTATTTGTAGCACAATCACAATAATAAAATTTAAAAAAAAATAACACGTGGTAGATTTTTTTTAACACAAACTACATAATTATAGGTTAAAATAAAGCTAGCGTGCATGCTATTTATTTCTAATCCAAATACAAACATGACAGGGTCAAACAAATTTAGTTGTTTCTAGATATTATTCTAGCATAAACACAATTATTGTAGGGTAAAAAAAATCTATAGTAAGGAAAAGAATAAGAGAATTGTAGGGTAAAACAAAGTAAAAACACAAGGATTGCATGGTAAAACAAATCTAGTGAACACTATATTTCCTTCTAGCCCAAATAAAATTATTTCATGGATAGGAAACAAATCTAGGGTGTGCTTTATTTGTTTCTAGCACAAACACAAGCATTGCAAATTGAGCAATAGATTTGTTTCTATAACAAAAAAAACATTTAAGGTAAAAAAAATATAATGTAAGACAAAACACAAAAGCATTGTAGGGTAAAACACAAGTGTAAACACAAAAATTGCAGGCTAAAATAATTATAGCACATGCGACATTTGTTTTTAGTACAAAACGAAAACATTACAGGATAAATAAAATCGATGAGGCACAATATTTTTCTCTAAAACAAACAAAAACAATGCAAAATAAAATAAATTTGACATGCATTGGGTTTTCTTCTAGTATAAACACAAGCATTGTAAATTATAACAAATATATCATGTGTTAGATTTGTTTCTAACACAAACACATGTATTGCAAGGTGAAAATAATCTAGGACTCACAAACACCAACATTTCAAAGTAAAACAATTTATCATGCACTAGGTTTTCTTCTAGCATAAACATAAGCATTTCAAGGTAAAACAAATTTATTGCACATTATATATTTTTATAACAAAGACATAGAAATTGTAATCTAAAACATGTATAGCACATGGTATATTTGTTTCAGCATGCAATGTAGTTTTGTTTGTGTACGAATGAAACTTAGCATGTGCTAGAATTATTTTTACCTGTAACATTTTTATTATTCTTGTTTATTTTATTACAAATATAATGATGAAAGAATTTATAGTATCTCTAATTCATATTATTTAAATAATTAGAAAAATATGGTAATCATTCATTAATTTAATTTTCATAAATCATGGACTATAAAGTCAAAGAAATTTCAAAGAAAATATCAAAGAGAGAAGAAATTTAAGGAAGTATACGACCAAAATTTTCTTTAAACTGCATGGAATTTTCAAAATTGGTTTTCAAAGAAAATATCCAAGAGAGAAGAAATTTAAGGAAGTATACGACCAAAATCTGCTTTAAACTGCATGGAATTTTCAAAATTGGTTTATAATTTTTTGCAAATAGTTCGGTATCATTTTCATTATAGTTAATTGCATATGTTTTGAAGTTTGAGCTATCATTTTTTTTATAGTTAATGGCATATGTTTTGAAATTATTTGTTTTTATGCATGTGTCAAAGGTGTAAGAGATGATTTCATAATATCTTTTAACTTGATATTTTAAATTTATTTGAAATTTTCATATATTTTTATACAAATGTTTTCAAATTCTAAAGACATCATGAATTATTACTATTTTTTCTTTCTTTTATTGATTTTAGTTAAATTGTATTTCACGATACCAATATATTTGTGTGTGTGCATGTGTGTTTCTTTTATTAATTTGAGTTAACCTGTATTTCGCGATACCAATACATTAGTGTGTGTGTGTGTGTGTGTGTTTGCGTATTGCTAGTAAGATATCGTATTAATGGAAATAATTGATCGAATGGTTTTTTAATGTGTTCATATATAAAAATATTAGTTTATGGATATCTAAAAATTGGACTAGGTTGTATGTAGAAATTATTAGAAAATTAGTGTGTTTTTTTTTTTTTTTTTTGCTAAATTGTGCTAATTCTATTATATAAACATAGAGTTACAAAACTGCCACGGTTTAGCTGAGGGAGCCTGAAACTGGGCTTCATATCCAAGTTCTATCTAGATGATGAACTGCCCAGAGTGGGAAACCAGTTCCTTTAAAAGTAATTACACTGCCCTTTAGATGGGAAACCGGTGAAGAGTCTATTACATTCAACATGAAAAAACTATAGAAAGACATAACTGGCATGCAGCTATTGCTGCTATAGACAACCTAAAAAGCCAAAATTTTTGCAAAAAAGTCAAGAGTAGAAGTCATACTGGTCCTGGACATAACAGAGTCAAAGCAATTAGGTTGGAGCTGGCTTCTCCTCTTCAATTCGACAGCCATATAAATCCTCAGGCTCTTCATCAGCACGCTGAGCTCCGTCTCTGCCTGAAAGGTCTGCTCCCACCTACATGAGAATATGGTCCATGGAGGAAGGAGTAGAAACAGGGGGTTCGCTGGGGCCAACAATGGGAGAGGCAGTCGGGTTGGGGATGGGGACGAGAGGAGAAGGCGTAGGTCCAGTTACCAATGGAGAATGAATGGTGGCTTCTTCACGCAGGGTGATAGTTATGTAGGCAGTAATGGAAGGGCGATTGAAGGCACCGTCGAAGCGGAGCTTGGCGCGTTGCGAGGTTTGCCTCAGAATGTGGCTGCCGGGGAGATGAGGGACAGAGGAAACTGGGCTCGAGGGCGTGGTCAGAGGAGGAGCAGAGGGAAGACTTCCATGAATGAGGCCAGGAGGGGCATTGTGAACCGGAGCAGAGCACCTTTCAGAAGGCACATTGGAGAAATCATCGTCGGAACTGATGGGTGGCCGTTCACTCATAGACCTGCCCTGAGAGGCGCCGCGTCGACGGGTCATCCGCTGCCTAAGCCTAGGCATGGTGATATTCTCAGATTGAGCAGGCGAAGAACTGGAGGGCTCAACAAGAACAGGTGCAAATCGACCGAAAACACTGGGAGAAACCTGAGAATTGAAATTGGAAAGGCAGAAATTGTTATGCGTATAATGAAAGCCAGGAATAGTTTCCAGGCAGCTGAGCAGTGAGCATCTGTGGCCAGTGGTTGTGTGTTTGCTTGGCGTAGCACATCCTCCCGGGAAAATACTGCGCAAGGGCTGCAGAGCTTGAATGATAGAGCCAGAGTGATCCGAAGAGCGCGAGCAGGCATCCATTTGGTGTCGTTAGTTCTGACCAAGGAGGGGAGGGTGACGGCGCAGCTGAGTAAATGCCCGGAGTAAGTGCGTATTGATGGCCATATTAATGGCGCCATGGGGGGCCATGTGGCCACCCAATGCGAGGCGCTTTGGGAGATGGCCCGGGGCATGTGGCCCGATGAGACCTCTAGACATCTGCATCCGGAGAAATTAGTGTGTTTTCTTGATTTGTATCATTGCAATTATTTTTTTAGTTGTGGTTTACCTTTTTATTAGAACTCATAAACATTACTTATTTGAAGGATACTTCATTGTGTTCTTATAGCCTCTCTTTTTTTGACAAGTTGGAAGACTATATTATGTTGTACGTAACACCAACAACAGAAGTATTTATTGCATTAAATAACCATCAAAAGAAAATATGGATATACTCAAGAAAATAATATATAATTAGTTAATATGTTTGAAATTTAAAGTGCATTTGGTTTTATCTGGAAATAAACATATAATTACTTTGTTTACTTGAATTGGACCATTGTAACAATATTTTTCAATTGCAATTAAACAAACAATTATCTCTTAAAATCAACTATTTAAATGGTGGGTCAATCTATTCATGTAATGTATTAGGTTGTATGTATAAATTGGACATATAATTAATTTTTTCATTTGAATGGGGCCACTATAATAATGTTTTCTTCTTTTCATTTAACTCGTAAAATTGGCTTTGTTACAAATGAAAAAAAAAATTAATATATACTAACATCATTTTTTTAAAATGTGGTGTTTTAATGTTCTTTAGTAATTAAGTGTTGAGGTCGATATATATTGATATGATATATGTGGTTGCAGTGTAGATGCAAATGTGGATGATTGTAATTTGAAATATTTTTATCTTTCAAATGGAAGGAGTATTCTTCCAAGTATACATTACAGATGAACCAAGTTGTCATATTCAAAGAGAACCACATCTATAATTTGGGGATAGCTCCTATTTTTAAGACCATCTTAGTTGTAAGTATTAAAATATCTCTTCAATTATTATGTTGCAGCATAGACATTAGATGTATGAAAAGTACACCCCACAAGTACATCGAAAACCAAATATTGTTATAGGGGACATTAAATCCATATAGAACAGGTTTTGTTGCTATCTGGAAATAAAAGTGAAAACATGGATAAAAATACAATTATATGAGATAATATTGATTGATGTGTGATCTTAATATTAAGATAAATATGAAGAATCAAATGTATTGTGAATAAATACATCAAAGTATCATTCCAAATTGTTAGATATTGATCAAACTACATATTATTAAAATTCTATAAATACAAAGAACGGGATACTTGGTTTATGCTAGTTTTATTTCCATTTCTTAAGACACTTCATTGTATCAAAGACAAACATGAGTACATTTAAATTCTCAATAGAAACTGTGCTTCTTTGTTATGGACGGAGAAAATTTTTTTAATAAATTTTCTCAAAAAATCATTCCAATATTTCAATGCAAGTTGGACATAGTTTTTTTCTTAACTAACCTATATGATTTTTTTTTTTTTAAATATACAAGAATTGAAAATTATATTGATATACATTATTATTATTATTTATAATCATTATGAATTAAAGCTTTTGTAGCAATGATTTATTTTTCTAATGTGTTTGCGTTTTCATTTGTATCCTTAAATGGATTATTTGTCATTAAAATAATATTATGTAATTCATTAAGGAAAAAAGTTATTTCTATTGTTGAATGATATTTACCTATATGCATTAATAGTCACATAAAAATGTGAAATGTAAATTTTGAGATAACATTCAATATAAATAAAGGTACAACTATGTCCACTATTGAAAGTAATAAGAAATAGGGCAGAGGTAATGAAGGTAATGAGCCATAAGTGAATGATTTTAACTTTTTGAAGTATAAAGTATGTAATTTCCCATCCATAACGTTTTGTTAAATTTTCATATAGTTAAACCAATTAATATTTATAATTGCAATTATATCATATTGGAAATCAACTACGCACAAAGTTACTAGTTGACTTTGATTGGTCTATAAAATGCATTAATGTGTATAAATACGGTATGCAATTTTTAGAATTAAATTTCCTTGTAAATAATTTTTCTCTTATTAAAAAAGACACAATTAATTCATAATGTTTTTTAAGTGGAGTGTTACGTTTTCGTTGATCATGTGTCATATATGCTTTATGTCATTGAAATTTTTGAATTGCAACAAATTTCATTTCATTGTTGAATGATTTTTTAGAAATTTTCTTATTTTTAATCTTTATAATAGCGAATATATTTTGATTTTTTTTATCTTCATCATGTCCAATATATCATCTTGATGAGGGAGGGGAATTGAACAAATGACTCCACATCAAGAATTTCCTTTACAGAGCACCCGATATCGTCTATCGAATACCTGGTAGACAAAAAAAATTGTACTTTTAAATAAAAATGAAATTACATCATATTAGTCAAAAAAGCACAAGGTTGTGTTATCAACTTTTACTTAATTATATTGATCAATATGAGTGTATTAATGTGATATATAATAGCCATAATATATGAATAATTTATTCCAAAAAAGATATTAGAATATATCGATAGCAAGTGTGAAGTGGAGGATTTTTACAGGTGGGAAATTGGATATAGATCATCAGTTTCAAAGTCTTTAAATTTGAAGTAATTTGATTTTCAATCCATAATTCTTCCTAATGTAGATGTTCCTATAAATCAATTATTTTTGTTTATAATCATCTCACAGAATTATTATATCAAATTTTACTTATTTATATTGATAAATATGAGTGCGCTAATGTGATATATAATTCCCATAAACTACGATCATTTCTTCCAAAAATGAATATTATAATATCTTGATAATAAGTGTTATGTAGACTATTTTTACTAGTGGGAAATAGGACAAAGATCAATGGCTTCAAACTCTTTAAATTTAAATTCATTTTATTTTCAATCCATAACTCTTTCTAACATAGATGTGCTCGTAAATCAATTATATTTGCTTACAATCATCTCATACGAGTCAGTAAATTATGAATATTGTTATTGAATTTAATTTGTTGACATGTGGTTTAATAAGAGTGTATAAATGTGACATCATTTTTGAAATCATACTCCATGTAAGAACAATTTTTTTTCATAAAAAAAATGGAATTATTATTTCATAATGAATGTTAAGTCGACTATTCATCAAGCCCCAATGGTTAGATCAAGTGGTCTAGAGCTAGAAGTGAAGTTATTTGATATTGTTTCTAATTGATGTTGAGAAAGAGTTTGACTCTCTTTGATTCCTTGGGGTGAGGGCCCATAATCAAGGCCAATGGTTTACCCAATTTACCATCCACAAAATTTCTGGAAGTACTCCAAGGTTTCCCATTCTTTCATTCCAACTAAGAAAAGAAAAAGCGGACTATTATGAGTTATTCAAGAGACGAGTCATAAATTGATGTCATTAAAAGTTTTCATCATATATCATTTTATTTTCCCATCGACATTAACAATTTTTAAAGTTAAATTATTAAACAAATTATTTCTAATAGAAATAATGGGATAGAAACCAACAAGACATTAAGCTATTTATTGAATTATATTTAGTTATATGCATTCATAAAAATTTATTTTACTCTTGAATTTTTTTATGGTATTAATGTAAGTCAAGATATATTTTTCACAAACAAATGTATAATTGATTCATAACACATTTTATATGGTCTATTTTATTTTCAATCCGTAACTTTTTATAACTATGTATTAATAAATCAATTACTTATGGACGGAATCATATCATATAATTAAATAAGTCAGGAATATAATTATGGATTTTTATATGCCTATCATGTGGTTTGATATCAATCCAGAAATATGGCATTTTTGTTTTGAAATAAAAATCTATGTAAAATAAAAAGATTCTCCTAATAAAATGTGGATTAATTAATTGATAATATGTATTAAGTTCATTGCTTAGGCTCATTCAAGAGTTGAGCCATAAATGGATGTTTTGGAACTTGGTACACCATATTATGGCATCTGATTTTTCCTTCTATATTAACATTATGTAAGTTTCAACATTTAAATACACTATTTGTAGTTGACATAGTCTCATAGAAACCAATAAAGCATGAAGCTACTTATTGGACTCTATTTAGCTATATTGTTCCATAATACATGTTTATAAATATATTGTTCCATAATACATGTTTATAAATATATTTATATTCAAATAAAACATTTGATGTATGTAAAGGTACCAATTTTACAAAATAAATAATTTAGAATTAATTGATAATGCATTTCAAATGGGCTATTTTGATTTTTAATCCATACTTTTTTTTAACTAGATATTCTTAAATTAATAACTCATTTTCGCAATAATCTCATGTAAGTTAGGAAGTTATTTATTGACTTTTATATGCCTACCATTTGGTTTTATATGAATGCATAAATGTGACGATGTTTTGAAATAAGAATACATCTAAAATAAAATGACTCCTAATAAAACGTGCAATAATTAATTAATTGATAATAAGTGTTAAGTGGATTGTTTAGGCTGATTCAATAAATGAGTCGTAAATCGATCTCTTTAAAATTTTGTACACCGTAATATGACATATGACATTTTATCTTTCCATCCATATTAACATGATGTAGTTTTCAACATTTAAATAAATTATTTGTGATTGATGTAATCTCATAAAGCCCAATAATACATGAAACTATTTATTGGACTCTTTTTGGTTATATGTTTCCATAATGCATGTTTTTAAATGTAATGTATTATTAAAATAAATCTCTTAATGTAACTAAAGGTACAATTTATAAAATAAATAATTTATGATTAATTGGTATTGCAGTTTAAATAGTTTATTTTGATTTTTAATCCATAACTTGTTATAATTACCTATTCTTAAATTAGTATCGCGTATTTGAATCATCTCATGTAAAGTCAATAACCCATAAGCCATTTATTTACTTACATTTTCATATCATGTGGTTATTATGACTCTATAAATGTGACGTTGTTTTTGAAATGGAAATCCATTTAAAAAAATGTTTTTCCCAATAAAACATGGAATAACTAAGTGTTAATCGTTGTTAAGTTGACTTTCAAGGCTCATTCAAGAGAAGGGTGACAAATGGATACCCTTTGACATTTTTCACCATTATTGAAACATTTTTTTTACATATTACAATTAATTGATAATGAATCTTAGATGGTATTTAAATAAATAATAATTATTCGATACTTATTTCTAGGTGGACTGAATCTGTTTTTGATGTTTTCCAAAAGCACTGAGGGGACCTAAAAAATTTAGCATAAAAACTTCTTTTACTTAGCGACTTTCTAGTAGACTAGTTTCAATGAAAAATGTGCAAGGGATGCATTCCTTTACAACTATCACACTAAGATCCTCAAAAAACCATCATATTTTGATAAAAATCTTCCCCCTAGGTTGTGAGGAACTTGGTGGTGAATGTCGTTAGGGACATAAATTAGACATCAAGGATTCATGTCTATTATTCGTAAATGTAATATCTTTCTTTGATGTCATACATACTAATATGATTTAATTCATTCATACATAGAGCTACTTTCACACCCTTACTGTGTATCGATATTGTTGTTCCCAACAATGCCATGTTTGACCTATTCATGGTCAATACTTGGTTTGACATTACTAAAAATATTTATCTTATCTTATCTTAAGCTAATATTGTGATTGTGTCAAAGAGGTGCTATGCAAATGAATATGGCAAGACCCCTCAGAAAAATTTACACCTATAAATGTCAATGTTTACTATGATATGGGGACATCCCTATTAAGATATCAAGTCATAGACTAGTTAATATAAGTTTGAGTTAGTCATTTGATATGTTTAACAATGATGCTTTACACACCGATGATATTGCATAGCGTACTGTATTTTTCTGTAGTATTTTTATAAAGAAGCCTACTTAAAGGCTCGACGAAATCCATTACGGAATGTAAGAGTACCAACCTAGATCCATATTAATTGCAGAATTAATCCATATTGGCACTTGGTAGATCTAAATATAAGATGGATCTATGTTTGTTTCCAAAATAATTAATGTTAATGAAGTCCTTGTGTTGGGTTTACTATGAAAATAATATATCTAAACATAATATGATTCTTATGTAATATTTTTTATTTTTTATTATAAAATGTTATCAACCTCCTAAATTATATAGTAAAATATGATACTCATTGCAAAAAAATTATTAATAGTACCAACAATTAAAATTGTAGTAGTAAAATACATACTCGTATAATTCTATTGTTAACTAAATTGTATGGAAACTTTAAAATTGTGCCAATCTTCCACTATAGTAGTAACTAACACAACTAGTGTTGTATTTACTATATAAAATTATAATTAAATTGGTTAATAATATTAATACTCGTAATATTATTATCATCGAATAATATTAATCAAATTTTTAATAGGAACCATAAATAATATTATAATAAGTAATGTAAGAAGTCCAAGATTAAGACATCAAATATTTTATTTTGATATTCTATATTTAATATTTAAAATCAAAATATTAAAGATAATTTATTTGGATTTACATTAAGTATTTAACAATTAAATAACATACATAATTATATAAATTTAAACTAAAATACATGAGCTATGTTTCAGAGTTATTTCTTATTCATTAAGAATTCTTATAATTTTCTCCTCTTACTGAAAGTAATGGTTAATCATGTTTTTCCATACAATTGGTTAGCGCTATTACATCAAGATTATTATTGGTTTTGATAATGTTGACAAGGAAAGATCAATATCCACACTACCACCAACTACACTAATCTTTGAAAAATGTTGCCTTCACTACCTACAAGAAGCTGACCAGTAATTCTTGTTTACTTCAATTTGTGACATTTTCCATCACAATGGAATGCCCTGAATACCCATTTAGGAACTCTCATTTGACATACTTGGCTTTTGTTGGAGATAGATAAATGGCTCCCAAACTTCTTGAAATACCTAGATCAAAAATTCCTAAATTTTATCGTGGATTCCTAGATGATATGAATATGAATGATCACCCCCTCATTTGCGCCTCATAAAGGCGAGAAGGGACCATAGGAAATTGAACACAAAATCATTATACTAT
The DNA here is from genome assembly GCA_034641835.2 of Pinus albicaulis. NCBI lineage: Eukaryota > Viridiplantae > Streptophyta > Pinopsida > Pinales > Pinaceae > Pinus > Pinus albicaulis. Next base: position 741,477,637 of record CM076581.1, read on the forward strand.
GTTTTTAGTAGAATATTTTCAATGTGACATAAGGGACACACATCCTTTCCATTTACACTAATATCCCCACATCACCATAATTAAATCAACAAATCCCCCATAGGTTGTGGAAAAGGGAGTTAGAGTTGTGAGACAAAAAATTTAAATATTGAGGAATCTAGTCTGTTATCCATAATTATAATATCTTTAATCAATGTTAGAAATACTAATATGATTTAGCTCAAAAAAGTTGATTCTAAGAGTTTCATTTCACAGTGCTATTGTGTATTGATACTATTATACATAACAACCCCATGTTTGACCTATTCATGAGAGTCTAATTAGTTTAAAATTACTAAAATTATTTTTATGTTAAATTAAGTTAATATGGATATTTACAAAAGACTGAATGTTGTTGAGGGCCTTGTGATAGAAATAATCCAAATTTAATGAAATATGTTTTTTAACTGAATATATACATTTCTATTTAATTTAATATAGTTTTCCCCTTAATTTTTCCTCTGTATATTCTTCTTATTGTTGAACAATGTTTTAGTCATTTAAACAGTCTTTTTATGCAGTTTTACAGAGTCTTGAAATCGCTTATTATATGGAAGTTGATATGTGTTTATGTTTTGTTTCTTCAACATGATTTAGGTTATGATAATGTATGAGTTATGTCCACTATAAATTTTGTACAATTGCGGTTACCTCCTTTATCGATTTTTTCTATTTAGTACCAAAGTATGTTGTAGAAATTATTCTCCTGGTTTAATAAACAAAGTTTCTAGGAGGAAGGATTGTTCTATTAGGAATTCTGAGTTCTCGAACAGGAACTAACACTCTTCACAGGTGAGGGGACAGTGCCGGTAGGAACTCCATATTCAAGAACTGGAAGTAACCCTCACTAGTTATTTTTCAGAATTTTGTCTACCGCCTATATTTGTTTGGTGTTGTTCATATCTTGTTGTCATAAAGATTTGTTGCACCCTATATGCACAACTATCTACGAGGTCATCCTATTAGAGCAACCCATATTTATATGTAATAAATTCCTTAAGCTACTATTTCCTGGATTTTAAAAATTGTAAATTTATGGAACTAGTGTATTTCATTTCTCTTAGTTTCAAAAAGGGCTATCCACTGAATTTTATAGTATAATACATTACACACAACAAGCACTACCACCTATTTAATTTCTTCCATTACGAAATTTACCAAAAACGCAGTTCATAAAATTTAACACAGAGTTGTGTATAAATTTAAATATCAAAATCCACGAATTATAATTCAAAATTATTTGTTAATCAACGTAGATTACTTATCTACATGTTAAACTTATCAGGCAATTATTTGAGAGAGAGGAATTTTATTCCCAACCGATGAGATTGGCTATTACATGCAGCTCTCCCCTCGAACCTATTTAAATCTCTAGTGTTGACTAGCTAGCAGTTCCAGTTCCTTGAGCTCAAGACCCCAGTCAAAGAAAATACTTTGATTTCCTCTGGTTCCACAGCAGCTCAAGAACACCCTCGGAAGCGATCTACTTCTCCTTGTAAGTGTCTTGCACAAGGTTTCCTTTCCTTTTTCTCTTTTCTATCCCTAGGTTAACAACTCTCTCTTTCCCTGCTTGGCCTTCCAAAGGAAAGATGATATCTCTTAATATCTTCCAAGATGGAAAAGAATAACTACCTCAACAACTTGGAGAGTTTTAAATAATTTATTTAAAAAAAATATTCTCATAATTCTATTGATTCGTATAACTAACCTTTAAAAAAATAAACATAATTAACCCTTACCATTCTTATTGTTACTTTTAACTATTCCAGGTAATTATCAAGTTCTTTCATCATGCAGTAAATCAATATTTACATACCCTCTATGGGTGTTAAATCCTCCCCCTTGAGCACAAAATTGTTTGTCTTATTCTTGGAAGAAGAAATAATACACCTTCCACATAAGGTCATCATCCTCGCAAGTGGCCTGTTCTAGGCCAAGGTGCCTCCACTGCACTTTAACCTGGGTGATAGCTTACCTCTGCAACGTCATTTCTCTCTAATTGAGAAAGCACAGGGGCTTTACCAGGATTTCTATGCCTAATTCTACATGTTTCACATCATAAAATGTCATCAATGTACACTAATTTTTGGCAATACACATATGTAATGCATAATTAATCATATGAGAATATAATCAATCTTTTCTACGTGTACATGCTTCCATTTTATAACATATCTACATTTGTATACATATTTCTAAATAAAGGACACATGAAACACATTGTGGCCGATAGTGCAACCCGGTATTCAATAGGTCTAATCTTTTCGAAGATTTTGAGAGGTCCACAATATCGGGAGGTTAATTTTGTGAATTTGCTCCACCTCAATGTGCTCCTTTTAGGTTTTACTTATACATACACATGGTCCCCTAATTAATACTCTATATATGTCCTTCTCATGTATACATGATCCTTTTGTTGGTCTTGAGGAGCCTTCAGATCCTACCTGTAACGTCTCCCATTTTTTTTTTCATGCATTCTTAATTTCAGGACTAATTCCGCCAAAGAATATCGTATTAAATTTTTTTTGTTAAAATCTTGTTAAATCATATTTCTTTCCCCAATATGATTATTGTGTATACATATATCCATATGTCAAAAATAAATACCTATTTTATTTTATTTCCAACAATTTAGTATAAAGGGTCTTTGTATTATAACCATAGTGGATTTTCACCCCTAACCTACTTCCTATGAAATTTTGATTCTATAGACCCACATCTCATGTTCGTTTTGATACCATTGAATCGTTGGCATTAAACGTACTATTACGTATATAATGGGGTTTTTAAATTTTTTTCCACGTCGATCATGGCATTCCGTAAATTCTTTAATGAACAACTATATTCCCATGATATTAATCCATCGTCCTAGACCCAATACATAAGCACGTTGCTTGATTTATTTCATATGGTTTTATATCTATACATATGTCAATCTTATGGCTATTTCATGAATTTGTAGCCAAGGTGTTCACAATGTATGTGTCAACATCATCGAATATGTTTTTTGTACATGTTTTTTATGTCAGAATTTATTTAAAGATGGACGCCTTTAGTTTCAGAGTACACTTACTGCGTCCTTGCGAAAACGATTTAATGCGTTTCAAAATTTGAAACGTTGTATCAACTCTCCACGTCAGCTTTCGTAAGGCTCTCTATTGATTTGTGTTGAGTGTGTTGGATTTCATCTCGTCTATGTTCAATGGTATGGATCCACGTTTGCATTTGCAATTGCCACGCTAGACTACTTTGGAAAATATGCAATTCACGCCACACGAGTAGAGGTACTGTGAAATTTATTGTATAGATTGTCAATTGAATGTTGAACAACTAGGTTTTAAATGCCAATTCCGTCCATTCAATCTGTGGACTCACCTTGGAACTTTTGCCACTTGGACGGCTGCGATTTCCCTATCCCATTAGGGTTTCGTGATTGAGGGTTTTTGTATAAATCTTGCACTAAATTTTTTGAGACTGTTCTTTCGTCCCTTGTTTGTTTTGCGCTACTCATGGTGCCGAACCTCTGCGTGTTGGAGAAAGAAGGAATTATACATTATAGGCTTCGTATTCCTTGGTCATCGCCTCACCATGCAGTTATAATCGTATGAGCCTTACGCTGTGTTAACTTGTGACACTTTTATGATTAATGCGTATGGAATACATTCAAGTTATAGTATTGGACCTGAGTTTTTGTTTACGCCATTTCTTTCTCTAGTCCCGTATACTAATGAGGACTCGTGGCATTGGATTTTCTAGATTTTATATGGTTGTATAAATTTCTCACAATGTTTTTCTGTGCTATTATAGAATTTTCATTCCCAGATGATACTTTTAACGATATTATCTCCGCGTTCTTGCTAGGAATTACTCGTTTTCGTTATTATTGTCTTGGCGAGAGTCATCTATTTCGTCTGACGAATTTTTCCGATTACGTGGCGGCCAATTTCTCCTTGGTAAGCTATCGTGGTATTGTGACCATACTATTCTGGAGTTTTTATTTTCGTTTTGTTGAAAATTGTTTTTTTTTTTACAATACTCTATATTCTTCACGCAGGTCACATAGATGAGAACGCCTTCCGTTCCCCTTCCATTCCCAAGGTAAATAGAATTGTCTGGTGTTCCCTTTGCATACTTTAAATGCAAAGTATTCTCCTATTGTTTTATTTTAATGATACTTTATCTTGCTTGGTTTGGTTATAGGTAGGTTCGAATAGCATTGAGAGTTTTTGTTCAGTCTGAATGGGTGGAGTTGAAATTTCTGCGACTTGACTTGGGTTTTTAAATTTTGGAATTTCAGGTCGGTAATGATGCCTCCTAACTCAGTGTATGACCGGACTCTTGCATTAGTGTTAACGCAAATCTTGCTCAGACAAATTCAAATGTTCTTTTGTGGCCGCAGAAGTTGTTATTGTAGAATTTCTTTAAGCCAGACAATAGGAATGTTAAAATTTTTACATTAATGATAATATTATCGGAATTCTTAATTTTTGTGTTCCTATTACTAACTATTGAAGATATAATCCCATGCGGGGTTCGGAGCTGATATGTATCTATTGGTTTATTTACAACTTTCCCTCGATTAAGCGTGTCCATCAATGATATTATCTGTGAGCCTTCGTTTTCCATCCTCCTATAATTACTCATAGAAATTATTTCTCCCAGACATCTTTATGCCTAAGTTGGTCTGGAGACATTTATAAGCTTGTTCGTCTTATTTTACTTATTTTCACGCATAAATATTTCAGTGCATGAGGTATTTCCATACCTACAGAGTCTATGAATTCACTTACTTTATATACACAGTCATGGATTCTATGTATAATCCTGAGTTTGAGGTTCCATAATAATAGTCACTTATGTTGTCAATAAGGTTTCTGCAACTATACCCTTGTACCTTTGTTTCCTAGTACAATAGATTCAATGCCTATATTGTTTAAGCCAACCCTCTTGGCTAGTAATTTATATGAATCTGATGGGTGAAACATGAGTTAAATTTCACAGTCTTTACAGTTGCATGCATTATGGAGGATTTCACATGCTCATCTTATTTTATAATAATTATTCTGTTTGGACCATTCCTTGACAAGGGATGTTAGTAACATATTCTATATATATATTTCTCATACTACAATTGTTGGCAGATTTGGAAATCATATTTAGCTAAGTTTCTTCATTAGCTGTAATTGTATAAGCACTAAAATATATGCTCTTTCAATTTTGTCCTTATGGTAGCAGGCAGCTTATAGATAGCATGGTATTGTTATTTTGGTAGTCTATAGGTCTGTACTTTACTCAGTAATTTCATAAATTTCTTCCTACCCACATAATTCAATTATTTCTAGTGTCCACTGTTTTAATCCTATTATTAACAGAAGCAGATTAAAGTTACAAAGTTGTGAATTATGAGGTACTATAAATCTCCATATTTAAACCAAAGGCTGGTTTAGAGCTTCTGGATGATTTTTCCTCATTTTTCTAGTTCCTACAACCATGCAATACTGAGAGGGTTAAATCCCTTCTTAACTCTGTAAATGTATGGAACACTATTATAATTCAGAAAAAAAAAACACAATACACATAGATAACTACAGTCTGTCACATCACAATTAAATTTTCAATTGTTCATAATTACTGTGAGCATACCACTTGGGTAATTGACCAGACCTCCCAACCGTAGAGTCTCTCTGTCTCCAGAACTCACCCCCGAGCTGAGACCACCTCCAGAACAGACCAACCTTTAATCTGTTCAGGAAAAGATTATTTAAGCTTTTGCTCCCCAAAGCCTGTTTCTAATTCTGCGTCCAGAATATCAAGATGCTTTTCTTCCTGTTTGCCTAGGCTTCCCTATTTAGGGACTTTTAAAGCTTCTTTCTGCTTTTCCCATCTTTTTACCTCTTCCCAACTACTCTCCACATCATTGGGGAAACTAGATTTTCCTCAAAATCTAATTTAGAAATAAATTCTTTCAAGGATTTTTGAAATATTTTTGGGGAAATTATTTTCCTTTATCTATCCTCAGTGATTTAGTAAGTGATCTCATAATTCTCATTTTGTTCAATCTACACAGAATTATTTTAATTCATTTTCTCAAAATTAAATATTTATTTACATCCAATATACTTATCCATTGGGGTCCACTCCCCTTAGGATTAGAGTTCAAATGTCTAACTTTGAAAGAAAACATAAACTAGGGGTGTTACATATTCCCCATCTAAAAGCAAACACCGTCCTCGGTGTTGATATCTAACTACTAGAGTTCATTTTTTTTTCAAACAAAAATGGATATTTGTCCATCATTTCAGCTTCTCTTTCCCAGGTAGCTTCTTCAGCAGTAAAGTGCTTCCACTACACCTTTACTCTTGCTACCGTCCAATTCCTCAATTCAATTTCTTCCCGCTCCAATATTTGAAGCGGTTCTGGAAGGAACTCCCCTTCTGGTTCCACCTGTATCACATTCCAATCAACTATGTGAGAAGCATCATGTATATATCTTTTTAATAATGAAACATGAAACACATCATGAACTTTAACATGGGGTGGTAAGGCCAGCTTGTAATCCACTGGTCCCACCCTTTCTAACACTTCAAAAGGACCACAATATCTAGGAGCCAGTTTTGCACAACTTCCAACATAAAGTGTGCTCTTTTTGGGTTTAATACGCAAGTACACATGCTCCCCTACTTTGAATTCCTGGTGTACCCTTTTCTTATCAGCATAGTTTTTCTGTCGATCCTGTGCGATCTTGATATTTCTTTGTATTTGCTTAAAAATTATTTCCATCTCTTGTAAAGCATCTGGTCGAAACATTATCTTATCCTCAAGTTGGCTCTAGCTCAAGGGTGTACGACATTTCCTTCCATAGAGTGCCTCAAACAGACTCATTTTAACGGAGGATTGATAGTTGTTATTATAGGAAAATTCAGCTAAATGCAAGTAGTATTCCCATTTTGATGGCCGATCCATCACATACATTCTCAACATATCCTCCAAAATCTGATTAGTTCTCTCTGTCTGACCGTCGGTCTGAGGGTGATAGGCAGTACTAAAATTCAACTTAGTGCCCATACCTCCAAATAGCCCTTTCCAAAAGGCTGCTGTGAACTTAGCATATCTATCTGAAACAATCATCTTTGGGACCCCATGTAATCTCACTATCTCTTTTAGAAACACATCTACTACTTGGGCTGTCCCAAAAGTAGACTTTACAGGTATGAAGTGTGCAGCGTTGGTTAAAGTGTCTACTACTACCATTACTGAATCATGTTGGTACTTGGTTTTGGGTAATCCTGTTATGAAATCCATAGAAACAGTATCCCATTTCCATTCCGCAATCGGCAAAGGGTTTAAAAGACCAGCAAGATGCTAATGCTCAACTTTAACTAGTTGACACTCCATGCATCTAGCTAAATATTCTGCTGCATCTCTTTTCATTCCTATCCAAAACAACTTCTTTTTCAAAGCTGTTAACATTTTCTGATATCCTGGATGTCCAGCGTATGGCTGTTTGTGATATTCATCTAGAATCTCTCTTTTCAAGGACTCTACATTGGGAATATATAATCTGTTTTTGTAACAGATCAATCCTTTCTGGTTTTGAGTGTATTTATCCATCTCCTTCTTTAGTATTTTCACCTGGAGGTTCTCATAATTTGGATCCTGCTCTCCTACGTTTTTCACTAAATCTTCTAAATCAAATTGGGCACTACTTCCAATGTTGTTTATATTTTGACAAGCATTTCTGCTCAAAGCATCAACAACTTTATTTTCTTTCCCTCTGATATGTTTTATGTCCATATCAAATTAACTCAGAAAAGACAGCCATCTGGCTTGTCAAGCATTCAAATCAATTTGGGAAAAGAAGTATTTGAGACTGATACGATCTGTCATCAATGTAAATTTATTTCCAAGAAGATAGTGTCGCCACATCTTCAAGGCATGGATAACAGCAGCTAACTCCAAATCATAGGCACTATAGTTCTGTTCATGTGTCTTCAATTTCCTAGACTCATATGCAATAACTGAATTTTCATGCAAAAGGACTCCTCCCAACCCCTCTCTACAGGAATCTGTGCATACAACAAATTCTTTATCAGGATCTGCAATTTCCAATATAGGGGCTGTGGTGAGTTTTAATTTCATTTGTTCAAAACTGTTTTGACATTTTTCAGTCCACTCAAATTTAACACCCTTCCTTTGTAGTGAAGTTATGGGGTATGCTATAGCAGAAAATCTCTCCACAAATCTGCAATAATAACCTGCAATCCCCATAAATGACCTCACTGCTGAAACATCTGTTGGCACAGGCCATTCTTTAATAGCCCTTATCTTTTCAGGATCAACAGCCAATCCTTGTTCAGAAATAATATGACCCAAATATTGGATCTTGTCCTTATAGAATTCACATTTACTGAAATTGGCATATAACTGATTTTGTTTCAATGTTTGCAATACTATCCTCAGGTGTTCTTTGTGTTCTTCCTCACTTTTTGAGTAAACTAAAATATCATCTATGAACACAAGTACGAATTTATCCAAGTACTTATTTAACACATTGTTCATTAAGCACATAAAGGTGGCAGGGGCATTTGTCAAACCAAAAGGTAGGACTACAAATTCGTAGTGACCATACCTGGTTCGAAAGGATGTTTTTCTAGATGTCTTCTTCTTTAATTCTGAGTTGGTGATAACCAGTCCTTAAGTCAATCTTTGATAATACTGAAGCCCCTCTCACTTGGTAAAAAATATCATCAATTTTGGGCAATGGGTATCTGTTTTTAATGGTCAACTTATTCAGTTGACGATAATCAATGCACATCCTAAAGGTTCCATCCTTCTTTTTCAAAAATAGAACCGGTGCTCCCCAAGGAGACACACTCGGTCGGATATAGCCCTTATCCAGCAACTCCTATAATTGCATTTTCAATTCCATGAGTTCAGGGGGGATCATTCGATAAGGGGCTCGGGAAACAGGTGTTGCTCCCGGCACCAAATCAATTGAAAAGTCAATATCTCTTTTAGGGGGAAGATGAGGAATCTCATTTGGAAAGACTTCCTTAAAATCTCTTACTACTGGCAAAGCATCCAACATATTTTCTTTAGTTTTCTGTTCTGTCTCTTCTACATGTACTGCATAGACCTGGTATCCTTTCCTAACTGTTCGTTTTAATTGCAGTGCTGATATTTGTCTTACAGAGATAGGTTTTGGTTTTCCTTTGAGAATAAAAGGTTTCCCCTCTTCATCTACGCAATGCAGGGTCTTATCCCAGCAATTCATCATGGCCTTTTTCTTTTCCAGCCAGTCCATTCGTATCAGCAAGTCATATTAACCCAATGGCAGAATCTTTAAATTTACTTCTATTTGAAAGCCATTTATTTGGATTGTTGTTTGAGGTAACTTATGAGTTACTTTCCTCTTGGTGCCAGTGGCTAACTCGACCAGCCAAGACTGCTGAAATTTTTCAGTTTTGAGATTTCATTTTTCTACAATTTTTGGACTAATGTAACTCAAAGAAGCACCCGGATCAATCAAAACAGTAACAGATTGGTCAGAAATCTTACTCTCCATTTCAACCATGGTAGCTTGGTGTTCTGCTTGTCGATTCTCCAAGGTTGCACTGATAGTGGGCATATTTCTTGCTATGTCATTTATTGTGGTAGCTTCTCGATCTCTCATAATCATCTGAATGTTTCAGTGGGGACAATCCCTCAAAAGATGGGGTTCTCCACATCCCCAGCATTTCAAAGGTTCCCTCATTCTGACTGTGCCTTCCTTTTTATTTCCTTCATCTAGTTGTTTGGAACCAATTTGAGACTGAGCTGTTTGGTTATCTTTTGGTTTATTAAACTTTTTCCTCTGATGGTCCCTACCGAAATTCCTTAAGTAAGATGGTTTATGTTTCTTTCCTTTAATTTCACCTTTGTTTAGCTAGCTTTTTCCTTGCTCAGCCTTTCCCTTAAACTGCTGATAGCATAATCTAGCCTTCCTCACTGCCTCATCCATATTTTTTGGGTTATCAAACTTGATCTTCTCTTTGTACACAGCAGGAAAACAGTTCAAAAACCTTTGTACCTTGGCCTTCTCTTCCCTAATGTAAGGGACATATCTTAACAGATTTGTAAACTTAGTGAAAAACTCATCAATAGTAAGTTGTCCCAGTCTAAGCTCATGAAATTCTTTTTCTTTATCATCATAGTAACGTTCATTTAAGTAGTGGTTTTTGAACATAACCTGGAAATCTTCCCAGGTAATAGTTTTTTCATCAATGGCATGAACCATTTTCGTCTCCTCCCACCACAAGGTAGCCTTACCTTGTAGCTGGTAGACAACTAATATGGCCTTCAGATTTCTTTCATATTCATAGACCTGGAAGTACTTAATCATGTTCAACAACCAGGCTTCAGCATCTCCCTCCTTCTCCCCATCATAGGAGGGAGGCTTGATCTTTCGGAATTCCCCCTGTAATTCCTTTTTCTGCTTATATTGATGCCTAGCAGCATCATCTTCTTCAGACTCATCAGTTTTCCTCTTTTCTAAACCTTCACCTTCTTGGCTGTTCCATGAAGTTAATTCTCTGATGAGCTTTTCCTGCTCCTCACAGGCTAATGACAATCTGTCATTCTAGCTTCTTAGCTCAGCCATTTCTCGTTGCAAATTGTGCAACATAGCCATCACCGGAGCATTTGGATCTGGTGTATTATCCTCATCACGCAGATCAACAGAAATTTCCTCACCTTCTGCCATTCCAGCACCACTATACACTACACAACACAGATCAGTAATAAAAAAAAAAAATTCAGAAATTAATTTATACAGTGAATACACAACAACAATGAGCACAAAATAAACAACCCAGTTTTATATAACTTGAGCTTTGATAACATTTGTAATGTCTCCCATTTTTTTTTTCATGCATTCTCAATTTCAAGACTAATTCCACCAAAGAATATCGTATTAATTTTTTTTTTGTTAATATCTTGTTAAATCATATTTCTTTCCCCAATATGATTATTGTGTATACATATATCCATATGTCAAAAATCAATACCTATTTGATTTTATTTCCAACAATTTAGTATAAAGGGTCTTTGTATTATAACCATAGTGAATTTTCACCACTAACCTAATTCCTATGAAATTTTGATTCTATAGACCCACATCTCATGTTCGTTTTGATACCATTGAATCGTTGGCATTAAACGTACTATTACGTATATAATGGGGTTTTTAATTTTTTTTCCACGTCGATCATGGCATTCCTTAAATTCTTCAATGAACAACTATATTCCCATGATATGAATCCATCATCCTAGACCCAATACATAAGCACGTTGCTTTATTTATTTCACATGGTTTTATATCTATACATATGTCGATCTTATGGCTATTTCATGAATTTGTAGTCAAGGTGTTCACAATGTATGTGTCAACGTCATCGAATATGTTTCTTGTACATGTTGTTTATGTCGGAATTTATTTAAGGATGGACGCCTTTAGTTTCAGAGTACACTTACTGTGTCCTTGCGAAAACGATTTAATGCGTTTCGAAATTTGAAACGTTGTATCAACTCTCCATGTTAGCTTTCGTAAGGCTCTCTGTTGATTTTTGTTGAGTGTGTTGGATTTCATCTCGTCTATGTTCAATGGTATGGTTCCACGTTTGCATTTGCAATTGCTAGACTAGACTACTTTGGAAAATATGCAATTCACGCCACACGAGTAGAGGTACCGTGAAATTTATTGTATAGATTGTCAATTGAATGTTGAACAACCAGGTTTTAAATGCCAATTCCGTCCATTCGATCAGTGGACTCACCTTGGAGCTTTTGCCACTTGGACAGCTATGATTTCCCTATCCCATTAGGGTTTCATGATTGAGGGTTTTTGTATAAATCTTGCACTAAATTTTTGAGACTGTTCTTTCGTCCCTCGTTTGTTTTGTGCTACTCATGGTGCTGAACCTCTGCGTGCTGGAGAAACGAGGCATTATACATTACAGGCTTCGTATTCCTCGGTCATCACCTCACCAAGCAGGTGTAATCGTATGAGCCTTATGCTGTGTTAACTTGTGACACTTTTATGATTAATGCGTATGGAAATACATTCAAGTTATAGTATTGGACCTGAGTTTTTGTTTACACCATTTCTTTCTCTAGTCCCGTATACTAATGAGGACTCGTGGCATTGGCTTTTCTGGCTTTATATGGTTGTATAAATTTCTCACAACATTTTTATGTGCTATTATAGAATTTTCATTCCCAAATGGTACTTTTAAAGATATTATATCCACGTTATTGCTAGGAATTACTTGTTTTCATTATTATTGTCTTGGAGAGAGTCATCTATTCCGTCTGACAAATTTTTCTGGTTCAGTGGTGGCCAATTTCTCCTCGGTAAGCCATCGTGGTATCGTGACCATACTATTCTGGAGTTTTTATTTTTGTTTTGTCGAAAATTGTTTTTTTTTTACAATACTCTACGTTCTTCACACAGGTCACATAGATGAGAACGCCTTCTGTTCCCCTTTCGTTCCCAAGGTAAATAGAATTGTCTGGTGTTCCCTTCACATAGTTTAAATGCAGAGTATTCTCCTATCGTTTTATCTTAAACGATAATTTATCTTGCTTGGTTTGGTTACAGGTAGGTTCGAATAGCGTTGAGAATTTTTGTTCAGTTTGAATGGGTGGAGTTGAACTTTCTGTGACTTGACTTGGGTTTTTAAATTTTGGAATTTCAAGTCGGTAATGACGCCTCCTAACTCGGCATATGACTGGACTCTTGCATTACTGTTAACCCAAATCTTGCTCAGACAAATTCAAATGTTCTTCTGTGGTCGCAGAAGTTGTTATTGTAGAATTTCTTTAAGCCAGACAATAGGACTGTTAAAATTTTGACATTAATGCTAATATTATCAGAATTCTTAATTTTTGTGTTCCTATTATTAACTATTGAAGATATAATCCCATGTGGGGTTAGGAGCTGATATGTATCTATTGGTTTATTTACAACTTTCCCTCGATTAAGCGTGTCCATCAATGATATTATCTGTGAGCCTTCGTTTTCCATCCTCGTATAATTACTCATAGAAATTATTTCTCCCAGACATCTTTATGCCTAAGTTGGGTTGGAGAAATTTATAAGCTTGTTCGTCTTATTTTATTTATTTTCACGCATAAATCTTTCAGTGCATGAGGTATTTCCATACCTACAGAGTCTATGAATTCACTTACTTTATATACACAGTCATGGATTCTATGTATAATCCTGAGTTTGAGGTTCCATAATAATAGTCAGTTATGTTGTTAATAAGGTTTCTGCAACTATACCCTTGTACCTTTGTTTCCTAGTAGAATATATTCAATGCCTATATTGTTTAAGCAAAACCTCTTGGCTCGTAATTTATATGAATCTGATGGGTGAAACATGAGTTAACTTTCACAGTATTTACAGTTGCATGCATTATGGGGGATTTCACATGCTCATCTTATTTTATAATAATTATTCTGTTTGGACCATTCCTTGACAAGGGATGTTAGTAACATATTCTATATATATATTTCTCATACTACAATTGTTGGCAGATTTGGAAATCATATTTAGCTAAGTTTCTTCATTAGCTGTAATTGTACAAGCACTAAAATATATGCTCTTTCAATTCTGTCCTTATGGTAGCAGGCATCTTATAGATAGTAGGGTATTGTTATTTTGGTAGTCTATAGGTCTGTACTTTACTCATTAATTTCATAAATTTCTTCCTACCCACATAATTCAATTATTTCTAGTGTCCACTGTTTTAATCCTATTGTTAACAGAAGTAGATTAAAGTTACAAAATTGTGAATTATGAGGTACTATAAATCTCCAGATTTAAACCAAAGGCTGGTTTAGAGCTTCTGGATGATTTTTCCTCATTTTTCTAGTTCCTACAACCATGCAATACTGAGAGGGTTAAATCCCTTCTTAACTCTGTAAATGTATGGAACACTATTATAATTCAAAAAAAAAAACACAATACACAAATAACTACAGTCTTTCACATCACAATTAAATTTTTAGTTGTTCATAATTACTGTGAGCATACCACTTGGGTAATTGACCAGTCCTCCCAACCGTAGAGTCCCTTTGTCTCCAGAACTCACCCTCGAGCTGAGACCACCTCCAGAACAGACCAACCTCTAATCTGTTCAGGAATAACTTATTTAAGCTTTCGCTCCCCAAATCTTGTTTCTAATTCTGTGTCCAGAATATCAGGACGCTTTTCTTCCTATTTGCCTAGGCTTCCCTATTTAGAGACTTTTAAAGCTGCTTTCTGCTTTTCCCAGCTTTTTACCTCTTCCCAACTACTCTCCACATCATTGGGGAAACTAGATTTTCCTCAAAATCTAATTTAGAAATAAATTCTTTAAAGTATTTTTGAAAGATTTTTGGGGAAATTATTTTCCTTTATCCATCCTCATGGATTTAGCAAGTGATCTCATAATTCTCATTTTGGTCAATCTGTACAGAATTATTTTAATTCATTTTCTCAAAATTAAATATTTAATTACATCAATAATATACTTATCCATTGGGGTCCACTGCCCTTAGGATTAGAGTTCAAGTGTCTAGCTTTGAAAGAAGACATAAACTAGTGGTGTTACACTACCACACTTTCCTCATTGTTTGCTCCATTTCTTCTAGCATGGAAAATGAGAAAAGTAACTTATCTTCTGGGATTTTCCATGTTATTGGTGTTTTGAATGTCCTTCCTTATAAAACCCTGAAAGGGCTCATTTTCAGTGGTTCATGGTAGCTGTTGTTGTATGAAAATTATACCAAATAAAGGTATTCTTCCTATTTACCTCCTTGATACATCACATACATTCACAAAATATCCTCTAATAATTGATTTACCCACTCTTTTCCACCATATTTATGGGGTTTGTATGCAGTCCAAATTGTACGTGAGTGCCCAAACCAACAAAAATAATTTTCCAAAATGCTAACGTGAAATTAATATATTTATGAGAAATTATTACATTAGGAAGTCACTCTAGTCTAAATATTTTGTGCATAAATATATCTACAATTTGTACAGTTTTATAGGTATATTGGATAGGAATAAAATGAGCCACATTACTTAATTTATCTACCACCACTATAATTGAGTCATTCTACATCTTAGTTTTAGGCAACCCAACTATGACATTCAATGTAATAACTTCCCCTTTCCATTCTAAGATGGGAAATGGATGGAGTCGACATGCTTGATATTGGTGGTCAACTTTAAATTGTTGACACTCTAGCATGGGGGATTCACTCAATGAGCCTCCGACATATCGCATGCATTCATGGCATACTAAAAATACCCCTAATTTGACTACTTATTGGAAAACACCTCTTAAAATAAAATTATTTATCCCCTTACCAATATGGACTCAATACACCTTCCCAATTCAAAAAACCCCTACTCTCACTAGATATCGTATGTATCCATTTCTTCATTAACTTTTTTTAAACCCCTTTGTATTTTTTCTTTAATTTTGAGCTTCATCTCTTACACCTTCCAATATAAAAACCATTTACCCTATAATACATGTTCAATACATTATGTCATTTTTCCCTCAATATATATACCCCCCAATATCAATGCACATGGTATGGTATTGCTCCCTCATTGAATCCCCCATCCACTCTAGACACTTAGCTAGGTATCAAGTAATATCCTTCCTTACTTCAGGGCAAAAAAAAAAAAAAATACAAAAAAAAAAAAAAATTGATATCCGGGGTTGGAAGTATAAGGGTTTTTATGAAATTAATCCAAGATATGTTTCCTAACAACCATGTGATTAGGGACATCCTTCCTTCCTGTGAAAGTTATTAAATCATCACAATTTATCTTCAACTCCTTTTATTTTTAGAATTATTCGACTACTTGGTTTAATACTATAAAAACATATATTCAGGATTTTCTATTGCAGCCTCTTCGATCTGATTTATAAAATTGATTTCTACTTGGTTGTAGGAAATTTCATAAATGTATTGAAACTTTTGATTTAAGCCATCAGCCACATGTTTTTCCTTACCTTTTATATTTTGAATACCGAAAAAAATTCATTTACAAAGGTTGTCAATTAGGTTTGTCGCGCATTAATGTTAGGTTGTTTAAATAAGCCAATCATACTAGTATGATCAATAATTAACACAAAATTCTTACATAATAGATAATTGCTCCATAATTTCATATCATGCACTACCACAGTTAGATCCAAATCATAAACAGAGTATATCTTCTCATGTTCTTTTAATTTACAGGATTCTTAAGAAATTACTTTACCTTCCTGCATTAATACTCTCCCCACTAATTCTTGACATGCATCCATGCAGACAAAAAAATCCTTTTTGGGGTCAACAATATTTATTACTAGTGCGGAGGTCAATAGATGCTTTAATTTTTCATAACTACGTTGACACTCCTCATTCCATTTGATTGATCATCGTTAATTTTGTAAGGATGTTATAGGATAAGATATTCTGGAATACCCCTCGATCAAGTGACGATAATATCCTTCCAGATCCACAATGGTTTTGATTTTTTTGGGGTGCATGACTATCCCTTCAGCATAAAATATATGACATAAATATTGTATGTGATATTTGTAAATATCACACTTATTGTATTTAGCATACAGCTGATGATTTCGAAGTGTTTGCAAAACTATCTGCAGATGCTTCTTGTGTTCATCTAAATTTGTGGAATATACCATAATGTCATCAATAAAAATTAGGAATAAATTATCAAGATAAAGGTCAAAAATAATATTCATCAGGATCACAAATGTTGCTGGCATGTTGGCATACCCAAATGGAGAAACTAATAACTTTTCATGTCTATATCGGGTCCCAATTTTCTTTTGGGAATGTCTTCTTATTTTACCCTTATTTGGTGATAGTCTTATCATAAATCAATTTTGGATAATACAGTTGCATACTTGATTTTATTGATTTTTAATCCTGGGAAATGGGCATATTCTTTTAATCATGGTATTATTTAGTTTCCTATAATAAATACAAACTCTCATCGTTCCATCGTTTTTCTTTAAAAATAAGACAAGGGCTCCCCAAGGAGACAAACTAGGATCAATGTTACCTTTATCAAGTAATTCTTGCAATTATATTTTTACCTTGGTTAATTCATTTATGCTCATTTGGTAAGAGGTTTTTTATATCTTTTTATCCACTCGGATGAATTATATGGTAAAATATATGTCCTGTTTGGGGGGTAATCCTAGAATTTCTTCCGGAAATATATCAACAAAATCTTCTATAACTCGTAATTTCTCCAGTGTAGTTATCTAGTCCTTAGAGTTTGTTCATTTCAATTGAACAACATAAATTTGACATCCCTTCCTATTACATTTTCATAATTGTGAGGCAATGATTGATCGTAAGCTAATGGGTTAGCTTACCACTTAGATTAAATCTCTACAAACTTCCAATGTAAGGTAAATGATAGAATTTTCCTTACAATTACTATGGACTACTGTCCTTTTAACTAATTCATTCCCATATGTATACCATAGGATCCTAAGGGTAATACATTCAAATTTACACTAATCTATTGTTCATCTATTTTAATCAGGAAATTATGTATTTTTTCCAACACCCTTCTTTTTCCCCAAATGGCCAATTGCACTAGCCAAGGATTTTTAACTTTATGGGTATGTAATTGATATCCTTCCAAAATTTTATGACTGATGTAACTTAAACTTGCTCCTAGATCTAATAGCGTGTACACAATATGATTATACATGTTAACTTCAAATTCAATCATAGTCAGTTCGTACTCTGCAAGATGATCGTCTAAGGTGGAATTAATCTTAGAAATACTTTGAGCCACCTGTCCAATGGTGGAAGCCTCTTAAACTTTGGATGTCAGATTATTTCTATTGTGGCGAGGAAAATTTTTATAATAATGAGGCTCCCCGCAACTCCAACATTGTAATGGAGGTCGTTGCAGAAATATGACTTCTGGTTTACTGGACACTTTCATCTTCTTACTTTCATTTTTGTCATTTATTTTCTGTTGATTCCTTCGAAAGGATCTGTTTTTCTTATTTTTGAAGGAATTCTTGGTAATTTGATTCTTGACATTTTTCATATGCAGTGAGCTTTTATTCCTCTTATTGTTCAAACAGCTTCTACTACCTTCACCTTTCATCTTCATATGCTGATAGAAGCTTCATGATTTCCAGATAGCCTCATCCATAGTTTTATGATTTTCAATCTCGAATTTTTTTTTCATAAAAATTGGTAAATTTCTCATAAAAATTTGAAATTTTTCCATTTCATCATGTATGGAAAGAAAATACCTCAATAGGGATGTGAAATTAATCACGAATTCATCCATAGAAATTTGTCTCAATCGAATATTGTGAAACTTATTTGCCTTGTCCTTGTAAAAACTCCTAGTGAAATAACATTCCTTGAAATATTTCTAGAATTCTCCCCAGGTCAACTTTTGTTCCTCGATTGCATGGAAAAGTTTTACTTACTCCCACCATACTCCCACTAGAATGTCAATTTTCCTTGAATTTGGTAAACTAGAAACCTCACCCTTAGTTTATCATTATACTCATAACTCTAAAAGTATTTTTTGATGGTAATCAACAAAGCTTCATTAGCCTCATTCATTCCCCCATCAAAGGTTGGGGGTTTAATTTTCTTAAATTCCCCCTCCAATTATGTTTTTGTTTCTTATTTTTCCTGGAAGTAACAATGTTATCATATCCTTCGCAATTTTTACATTTGTCCCTTTCTCATCTCTATATCGAATTCCAATCTAGCACTTTTTTGCCTTCTTTTCTTTGCTCCACATCTCTACTATCATTTCCAAAACTTGGTAAGCGGTTTCTATTAAGCTACATCTTTGTCCAAATTTTTACATTTTTTATCAAATAAATACATGCTTGTACCTATTGTTTTAATCATTATTAATACATTATGTTGTTAATTAGAGGAATTTGAAGACAATAGATATTATTTTATAAATTCTTGTTATTATTTCATTTGATGAGTGTTTTTAATAAATTCCTTCTTTGCGGCAGGAGAATAAATCTTCGCACCTGTAGTTCAGGAAGAGAATCACTAGGTTGCATGTAGGTAATATCCTCATTCGAGGCATTGTTTCATAAGTTTTCCTTTCAATAGCACACCTCACAAGAAACATTGTGCTCCGTGTCATTGCTATGTATGTGAGAAGCCTGCTCCATGTTTGAGTTGGGGCCAAGGAAAATCCATGAGCGATCACTACCATGCCTCAGACAAAGAAGATAAATGGAGGAAATTAAGACATTCCTACAAACTGAACAAAACATAGATGATATCACCACACATTGTTGATGATGTCATACCTTAATTATCTTGTGGGAGATCTATTTTTACTGTAAGTGGAAGTAATCAAAAGAATGTAGATGCACTTACATATATTCCCGCATACATTTGCCAGAATGTAGCAAGTCAATTCACGCCTTCTTCATTCACAGACCCTATCTTTTCATAAGGGCCTTTTATTCTGTTGTTATATCCAGTGAGTTGACTTGCAAGAATAGAGACATTCTTGCAAACTCCATGAGTTACATAGGTCCAGCTAGCATAAGTAATAAGAATTTGTAGTAAAGTAGTCACATATACTTTCTAAACTAGTAGCCATGGTGGTTTGACAACATAGGACCAACAAAAAAAATTCATGCTAAGCTACACCAGAGACAAGAAGTTGCAATCAAATGGGAGAGGGCTATGGCATATGCTCTAACACATCAATGGCAAACAAGCTTGAGACAAATACATCTGAGGGATTTGAAGTTGATGAAACCAATTGGCGTGGGAACTGGCTATAATGTTGGGATGTCTGATCGTAAATCTCTTTACTAGAAATTGGTGGAAAAGCACAGTGAGGGAACGGTCAGCCAAGGCATCAAACAGAAACCTGGTGAGGCCCGCGGCCTGTAGCATGTTACCACTAAATTGCTGTGGTATTGTCACCATAGTCTCGATGTGTGATATGCTTCGAGTATCATACAGGTTACAGAGTGTAGTTGACCCATCGTGGTTGAACTGATGTAACGTTCATGCATTAATAAAATTATATTAGCCTTGGAGATGTGATAAACAATACAATGGCCCCAAAAGAATACCAATAAGAGTTTGCATGTAGAATGCATATTTTTAACCACTCCTGGGTTTATCTTCACGTACTTTGGTCAACATTTCCACGTTATCTTGGTAGTTAGAATTTGTTTCATTTGAATTGAGTATCTCTTTCAATCAAATCTCTAGATCAAGTTGGTCTAGTACTCTCTGATCTTCGTGAATTGATCGCTTCCGATACAACACTACAAGATGTCATTGCTAGCATGAAAGCATTGAGAAAGTTGGAAATTACATTTTTAGCTACCATGGTCGATTTTCCAGCTGGAAATAAAGGTACAGTTAAAAGAGTTATTGATTTCATCTTTCACGATATAGATGGGTTGCTCCAAATTGTTTGAATTTCCAAGGACGCAATCCAATATTTTGCCAGCATTGAAGGGTCAACAGTTAAAAAGGGAGTTGTGATAACTATGGTGAATAGAATGTAGCCTTCCAGCTGTGCGATGCCTCTTCTAGTAGTACATGAGAATAACATTCTTTCAGAACCTGGGATAGACCCAAATCAATCATGAATTGGAAATCACATATAGTTATTTTGATTTTATTCACCTGAATCCTAATTTTGTATTTTACGTAACAATCAACCCATTTAGTGAGAAAATTGTTGCTTCTAAAAAAGGTAGAGGGCTACACACTAATTAATGAATGGATTTCTCAGAGAAGGGAATTAGTGAGTCTTTCAAGTAGACGAAGGTTTTTCTTAATTGTAGAAGCGGAATTCTTGAGATGTAGAAGAAGAATTCTAAGATGTAGAACCACCATCGAAGTTGCAGAGGAGAAGGGATTGTAATAGGAGCAACGGCTTATGTTGTATTTTTCATTTGAATTTTTAATTCCAATATAATTTTATCTAGCATTTTCATACATACATATTATGGTTTGCTGCAATTTATCAAAGTAGATTGGGTTAATCTAGGCTTGCTCTAGGCGTCGTAATGACCCACCACCATTAGAGACAAGGCTTGTAGCTGAATAATATCATAGATTTCAGAATCATAGATTTGAATAGAATCATATATATCATAGATTTCAATTTATAAATATAATTTTCATTTGAAAGTTTGCGAGATTAGATTTCAGAATCATGATTTCATTCTCTACTTAAAACTTTCGCTTCACTTCCATAAGTCCAAACATAATGTTGTAAATCCAGTTTTATAATTGTTAAATGATTAAGAAGAGAGTCTTCACTAAGAAACGAATTTGTTATGCTCTGTTTAAATTACTATAATTATGTGATTAATACTCAAGAAAAGAAATACAATAGTGATCGTGAGTTGAATGTGTGAGCGTTGATATGATTAGCGTAGGACTAGAGTTTTTTTATGGTTAAAAGTTGATAAGAGTTGACATTTCTTAATCATTTTTAGTTATAGGAATGTAATGATTCCTGAGTGATCGGAATTAGAACATATTTCAAATTCTTTTAGTTTGAGTATCGTTTTTCATTACCTAGTTTCGTTTGGTGTTTCAGGTTTAGATCAACGATTTGGTTGTTTATATAAAACATAGGACTTAGATTAATAATAATATTTTTCTTTCTAAATTACGCTATTTCTATTATAAACATTAAAGTACAAAACTGCCTCGGCTCAGCTGAGGAAGCCTGAGACCGGGCTTGAAGTCCACTGTCTGTCTAGCTATAGAGCTGCCCATTAACGGGAAACCAGCTTTTTTGTCAAAGTTGCCACCGCCCAGGAACTGGGAAACCGGTGCTAAGTCACTTATATCACTTACATACAGATTATCAAAACTTAAAAGTGCCAAAAAATACATGCAGCTTTGTCTGCTGTGAGTGACTATTGAAAACAAAAATTTTTCAAAAATTCTAGCACAGAAATCATACTGAGAATCGATCCTGGAGCAATTAGTCGGATTCCGGATTCTCTTCCTCGATTCGGCAGCCATAGTGATCTTCCGCATCCTCTTCATCGTTCTTATCAGCATCTTCACCAGACGGGCCAACTTCCATCTGCAAGTGCGCCTGTCCCGGATGAGCAGTGACAGAGTCAGGCGGAAATCCGAGGGGGTGCGTGCTAGGACCGGGAGCAGGGCCAGAGGGGGGCTCAAAGCTAGGCTTAGAAGGGGAGTGCACAGGGTTAAGCGGCTGAACAGGAGGGAGAGTGGTCTCTTCTCGCAGAGAAATCGTGATGAGGGCAGTAATGGAGGGCCGGTCGAAGGCACAATCGAAACGCAGCTCCGCTTGTTGCGTTGAGTGCCTTATAAAATGACTGCCAGGGCGAGGAGGGGGGGTAGAAGCCTGAAGCGGGGGAGGCGACTGAACATTCAGAGCGGGAGCACGAGGCGGGTGCGAGGGCTGAGGAGGCGCCGGGGCAACGCTGTCATGGAGACGACCAGCAAGATCAACATACAGAGGAATGGGATGCCTTTTAGCTTGGTCCATGGAGTAACCTGCATTAGAATTGGAGGGTCGCTCACTCATGGACCTGCCTCGTGAGGCACTTTTCCTGCAAGACATTCTTTGCCTGAGCCTGGGCATATTGAAATTCCGGGAGGAATCCGACCAGTTACCAGAAGGAGCTGCAGGAATGGAGTTAATTTGACCAATAATAACAGGAGAAGAATGAGAATTGAACAGAACAGGGCAGAAGTTACTATTTGAGAAACGATGGCCTGGAAGCGCATACAAACAACAATGCAAAGAGCGTCTGCGACCTGAACCAATGCAAGCCTCACTGAATGCACAGCCGCCCGGGCAATAGGAGCGCAGAGGTGACAAAGGGCGGTGAGCAGAGCCGAAGCAATCCGAGGAATGCGAACAATGGTGCTCCATTTGAAGACTGGTGCGGCGAGCAGGACGGTTCAATTGACGGCGAGGAGGAGTAATTAACAAGCGCTCGGGATTAATGAGCTTGCCATTAATAACACCATGGGGGGCCATGTGGCCACCCCAGGTGAACCTCCTTGGTGTGTGCGCCAGGCCTGGAGGCCTTTTAACCCGCGATGTCATCCGCATCCCAGGAAGATTAATAATTAGATTTATTTTTAGTTAGAATGATTATTTTTTTCGTAGTGTAATCATTTCCTTATAAGAGCAAGTTTGAGTGCATATTTGATTGTGCATGTAGAAAAATATATTCAAATGCAGCATGATTTAGTTACATGATTTGATTTTGAAGAGTGAGCTTGTGTTATTGAATGATTCATTTCATTAAATCAAAGTATTTGAATTAAAGGTTTCTTGTAGGTTATTTGAAATGATATTTTTAATAGGATCTTTTAAGTATTATTTTACATGAAGTGAAGTAGCTTTATTTTAGAAATAGTTTCTTATTGTCTTTTGTTAAATTGGAATCTTGAATTTGTTATCAAGAGTAGTTTAGAAATTTATTTTAAGGTGTGAGTTATCATCAGAATAATGCGTGTGTCTTTTGGTTATTAGTTTCAAGTGATAGTTTCAAGTTAATGAGAGGAACAAATATATCAGGGTTTTTAAGTTATCATAGGAGATTTAAAAAGTAGAATTTGAGTGCGAGAATGATTGAGGATTTCCTTGAATTTCGTTGTAGCTTAATTGCAGTATGGAGTTTTTAGTGAATGAAATTGGTTAAGTAGGTTCTCTTTTCAAGATTTTTTATTTGCTAGAAAAGGTGTGTTTCATTCCAGTACCTAGTTTATTAGTACAAAGCAATATATTTATACTCTGACCATTAAGCTAAGCCAATAAATAGTACAACTCACATTTATGACTCCAGGATTGATAATTAATATTGAGGTTTAATCTGACAATTAAATTGACCAACATTTTGGCGCCATTGCCAGGGAGTTGTATTTTGGCTCAAGTAAATTTTTCTAACAGAGTTTCAAGGATATTGCAGGGCAGTCATAGGGTGAAGAGTGTATGGTAAGACGTGAGTGAAGAGCCATGTATCCACTATTGTGGGGTTGCTTCAAAGTATGGCCATCTTGCTTATCTCTTGAACTTGTATTTCCTTATCTTTCCTATGTGTAGAAGTAGAAGCAGGATTTAGACATTTAATTTCCAAATTCCTTTGCTTTCATATATTAAACAGTACTTTGATTTAGCATTTTCCTTTCATGCAAGCATGGTGGGCTTTATTTTAGCTAATAGCTTTTAAAATTCATTTATCTTTAGAGTCCAGTCTTCAATGTTATATCATTTTTGCGGTATTGTAAGAACCCTTGTGTACTAATCCATGTGATGACAGAATGTACCAGTTGGATTGTTGAAAAATAGAAAATGGTATTTTGAGGAATCATTCAATAAGGAGTTTTCATGCTGCTACAGAGACAGACAAGTCATCCGATGAAGAATTCATAAGTGCAGAATTTAATGCTTTTCTTGAACATAAATTTAATATATTTAAATATTTGATTTCAAAATTGGATGATTTGTAAGAGAAAAAGAAGCATGAAGAACCACTGCTTATCCTCTGCGCCAACTATCAAAAGAAACAATGCCTTGGAAAGTGTCCATTTAGTGGTCAAAAAGTTTGGGAAATTTGCGACGATGGTCATGCAACCAAACACTTCCCATCACTTCCACGATTACGAAAGGTACTCAGGGAATCAAGTAACGAATCAAATCAACTGCCAGGTATAACTCAAAACCCAACACCATTTGATACTTAGAATAATGATTATTTTCTTGAGCAGGTTCCTCAGCATGTTTATAGCCCTGGAATTTCATGGCAAAATTTTGATCCTCCTCCAATTGAATATCCTACTTCATGGCCACAGTGGCACTCACCTTTGATTTCATCCCTGAGCTAGATATATCCATGGCCTCAAGAATCATTTGGATCGTTCTCCCTAGGCAATCTTCCATGCAAATTCAATCATATGAGCAACAACAAAAACCTTAATTTCTTTCCAATGCACCATTAAGTTATCCTCCTCCATGGTCCCAGCCGTATGTGCAAACTTACCCTAATCTTCATCCATACCCTAGTCCTAATCCAAACCCTAATACATACCCTAATCCACACCCCAGACCTAAACCTGGTCCTAATTTAAAACCAAGACCTAACCCTAATTCTAATTTAAAACCTATACCTAACCCTAGTCCAAAGCCTTATCCCAATCGAAATCTAAACATTAGTCCAAAAATTAACCAAAACCCTACCACAAACCATCTTTTAAACCGTAATCTAAACCATGAAGTTGCGCAACAGTTTGACCCACCTATTCTTTTGATTCCCGTGTCAAACAAAATGCTACATCTTCTATGTTGGAAAAGGGTATGAATCTAGAAAATACCCCCATTACTGCAGAACATTCACCCCAAGAATGTGTAATTCAAATACTACCAGAGGAGAAATCTTCAATTGTAATTTATTCTAAAAATTCTGCTGAAACTCAAAGCCCTAGAATCTCTTTCAACTATTCTTGTCAATTTGAAAATAAGGTATTTGAACATAAACTTGACGGATTTATCTTTTTTCTTTCACCTGGTCCCTTATGCCTCCAAGAGAGTGAATATAAAAATGTGGAAGATTTGCATCAGTCAGAAAATCATAAATATATGGATTCCATTGAATCCTGGTTTCGAGCAGTCATCGAGCCATCTTATTTCCTCAGCATTTGGAAACTCTTCGTACCATATCAATTGAAGCAACTAGTTTCTCATGCTCTCGTATGTATTGAAGTCTACTCTCTAAAACTAAGTGTGAGTATAATCAGCATTTTTTTATGCACATGGCTTCATTGGAAGCAAAATGGGAGTCTTTCGCCTCTTTGGGTAAAATAGGGTAGGAGAATAAATGAATAAAGTTGTTATAATGCTATTAGGGTTTTTAATTTTAAGGCATGCCTATTAAAACTACTTTTGATCCACATTATTTGTTAACACACACATTTGTGACAAATCTTGTTGAGTACAATTCACTCTAATACCTCATGATTTTGAAAAAGTAACCATGAATAATCACTCTAATAAGTTGTCCTCTCAAATTTATTTTTCATTTTCCCTTAGAAGGTACTATTGGAAAACCCCTATGGTAGACCACTCTTGTTAATATCATAATGAGCTATTCAGGAGAACACTAGCATTCTTAATTCAAAGAATCTTTCAGTCATTGTCTGGGATATCTTTAAAAAAAAATTAGGATAAAGGAATTATCCGGCAATGATTAGTCATTAAGAACTTTTCATGCCATCCTATACCCTTAAGGAGTAGATTTTTCTCCCCACTTATTAAGTAACCTTTAAGGTTAATCATAATCAAAGCTTACAAAGACTTAGGGAAGGATAGGAGGTCTCATGATGAGCGGACGTACCATGATCATGAGACCTAGTATGCATGACTTTACTGCTACTAGTCACCAAGCCAAAGTAATGGCTATCATCCAAAAAGCTGGAAGACAGGAGGTCTCATCACGAGCTGGCATGTTCATTCATGTTACTTCTTGTGAGTGGCACTGTCATTAGCTAGTTACCAAGCCAAGACAATGGCCTTCATATAAAGAGGCAAATGAGCTAACTCTGAATATGTATCTAGTAAGTGGGATACTGACATTTCACTAGGTTAAAATACATACCTGTCGAGGTTATGGACACCTGCGGGTAGCAGGGCCATGTCTGTGGTATTAAAGTTAACTACATACTATGATTTTCTTGGTTGTCCTTCTGTTTCCCTAAAAATCATCTTTTTTCTTAAACAATGGTTTAAAATGATTTGAACATAATGCTTTGAGTTCTATATTTCAAAAATTGAACAATCTTTAATGATGTGGTACCCTTAGGGAAGGTTATTCATTGTACTAGATCAAGAGGAAATTTAGTTTTGAATCTACATGACAACGTAATAAAGAGGTTGTTGATTGGTATCATAACTCACTTTAAATTTCATGGTATTCAAAGTGATGAATTATTCAATGATGACTACTCACAAGGTGTTGGTTGCCAACAATGCATATTGATTGTAGTTGCCTCTAAATATGTTATACATAACCTAGGTAGAAGATTGATATCGTAGGTCCATGAACATTGTGTTAGTATTTTTTAAATTGCACCTATTCAGTGAAATTTGAGTCTTACCACAAGACTTTGGGCATAAACAAAATAGGGAATTCATTTGGAACAAGGTAACATGTATGTGCGACAGTGCTTTCCCCATAATGTCTACTTTCGGTACCTAATCTTGTTTTATCATTTCACACAGTTTTAGCTGGTAATGTAATAGTAATATCATGGGTTCATGAATGCATTATAATATCATGCATCTTCATCCTTACTTGTTAAAATCTTTGCTTCCAATTTCCCTACCTTATTTCATCATCTTATAGTTTTGGCTTGCACAAGGACATGCAATAAGTTCAGCGTGGGGGTATGTTGAGCTGCATCTTTGTCCAAATTTTTACAATTTTTATCAAATAAATACATGCTTTTATCTAGTGTTTTAATCATTATTAATCCATTATGTTGTTAATTATAGGCATTTGAAGAAAATAGATATTAATTTATAAATTCTTGTTATTATTTAATTTGATGAGTGTTTTTAATAAATTCCTTCTTCGTGGTAGGAGAATAAGTCTTCGCACCAACAGTACAGGAAGATCATCACTAGGTTGCATGTAGGGACTATCCTCATTCGAGGCACTGTTGCGTAAGTTTTCCTTTCAACAGCACACCTCACAAGAAAAAAATTTCTCTATGTCATTGCTATGTATATGAGAATCCTGCTCCATGTTTGACTTGGGGCCAAGAAAATTACATGAGCGATCACTACCATGCCTCAGACAAAGAATATAAATGGAGGAAATTAATACATTCCTACAAACTGAACAAAAGATGGATGATATCACCACACATTGTTGATGATGTCATAGCTCAATTATCTAGTGGGAGATCTACATTTACGGTTAGTGCAAGTAATCAAAAGAATGTAGATGCAGCTACATATATTCCCTCAGAAATTTGAAAAAAAGTAGCAAGTTGATTCACACCTTCTTCATTGACAGATCCTGTCTTTTCACAAGGGCATTTTCTTCTGCTATTCTATCTAGTGAGTTTACTGGCCAAAATAGAGACATTATTGCAAACTCCATGAGTTCCATAGGTCCAACCGGTAGAATTGATAAGTATTTGAAGCAAAGGAGTCACATCTACTTCGTAAATTAGTAGCCATGGTGGTGTGATAGAATAGGACCAACGGAACAAATTCATGCTAAGCAACAACAGAGACAAGAAGTTGTAATTAAATGGGAGAGGGCTATGGCATATGCTCTAACCCATCAATGGCAAGAAAGCTCGAGAAAAATACATCTAAGGAATTTGAAGTTGATGAAACCAATTGGCGTGGGAACTGGCTGGAATGTTAGGATGTCTGATTGTGAATCTCTTTACTGGAAATTGGTGGAAACGCACAGTGAGGGAATGGTAGGCCAAGGCATCAAATAGAAACCTGGCGAGGCGCATGGCCTATAACATGTTACCACTGAATCAATGTGGTATTGTCACCATGGTCTCGATGTGTGATATGCTTCGAGTATCATACAGGTTGCAGAGTGTAATTAACCCATCATGGTCAAACTGATGTAATGCTCATGCATTAATAAAATTATATTAGCCTTGGAGATGTGAAAAACATGACAATGGCCCCTAAACAATATCGATAACAGTTTGCATGCAGAATGCATCTTTTTAACCGCTCCCGGGTTTATCTTCACGCACTTTGGTCCACATTTCCATGTTATCTTAGCAGTTAGAATTTGTTTCATTTGAATTGAGTATCTATTTCAAATCCATACCCTAGATTAGGCTATTCCAGTACTCTCTGTTCTTCATGAATTGACCACTTTGGATACAACACTACAAGATGTCATTGCTGGCATGAAAGCTTTGAGAAAGTCAGCAATTGTATTTTTAGCTGCCATGGTCAATTTTCCAAATGGAAATAAAGGGACAGTTAAAAGAGTTATCAATTTCATCTTTCACGATATAGATGGGGTGTTCCAACTTGTTTTAATTTCCAAGGAAGAAATCCAATATTTTCCCAGCGTTGAAGGGTCAACAGTTAAAAAGGGAATTGTGATAACTATGGTGAACAGAATGTAGCCTTCCAGTTGTGTGATGCCTCTTCCAGTAGCATGTGAGGATCACATTCTTCCAGAACCTGTGATAGACCCAAATCAAACCTAAATTGGAAATCACATATCATTGTTTTGATTTTATTCACTTGAATCCTATATTTGTATTCTATGTAACAATCAACCCATTTAGTTAGAGAATTGTTGCTGCTATAAAAGGCAGAGGGCTGCACACCAAATAATGAATGGATTTCTCATAGAAGGGAATTAGTCAGTCCTTCAAGTAGATAGGGGAATTTCTTAGTTGTAGAAGTGGAATTCCTGAGATGTAGAAGCGGAATTCTGAGATGTAGAACCACCATCGAAGTTCCAGAGGAGAAGGGACTATAATAGGAGCAACAACTTATGTTGTATTTTCCATTCGAATTTTTAATTCCAATATATAATTTTCTCCAGAATTTTTATACATACATATTATGGTTTGTCGTGATTTTTCAAAGTAGATTGGGTGAATCTAGGCTTGCTCCAGGAATGGTAAGGGCCCACCGCCACTGGAGACAAGTCTTGTAGCTGAATAATATCACAGATGGAAGAATCATGGATTTTAATAGAATCATAGATATCATAGATTTGAATTTATAAATATAATTTCTGTTTGAAAGGTTGTGAGATTAGATTTCATAATCATCATTTCATTTCGTACTTAAAACTTTCGTTTCGCTTCCATAAGTTCGAAGAGAATGCTATCAATCTAGTTTTATAATTGTTAAATGATTAAGCAGAGAGTCGTCACTGAGAAACGAATTTTTATGCTCTGTTTAAATTACTATAATTCTATGATTAATACTCAGGAAAAGAAATGCAACAGTGATCTTGAGTGGAATTTGCGAGTGCTAATATGATTAATGTAGGACTAGAGTTTTGTTATGGTTAAATGTTGATAAGAGTTGACATTTCTTAATCATTTTTAGTTATAGGAATATAATGATTTCTGAGTGATCGGAATTAGAACATATTTTAAATTCTTTGAGTTTGAGTATGGTTTTTCATTACTTACTTTCATTTGAACGTTTGCAGGATTTGAATGTGCATTTGATTTGTTTATATGCATCCTGGGACTTAGCTTAATAATTGGATTTATTTTTAGTTAGAATGATTATTGTTTTCATAGTGTAATCATTTCCTTATAAGAGCAAGTTTGAGTGCGGATTTGATTGTGAGGGTAGAAAAATATATTCAAATGCAACATGATTTAGTTACATGATTTTATTTTGAAGAGTGATCTTGTGTTATTGAATGATTCATTTCATTTAGATCAAAGTATTTGAATTAAAGGTTTCTTGTAGGTTATTTGCAATGATATTTTTAATAGGATCTTTTAAGTATTATTTTACATGAAGTGAAGTAGCTTTGTGTTATAAATAGTTTCTTATTGTCTTTTGTTAATTTGGAATCTTAAATTTGTTATCAAGTGTAGTTTAGATAGTTAGTTTAAGGTGTGAGTTATCATTAAAATAATGTGTGTGCACTTTTGCTTATTAGTTTCAAGTGATAGTTTCAAGTTAATGAGAGGAACAAATAGATCAGGGTTTTTAAGTTATCATAGGAGATTTAAAAAGCAGAATTTGAGTGCTAGAATGATTGAGGATTGCCTTGAATTTCGTTATATCTTAATTGCAGTATGGAGTCTGTAGTGAATGAAATTGGTTAAGTAGGTTCTATTTTCAAGATTGTTTATTTGCCAGAAAAGGTGTGTTTCATTCCAATACCTAGTTTATTATTACAAAGGAATATATTTATACTCTGATAATTAATCTGAGCCAATACGTAGTACAGATCGCGTTTATGACTCCCATATTGATAATTAATATTGAGAGGTTTAATCCAACAATTAAACCGACCAACAGTTTCTATGATTCAGTCAATCAGAGAGGCTCTTCAAGATTCAGTCCTGACCATGAATTAACCTCTCATTGTATTCCCTTAGATGAGACATTTCATCCTTCATCTTTTCGACTATTTTTAACAATACAAAGGTGGGATTTTGGTGATCTTCTCCTAGTTGCATCCAAACTTCTAGGTTAACTCCAACAACTACTACCATATCAATCTCTCTAGGTACTCTTAGCATCTGATCACTTCCAACCCCTTTCCATATGAAGCTTCCTCTGTGAACACAACTTACATATGTTGATTATTTAAATGCCCCATAAGTTCATAGTGTTGAAATCTAAGGCTATAATACGTTTTCTAATAGTGATTCCAAACAAAACATTGAATCTATCTGTTTATCTATCTATGAGAGAGATATAAATGACAGATGTCATTAATACTTTGAGGTTATATAGTGCATCAGAAATTTTTCTTGGTATTATTGTTATGATATTGATATGGTAAGTCCAAACTTTGGGTTCCATACATATCATTTGAAGCATATATTTGTTTATGGTTTTATTGGAGTTAATTGAACTTGACATTATAAAATTCCTAGTTTAATATTTCTCCCTAATTAAAATTCTCGGGGTGTCTCATGGTTTCCCCATCCGGTGCCATAGTGTAATTTTGGACCCTTTTGGTTGGAAACATGTGAGTGGGATGGTCTTTGATTCATTGGCTTCTGATCAGACAACTCTAAGGTACCCATGGTCATTAAGAGTATTTGTAATATCCTGAGTTTTTCTTCTTTTATTAGACAGTTGAACATTCCTAAAGGGTCAAGTGGACCCAAGGGAAAAGAATTATTCTGGAAATATTTTATTATTTTAATGAAAATGGAATTAATTGTGCAAGGACTAGAGTATAATTAGAGATCAGGAATCCAAGTCCATGAGGATGGATAAGGTTACGAAGACTTTCCCAGTTCTCCAAAAATTCTTGGACACAGTAAAATTAAATATTTAAAAATAGACTGGAGATAAAAATCTAAAAATATACTCGAGTAAAGAGGAAAGTTACTGGCAAGAGGTGGAATAAAACTAAAAAAAGAAAAAATCTAGTTTTAAAGTACTTTTGTGGAAAAACAAAAGGAAAGCTTAAGTAAAAAGGAAAACAACATCCCAATTAATTGGATGCATTTATGGAAGCAAGATGATGGGAAAGCAGGCTTACATAACCAAATTCTAGGTAGACAAGATGTTGTCTACTGCTCGAATGGATTGATCTCTCCTCGGAGGGAGATGTGGAGAAAGAGCTCATAGGTTGGGTGGAAAATAGTCTTCCAGAATTGGTATGTACAACTTAATTCATTTTATCTTGAATTTGTGCTATTATATTGAATTGTAAATAGTGGTGAAAAAATTAGCTACATCTCTCAAGGATTATATTCTGTGTATGAAAATAATGTGAAATTTTCTATTTGTTGTAAGCTATTAGATTTGTGCATTTAACAAAATATTCTATAATAAATATAACAGAGATCTATAGTGTTGCATAGGTAATTATGAGAGGAGTACCAACTCTTAGAATGTCTGAACATTGAATTAGGTTTAAATCTAAGGTTAGGTTAACTATCTGAATCAGTTTGTGCAGAAAATCAATACAGTAGAATTAATTTAGTAACCACGAAAATCTGTTAAATAAACTAGTACATAATGAAAGAAATTGTGCCTAGTAATGAATGTGAATTTACAACATTCAGAACAAATCTTCTAATGTGGTAAAATTTTAAGATTGGATACTATACATAAGTCATAATATTCCGTTAGAATTACAGTAAGGAATTAATAAATTATTAACTAAATTCAATTACAAATCTTATATAATACATCATATGAGGAATGGAAAACATAACTTCAATATTGGATTTAGATTATATTAAATTATCTTGAATTAGATTATGTTAGGAGACTTAGATCCATATACATATATTGTCCAAGTAAATTTATGTCGAAATATTTATACAAAATTGGGGATTCAATCCCAGAAATTATAAGTATATAATCTCTTTGGGAATTATTCATATGTATAATAAAATAAGTCCCCAAGGAGGTTACTAGACCAACCTGTAAAAGGTAATCCAAAGTTACTAGGTCACTGTTGGATATAAATATAACGCTAACAAAAGTTGTAAATCAATGCATTATGGTAAGAGGTTTCCTGCACAAAAGAGAAAATAAGGAATTAGTATTGATGCATAGATTCCATACAATAGCAATAATTGAAATTATAAATAACAACAAAAGTGCACGTAATAATTACCTTACTGACCATCACAGAGAAATAAAACTTTAAGTAAAAGAGTTTTTAAATTCAGTATAATGAATAATATGAGGAACCAAAGAATCAAAGAAACTTTTAATTAAAATCATGAAAATTCTTACCTGAACTGTTCGACAGCATAACGAGTCAAATTCGAGGAAACGTGGAATTGTTAAATTCATATATAATTTAGGGATTCAAACTATTAGACCCTCTTTATACAAATAATTTAAATTCAATAAATGATAAATCATTACATACGAGAAATTATAATAAAGAGAATCATTGTACAAATAAATTGAGTTCGTAAATCTCGTATGCATATTGAATAAATGGCATAGTAGAAATATGCGAAATTGAAATAATGGAAATTGAGATTCATTAACTCATAATAAGGTAGAAATTCTTATCTCTAAGATTTATCTACATCCTAAACCAAAAGTATACGCTAAAAGTTGAAACAATTTAGTTAGACAAGTCAACTAATTATTATGTAAGCCTGAGAGTATTGAAAATGGAACGTAAGCCATGAAGGTGCCAGATTATCTAAACGGAGAAGAGTCAATCCGTAAATAAAACGAAGGGTACAAGATTATGAGAAACCAGAGTTATAGTTTAGAAAGGAATTAATGGTATGGAGGCATAATGTTTACCTGAGAAGGATTGTAAATGCCAATTGGAGATGAGGTGTTGAACAATTCCACATGTGAGAGAGGGAATGGTTCTCACGTGATAAATCCTCACCTACATTCAACTAAAATTCATTATACAGTTAACAATTTAATTGGAAATTTAATTACAAAGAGGACAGAATGATCCCATAACTGAACTCGATTGTAAAAACACGAAAATGAAATTTCCAACCAATTGCGATATGGTATCCAAAGGCATAATTGTGTTTGATAAATACGCAGACATGGGAGTCACAGTCTATGCATGATGGAGGATATTTCTACCATTATGTTGTCACATTGGTATAAAAAATTAGACCAGGGATGCTCTGTGAAGAACACAACATTATGGGAATAACCCATAACTGCAACCCTGAGAGTCAAATCAACTCGTTTTCAGAGATAATGTGGTAAAATAATCATTTCAGATCAAAACGAAACAAAAATATAGAGACTTGCAAGTTTAAATTGACGTCATATAGGTTAAAAATAATGTGGGATTTTAATTATTACCGGCGAAAGCTGAAGATATCGAGGAGCTTAACCTCGATGCCATGAACTGGGTTTTTCTGCTCAAGTTAAATGATAGATTTCTTGAATCCGGGTGAGTACTGCTTAATTGAGACAAATAGTAGGAAAGAGAGATACAACAAAAACATAATGTAGGTAGAAACCCTAACCATAGATATGGTCAGATCTCAATCATCCACGTAGAACATAACCAACGATGGAGATTAACCTCGTAGATGGAGGGTTAAATCAATAAGGGACTGATCCATGTGACAATTCTCATAACTAAGTAATGTGGAATAAAGGAAATAAGATCTTGAGACAATAATACAATTCATATATTTGGTGTAAACCTCATATGGAGCAAGAGTTCCATTAAACCATTCATAAATGCTGAATTTGATTTATATATATTGACATGTCCCATAGTGAATGACATGGAGAACTCCTAAGACTAATTAACGTTATACATATACATGTGAGATAAATATCTATTCCCGTAGGTCCATAATGACAGCATGGAATGAAAAGCTACAAAGAAGACATGTAAATGCAAAGAGGAAAAATCAAAACTAAGGTTTGTTGTATATATATATATATATATATATATATATATATATATATATATATATATGTCAAAAGGGAATAAGAGTAGTCTGTAGATGTGTAATGTAACACCTTAATAAAGGTAAGGGGTATTAATAAAATACAAATTGTGTTCAATGGGAAATTATATTGTTGTGGATAGAACTTAGGAATGAGTAAAATTGGGAATTAATTATATATTAAGAGGTAAGTATCATACCTTAACTATAATTTACAATTATCCATTGGAAGAGATTTGGTCAACTAAATGACATGGAAACTAATTAGAAAGATGTCTTTGGGCTATGGTCCTAAGAAGAGGATTTCAATAGTAATGAAAATCATGATAGTAGTATTATTCTAGAGAATGCACCGACATCTCAATCATGGTCTAATAAAACAAGGAATAAGAAATTTCACTGACAGTAATTGAGAATAGAATATAATTGACAATAATTATTGAACAAAAACTTGACAATTAATTAGAATATAGTAGAGAAAACATAATGTATGTGAGATAGTGTTCATGAGGGTTTGACGAAACACATTAAGTATGTTGTATGTGAATGATACAAATTCCATAAATAGAAAAAAAAATTGAAGCGGCGTTGTTAAAAATTGTATCAGAGCCCATGTTAAAACACTAGTCCTAAATGTGTGCTCACACCAAAAAATAAAATCTAAGAATTCTATTGCTGTAAAAATTATTTTAAACAAATATACACTAATATTTAAATATGTGTACAATGAATTAGTGCAAAACCATATAGCTGAAACCATGAGTGAAGAGGATGAGTTGTATGTAGATTTGGGTGGTGCAGAAAATCCACCAAATCCAAATTCTCCTTTGCCGGCCATGATACATCAGATTCAAAGATAAATGATGCAACTGAAAACCCACAACGAAATATTATCGCTAATCAACAAAGAGCAAGAAAGTTTAATCAGATAATTAACCTCTTGTACTAGTCATGAAGGTGAAGGTTCTAGTAGAAAGAGAAAGGAATGTGAAAACCAATCAAAAGAATCTAAGAATGGTGAAGCCTTTAGAAAACAGTCCAAAAGGAAAAAGGAATTTCAAGGAGAATTTGGAAAAATCAAACCTACCTCTTATGATGGTGAGGAGGAAGATGTAGAATCTTGTCTTCTAAACATGGTATAATACTTCCAAGTTTATGAATATGGAAGTAATCTGAAAGCTAGGTTGGATATTTACCAATTACAAGGTAAGGCTACCTTGTGGTGGGAAGAAACCAAAATGGTGCATGTGTTAGATGAGAAAACTATCACTTGGGAAGATTTACAAACTAAATTTAAATCTAGATATCTAAATGAAGGATACTATGATGACAAATTTAAAGAGATCCATCAACTTAGGTTGGGACAACTTACCATAGATGAGTTTTTTACCAAAGTTACCAACCAGCTTCGCTATGTACCTTATATTAGAGAAGAGAAGGCCAAGGTAAAATGTTTTTTAAATTGCCTACCTTCTATCTACAAGTAGAGAATAGAATTTGATAACCCCAAGAAAATGGATGAAGTTGTATGCAAACAAATACTGTGTTATCAACAGTTCAAAGGAAAAAATGAACAAGCAAAAAACTGGTACAACAAAGAAAAAGGTGACTCTATTGGAAAAATAGTAAAACCAACATACTTAAAGAACTTTGGGAAAAATTACGAGAGGAAGAAGTTTAAAAAAACTAGAGAAAATCAATCAGCCCAATCACAAACAAGATCTAAACAAATATATGGAAATATTAAAAGAGATGGAACTTTAAAAATGAATGAGCCACTAAAGTGTTGGGGTTGTGGAGAACCTCATCTATTACGATATTTTCCTCACCGAACCATTCAAAATATACAAGTACTAAGAGAGGCAAATTTTGTAAATGACGTGGCAAGAAATATCCCCAGAATCAGTGCTACACTGGAATATCGTCAAGATGAACACCATTCTACCATGGTCGAGATAGAAGGTATCATTTTTGAACAACCTATTTTTGTTTTGATATATCCAGGTGCAAATTTAAGTTATATAAGTCCTCAGATGGTGGAAAAGTTAAAATTAAAGTCAGAAAAATTTCAACAAGCATGGGTAGTTGAGTTAGCTACATGAACAAAAAGAAACGTGACCCATAAGTTACCAAAGATTTCTGTAAATTTAAATGGGTATGAAATTGAACATAATTTGAATATTTTGCCTCTAGGCTATTGTGATGTGTTATTAGAAGTCGACTGGTTAGGAAAACAAAAATCCATACTAATATTTTTTAAATATAACAATACATTTTATAGATGGTGAGGGAAAACTAGTGATAGTGAAAGGGAAACCAAACCAATATCAGCTAGAAAAATTTCAGCACTTCAGTTGAAAATGATAGCAAGAAAAGGCTTCCAAGTGTATGTTGTACATGTGGAAGAATTGGGACATCAAACTGAAAAAGAACTTGTAGAAAACTAGTCATAAGAGAATTCAAGGATGTATTTCTAGATGAAATTCCTCACTTGCCCCCTACAGAGAAATTGATTTTTAAATTGAGTTAATATCAGGAGCTACACCAGTCTCTAGAGCCCCATACAGAAAGAGTACATCAGAGTTGTTAGAATTAAACTTGCAGCTACAAGAGTTGTTGGACGGAGCCTATATAAGACCAATTGTGTCCCCATGAGGAGAATCAGTACTTTTAAAAAAAAAAAAATATGGTACATTCAAAATGTGTATATACTATCGACAACTAAATAAACTGACAATCAAGAATAGATATCCTCTACCCAAGGTAGATGATTTATTTGATCAAGTGAGAGGAGCCACAATATTTTCAAAAATTGATTTAAGGATAGACTATCATCAACTGAGAATTAAATATTAAGACATAAATAAAACTGCATTCAAAACTAGATACAGACACTATGAGTTTGTAGTTATACCTTTTAGGTTGACTAATGCACTTGCTACCTTCGAGTGCCTAATGAACAATGTCTTAAGTAAATATCTAGACAAATTTGTTCTAGTATTTATTCATGACATTTTGATATATTCTAAGAATGAAGTTGAACATAAAGAACATATCAGAATTGTCTTACAAACACATAGAGAACATAATTCTTATCCTAAACTTAGAAAATGTGAATTTTATAAAGATAAAATTTAGTACTTGGTCCATATAATTTTAGAAAAAGGATTAGCAATGGACCTAGAAAAGATACAACATATCATGGATTGGCTGTTCCTACTAAAGTTTCCTCCATAAGATATTTCATGGGAATTATAGGATACTATAGGAGATCTGTAGAAATATTTTCAGCCTTAGCACACCCTATCAAATCTCTACAGAAGAAAGGAACGTAGTTTGAGTGGACAGAAAAATGTCAACATAGTTTTGAACAGTTAAAACTTAAAATCACAACTGCTCCTACTCTAAATATTTCTAATCCAAATCACAAATTTGTAGTATGTATTGATGCTTGTGAAGAGGTATTAGAAGGAGTGTTACTGCAAGAAAACTCATTCATAGCATATGAGTCAATAAAATTAAAGAAACATGTACAAAATTACAATTTTGTGTGAATTAGAGTTAGCTGTTGTGATACATGCCTTGAAGATGTGGAGACATTATTTGTTTGGAAAAAATTTTGTATTAATGACAAATCACATAATTTTGAAACACTTTTTCACACAACCTCATTTAAATGCTATACAATCTATATGGTTTTCATTCCTTAGTGAATTTAACATGGAGATCAAACATATCAAAGGAAAGGAAAATAAGATTGCAGATGCTTTAAGTAGGAATGCTTGTCAAAATTTGAATAAAGTTGGGAGTTGTGCAAACTTTGACATTGAAGGATTGATCCAGGAAGTAATGAGTCAAGACCCAAACTATGAAAAACTCTAGGAAAAAATGCAGGAAAATGAGATAGTGGGGTATACTCAAAACCAGAAGGGATTGATTTATTATAAAAATAGATTATACATCCCCATTGTGAACTCCTTAAAAAGTGAGATTCTAGATGAGTATCATAAAAAACCATCTGGATGACACCCAAGGTATCAGAAATATATTTCAGCCTTGAGAAAGAATATGTTATGGCCATGTACGAAAAAGGATGTATCTAATTATTTAGCTAGATGTTTGGAATGTCAATAAGTAAAGGTAGAGAATCAGTATCCAACAATTTTTGAATCCTTTAGCCATCCTAGAACATAATTGGGAAACATTTTCCATAGAATTTATAACTAGG
Source organism: Pinus albicaulis (assembly GCA_034641835.2). Taxonomy (NCBI): domain Eukaryota; kingdom Viridiplantae; phylum Streptophyta; class Pinopsida; order Pinales; family Pinaceae; genus Pinus; species Pinus albicaulis. The sequence goes on from CM076581.1 coordinate 741,517,085, forward strand.
TTTCCAAGAGCTAAATACCTACATGATTCTATAATGGTAGTTGTAGACACATTGAAAAAAACCGCACGCTTCTTACTAGTACAATCTACTTTTGGTACAACTCAAGTAGCTAATGTGTTTATGAAAGATATTGTAAAGTTACACGGTATTCCTAAAATTATCATCCCAGTGTTATGAAACCAACTCCAAAAATAGAATAAAAGAGATATCAACACCTTAGAAATCAGCGACTTCGAGGGGGCAACCTCTAATACATTACATAAATGAACAATTCTTGGATAATACAAATGACAAAACCTCCTTTCTATATATAGGAGTCCATGGAGCCACAATGTAATCCTACTGGGGCCACAATGTAATCCTAACCGATCTAACAATAACAATGTAAGGGCACAATAATAACAATATGGGGGTTACAGGGGTACAATAATAACAATAATGGAGTTACACTAAGAACAATTAGGGACTATACTAGTAATATAAGGACCTAACATGCTCCTCTCCTTCAAAAAAGTGTTGTCCTCAATGCTTCAGTAGCTCCGGGTGCTTTTGTATAAAATTCTCATCCTCCCATGTATAATTTTCAATGGGTAAGTTATTCCATTTGATGAGATACTCTGAAATTGATCGTTTTTTTAGCTATCAAGTTCTTGTTTCCATGACTGCTTCAGGTTCCAATATGGTTTTTCCTTACTTGTCAAGTTCTGACAATATTTTTTCAACTAGAAGTTTGTCCCCTATAACCTTTTTGAAGCATGAAACATGGAAAAATGGATGCACTCGTGAAGAAGAAGAAAGCTCCAATTTGAATTGTTTCCATAAATGCAGTAGCAATTGTACTTGCTTTAAATGGATGAGATAATGCACAAAAGTGTGCATACTTGGTAATTATATCAAATACCACCATGATGACACTCCTTCCTTTGGACTTAGGTAAACCTATGATAAAATCCATTGAAATCTCCTCCCAACATTGACCTAGAATGGATAAATGTTTTGGAAGACCTGGGGTCTTAATTGTCTCAACTTTATTTTTCTGGAAAACTAAACATTCCAGCACAAACTTTTGAATATCATTTTTAAGGCCATCCCAAAAAAAATATTTCTTCACCCTGTGGTAAGTTTTTAGAAATCCTAAGTGTCCTCCTAAAGGGGAAGTGTGCAATTCCAAAAGAATCTTTTGTTTTAGATGTGAATTATTGCAAATATATAAGTGATATTTGTACCATAAGGAATCATTTTTCCAACTAAATGTATCAGATGTACTATGATATTGCTGCAACTTTTGAATGAGTGTCCACACTTCTTCATCTTTCTTCAATTCATCCCTTGCTTCGGTTATCCAATCTACTTGGATAATAGAAATGACACAAAGCAAATCTTCCACCTCTTCATTCTTTCTTGAGAGTGCATATGCAACAACATTTAGCTTCCCTTTTTTGTAGATGATTTCAAAGTCATAACCCAACATCTTTGTGACCCATTTTTGTTGCTCCTTTGAAGATAGTCTTTGTTCCAAAATGTGTTTAAAGACTATCGTGATCAGTGTTTCCCTTGAAATGTCTTCCCATTAGGTAAGGTATCCATTTATTTAATGCATGTAGTATTGCCAACATTTCCTTCTCATAAATATCCTTTTGTAAATACTTTCCTTTGATTGAACGTTTTTCAAAATAAATCGGTCTTCCTTCTTGCATTAAAATAGCACCAATTTCATTTCCTGAGGCATCACATTCCACAATAAAGGTTTTTGTGAAGTCTTCCGTAGCTAAGACTCATGTTAAGCACATTTCCTCTTTAAGATGTTCAAAGGCCTTAGTTGCTTCAGGAGTCCATGAAAATGCATCTTTCTTCAATAATGTCGTTAGAGGTGCTACTATTCTCCCATAATTCTTAAAAAACTTGCGATAATACCCTATTAACCCGAGAAATACATGCAATTGCTTTATGGTTGTGCGGATTTTCCATTCCTTAATGGCTTTAATTTTTTTAGGGTCTACCTTAACACCCTCATGAGATACAATATGTCCCAGATATTCCACCTCTGGTACTCCAAAGAAACATTTGGATATTTTTGCATATAATTGTTTTTCATCAAATAGTTTGAGCACCCTATCAACATGTTCAACATGATCCTTCCAAGACCTGTTGTAGATTAATATATCATCAAAAAATACTAGTACAAATTTTCTAAGGAATGGTTTGAAAATGGAATTCATCAACCCTTGAAATGTAGAAGGTGCATTGGTAAGGCCAACAGTCATGACCAAAAATTCATAATGACCTTGATGAGTTCGAAATGTTGTTTTCAGAATATCTTTATTCTTGATTCTAATTTGATGATATGTTGAATGAAGATCCAACTTAGTAAAGTAAATTTCTCCATGTAATACATCCAATAATTCATCAATCACAAGAATGTGAAATTTATCTTTAATAGTGAGCTTATTAAGCTCCCAATAATCTAGACACATGCGCCAGGATCCATCCTTCTTGTGCACCAATACTACAAAGCAGAGAAAGAAATTTTACTAGGTTAAATTGTACCAGCCTCTAGAATTTCTGCAAACATACGCTCAATTTCACTCTTTTGGACATAAGGATATCTGTCAGGCCGGATGTTTGGAGGAACACTTTCTGGAATCAAATGAATACCATGATCATGATCAAAAATAGGTGGGAGTCCTTTGGAAGTATAAAACACCTTGGAATGATTTTCCAAGGCTTTTTGGAGATCTGGAGAAATATATGATTTTGATGTTGCAACTTCTAGTGAGCATAATTGTGCAATTACACCTCATTGTTCTTTCTTCATAAGATTTGTCATGACATTAGAGCTTATTATATTTCTTGGCTTCCCTGTGATACCTTGTAATTGAATTTCCTTTCCTTCCGAAAAAAAATCAAGAAAAAATCTTGAAAATTAAAGGTTACCATCCCCAAATATTATAACCATTGTACTCATAGTACAACATCAACACCCCTCATTGGGAAGGAAAGCATTGGACTATTAAATACATATTATCCCATGTCTAGCTTCATAATATGGAATTTTCCAAAGAAATTTATATTTCCTCAATTTGTAGCAATCACTTGACATTCTAATGTTGGGTATAGGAAAAAATTCAGTTCCTTGGCCACCTTACAATGGATAAAATTATGGGTAGTACCCGAATCAATCAACACTATTACCTTTTTCTTCTTGATATGTCATTCTTTCTTGAGAGTTTGAGGACTGGTAATTCATACCAATGCATTACATGATATGGTCGAACTCATTTCTTCTTCTTATAAGGTTGCTTCCTGGTGTATATCCTCTTCTTTTGAAGTTTCATGTTCATTTTCTTCCTCCTCTTCACAATCTATGTAAAATAATTTATTCTCATCACACTTATGACCTTTAGTGTATTTGCTATCGAAACTGTAGCAAAGCCTTTTTTATCTTTTTTCTTCCAATTTTTATGGTTTCAACCTTGTAGGTTATGGAAGTCTAGGAGTAGCAACACTTCCATATTTATAGATGTCAGTGGTAGGCTTCCTTGGCACCATAATTTTACATTGAATTTTTCTTTCCAACCTGAATGCCTTCTCTAATGAATCAGGTTCCCAAACACGAACTTCATGTTGGATAGTATCCTTTAAAGTCCCTATAAGGACATCAATCCCGTGTTCCTCTAGAATATCAATTACCCTTATATTCAATTTTTGGCAATCCCCAATGTGCTCTACCACTGAACCCTTTCGCTTGAGATTTATCAATTGGCTAAAGAATATGTTTCTCTTTGTATCCTGATAATTTTCTATCATTTCCTTCATAAAAATTGACCAAGTGACAATTTTTTTACGAGAGAAAAGCCATCGATACCGTACAAATGTATTTTGTCCCAAATGTAAAGTTGCAATGCATACCTTTTGTGTGTTTTCCACATTATTGAGATCAAAATATTGCTGCATATGTAGTATCCATGTTACGGGATCCTTGCCATCAAACTTCCTCATATCCATCTTTGGAATATGGCATTTCTTTAATCCAACATTAGAGTTTATGAAATCACGATTAACATTTATTTTATTTTCATCATGAGTTTCCTCTACTATCTTTTCGCCATTAGGAGTCATTTCTTGTATCAACTTTGACAAACCTTCCTTCAAACCTTCCATTTTTTCTTCCATACCATCCATTTTTTCTTCCACACCATTCTTCAAACCATCCATTGTAGCTTCCACACCTTTCTTCAAACCATACATCTTAGCTTCTGCGCTTTTCTTCAAAACATCCATTTCATTTTTTGTTGATCTTTGCGAGAGCGAAATTTGGTACAGTTGCTCTTGTAATTTTGATAGATCATGTTTCAATTCTTCATCTTCATGAGTCATAGTAGAGTACTATGAGGGGTTAATGGGTGTTCAATTTTTTTTAGGAGGAATTTTGGAACCTAATACTGATATCTATGCTCAATAGGCCTTTGGAATCACTTAAAACTAATTTCTCAAACAAGACTTATGCAAGTTGAAAAAAAATACACACTTTTTTTTTTTTTTTGAGGAGCTCGATATTGAAACTAAATTATCTATTTGATTTAGGATCTTTAATATCTAAAATTTTGCCCTAAATAAGTGCTCTGAATCTTCTTCCGAATGCCACAAGTATGACCTGATCTAGATTTTTAAAGGCAAAGTTATACCCAATCACCTATGATGACCTAATTATGGAATAGTTCAATAGAGTGAACTTGTACGATTTACCATGTGTTATTGTTTCCTCCTTTAGCTCTGAAATTGATAAATAAAAAACTACCATCTGTGTACTTGTGGCCACTTTTTACAGAATTCCAATCCAATGCTCAGAGAGAGAGTTATGAAGATTTTCCCACGGTCACCTCTTTGAGATGAAATTCAAGAGCCTAAAAAATCCCTAACTTCCACAGACCATATCTCTGAAAATAATTCGAATCAAGCTCTGAAATTTTTCCATGGCATTCCTCAGGATTGCAAATTTTCTCTGTCAAAATTTCAACTTCTGAAACCTCCTAGACAGAACGTTATAGCACAAATGGCACGATGACCTGTTTAGGTTAAATTCAAGAGCCTGCAAAAATCCCTAACTTGCACAGATCGTATCTCCAAAATGATTGCGAACCAAGATCTGAAATTTTTCCATGATTTTCGTTAGGATTTCGGCTTCACTCTCTAAAACATTGAGCTTCTGACCCTTCATAGAAAAAAAATTATATCGAAAATCCCATGATGACATGTTTGGAGTCTGAAACCCAAGAATCCAAACCTTTGATACCAAATGTTATGAAACTAGCTCCGAAAATAGAAGAAAAGAGAGATCAATGCCTTATATTTCAACCACTTCGAGGGGGAAACCTCTAATACATTGCATAAATGAACAACTCTTAGATGATATAAATGATAAAATATCCTTTCTCTATATAGGAGTCCATGGGGCCACAATGTAACCCTAGCCAACCTAACAATAATAATGTAAGGGCACAATAATAAAAATATGGCGTTTACAGGGGTACAACAATAAAAATAAGGGGGTTACACTAACAACAATAAGGGACTATACTAGTAATATAAGGACCTAACACTCAGACACATATGCAAAATTTACATCAACTTTTTGGAAGACTATGTTTGGGGGAATGGGTACCAAATTGAAGTTTAGTACCACATACCATTGCTGAAACGATGGACAAACTAAAAGGAAAAAACCAGATTTTAGAAGAAATTTTGAGAATGTATGTGATAGACACACCAAAAAAGTGGGAAGAATTTTTTCATTTGGCAAAGTATGCCTACAATAATAATTACCAAGCCTGAATCAAGATGAGTCCCTTCGAAGCATTATATGGTAGAAAATGCCATACACCTCTTAGTTGGAGTCAGCCAGAGGATAATTTAATACTGGGACCCGACGCATTGCAGGAAATGGAAAGGAATGTAAAGAAAATTCAGCGAAATATTATGACAGCACAAGATAGGTAGAAGAGTTATGAAGATAAAAAGAGAATTCATAGAGAATTCAATGTGGGTGATCATGTTTACTTAAGTATTAAGCCAAAAACGAGTACTTTGTACATGGGTAGTTGTGAAAAATTAGCACCACGCTACTATCGACCTTTTGAAGTACTAGAAAGAGTGGAGCCAGTAGCATACAAATTGGCTTTACCTAGTCACAGTAAGGTTCACAATGTTTTTCATGTTTCGTTATTAAACAAATATGTACATGATCCTACTCATGTCATTGATTGTTATGTGATACATGTGGAACCAGAAGGTGAATTTCTTTTGGAGCCACTTCGCATCCTACCAAAGGAATAAATTGACCTCCAGAACAGAAGAGTGGCCAGGGTGAAAGTGTCGTGGAGGCACTTTCCACCCAAAGAAGATACTTGGGAACGAGAGGAAGATATGAAGGGAATATACCATCATTTTTTTAAAAGTGAATATATATTTTCTTTTTGCACCACTAAGGACGGTGTTTTTTTTTTCGAGGGGGAATATGTAATATCCCTAGTTTTTCTGTTTTTATTAGATAGTTGAACAGTCCTAAAGGGCTAAGTAGACCCAAGGAAAAAAATTATAATGAAAAAATTTTATTATTTTAATGAAAATGGAATTATTGTGCAAAGACTAGAGTATTATGAAAGATCAGAAATCCAGGTCCATGAGGATGGATAAGGTTCCCAAAAATTTCCTAGTTCTCCAAAAATACTTAGAGAAATAAAATTAAATGTTGAAAATTAGATTGGAGATAAAAATCTAAAAAGATACCCTAGTAAAGAGGAAATTTACTGGGAAGAGGTGGAATAAAACTAGAAAGAGGAAAAATCTAGTTTTAAAGTACTTTTGTGGAAAAAAAAAGGAAAGCCTAGGAATGAAGGAAAACAACATCCTGATTAATTAAACACAGTTATGGAAACACGCTGATGGGAAATCAGACCTAAATAGCCAACATCTGGGTAGACAGGAGGTTGTCTTCTGTTGGAATGAATTGATATTTTCTCAAGGGGAGCTGTGGAGAAAGTGCTCAGAGGTTGGGTAGAAAATAGTCTACCGAAATTCGTATGCAAAATTTAATTCATTTTATCTTGTATTTGTGTTATTATATTGAATTTAAAATAGTGGTAATTAAATTAGCTAGATTTGTCAAGGATTATATTCTATGTATGAAAATAATGTGAACAAATCTATTTGTTGTAAATTGTTAGATGTGTGCATTTAAAAGAATCTTCTATAATAAATATAACATAGATCTGTAGTTTTACACATATAATTATAAAAAGAGTACCAACTTTCAGAATGTCTAAACCATGAAGTAGGTTTAAATCTAAGGTTAGGTGAACTATGTGAATTAGTTTATGCAGAAAATCAATACACTAGAATTAATCTACTAACAATGAAAATTTGTTAAATAAACTAATGCAGAATGAAATAAATTATGCCTAGTAATGAATGTGAATTTACAACATTCAAAAAAAATATTCTAATGTGGTAAAATTTAATGGTAGGATAATATACATAAGTCATAATATTCTGTCAAAATCACAGTAAGGAGTTTATAAATTATTAACTGAATTGAATTATAGATCTTATAGAATGCATCATATGAGGAATACAAAACATAAATTCAATACTGGATTTAGAGTATATTAAATTACCCTAAATTAGATTGTGAGAAGATTAGATCCATATACATATATTTTCCAAGTAAATTTATGTCCAAATATTTATATAAAATTGGAGATCCAATCCCAGAAATTATAAGTATATAATATCTCTGAGAATTATTCCTATGTATAATAAAAGAAGCCCCCAAGGAAGTTACTAGACCAACCTATAAAAGAAAATCGAAAGTTAGTAGGTCACTGTTGGATATATATATATATATATATATATATATATATATATATATATATACTGCCAATAAAAGTTGTAAAGCGAGGCATTATGGTAAGAGGTTAGCTGCACAAAATAGAAAATAAGGAATTAGTATTGATGCATAGATTCCGAAAAATTGAAACAATTGAAAGTATAAATAACAATAGAAGTGTAGGTAATAATTACCTTAATGACCCTCATGGAGAAATAAAGTTGTAAGTAAAATATATTTTGAATTCGGTAAAATGAAGAATATGAGGAACCAAAGAATCAAAGAAACTTTTAGTTAAAATAAAGAAAATTCTTACATGAAATCTTCGAGAGCATAACGAGTGAAGTTGGAGGAAATGTGGAATTGTTAAATTCCTATACAATTTAGGTATTCAAATTATTAGACCATGTCTGTACAAATAATTGAAATTCAAAAAAAGATAAATCATTACAGATGAGAAATTCTAATAAAGAGAATAATTGTACAAAAAAATCATGTTCATTAAACTCCTATGCATACTTAATAAATGGCATTGTAAAAATCTGCGAGATTCCAATAGTGGAAATTGAGATTCATTAACTCAAAAAAAATGTAGAAATTCTTATCTCTAAGATTTATTTACATCCTAAACCAAAAGTATACACTAAATGTTCAAACAATTTATTTGGATAGGTCAACTAATTATTACGTAAGCCCGAGAGTATTGAAAATGGGAACATAAGTCGTGAAAGTGCCAGATTCTCTAAATGGAGAAGAGCCAGCCCGTAAAGAAAACGAATAGTACAAAATTATGAGAAAACAGAGTTATAGTTTAGAAAGGAAGTAATGTTATGGAGGCATAACGTTTACCTGAGAAGGATTGTAAATGCCACAAGGAGGTGAGCAGTTAAACAATTCCGAATGTGGGAGAGGGAATGGTTATCATGCGGTAAATCTTCACCTGCATTTAACTAAAATGGATTAGAAAATTACCGATTTAATTGGAAATCGAATTACAAAGAGGACATAATGAACCCAGAACTGAACTCGATTTTCAAAACACTAAATGAAATTTCCAACCAATTGCGAGATGGTATCCAAAGGCATAATCATATTTGAGAAATAGGCGGACAGGGGAGTCACTATATTTGCATGTCATAGGAGATTTATACCATTGCGTTGTCACAGCGGTATAAGAAATTGGGCCAAAGATGCTCTGTGAAGAACGCAACCTTATGGGAAGAACCCATCACTACAATCTTGAGAGGCAAATCGAGTCGATTTCAGAGATAATGCAGTAAAATAATCATTTCAAATAAAAATGAAACCAAAAGCCAAAGACCTACAAGTTTAGATCGACATCATATAGGTTCAAAACAATGTGGGACTTTACTTATTACCAGAGAAAGCTGAAGAGATCAAGGAGATTAACCTTGATGCCATGAACTGGGTTTTTCCACTCAGATTAATCGAAAGATTTCTTGAAGCCGAGTCACTACTGCTTAATAGAGATGAATAGTAGGAAGGAGAGATACAAAAAAAATGTAGTGGAGGAAGAAACCCTAACCATAGATACGGTCATATCTCAATCATCCACATAGAACATAACCAACGATTGACATTAAGCTCGTAGCTAGAGAGTTAAATCAATAAGGGACTGAGCCATGTGACGACTATCATAACTTAGTACCGTGGAATAAATGAAATAATATCCCGCGACAATAATATGACTTATATATTTGATGTAAACCTCATAGGGAGCCATAGTTCCATTAAACCATTCATAAATGTTGAATTTGGTTTATATCTATTGACATGTCCCATAGTGAATGACGTGGAGAACTTCTCAGAACAATTAACGTTATGCATATACATATGAGAGAAATATCTATTCTAGTAGGTCCATAATGACAATGTGGAATGAAAGACTACAAAGCATACATGTAAATGCAAAGAGGAAAAATCAAAACTAAGGTTTCGTATATATATATATATATATATATATATATATATATATATATATATATATATATATATATATATATATATATATATTTATGTCAAAATGGAATAAGTATAGTTCGTAGATGTGTAATGTAAGAGCTTAATAAAGGTAAGGGATATTAATAAAATACGAATTGTGTTGAATGGAAAATTATATTATTGTGGATAGAACTTAGGAATGTGTAGAATTGAGGAATTAATTATATATTAAGAGTTATGGATGAGATCTTAACTACAATTTACAATTATCGATTAGAAGAGATTTGGTCAACTAAATGACATGTAAACTAATTGAAAATATGTCTTTGGGCTATGTTCCTAGGAAGAAGATTTCAATAGTAATAAAATAGTAATAAAAATCATCATAGTAGTATTATGCTATAAAATGCATCAACATCTCTATCATGGTGTAATAAAACAAGAGTAAGAAATGTCGCTAACAATAACTGAGAATAAAACATAATTTACGATAATTATTGAACAGATTTGACAATTAATTAGACTAGAGTATAGCAAACAAAATGTCTCTGAGATAGTACAAAATGTCTTTGAGATAGTGTTCCTCAGGGTGTGACGAAACACATTGTGAATGATATAAATTCCATAAATAGAAAAGAAAAAAAAAAATTGGAAGCGGAGTTGTTACAGTATTCGCCCTCACATGGCCACTGGGGCTATATAGTTATGGCTCAGTGTGGTGAAACCCTAACTGATCTAAGTTTTGAATTTTGACCCTCTTCTTTGTTGGATTTTGCAGAAACATGTATAGGGCAACCGAGGTCGCGACCATGTCTAGGTAGTCAGGTTGGGGTTCCTTTTCCTTCTTCAAAGCATCTACAAGTACTTAGGATTGTTCTTAATGTTTTCATTGTTGAATAGGTGTCTTCTTGCATCCACAGGCATTCGGAAATTTTTTTCAACATGTAATTATTGATGTTAATCCTCATACTTTCATTTTTTTAAGGGAATGGAGAAACCAATTTACTCATTTTCTTGGGGATTATGCAGGTATGAAGACATGGTTTACTAGTGAGGTTACATTGGTTGCTCGACTTCCTTCATTCAGCTCTCACCCTCCAATGTTACTCTGTCTTTCTAGGTTCTAGCTAATATTTATCTGAATGTGAAATATTAGTTTACTTTGGGTTGCATACTGCAGGTGTATAGTATTGAGGGTTTGCGATTTACAATGTTATTTTAAGTTCCTTATTTTTTTCCCAAAAAGGAGAGGATCGTATTATTTTTTTCTAAAGATGTTACGAGTTTTTCCAGGGCACTCCTATAGCCAGAGAAATGTTAACTGTATATATACATTTCTATTTAATTCTAATGATTTTTCCCTCAATGTTTCCTCTGTATAATCTTCTTGTCGCTGAACAATTTTTTATTTGTTTAAGCCGTCTCTGGATGCGTTTTTCCACAGTCTTGAAATGGGTTAAGATCTGGAGTTTAATATATGTTTATGGTTTGCTTCTACAACTAGATTTAGGTTATGATAATCTATGACTTTTATTCGTTGCACATTTAGTAGCATTGTAGGTACCTCTTTTATAGGTGTTTTCTATTTAGTTCACAGGTATGTCGTAGAAATTCTACTCTGGGTTTCATAACAAAGTTTCTAGGAAGAAGGATTGTTCCAGTAGAAACTCGAGTTCTAGAACTGAAATTAACCCTCTTCACAGGTGTCGGCATTGTTCATGTAGGAACCCCAAATTCCAGAGTTGGAACTAACCCTCACCAGTTATTTTACGGAATTTTCTACCACTTATATATGTTTAGTGTTGTTCATATCTTGGTGTTATAAGGAATCGTTCCACCCTATATGCTCAATTATTTACTAGGTCATCCTATTCCATCAACCCTTATTTTTGTGTAATAAATTGGTTTGACTCCTATTTCCTTAATTGTAAATTTCTGCAACTGGTGTATTTCATTTGTCTTGTTTTCAAGAAAGGTTATGCACAAAATTTTACAGTATAAGAAATATTGCACATAAAAAGCACTGCCAATAATTTAATTTCCTTTATAACTGAATTTACCAATAACATAGTTCATCAAATTTACCAGATTTTTGTTTATAAATTAAATAAAAGAATCCATCAATTATAATTCAAAATTCTTTTCTAAAAAACACATATTATTTACTTTATTGTTAAACACATCAAAGAAATATTTAAGAAAGAATACGTTTCCTCCAAACCAATTATATTGGCTATTATGTCTAGCTCTACCCCCTAAGCTCTTTAAATCTTGTGTTCAGTAGCCAAACGTTGCAGTTCCTTACTCTCAAGATCTTAATCCACTGAATAACTTCACTAGTTCCACACCAGCTCAAGAAAACCCTGGGAAGCAATGCACAAGGTTTCCTTTCCTTTTTTCTCTTTTCCAGACTCAAGCTAGAACCTCTCTCTTGCCCTCACTGGTCTTCCAAAGAAAAAATTGTAGAATTTTCTGATTGCTTCTAAACAAAAAGAGAGAATGAAGATTCCCTCAACAACACAGAGTTTTAAAAACTGAATTTTCAGAATGAACATAAACAATTTAGGAAAATTTTTCTTAACTCATAAGAGAATAAAAGAAATACAAAATCAGAATGAAACTGATTCTTCCTCCTTAAGAGGGATTCACAAAGTACAACAGTGGACTGTAAAACAACAATGCTCACAAACTTCTCTGTCGTGAAATCCGCACATACAGTGCTTACAATCTTGCTGTGTATTTAGCCTGCAGGCCACAACAATTTCTCTATTTCTCAGTCTTCTTCAACAGCGTAATAATGCAATACTCTTACATTCTTACAATAAGCCTTCGGGCTCATTCCTTTTATAAGGTGCAGTTACAATAAAACAATTTAAACCGACCAACAAAGCCAAGCTTCAAATTTCATGAAATCCATTTGAACTCCTCATCACATTCGGAAGACCATCGACGATCGCAAATTCAACGACAAAAAGATTAATACCTTTGTGCTTTTACAAACTGCAATGTATGATTATCAATGGTGGTGGGGACCACATCGCATCACAACATCGGTGAACATCGGTTCAACATTCCTTTGTGGACGATCACTTGAAAACTTGCAATGCAATTGGAGCAGGTTCCACATCGCATCGGAGAATGACAGTGGTGCAACAGATATGCAACAAACTTTGTGATGCCGCAACTGGGATGGAGGTGGGACCACATCGCATCGCCAAAACTCTTTGGTGTGCACATTTTAAGAACTTTGAAAGTTTGCGATGCAATAGTGTTAAAACTATCATTGCATCACATCGTTGCTTGTGATGCAGCGAAATTATGCCACCTCGAAACATTAACTTTGCCAATATGTAGGTAAGGCTTTAAAGCTTAATTCAACCTGTAATCAAAGCTCTGCACTAATAGTGAGACTTTGAGTCTGAGCCATTACTATTCTCCTACGTGAAGTCAGCTACCACCTTAGATAAATATCAAGGGGCCGATTCTTATCTGCTCTGCACTTCACTTGTGTGAGCTTTCCAATCCTTTTGAAATTCTATAGGAAGACAACAACCACCTTTGCTAAGGCTTCAATGTGCTGCAATCGAGTCCTTCTGCAATTACTGCTGATTGATATCAGTAGTTGGAATTAATTTCCAACACTCCCCCTTAATTTCAACTACTGGGTTTTTCTGCATACCTAGGCATTCCCTGAAATGATCAAAGCTTTTCTGAGCTAATGGCTTTGTGAGGATATCCGCAAACTGATCCTCTATTCTGCAGTGCAGAAAAACAATCTCACCATTGTTAACAAATTCACATATGAAGTGAAACTTGGTGTCAATGTGCTTTTTCCTTTTATGAAAAACAATTTTTTTTGATAAAGTTATCACAGAGCTATTATCACAGTAAATGGTTGTGCCCTTTTCTTGTTCCTGACACAAATCTATGAGAACTCTTATCAACCATACTGCTTGGCATGTTGCTGCTGTTGCTGCCACATATTCTACTTCTACTCTAGATAAAGAGATTATTGGTTGCTTCTTGGAAGCCCATGAAACTACTCCCGATCCTAAATGAAACACATATCCTGATGTGCTCTTCCGATCATCAACACTTCCAACCCAATCACTGTCAGTGTAACTTGTCAACATGAAACTTTTAGAATAGGAGTACCATATACCATACCTCTTCATTCCATTTACATACCTTAGAATTCTCTTAGCTGCTTTCCAATGAGCTTCTTTCGATCTTTCCATGAATCTGGAGATTAAGCTAACAATGTGCATAATATCCAGCCTAGTTGTAGTCAAATACATAAGGCTGCCAACTATGCTCTTATACAGCTTTGCATCAAAATCCTTGCTGCCATGTTCTTTACTCAATTTTAACCCCATTACTGTTGGAGTCACAGCTGCCTTGTTGTTCTGCATGTTAAATCTATTCAACACTACTTCTACATATTTAACTTGGGAAATGAAAACACCATTTTTACTTTGGTCTACTTCAATTCCAACAAAATATCTTAAGAAGCCCATGTCAGTCATTTCAAATTCTCTTTTCATGACTACTTTAAAATCAACAATGAGAGAAGCATCATTGCTTATGAAGCTTAAGTCATCTACATATAAAACAACAATAAGTATCTTACCGTCATTCTCCTTTATGTAGAGTGCGGGTTCACCATCACACTTCTCAAACCCATTCTAATCAGGTAAGCATCTATCCTTCTATACCATGCTCTTGGAGCCTTCTTCAGCCCATAAAGAGCCTTCTTTATTTTGCATACTTTATGCTCTTGGGCTTCAACTTCATAGCCTGGAGGTTGTTCAAAATATACCTCTTATTTTAACACTCCATTCAGGAATGCAGATTTAACATCCATCTTATAAATATTCCATTTGTGTTATGGTGCAATAGAAAACATTGTTTTGACTATTTCCATCCTTGCTACTGGTGCAAAGGTTTCATCATAGTCTCTCCCTTGTTGCTGCTTGTAGCCTTTAACAACAATTCTAGCCTTGTGCCTTTCGATATTGTCTTCACCATTGCTCTTGGTTTTATAGACCCACTTAACTCCAATGGCTTCTTTTCTTTTAGGGAGGTCCATTAACTCCCATGTTTTACTCTTCTCAATTGCACCAATTTCTTTATTCATTGCTTCAATTCATTTATCATCATTTACAACATCTTCAAAATGAATTGGGTCATCAACATGACAATACAAAGCGAATACAGAATTCAGACCGGTATTGTTACTTACCTGTCCATGTTCATAAATCTCACTCAAATTTCTGAATCTTGCTCTTCTTGGTGTGCTTGGAGTTTCATTTGAACTTGAGGGCGTTCTAGATCCCTGCGATGTGCTTGGAGTATCACTTCCTTGACTTCTCAAGCCTGTTCGAATTCCAGCTTGTGGTGGTGGAGGAGGAGTCACCAAAGAAGGGTTAACATCTGTTGTTCCTCCTTCTTCTTCTTCGTGTGACAAAGTTTTCTTCATGTTCACAGTCTTTTCTAGACTTCCATCCCAAGCTTTTTCTTCACAGAACTGCACATCTCTTCTTACTATTAATTTCTCCGTGGATGGATTATAAAGTTTGTATGCTTTTGACTCATCACAGTAGCCTATAAATACACACTTCTCCCCTTTCCTATCAATATTCTTCCTTAGCTGATCTGGTATATGTGCATATGCTACACAGTCGAATACTCTCATGTGAGTGATAGTTTTCTTTCGTCCACTCCATGATTCTTCTGGTATTCTGTTCATGGAAACTTTAGTTGGGCATCTATTCAAAATTTAAACTGCACAAGTGACATCTTCAGCCCAATACTCATGCAGCAAGTGTTTTTCCTTCAGTATACTTCTGACCATGTCCAAAATGGTCCTATTTTTCCTTTCTGCAACACCGTTTTGTTGAGGTGTATACCTCGCGGTGAACTGCTTCTGTATGCCATTCTCTCTGCAAAAATGCAGAAAGTCTTTGGAGATGTACTCTCCACCTCTGTCAGTTCTCAATACTTTGATATAGTGCCCACACTGTTTCTCAACAAGAGTTATGAACTGGCGGAATTTCTCAAACACTTCACTCTTCTGTTTTGACACATACACCCATATCTTTATGGTGTAATCATCAATAAAAGTTAAAACATATTTATTTCTAGAAAATGATGGTATTTGCATCGGTCCACACACATCAAAGTGAACAATTTCCAAGGGTTCCTTTTCCCACATACTCTTTCCTACTGGAAATCTGTCTCTGTGTTGTTTGCCCAAGATGCAGCCTTCACAAAGGCTATCTGGCTTTTCAATCAATGTCAATCCCTTTACCATTCCCTTTTTGTGCAACAGATTCAGGCCTCCAAAATTGAGATGTCCAAATCTCAAGTGCCAGAAACAGTTCTCATCTTTCACTTGCTCTTGAAAGACTTCTTGGGTTACATCCGTAATAGTTCTTCCTTCTTTCAGATCTGCTCTGAGTTTGAGAGGAAACATTCTATTGCTGGTCATCTACACCTCTACAATGATCTTCTTACTTGAAGGTATGTCTCAGATTGTACACACATCATTTTTAAAGAACACATTGTAACCTTTTTCAATCAGTTGTCCAATGCTCAAACGATTACATTTCAAACCAGGTAGATAGTATACATCTGGCACAATTTTGTGTTCTCCATTTCTTGCGAGGATACTGACTCTACATTTACCCTTGACAGATATCTTACTATCAGTTCCTGTTGTTATCTCAGATTTCACATTTGCATACAGATTGGCAAACATTGCTATGTTTCCAGTCATGTGATTACTACAACCTGAGTCTAAGAACCAAACATCTTCTTGTTTGTCTTGTGCAATGTTACATGTTAACAACACAATCTTTGTTCTCTTATCTTCTTCATTTTCAAAATTAGAATTTTTCCTATTATTCATGTCATTTTTCTTTTTCTTACATTCATTGGCATAATGGCCTAATTTCTTACAATAATGACATTGGACTTGGGAATTGTCATACCTTTGTTCATGATCTTGTTGTTTGCTTGAACCTTCATCTTGGTTCTGATTGCAACTCCTTTTGCTTGTGCTAGCAGGGTTATTTCTGCCTCTATTTTGGCTTCTTCCACGACCTCTGTTACCTTCTCTGCCTCGGCCTCTACCTCTGCCGAATGACATCTGAGTCTTGAATGCTTGCTCCAAAGAGGGATCTGTTCCTTTACTCAGTCTGTGTTCATGAGACATAAGAGAAACACTGAGTTCATCTACAGTGAACTGTGAGAGATCCATTGTCTCTTCTATTGCTACCACAATAGCTTCAAACCTTGAGGGTAAACTTCTCAAGATCTTCTCTACAATCCTTCTTTCTTCAAGAATTTCATCATGAGATCTTATTTGAGTTATTAACCCAATAACATGAGTGAAGAATGAATCTATTATATCAGATTCCTTCATGCTGAGTGTTTCAAAGTCTCTCCTCAACATCTGCAATTTTGCAGTCTTCACCTTCTCCATGCCTTGATAG
This sequence comes from Pinus albicaulis, assembly GCA_034641835.2. NCBI lineage: Eukaryota > Viridiplantae > Streptophyta > Pinopsida > Pinales > Pinaceae > Pinus > Pinus albicaulis. The sequence continues at coordinate 741,534,428 of CM076581.1, forward strand.
GCAGTTTTGAGAATATTCCATGCCTCTTTAGACTTTGTTGCTACTGCAAAACATGGGAAAACACTCTCATGTATTGATTGAAAGAGATAAAAGAGGGCTTTAGAGTCCTTCTTCCTGTTATCTCTCAACGGGTCTCTTTCTGTTGCTGTCAAAGCAGCCAACCATGCTGCATCTACAGGTTCAAGGTAGCCATTTTCAACTAGCTCCCATAATTCCTGAGAAGCAAACAAAGCTCTCATAGTTATGGACCAATAAATATGATTCTTCCCATTAAACTGTGGAAGTTAAGAATTTGTCAAACCAGTTCCAGCATCTACCATCTTAACTATATAAGTAAAGAAAAGATACTAACTGTATAATAAGACAAGCAAGAACTTTCTCTGCTTGAGAAAATCTGCTCAATACGCTTCTTAGAGCTCTTGAAGTGGAAAAACAAACTCTGTTTTGTCTCACCGAGTGCCTAGACTAGCTATGATACCATGTAGAAGTTTCTGATTGCTTCTAAACAACAAGAGAGAATGAAGATTCCCTCAACAACACAGAGTTTAAAAAATCAATTTTTAGAATGAACAGAAACAATTTAGAACAAATTTTCTTAATTCATAAAAGAATAAAAGAAATACAAAATCTGAATGAAACTGATTCTTCCTCCTTGAGAGGGATTCACAAATTACAACAGTGGACTGTAAAACAACAGTGCTCACAAACTTCTCTGTACTCAAATCTGCACATATAATGCTTACAATCTTGCTGTGTATTTAGCCTACAGGCCACAACAATTTCTCTATTTCTTTGTCTTTTTCAACAGCATAATAATGCAATACTCTTACATTCTTACAATAAGCCTTCGGGCTCATTCCTTTTATAAGGTGCGATTATAATAAAACAATTTAAACTGACCAACAAAGCCAAGTTTCAAATTTCATGAAATCCATTTGAACTCCTCATCACATCCTGAAGTCCATCGGCGATCGCAAACTCAACGACCAAAAGGTTAATACCTTTGAGCTTTTACAAATTGCGATGTGTGATTAACGATGGTGGCAGGGACCACATCGCATCGCAACATCGGCAAATATCGGTTCAACAGTTCTTTGCGGACGATCACTTGAAAACTTACGATGCTATTGGAGTGGGGTCCATATAGCATCGGAGAACAGCAGTAGTGCAATGGATATGCAACAAAATTTGCGATGTCACGACTATGATGGAGGTGGGACCTCATCACATCACCGAAACTCTTTGGTGTGCACGTTTTAAGAATTTTGAAAGTTTGTGATACAATAGTGTTAAAACTAGCATCGCATCGCATCGCTGCTTGTGATGCAACAAACTTGTGCCGCCTCGAAACATTAACTGTGCCGATATGTAGCTAAGGCTTTAAAGCTTGATTCAACCTGTAATCAAAGCTCTGCGTTGCTGGCGAGACTTTGAGTCTGAGCCATTACTCTACTCCTGCGTGAAGTCAGCTACCGCCTTAGATAAATATCAAGGGGCCGATTCTTATCTGCTCTGCACTTCACTTGTGTGAGCTTTCCAATCCTTTTGCAATTCTACAAAAAGATGGCAACCGCCTTTGCTAAGGCTTCAATGTGCCGCAATCCAGTCCTTATGCAATTACTGTCGATTGATATCAATAGTTGGAATTAATTTCCAACAAAACTAAGTTCTCTTAATCTCTTCCTAACTACGTCAACAACTTGGAGAATTTTAAGATTTTCTTTTAAAATTTTCTCATAGTTATACTAAACAACAACAAAAAAAAAAAAAAAAAAAAAACATTATTAATTCCTATAATTCTTTTTCTTACTTTTAACTATAGCGTAAATCAATATTTACATAACCTCGATGGGTGTTACAAAATCATAGTTTCATGTAATATGGAAAGGAATCCCAACATTGACTAAACTCTAAACTCCTTTACGATTCCGATTAATTTATATATAATTTTTAATTTAAATGAAATATCATCATGTGAATACATGTTAAAAACATATGATGACGTGAAATATTGGGTGACCACCTATCGCAAACAAACATGTTATGCCAATAAATACGGAGTGAGTCAATTGCCACATATTTTTCCTTAAAAAAATTTAAAAGTTTACTTCAACATGGAGTTCCGCCTATTTTTCCAAAAAAAACTACACTATTTTAAAAGTTTGCATCAATTTCATTTGAACAATAGTTGAAGTAAAATTTTGGTTCCTCACGTTTTATGTGGTGCAGTCTTAAATTCATTCAGAGCACATCTGTTCTGATAAGTACTATTCAGGTTTCAGCAATCAACTTTAATAATTTATGACAAGAGACATTCCTGGAAATCATCAAAAGGTCAATTTATAAGTTCAATGATTGATCGTCTTAGGAGGCCTCCACTAATAGACATTTGGAATGCATCGAGATGTCAATTTCTGTAAAGGAGATTCATCCAATGTATCGACAAATCGATTTATAAGTGCAATGATTGGCAATTGTGTCTGACGACGGAATTTTTGACGCAGCAAACAAAGGTAATTTCCATTTGATTTTTATATATTTAATTTGTCTTTTTGTGCCGGGTAAAAAATTTCTTCTTTAACACATACATACAGACATTTTTTTATTTGGTTAATGTGAATTATTTACAATAATTTCAACGTCGTACATATCTCTGTCTTTTATGTGAAAATATATATTTGATTCAAACTCAAATATAATTGTGTTTAATTTATGTAAAAAAGTTATTTTAAAGACTAAATTAGTTTATGTATTAAAAAAATAAAAAAAAATTAATATGAATTTATATAGAAATAAATTGATTGATTTTTTTTTATGCCGAGACTATTCTGAAGATTATTATGTACTTTAAAATTATAATTATAGTGGGTTTATTAGACTTTTCAAAATAAGAAATTATTTATATTTTTTGGTTATGAAAAAATATGAAAAAACCTATTTCAAGGTGATTATATTATTCATGTATTAGAAAGTAAGGAAGCTAAATATTACCTTATTTATTTTGAAATTGATTTTTTATTTGAATATAGACAAAGTATTTCGAGATGTATCTTTTGTTTCACCTCTCTTAGTATTATAAACATAAAATATTCTTTTATATATAGGAAATTTTCCAATATAAAATTTTATTGATCATATCCTATAATATGTGAAATTTTATTTATTTATTTTCACTCCTAATTGCTAAAACTTATATACTACTTATATTTAGATAAAAATACTTTGACTACTTAAATTGGTGTCTAGATTGGTGTCTAGGGTGGTTCTAAATCGAAAATACAATTTCTATTAAAATGTAAGATTTGTTCCATAAATGAAAAAAATTATGTTACAGGATTGTTACTAATTTCTCATCCTAAATTAGATTTCAGTTTTTTTAAATAATGCAAATTATAGTCCCCATATAATTCGATATCTCCTTAGTCTATTCATGGCATTTAAAACCAGGCGTTCTTTTAAATAATGCAAATTATAGTCTCCATATAATTCCATATCTCCTTAGTCTATTCATGGCATTTAAAACCAGGCTTTATAAACTCCGTTGAAAAAAAAGATGTTTTGAATTTGAAAATAATTCATAATTCGAAAGCTCCAAAATAGATTTGACAGCTGCTTACGTTATCCGTCCTCTCCTCCTTCCACTTAGCAAGTTGTATAGCTACTTTCTAATGCACGGGTTCCGCGTAGAAAGTCGTACAGCTACTTTCAAATGCACGGCTACAACAACTTTGCAACTCATACAGCTCCTTTCAAAAGAAAGGCTACAACAACTTTGAAGTTTAGAGTTGTCAAAAGCTGTGTGCATTCTTTGGTACGGCAAAGAAAAATCCAATTCCTTACATCTAGCAGAACAATTGTACCGCTAAAATGTAAAGCCTGCCGCTAAAATGTAATGCCAATGCTTGCACAACACATAAAGTCTGACCATGAGTAACAAAAATTTAGAGCTGTCAAAAGCTGTGTGCATTCTTTGGTACAGCAAAGAAAAATCCAATTCCTTCTATCTAGCTGAACAATTGTGCCTCTAAAATGTAAGGCCAATGCTTGCACAACACATAAATCCTGACGATGAGTAACAAAAACAAGGTGATCAGAAAGGACAATGCAAGTACCGACTTTCTGGAGATAAATTATTGAATTAGAATTTGATAAGATTTAGTAATGCATTTTAGTGTTTCATAATTTTTATGAAGGATTTAAATCTATTTATATATTATAATATTTTAGATAATGAAAATTCACAATATTTCCCAAAATTATATTATTTAATTTGATAAAACAAACCAAAATATTGAATACTTAGATTACACCTAGATATGTTGATGACAAAATAAAGTGGTTAGCATTGGTTTTTTTTAACTATGTCATTTAACAAATATATATAAACACGGAGCACTTTTAGAAGAAAACCTTTGCCTCTTTTCTCTTAATTCTAGCTTGATGGAAAAGATATGTAGATTACACCAACATAAAATGGACACATGGTAGGGAGAATCTCGAGAAATTCTTTAACCACCTCAACTCAATTCCTCTGAGATTAAGTTTATTATGGAGATTGAAGAAAATGAGATCATTCCTTTCTTGGATGCCCTTATTACAAGAAAGGTAGATGGAATGTTAAGGCATGTTTACGAAGAAACCACATACTGACATCTATCTTCATGCGGAGTCTTACTATCGTCGTGCTTAGAAATTTGGTGTTCTTAACAATCTTGGTGTAAGAGCCCTCAGGATATCCGATGAGGAACACCTAAAGGATGAAATCACTCACATGACATATGTTTTCATGGGTATAGGTTATAAACAAATAGACACCAAAAGAGTGATAAGAAGAGCTGAGGGTTCGGTCATATCCAATAAGCGCCAAGGACCCGAAGAAAGTTGTGGTAGAGTTTTTCTACTTTACATTAAGGGTGTTATAGATAAAATTTTGTCCATTGAAACACTACTATTTATAGTTTTTTAAAACAATATTTTTAAAATTAAAAATAATTACAAATTTTTATTATAATATCACAATAATTAGAATTGAAATAAAATTTTATCACACTAATTAGAATTGAAATAAAAATTTTATTATAGAATTAATTAATAATAATTATAAATAATAAAACTTATTTTATTAACATTTTTTTAACCTTTAAATAAATATATGTTAATATTATTTAGGTGAACTATTATTTATTATTATTTTATTAATTAATTTTATAAATAATTCTAATTATTATTATTACTACTATCTAGGAGTTTATATTATATTTCTCACTTAATTTAAAGATTAAGAATCAACGCTTATTATATTATTTTATTAGATAATTTAAATTAGTAATAATTATAATTTCAGTAAGTTTTAAAAATTTGTTTCGGAACATTTAGGTTTTATCAAATTAATTAATCATTTCTTTAAAAAAAAAAAAAATCGGAACATTTAGGTTTTATCATTATAAATGATTAATTAATATAATTATTACTTAATCTCTTTAATTTACTATAAAATATGTTATTAAAAATAAATTTAGTATAATAAGATTTTTATTTATTAATTTTTTTTAAATTTATTAAAAATTTATTAGAATAGATTTGTTATTAAAATGGAATTAAATTATTAATATTGTTAAACTAATAAATATATGATTTAATAAAAAAATATTAATTAAAATAAATAAATTAAAATATTAATTAGTTTCTTCTTTTCGACTATGTTTCTCTTTTTATCAATATAGTATCCCCGACCTTCTGTTGTTCTTTCATTCTTCATTCAAAATCTTGTCGTGAAGGTGGATCCCCATTGGGATCCGAAACGTTGACTATTGTTTCTTAACACTGTGGATAATCCAGAGATTTCTGCAATAAACGATAACCACTGAAACTTGAAAACCATAAATATAGATAATGTTATTAATGTTTTAGCCTTAGTCATTACTTCTCATGAAACGATGAACATTTACATTGTGACCTTAAAATATTGAGAATGAAAATTTATCACAACGTGTAGGAAGCTAGTTTGCAACCTATAAAATGTTTGGTATTATTTTTATGAAAATACTTAAAACTTCAATTATTTTATATAATCTTTTTAAAATTTTAGAAATCCTTCAACTATAATAATTTTGTTGTACAAAATTGGAGGGTGTTTAAAAAAAAAAAAAAAACAATTACAGAATAAAGGAAATGTATGGAGAGATGTTAACTCTGTTCAAAAATGCAGGATGGGAACTAGTGTTTCAACGTTTCAATGGAAAAAATCTAAGTTCGTGCCAGGATTTTATCTACTAATTTGATGGAAGAACAACAAGAATGAGAACCATGTAGTTCTAAGTCTCAAAGGAATCCATTGTTAAAGCAGGAAGTTTTCCAATTAAGCATGAGAGATGGTTTAAGAAATAGATATTGCAGAATGTGTACTTTATTTTTTTCTTGAACGAGGACTGTCAGAACGAGGACTAGAAGGTAGGGGTCTTCCAAAATATGTTTAAGCTTGAACTTTTCAATGCCCTTTGAATTGTACAACTTTTCTTCACCTATGAATGGAGGTCTTCTAAAGCCCATTTGTATCATATGAAGTTTTATGTCATTTACCTGGTTTTAGTAAGATCAATTTTCCTAATTTCCTTCCCCATAGGCCGCTATAGATATGCACCAGGGCAAGAACGAGTCCTTAGCTACAACCTCATGACATTTGTCATGATAGCCTAATCAAATACTATATACTCATGAGTCAAAGAATCAGTTTAGACAAAGAAACCTAAGAAAACATGCATCTAGTAGACGAAGGAGAGGCCAACATAAAGTTTCTTCTCAAACCATAACTCAAGAAATAAATGAATATTCTAGCCACATCCTTGTTGGAAGACATGATTAAAGCCTTGTGAAAGAAGCATAGGTTATCTATTATGAGAGGAGGAACAAAATATAACAGGAAATGATGTTAGAAGAAGAGGAGGAAAAATAGAGAGCAACACAAATTAAAAACGGAAAAAAAAAGATAGCAAGAAAGGATGAAGAAGCTGAAATAGAAGCTAGGTTTTACTACAAAAATCTCATAGTCACCCTACAAACATGCTAATACTGAATTTCAAGGCTAAAATGAACCCTACACAGAAGGACCTAATGATTATTGATGCAGAGGAAGAGATTTGTGAAGCTTCAAAGAGCGGAAAGAGACAAAGAGAAACATAACATGCTGATAGAAAAAGAAAATAAACCCTAAAGGTTGATAAAATCATACCAATAGCTACGATAATGGCGAAAAGAAGCTAGGGTAAGTTATATCTCCTTGCCCAAGCTATAAAGGCCATGGAGAAATGTTGAGTTTACTTCATGAGGCAAACAAAAATACAAAACCCTAATTTTTTTGAACAAACCCTAGTAGTACCTCAACATCGTGACCTACTCCATTTTAATATTTTTTGAAAGTAAGTTTCTCTATGGTGTAGTAAATTTTAAAAGATTTTTGTGGTTAAGGAGGGGTATAAAATACGATTAAACATAAGGGAAAACTCCCATGAAATAAGCGAGCAATTACAAGGGTAGTTGCACAGTTTCATCATTGTTTACAGGTTCATGCACCAGTTTTTCTCCCAACAGGGAAGACAAGTTGCAATTTCAGATATAAAGCCTATAAAGGAGGGAACAGTGCCAGATCCTAAAATGCAGTTGTGACGCATCCTTGTTCCACAATAATAGGACGAGATACGCACAATGGTTCCATAATGTACTTTAACCATTGCTATGTGCCAAATACATATGTGAATAGCTAAGGTGATAGGATTATTATTATTTTTTGTAAATTAAAGTTACATTTAGTGTAAATATTATGATTTTATTATTACCAAAATTTGTGGAGCTTGTTGTAGACTCGGAACGTACACTAAAAAATGGAGATTGTGGACATTCTCAAACCTCTATCACAAAATCTACACAACAGAAGCCTACAAACTGAGCTTATCATTATTTTGTGTATCCTATATATTGCATGAGAAATTAGGAAAAAAGGTTGGGTTTTTATGAAAGAATAGCCATTTTCTATGTGTTGAAATCTTTATCAATCTACAGTTTCCCAAGATGATTAAATTTTAATTAGTGATATAAATATTCATGTAATGGTATGTCTTAGTATGTATTTTCTACATGCTTCAATGTTTCCTTCTTTGTATTATCATATGAATGTGTGGTCTTCTGAATATTTGAATAAGAGTAATTGTTACATAAATCATCCTTTTTTTGATGCTATGTTTCATAGATTTCAAGTATTTTCACTCTTGTCTTCTAAAACTACTTTAGGATTCGGTCATGTTCCCTAATGTAATGAATTGTTCTCCTATTTTCTTCCTTCACCTATAATAGTCATGAAAAATTTCTGGGATGTGCTTTCTAGCCTGCCCTTCTCAATCCTGCTCAAACAATGAGTATCTTTGTAAGTTGATATAAAACCTAGCTTGTTAACATCATTTCCCAATCAATTATCTCCCTCATGCCCAACCAAACCCTACATAAACACAACACCACTAATTATCTATCCATTGTGTAAAAGTATAGTAAATTACTAAATCTAGTTATTAGGTTGTCAGAGAGAGCCCTGTCTATACTAAGGGGCTATACTTCAATCTATAAGTTGGATTGAAAATTTTAACTTAGAAACTTCTCTTCTATAGGAAACTAAGTTTTTTTGAGTGATAAAAGATTTATTTATCCATTCAAAATGAATTTTTATAATGAAAATTTATATCGATCTTAACCATGGATTTACGAGGGATCAAATCTCTGCAAATACATATATTTTGTTTTTTTTTTTTGCAACTTTTATAGATAAAACAAATTTTCATCATAAGAAATTTAATTCCTCTCAATACTTACTAAATATATGATTAAAATGGATCGATACTCTCTCTAAATAATTTTATAATACATAGTAATTGTAGACTGTGATTAACTAATTCTTTATCTTCTAAGCTTTAAGGTTAGTGGTAAACAAATTTATTCAATATTTTAATGGGAATTCATGAACTCAATAACAGTAGGCCGACATTAAGTACATTATATCATGTTTCTACAACTAGTTCCATTTACTGTTATTCTGATAATTGTATGCCAACTTTTTATTTATTGGCTAGGAATGAACTCATGTATGATTTTTAATAGAAATATATGATTTTCCATATAATCATAGATGATTTTTAATAGAAATATATTATTTTACATATAACTATCATGCTTCTCTTAAGACTCAACAATATCTTCCATAAAATATCTATATACTTCTATGATTAGTTTATTATCCATTATTAGGTCACAATAATTCAAGACTGAATAGATCTTAATGACAACACATATATCTATAAATCTAGTCTTCATGTTATTGGTAGGAATATGCAGGATGCCATTTAATTGATAGTGGATCTATATATTGTTTTCTTATAAAGTAGGTTGAAGATGTTAAATAGAATGAAAACTTTATATTTTTAATTTGAATAAGAAGTTATTGATATGTTATTTTTTTTTCTTTTTCATTTGGGGTAATGTACTTTTTAAATTAAGACATTTATTATATATTATTTAAAATAGTTATTATAGAAATAAATTATTTAGTTCATATTGATAGCTACAATACAAGATGTTTATTTTTATCAACTTTTCAAAAGTGTGAGACTCTGAAATTAAGATATAATTTTCGACACTGTGAGTAGTAGAAACAAAATTTGAAGCATTAGTTGGTTTGAAAATGTAAATAAATCTAAATAGACAATTCCATTGAGGGTTAAACAATTTTTTTTTTTATATTTGTTCATGTACTAATATCTGATGGACATTGTAGACAATGAATATCAAATTTTCAAATTTGTGAGATTCCCAAATTTGTATATATGCTTAGACACTACAAGTAGTAGAAGGAAAATGTGAAGTATTACTTGGTTTGAAAATGTAAATAAAATAATTAGAAAATTCCATTGAGGGTTTCACAAATAGTTTTCTTTTCTCTTTGTCCATGTAATATATGGTGGAAATTGTAGATGAAGAATGGAGTGAAGACATAAAATGAAAAATTGAAATGAAAAATATAGTGCCATGAGTTGTTTGTTGACATACATCCTCACTGAGCTAACTATGGGCATTGAGAATTTTATCCTCGTGAATCATTTACTTCAACGTGAAATTTCCCATTCAAGATGAAATTTCCCAGCAATGAAAATATTTCCAACACCATATGACTTAATTGAATCACAAATAAAAGTAAAATTATGGAATACTGAGCCATGATAATACTAAAGTACTTCGATTTTCTCTAAGGTTACCAAATATTTTTCGATTCATTCCATAACCTTTTATGGGTATATGAAAATTCCCTTGAAGAAAAGGGTTATCACTATAGGTATTTTCCCCTTTTCTTGAAATTATTCCACAATGGTGAGCATTTAGATGTAGATTTTGTAATTTCCCTAATTTTTTGCATTTAAAAATAGGAATTCAAAGACTCTAAGGGTCAAGTTGACCCCACGAAAAATATAAATTGTGGATATATTTTAATAATTTAAATTTATAAAACGAAAGAGGAACTAATTGTGAAAGGACTAGATAATGATTAGATATCAAGGATCCAAGTCCATGAGGATGGATAGGGATCATAAGACTTTCTTAGTTCTCCAAAAAAAACCCTTGGAGTAAAAAAATTAAAAATAACAATTTTGATTAGAGATAAAAGTCTAAAAATCTACCCCAGTAAAGAGGAAATTACTGGGAAGAGGTGGAATACAGCTAGAAAGAGGAAAATGTTGCTTTAAAGTACTTTTGTGGAAGAAACAAAAGGAAATCCTTGGCGAACAGGAAAGCAACATCCTGAATTAACTCGACGCAATTAAGGGAAACATGCTGATGGGAAAGCAAACTTGTATAAGCAGATTCAGGATAGACAATAGGCTGTCTATGGCTGGAGAATTTGAGCTCTGCTCGTGGGGAGCTATGGAGAAAGAGCTGAAAGGTTGGGTGGAAAATAGTCTACCTTAACTGGTATGCACCAGTTAATTTTCAATTTAACCTATAATCTAGTGTGTTATTTTCTTGCTAGTGAAGCAATATAGTAAGGATATATTTATGAACTTCTTGAATTCTGAATAAGAGTTATATGCTATGAAATGAAGTTGAAGGTGAAATAAATTTGGGAGGTCAGTACATTGAACAGATTTGACTATAATAACCATAATCTATTCCGTATTGTTGTACGTATATAATTATGAAGAGTACCAACTCTCAGAATGTCTACGATTAGGTAACTCTCAGGAAATTGTGGTTGAATAAATATTATGTTTTAATATTTCTGTAAAAATCATAAAATTCCATTAGAGAACTAATCCTTAATCAAAACACTTATGCATGACAAATAAGTGAATACACATTATATCAAAGCCAATTTCTATGCCGCAGTATAAATGAGTATGATAAATTGCAAATCGAGAAACTAGAGAAAAAATGATATATATATATATATATATATATATATATATATATATATATATATATATATATATATATATATATATATATATATATATCCTAAGGATACATGCCGAAAATTCTGTTAAGATACTATTGTAGAAAAGAGAAAAAAAGAGAATGAAAATTTACAGTTATGAAATTTCCTATGCTATCGTTATAAATGCACTAATTATATTATGAAAATAATAGGTATAGTAAATAAGAGAAATTTATTTTCATAGTAAATTCACAAGCTAATACCGTTACAAACAATACTATATAATTACATCAAGAAAGTCATTACAGAACAATAGATTATGTTCTGTATATGACATTGTCACGATAGTATGAATACCAGAGTCTATGGATTTACATAGTTCGCCAAAGTTTCTTTATAGAAACTGTGAAGTTTCTCAGCAAAATTATGCAAAGTGGTATCTGAAATAATCCAATAGGTACCAGAACCAACCTGCATAAGAATATTCCATTTATTAAAAGAAAACAAGAAAACATTAGTGGACATATACCAACCCCAAAAGTAGGTGATATGTATATGTACCTGCAAGAGATAGAACCGGAATTCAGATTCAACTAAGAATGGTAGAAATAGCCTAAAATCAAAGAAGTATTAATTGAGTTAAAAGCATCAAATCATTACCTTATGGAATGTATAATATGTTATTCCTGTGGACATAAAAGAGGTGAAATCAATGTCGAAGAATTTCGTATTGTACATGAAAAATTCAATACCATAAATGGAAAAGTTGTGACCAAATCTTAGAGAAGGAGTAATACAAGTGTATGGATATATATATATATATATATATATAAAAGAAGAATATCCAGTCACAAACTTGAAAACACTTTAGCTGTGTGGATAGAAACCAACTTATATACACCTGGAATTTCAACCTCATCTGGGCGTTGAAAGTTGAGATGAAAGCTATCAATAAAAATAAAGATAAGATAGCAAGTTCAGAAAGGTTTGTGCAGCTATAAATAGAAATCCTCTGTATAGAGAGAGAGAGAGAGAATGAAAATTTATATATATATATATAAGAAGAATATCCAGTCACAAACTTGAAAACACTTTAGCTGTGTGGATAGAAACCAACTTATATACACCTGGAATTTCAACTCCATCCGGGTGTTGAAAGCGGAGATGAAAGCTATCAATAAAAATAAAGATAAGATAGCAAGTTCAGAAAGGTTTGTGCAGCTATAAATAGAAATCTTCTGTATAGAGAGAGAGAAAGAGAATGAAAATTTTGAAAACCCAAGAAGGGATTCTAAAACGAGACCCAGTGAAAAGTGAGGAATGGTGTTTATAGTATTCGATTCAAGGGAATCAATTTTGAGAATTAAGTTATCAAAAAAAAAAGGGGACTACGATAAAAAAAACCAGTCAAGTTAAATATAATTCAACTATTTAAAAGAAAAAGAAAATTAATTACCTGAAGTATATATGGCTATTGAATGACATACCAAGGAGGAGCAGGAGCTTCCTAGTTGTTCCTCTGTGTGTCAAAAGAAAACTTGTTTGGAGTATATTCAGGTACAATAGTGCCATTCATAAAAGTAATGGAACACAAGAATTTCAATGTGGAACAGTGAAAAGAATTTCAAGATAAACAAGACATTCCTATTCTGAATTTAACGTATGTAGGAAATGTCTCGGAAGAAATTACAAAATCACATACATTTATAGAAAATATAAAATTATGGGTATTGGAAACTTAAGAGAATAAACTAAAATAAGAAAGTTTTGTCAGAGTGCAGAGAGACAGTATAACTAAATACCACCAATTTCTTGCCAATCACTATTGTGAAACATTCTTCGTGCCTACACGAAGATATAGTAAATGAATATAAACAAGCAAGTAAAAGTGGGTTCCGTAACTCACAAGAATAAAGAGAGGTTTGATACATGGAAATCCCGAAGGTAAGAGAGACTCCATTATATCATTCTAGGTAGAAACAATTCAGAAATTAAGTTAAACAATGTGGGAAGTGTCAAACCTACATAAACCATATTTGCTGAGAAATACATCCACAATGTTGTCATAAATGGTAGGTAGTCTCGATGTGGATAATGTCGAGCTTATTTTCTGTACACCAGCATTGTTCGTATCGAACAAAGACCATGCAAATAGCTGTGATTAAATTGGATCGAGGAGAGACGAAATAATTCCTAGTGGGATGCGTTCAACAGAATGACGGGTGAAAATTAACCTTTGCCCAAACAGAAAACATCTATGGAGCCATGAAACCCTAAATTAGATTTAATCGGATGTAATATTCCTAATTAGCGACAGCTAATTGGAATATTTGATTTTGTTAGTTTTTTGTTTATAGTTTTTAAATAAATAAAAAAGTTACTGAAGAGGCTCTAACTCACTTAAGTGAAATAAGAGATCCACCAAGTAGCACAACATTGTGACTTGAGTGGAGAGTCAAGGGGGCCCTAACACCACATAGAGGAGGGGGGCCTACGTACACTCTAGAAGTTTCTGCAAGCTTCTACGCAGATAAGGATGAGTATGTGGAGCCGAGAGAGGCTACGTTGGGTTTTGGAGGGAAACCAAAGTTATAAAATATGGAGGAGCCTCCTCATTTCATTCATTCTTGAGTTGATGATTTTGTGTGAGACATTTGTCTTCTTGAGCACGCTCGCTATTTAGCCTGTCTACAGCATTTTTTAGTGCATAGAGTGTCTCCGGTCGGAGATCTCGCCCTTAGTCCCAGGGGACTTCGAGTGCCTTCTCGGGCAAGGTTGGTTTTCCAGCATTTGTGAGTCGTTTTATTGTTTAGGTTTGTTGAGCAGTTGGAGCTTATAGTGACTGCACAGTCACTGGGTGAGAGGACACAGTCCATTGTGGAGGAGCTTTGGATTGGGGTTTCTGCAAGAGATTTAGCCGGCATTTTGAACAAAGGGTTAGCCTTTTCCCATCGAAGTTTTTTGGTGGAGTTTGAGGCAGTGTTTCAGCTGTTTCTATCTAGCCACTACACAGTGCCTTAGAGGCCAACATAATTCACTGGGGAGGCAGTTTTTGGTGATTTTCGGGGTTGGAAATTCTTGGAATGGCTTTTGGATTTTTTCCGGGTTGTTGAGGACATGAGGTTTTCCGATTTTCAGCTCATTCTGACAAGGGGATCAGCCTCTAGTCTTCAGTCCATTCATGTAGCAGCAGCTACATGGCAGTTTTCCAGCAGCTGGGATGCAGTTGATAGAGCAGCCATTTCCGGTATTTTCTTAGAGTGTTTTCTCACTTGCCTTGAGTAAGATTAGCCTATTTTACTTCATTACATTTCTCAGATTAATAAAATGGCTCAGCATTTCCTCGCTATGTTTTCTATATGAGTTGTCGTAGTTGTCATATTCTCTTTCTATGATATTATATGTCTACTGCACTATTATTGTTTTGAGCATTCTAGTTCTATACCACTTGGTGCGTTTATCTTTCACTCTCAGACAGAGTCTGGAAAGGTCCAGGTAGCCTGCGGATCTCGTCCTCTTTTCAGAGGCGAAATATCTGGTAAATTCCCTCCCAGTCTATCCCTGGTTGGAGTTTGTCGTGTTTTAGAGATATCCCCGAAACGAGATATTACAGTGGTATCAGAGCATAGTTTTGGATTAGCCTATGGTCTATGACATCGGGAAAGAGACCATAAAAAGGCAGGAATTATAGAGACCGTGAGCGTGGGTTGGATACCACCTACGAAGAGGAAGACTGTGCCCGAGTAGAGGACGCATATCAAGAGAGAGAGCCTATGATGGATGCAGAGCAGGTTGATCTTGTAGTAGATTTAAGGCAGAAAGAGGCGATTGTAGATGACACAGAGGCCAAATAGTTTGGCGAGGCACTCCTCAAGTCAGTGCAGGATTTAGCTACACATATTAAGGTGATGGGACAGAGGTTCACAGCTGTGGAGGCTAGGTAGCGTGAAACTCCACGATTTTTCCAGGTCGGAGAGGGATCAAGTACATCCCATGATTTGTGGGAGTAGGGTGTTGCTCAACGTCATACGCCTCAGCCAATGGCTTCATGTGCACCTACCTGATCTACCATGCCCACTTTCTTAGGAGTAGATACAGGGGCAGGAGCCCAGTAGGAGGTAGAGCCTAGACACTTAGATGAGTATTTTGCAGAGTATCAGTCCTATGGGCAAGAGTTAAGGGATGCTCTCACAGTCAGATATTTTGTGCAGCTCCAGCGGGACAGTAGACCCCGCGACCATCATAGAGGGCACCAGCATTATCATGATGGAGATTCCCACCATGCCTCTAGTAGATTTCATTTGCCTACGTTTGATGGATCATCAAAAAGTTCAACCAACTCTTGGGTGGATAAGATGGATATCTATTTCCAGCTTAACCAGATGTCGGAGAGGGAGGCCATTAAGGTGGCGACATTACATTTGGATGGTGAGGCCCAGGACTGGTGGTTCCATGGGATGGTTACACTCGGACACTCTACAGTGATGATATATGATGAATTTACCAGGAGTTTGATGGAGCATTTTGACCGGAGGGATCTAGAACAACATTTTTTTGAGCTGACGAAGCTCAAGTAGACAGGGAACCCAGAGACATACATCGCAAATTTCTTGAGAGTCTCGGTGATGGTGCCAGATCTATTCATGACACGGATGATTTATATGTTTGTGGAGGGATTGGTAGAGCCACTTCGAGGTCTAGTTAGATCTACTAGACCAACTACACTCCAGGATGCTATCCGTAGGACCAGGGACTTACAGGATGCATTTCCTAGGACGCGGACACCTTACCCCCAGAGACAGGGCTTCCAGCCCAAGGGGAAGGATGTGAGGGTTCCTCCTCCAAAGGGGAACCCGAGAGAGGCACATATAGATGATGATGTTAGGAGGGAGTTGAGGAAGAAGCAGTTGTGCTTCACTTGTCAGGAGCCATGGGCACCAGGGCATAGGTGTGTTTCTGGCAAAGCACACTTAATTGAGGTCTTCTTTATGATAGCAGGGAAGAGGATGAGGAGGATGATGAGGAGGCAGGAGATAGTCAGATGACCCAAGATCAGTTGTCGCCTCCAACTCCAGGGACAGGAGGTGTAGCTTTTGCACCCACAGATGGGGCCCTTGCAGCTTTACGAGGAGTTCCTAAGTATTTGACGTTGCGCATACGAGGGACAGTACGTGGCCAATGAGTATCAGTATTGGTTGACAGTGGGGAAACCCACAAATTCATTGATGCATAGATGGTCGAGAAGAGGGGTATACCGACCGAGAGTTTTTATGGGTTTTCAGTCTTGGTCCTAGGAGCCCAGACGATGTAGTGTGCCTGGTATGTTCTAGAGTTAGGAGTGACGATGGGTACTTACACCGTGACTGATCACTTTTTCGTGGTCAACATACCAGATACCAATGTGGTACTGGGTGTTCAGTGGCTAATTACTTTGGGGAAGGTCACCACGGATTGGGAGTCCCTAGAGATGGAGTGGGATGACAAGAAGACCAGAAAGCATGAGAAGATCTGTGGGACGCATACCTACCCACCTCAGAAAATTTCGACACACCGGATGGAGCCAGACTTCTGGAAGGGAGACATAGAGTTTTTGGTTGAGTTGTGGGCATCAGAGGTAGAGACCACTGGTCGAGCAGTTCATCCAGATATGCAGGCCATCCTTGACAGACATGAGGTTGTGTTTGGGGATATACCACCAGTTCGGCCACCAGATAGAGGGTTTGAGCATACCATCGAGCTTGAGCAGGGTATCCAGGCAGTGATCACTACACCCTATAGGCATCCCAAAGCCTATCGGGATGAGATTGAGCGGGCCATCTAGGAGTTGTTGGCTCTTGGACACATCAGACCGAGCACGAGTTCGTTTGCTTCTTCTGTAGTGTTGGTGAAGAAGAAGGACGACACCTTGAGGATGTGCATTGACTACAGGGCCCTGAACAAGAATACTCTGAAGAATAGGCACCCTATACCCAAGATCGATGAGCTGAGAGGAGCTAAGTTCTTCTCAAATATTGATTTGAGATTAGGGTACCATCAGATTCGCGTGAGGGAACAAGACATTCCCAAAACTGCCTTCAAGTGTCATTATGGGCACTTTGAGCTTTTGGTTATGCCTTTTGGGCTGACCAATGCACCAGCCACCTTTCAGTCTTGCATGAACCATATCTTCCGCAGTCATCTGAGGAAGTTTGTACTGGTTTTCTTCAATGACATACTCATATATAGCAAGACTTTGGAGGAGCATCTCCAGCATATAGAGGCAGTGCTACGCATCTTGAAAGAGCAACAGTTCTATGCTAAGCTCTCCATGTGTGATTTTGGGATGACAAAGATGTTGTATTTGGGTCACATTATTGGAGTGGACAGAGCGAGGATCCACGAGGAGAAGATTAGAGCCATTAGAGATTAGCCGACGCCGAAGAATGTGACGGAACTTCAAGGGTTCATTAGGATATGTACCTATTAGAGGAATTTAGTCAGAGGATTCTCATAGCTTGCTGCACCCCTTACAGATTTGACGAAGAAGGGGGTATCCAGTTGGTCAGATACAGTGCAGCGAGCCTTTGATAGGCTAAAGGAGGTGGTGAGTAGTTGCCCTGTGCTTGCATTGCCAAATTTTACGTAGCCATTTGTCTTGGAGTGTGATGTGCTGGGAGAGGGGATCGACACAGTATTGATGCAGGGGGGACACCCTATAACTTTTCAAAGCCGGAAGCTCCTTCCGCATGAGAGGTTGTATTCTATATACGACAAGGAGATGTTGGCCATCATGCATGCTTTGGCCAAATTACGGCAGTATTTGGTAGGGAACAGGTTCAGGGTGAGGACTGATCACAATAGCCTCAGGTTCTTTTTGGAGCAGAAGCAACTATATGAGAGGCAACAAAAGTGGATCAGTAAGGTCTAAGCATATGACTTTGACATTGAGTATGTCAAGGGTAAGAATAACGTGGTAGAAGATGCCATTTCACGTACACCATCCACGTTATCTCTTATGAGCTTGGATACAAATTGGAGGGCTCAACTTTTAGTGGAGTACTCCAAGGATAGGTTTTCATGTGAGGTGCAGGACGAACAGGTGGTGGATGAGAGGTACAGGGTGGTCGATGAGATCATATATTACAGGGACAGGATCTTCTTGACTGAGGGATCTCAGCTTAAGAAGAAGATACTCCAGACATCACATGATTCTCCATTGGCAGGCCATCAAGGGTTTACCAAAACCTACATGGCCATTAGAGAGAGGTTCTCATGGAAGGGCCTCAAGGAGGATGTACTCCAGCACATCACGGAGTGCGATGTTTTTCAGAGGAACAAGGGGGAGATGAGCCATCCCGCAGGACTGTTGCAGCCTCTTCCCATTCCAGAGGGGAAATGGGAGAGCATATCGATGAAATTCATCACAGGGTTTCCCATGGTGTAGGGCAAGGATTGTATCTTTGTCATCGTTGATCGACTGAAAAAGTATGTGCACTTTTTCACCATATCCGTGCATTACACAACAACACAGGTGGTCGAGATGTTCTTCAGAGAGGTTTTCAGGCTGCATGGTCTTCCTAAGACCATCATCAGTGACAGGGACAACCACTTCATGGGCAGATTTTGGCAAGATATTTTCTGACTGGTGGGGATGGAGTTGACACCAAGTACCAATTACCACCCACAAAGTGATGCACAGATGGAGATAGTTAACAAATGGATGGAGGGCTAATTGTGTAACTATGTTAGTGGGTAGCAACGAGCATGGTTGAGATGGTTGCATTTGGGGGAGTACTGCTACAACTTGACACATCACATATCTATTGGTATGTCACCATTTTATGCTTTGTATGGGTACCATCCTTTATCTTTTGCTGATGTCATGTCTGGTGCTAGTAAGGCTCCTAGAGCTAAGATTTGGATCCAAGAGAGTTAGGACATCCTTCGAGCTCTCAAGGACAATATGGCTACAACACAGAACCAGCAGAAGTTGTATGTCGACAGAGGTCGGGTGGAGAGACAATTTGAGGTAGGCGACTTGGTCTACCTACGGTTATAGCTATACCGACAGCCATCGCTGAAGCAGAAAGGGGCTGAGAAGCTCAAGCCTCACTTTTACGAGCCATACAGGGTGATACGTAGGATTGGGCAAGCTGCATATGAGTTGGAGCTGCCCCAAGGCAACAATATCCATAACATTTTCCATGTATCATGCCTGAAGAAGGTGTTGGGACAGCAGGTGACAGTGACAGAAGAGCTACCACCTACAGATGATGAGGGGCACTTGGTGTTGCAGCCAGAGGCCATTATTGATACCAGGGAGAGGTGGTTACAGAGCAAGATGGTCTGAGAATTCTTGGTGAGGTGGAAGAATTTTCCGGATGAGGATACCACTTGGGGGAGCGAGAATATCTTGCAACAACCATCACTTCAGTTGCTTGAGGACAAGCAAAATTTTTCCGGGGGAGACTATAATATTCATAATTAGCGATAGCTAATTGGAATATTCAATTTTGTTAGTTTGCTATCTATATTTTGTAAATAAATAAAAAAGTGAGTGGAGAGGGTCTAACTCACTTAAATGAAATAAGACATCCACCTAGTAGCACAACATTGTGACTTGAGTGGAGATTCAAGGGGGGGCTAACACCACGTAGAGGAGGGGGGCCTACGTATACTCTAGAAGTTTCTGCAACCTTCTGTGCAGATAAGGATGAGTATGTGGCGGAGAGAGAGGCTATGTTGGGTTTTGGAGGGAAACAAACATTATAAAATATGGAGGAGCCTCCTCATTTCATTCATTCTTGAGTTGATGATTTTGATTGAGACATTTGTCTTCTTGAGCACGCTGGCTATTTAGCTTGTCTGTAGCACTGTTTAGTTCATTGAGTATCTCTGGTCAAAGATCTCACCCTTAGCCCCAAGGGACTTCGAGTGCCTACTCGGGCAAGGTTGGTTTTCCATCATTTTGTGAGTCGTTTTATTGTTTGGGTTTGTTGCAGAGCTAGAGCTTATAGAGACTACGCAGTCGCTGGGAGAGAGGAAGCATTCAATTGTGAAGGAGCTTCAGATTGAGGTTTCTGCAGGTGATTTAGCTGGGATTTTGAACAAATGGTCAACCTTTTCCCATGAGAGGTTTTTGGTGGAGTTTGAGGCAGTGTTTCAGCTGTTTCTATCTAGCCAGTGTGTAGTGCCTTGGAGGCCAGTGTAACTCACTAGGGAGGCAGTTTTTGGTGACTTCCGGGGTTGGCCATTCTTGGAATGGATTTTGGATTTTGTCTGGGTTGTTGAGGAGAGGATGTTTTCCAATTTTCAGCTAATTCCGGCAAGGGGATTAGCCCCTAGTCTTCAGTCCATTCTAGCAACAGTAGCTACACAGCAGTTTTCCAGCAGCTGGGACGTAGTTCATAGAGAATCCATTTCCGATATTTTCTGAGAATGTTTTCTCACTTGCCTCGAGTAAGATTAGCCTATTGTACTTCATTACATTTCTCAGATTAATAAAATGGCTTAGCATTTCCTCTCTATGTTTTCTAGATGAGTTGCCGTAGTTGCCATATTCTCTTTCTATGATATTATATTTTTGCTCCGCTATTATTGTTTTTATCATTCTAGTTCTATACCACTTGGTGCGTTTATCTTTCACTCTTAGACAGAGTCTAGAAAGGGCCAGGTAGCCTCCGGATCTCGTCCTCTTTTCAGAGGCGAAATATCTGGTAAATGCCCTCCCAGTCTATCTCTGGTTGGATTTTGCCGTGTTTTAGAGATATCCCCAAAATGAGATATTACATCGGAGTCGTCCAAGTGTCGAAAATCCAAAGTGGGATGAGTTTTCCTGCGGCCCAAAAGGGTTACGGCTAAGGCCATGTGATCTAATATGTGAATTTTAATATAAGCATATCTCAACATTTTCTCATGTACTGTTGTTCTGTGTCAACCGTCATATGAAAAGTACAATCACCTTAAGTTGAAGAAAATCTCATACCACAAATTTCCAATACACCTTAAAGGCTGACCTATGCATTAATGAGATTTCTTGAAATCAAAACTAAATTGATAAGTGTATGTATATTACATGGTTACATAGATGAGTTACGAGTCATTAAGTTAGAAGGATTGAACCTACATGAGAATAGTTAAATGGGTTTCATAAATATTAGTTTAGTTTAATTGTCAAAGTGCTAATGAAAAGCCTGGGTGGAATCGTGTATCATAAGGCACAAATACATATTAATGAATACATCGGGATAGGTAGTTAATAAAAGTTTTAGCCCTAAGTTTTAGGGTACTCTGAACTAAAACAAGTCTTTTCGTATCAAATATATATATTGATCGAGTAGGTGATATGCGTATATAGGATTTAACGTGGAATTCATTGTTGGTTATGAATAATAGAGTGGAGATAAATAAGGTTATAGATTGTAAGGTCAAGCTATTTAGATATATGGATTAAAGAGAGTTAGATTGGGAAATGAAACAAATTAATGGTCGTATTAAATGTTAAATACTAAGGGTTAACAAAACCTAGAAAATTGAACAGTTATACAGGAGCCTTACCACCTGGTGAGTCACAAATTATAATTGTATGAATCAAATAATGGATATAAGTCGAGAGAAAATATGTAATTAAGAACCCTTAGAAAAATAGGGTTAAGCAAGAGGAATAATTAAAGCAAAGTGGGTTTTGATTTATATTAAATTCCTATGCAATAGCTTTGAAATTTAAACAAATCTATGAGTATGATGTTGAAGAACACGTGTGTAGATTTACATCATTTTTCATCAATTAAATCCGTTTAAGGGTATTATAGACTGATGCCATTCTCTAGATGTTATAATATGTATGAAAACTGATAGATGTGAATAGAAATAACTAAGAAAATCTAGAGGTAAGGGTATGGGGATGTAATACCCCTAGCTTCTATGTTGTTTAATTGACAATTGAATATGTCGAAAGGGGAAGTAGACCCCAATGGAAGAACTAGTGCCTGGATTTATTTTATTTTTAATTTATAAAAATAAATGCAAATGTTATGTGTGCAATGACTAGAATGATAATTGAGATCTGAAGCCTAAGTCCATGAGGCTGTGGATAAGGTGATGAGACTTTCCCACAACTTCTAGAAACCATTAGAAGGAATATTAAAAAAATTAGATTTGGAGATAAACATCTAATTTCCCAAATGAAGAGGAAATTAATTGGGAAGAGGAGGAAAAAACTAGAAAAGCGGAAAAGACAGCTTTAAAATACCTCAATGAGGGAAAGCCTAGGCAAAATAGGAAGAAAGAAACCTAAAATTTCTAGACGCAGAAATTAGAAACATTCTAGGGAAAGCACAACTTTAATAAGCTACTCCATGACAGACAATGGATTTTCCATCACTAGGAGCAAAGGTCTCAGCTCGGGGGTGAGTTAAGAGAAAACTCGAAGGTTGGGTGGAACTAGTCATAGCCATTGGTATGTACATTTACTCTGAAATGATATTGTTCAATATGAATTCCACTTATGTTTTTACTGAGTGCTGAGTTAAAAAGAGTAAAATAAATATAGGTTAAATTTCTGAAGTTATACTTGTAGATGTGGCATAAAGTAAATTTCATGCATTATAAAGATTTATTACGGGTCCATACATTTAACAGATATTATATTCATTAGGCTTACTGAAATCTGCATAGTTGTATGGACAAAATCTAATTAGCTTCAACTCCTAGAAGGTCTAAATCTAGAGATAGATTTAAATCTAGGTTTAGGAATTCTAACCAAAAACTATTCTATTCTAGTAAGACATGAAACTATTATTGTAAATTGGATAGAACTCCAAAGAGACATAATTATTATTGCCTAAACATATGAATGAGATTATTGTATGCTGAACCATAACCTTTTTTACTGTCATGGCTATGAATAATAAATTGTAGTGAGTATAGAACAGAAAGAAATACTGGAAACTATTATTTCAATTATGTTAATTTTTATATTGGTTCTAGTATTGAGCAGAAAATATAAATACTAATCAGAAAATTCATCAAGGAATTCACTATAGTTAGAGTACTAATCTAGAAAAATACCACGTGTTTCATAAGTCAAACCCTTAATTGTTTATACACATTAATACCTACAACTTGTAGACATATATCTGTAGATGGTAAGAGAAAAATGTTAGTTAATGAATATTCTATTGAAAAATAAACTCACAATAGTTAATTCTAACACCACAAATAAAAAAGGCATGTAGAGACAGAGAGAAAATAAAACTAGAATCTAGATTTTATCTAACAGTGGTAATAAAAGTCTAAACTTTACCATTCTAAATAGATACATATGATAAAAAGGAGCATTACACTATTATATTCATTCATAATTTTATATTGAGCACAAAGAAAATGGAACATATTAGAATTATAGAAGACTGTGGAAAATCATTCAAAAAGCTCTGGTTTTATATATCACGTTAAACAGTATCAATGAAAGTTATATCAATAGGATGTGTTCTACAGTTAATTGGGTGATAAAAAAAAAAAATAACAAATGTCTATGTATGAATTATATCATATTTAATGAGGTATGGCAGTGGAAACCATGTCTATATACATGTATTAACTCGTTAAAGTAGAAAAATAACTCATGATTCAGGAAAAATGGAATCCAAGTTTTCCCTCCTGGAAACTATCTCCACATAATAGGGAATAGTAAAGAGTTATATAAATAGAAATTGAAAACAATCATGTTTTTAACCCTTAACCATAAATACAAGTTGTTTCTTGCAAAGGAGCTTAAACTTAGAATGGTACTGTAGCTGAGGTAAAATTTATGCTAAATTATATTCAATGATTTGGAAAATCTTGCAAGATGGTCCTTAGTGGAGAGACATTCCGAAACAACAATATCGACCTACGTTAACAATGTAGAGAAGTAGAACAACTTAAAAACCGATTTGATTTCACCAAATTCAACTCGAAATTTGATAACGAGTTTTTGACGCACCTGCAAAATTCCATTGACTAGATTAGCATCAATTGAAGAAAATAACACAATGGGTTGCTTGGAAACAAGAGCCATGAAGAACAATTAAGTTAGTAAGGTAAGATTATACCTTAGAGTGTTTTGAACTCCTTCGTTACGATACCTAAAAACTGAAAACAAATTATTAGAAGGTTAGAATCAAGTATAAGCCACTCTATAAAAGAGAAATTACTTGGAATATAATATCCTTTTATGATTAATCAAAGGAAAAATGTAAATAATATTAGAGAGTACCATGGCGCTGGCATACTCTGCTATCTCGACGACTCTTTGATGATTTTCGTTAGAACCAAAGTGTATGGCATAGACGAGTTCATGGATGTGAAGAAGAAAACCTAAACTGAAATTATAGCTGGTTCGTCCAATGAAAATTCTGGGCAATGAACAAAAGCTTATTCCAATGTCGATATGACGAGGAAAAAAAAAATTACAAGAATTAGAATTTAGGAACACCATTGGGCTTAATCCTAAGTCAAAATGGGAATAAAAATGATTCTAAAGGTATTTAGTTCAATTACCTCATCATTGTTAAACTCGGAAGAATATCCATTAACAAAATCCTCAAGCTACCATTCTGAAAACAGGGCTTGTGTAATGAAATCTCCAAAGGACAGATGAACAAAATTAATGGGACTGGAGGTAACGAAATTCTAGGTGAGAGCATAAGGCATTTCAATTTGAAAAAGGAAACATATACAAAAAATAATATAAACCTAGTAACGTCCTCAGATTTTATATTCTAGTAGTAAACAAAAACAAAAAATAAATGAAGCCATGCCCATAGCAGTCATTGATAATTTCCCAATGTGGATGAGCTCTGTGAGTTAGTAGTGCTTCAACCATAAAATTTGAAAACTTTCCTCCTAAAATCGTTCGACCAAAGAGAGAGTTAGGCTTCACGACAAAAAAATGAAAGAGTGGTGAATTTCGAGAAGTAAAATTTTTAAAACCGATGTAGGATAAAACCCTAATTGATCTACACCCTACAGGTGTCAATGGATTGAGAAGTTCCACTCGGATCACAAATTCGATGATGTGGGATCAAAGCCATCATGTGAACATGTACTTGTGGAATTTAAGACGAATAGACGAAAGTAATAGGCCAGACAGTTGGAAGTGGGGTCGTATATCCTGAATGACTTCACTGGGCTCAAGAAGGGTTCTATGAGCTGGCCTCATAAATTTATTCCCAAAGTTTGAAGAATGGCTAGGTGAAAATTAACTAGGTTAGACAAAATGAGTTAAGGTATGATGACAGTGATATATTTGAGAGATATTAGATTTCATTATCGTAACATTTAATTCCAAAAATCTTAGATTATGTAATGGAGAGTCATAAGCATGAAACTATGTAATGCATTAAGGCTAAAATGAATTTAATTGAACCATAGAGACAAAATGAGTATGCATTTCGATGCCAATAGCGTAGTGTTTAATTTTCATTTTGTTTAAGGTTGTGAAATGGAAGAACTTACGTATAATAGATTGTATGAGGGATTATAATGTATTACATTTATAATATATTATGCTATAATTTATTGCCATAATTACATTATGTGAAATAATGAATTTTATGAGATATGATAAGAGTTAAGTTAAATTGGAAAAAGGGAGATTATATCATAGGATAGGTAACTTTCCCATTTAATGATATTGATAGTGGTTAATAAATGAAAAAGGTTAAGAAGGGTAAAATTAATATGACATGTATGTTAGGTAAAGAGGCCTAACATATAATTATGTGCATATGTGTTAATTAAAGAAATTCAATTATAAGGATGAAGTAAAAGAGAAGGTTAAAGATAAAATAAATGAGTTGATGGATATTCAGGTATGGGATTTATATTAGTTAATGCACCAGACTAGGTGTCACGTACTGTAATCATAGAAAATGAAAGAGTAGAAAATAAGAATAGAAAGCAATATGTTTTTTATTGATAACAAAATCTCATCAAATGGCGACAAAACCAGAAAAGATGAAATTGTGGGATTGAGATAGTTTTTCATCAAACTTCGACAATGAATTAAATGTGTAATTAGAGTATCGTCAACTTACGACGATTTCTTATGAAAAACTACAAATCAAATCTAGTAGAAAAAAAATAAAATTGTAAAGAGAGACACATTACAAATGGTATCAGAGCATTAACTAAAACACTAGGAAAATTATGTGCTCACACAGAAAATATATGGTGATGAAAAAAATTATGAACTTTAAATTTTTATAATGTTATTTTCTTGTACAGTGAACAATACTAAAGAATACATTTGTGAACCATGACTGATGGGGGTGGGCTGTATGTAGATTTGGTGATGGAGAAAACACACTAGATCTAAATGCTCTGTTGATGGCTATGTTTCATAGAATGCAACGCGAAATGGAATAGCTTCAAAGCCACAATGAAAGGCTATCTTTAGCCAGTGAGGAGAAAGACAGATTAATAAGGGAATTGACTTCCCGGAACAACCAAGAGGGGGAAGGTTCCGAAAGGAAGAGAAAGGAAAGGGTCTATTTCTAAGAAGATTCTGAGGAATATGATGCCTCTAGACAACAATCTAGACAAAAGAAGGAATTAGAGGGTGAATTCAAGAAAATTAAACCTCCCTCCTATGATGGAGAGAAAGAAGAATATGTTGAGGCATGGCTTCTAAATATGATAAAGTACATTCATCTTTACGAATATGAAAGTAACTTAAGAGCTAGGGTGGCTATTTATCAGCTACAAGGTAAGGCTACCTTGTTGTGGGAAGAGACAAAGATGGTTCATGCGATTGATGAGAAAATGGTGACTTGGAAGGTTTTCAAGTCAAGTTTAAAAATAAATACTTGAATGAACGTTACTATGACGATAAGGCAAAAGAGTTTCACGAACTCAGATTGGGACAACTCACAATTGATGAGCTTGTAACCAAGTTCACAAATTTGTTACACTATGTGCCTTATATCAAGGAGGAGAAGGAAAAGGTACAGAGGTTCCTAAACTGTATGCCCATTGTTTATAAAGAAAAGATAGAGTTTGATAACCCAAAAACAATGGATGAAATAGTGTAGAAAACCAGATTGTGTTACCAACAATTCAAGGGAAAGAGTGAACAATGAAAGAATTGGTAAAACAAAAGTGATTTCAGTGGAAAGAAACAAAAACAAGCATATTTGAAAAAATTTGGGAGAAACTACCAAAGAAAGAAATTCAATAAAATGGGTGAAATTCAAACTTCTCAATCCCAAACTGGGTCCAAACCAATGAATGGAAATATCAAGAGGCAAGAAGTTGTTAAAGTGAAAGAACCTTTGAAGTGTTGGGGTTGTGGAGAACCTCATTTAATGAGGGACTATCCACACTGAAATATTCAGAGAGTGCAAGTACTGAGAGAGGAAACTATAGTTAATTAAATAGCCTAGAACATCCCCAAAATCAATGTTTCCTTAGAATATTGTCATGCAGAACACCAATCCACTATGGTTGAAATGGAAGGTATGATTGTTGACCAATCTGATACAATTTTAATAGATCCAGGTGCATATTTGAGTTATATCAGTCCTAAAATGGTATAATAATGTAAATTAAAGTTAGAAAAGTTTCAGCAGTCTTGCCTAGTCTATTTAGCCAGTGGTACAAAAAAAAAAGTAACTCACAAGTTACCCCAAACAGCCATAAATCTAAATGGATACCAAATAGAATTAAATTTAAATATTCTACCATTAGGGTCTTATGATGTACCGATAGGGATGGACTGGTTAGAAAAACAAAAAGCTATGATGAATTGTTTGGACAAGACCTTACATTGCATTGATAAGGAGGGAGAACCTGTTATAATCAAAGGAAAGCCTAAACCTATGTCTGTGAGGCAAATTTCAGCCCTTGAGTTAAAGAGAATTGTTAGAGAAGGGTATCAAGTGTATTCTATTCATGTAGAAGAGTTGGGATAGCAAGAAAAATAAAATCTGTTACAAACATTACCAGTGTTAAAAGAATTTAAATATGTCTTTCTTGATGAAATTCCTCATCTTCCCCCAAAAAGAGAAATTTATTTTTCAATTGATTTAGTGCTGGGAACAACTCCAGCTTCTAGAGCCCCATATAGAATGAGCACTCATGAATTAGTGGAGTTAAAAATGTAGTCACAAGAGTTTTTGGACAAAGGTTACATAAGAGCGAGTGTATCCCCGTGGGGAGCACCGGTGCTATTTGTGAAAAATAAATACGATACCTTCTGTATGTGTATTGATTATCATTAATTGAACAAATTGAGAATTAAAAACAGATATCCATTGTCTAGGATAGATGACCTCTTTGACCAAGTTAGAGGGGCAATAATGTTTTCCAAGATTTATTTAAGGATTGGTTACCATCAGTTAAGGATTAAAGACGAGGATATCGGAAAAACAACATTTAGAACTTGGTATGGACATTATGAATTTGTGGTCCTACCATTTGCGTTGACCAATTAACCCGCTAATTTTATGTGTTTAATTAATAGTGTCTTGAATAAATACTTGGACAAAATTGTACTAGTATTTATTGACAACATTTAATCTATTCCAAAAGTGAAGCAAAGCATGAAGAACACCTTAGAATTGTTTTGCAAACTCTCAGAGAAAACAAATTGTATGCTAAGTTTAGCAAATGCGAATTTTTCAAAGATACAATTCAATACTTAGGACATATTATTTCAGAACAAGGGTTGGTTGTAGACCCAGAAAAAGTAAAAGCAATCAGAGAGTGGCCTATACCTACTAATGTATCAGCTGTAAGATCCTTTATGGGAATTGCAGGATACTACCGAAGGTTTGTAGAGAGATTTTTAGCCTTAGCCTACACCATTACATCCTTGCAAAGGAAAGGAGTAAAATTTGAATGGAATGAAATTTTTCAAAATAGCTTTGAGCAGTTAAAACTGAAACTTACTACAACACTTATTCTAAAGATTGCTGACCCAGATCAAGAGTTTGCAGTATGCACAGATGCTTGTGGATAAGGATTAGGGGGAGTACTATTACAAGGAAATTCTCTTATATCTTATGAATCTAGAAAACTTAAGAAGCATGAACAGAATTATAGTGATTATGATCTTGAGTTAGTTGTTCTAATACACGCTCTCAAGATGTCGAGACATTAACTGCTACGAAATAAATTTGTGTTGATGACAGATCACATTAGCCTAAAGTATTTATTCACTCAACCAAACTTGAATGCTAGGCAAGCTAGGTGGTTGTCTTTCTTGAGTGAATTTTACATGGAAATAAAACACCTCAAAGGTAAAGAAAACAAGATTGTAAATGCCTTAAGGGTAAAAATGTGAACATGGGTAACACTTTTGTGAGAATCGGCGATAGAAAATTTTTTTCCTCAATATTTTGGATGAACATTCATCAAATTTTGGCCTAAATATTCAGGAGATTGGTCGAACTTTCAAAATTAGTTTAACTGAACTCTTTCTACCGTTTACATTGATGGTGTAATGATGACAATGGAAAATAGATTTTGGGCCAGAGATTGGAAAACCAGCAAACAAAGTTTGGCCAAATTAATAGTTCAGCTGAACTAATAGTTCAATCTAACTTTTAAATAGTTCGACCGAACTATTATTTTATAAATATATCGCCCGCAAAAAGATACATTTTTCTTGTTCAGATCTGTTTTCAGCCCGCGCACATTTTTTTTCTTCATCTTCAGGGATTTTTAGCT
This sequence comes from Pinus albicaulis, assembly GCA_034641835.2. NCBI lineage: Eukaryota > Viridiplantae > Streptophyta > Pinopsida > Pinales > Pinaceae > Pinus > Pinus albicaulis. The sequence continues at coordinate 741,564,588 of CM076581.1, forward strand.
CGCCCTGTGCGTGTTTGCTATCTTCATCTTTAATGTCTCTTCAACGTCTTCTACGTACACACATTTTTACCCTCTCCAATGGAGTTTTCATATCTCCACTGGATAAAATTTCTTTTCTTGCTACCTAGAGCCATATCTTTTGTCACAAGTTTCTGTGAAGAAATTGTATCAGAATCTAAAAGAATTTCTTTCCCGTTTGAGTTTTCATGTCCATTATTGTTCTGCTACTTTAATACGATTTACATGTTCATCATTGGCTATCATTATCAGTAATATTTTTATGGCTACTAAATTTTTCTTGTACTCGAGTAACTTATCTATGATGATTTAATTTAACCGGTTGCCTGTACGGATTGAACTTCTAATTTTAAATGTTTGAATTATTTTCTTCAAACTTATTATTCAACATTCTAGATATATTCCCATTCCCATAACCAGATTGGCACAATCTCTTTGTAGTAAGACTAACAACTATAGAGAACTACTAAGAAAATTATAGTATCCTGTAAATAAAATAAAAAATAATACTAGGTTCGTAAGCAAAGTAGTTCATAGAATTTTTCCTGTAAATAAATTCAGAAAGAATACTAGATTAATAAACAAATCCATTCATAAAATTTTCATGTAGAAATACCCAATACAGTACAAGATTTCTAGACAAAATCATATAAAGATGTTCTGTTATAAAGTACAGGATTTCTAGAAAAAATCATATTAAGATGTTCTGTTAGACACTTATTTGTTCTTTGAATCGTTGTATTATGTCCTCGTCATGAAGATCTCACCACCCAATATCTTCCCCTCCAAACAGTGGCAATGAAAAATGGATTGAATAACTCTTAACATCAAAACTATATTTTGAGTTCTAAGTTTTCTGCCTTCCATGATTGTTCCCAAGGATTTCCACTATTTTATTGCAGCGAGATCAAGAAGCCATGAATTTCTGGCAACTTCATGCCTTTTTGGATCAACCTTCCATCACCTCAATCCATTCCCTCTCCTTATCAGCATTCCATCTTCTCAATCGATTCCCTCTCTTTGATTCTCCAGCCCTCTCTTGTCATCTACCTTCCTCAGATCCTCTTTCACACAAAAAAAAGGAATGCATAACTCCCAATAATTGTCTGAGGAGTTTTCTTTTTAATTGTCTTCCTTTCTAGAAATAAATAACAAAATATATTCACTTCAAAATTACTTTGAGATATTTCAGCCACAAGTCTTTTAATTTTCCGAGTTGGAACAAAACATTGTAACAGTCTTTTAAGTTTCTGAGTTGGAACAAAACATTGTAAAAGATAAAATAGTAAAACAGTAACATTAAAACAACTTAATAAATAAACTTGGGGATATTACATCTCCACTCCCTTATACGAAACACTCTCTTTTGTATTTGTCTTAATGTCTCTCTCTTTCTAGTATATAGGTACTCTACACTTCCTTCCATATAATAGGCCTCAACACTCAGATATTCATCTATCAACAATAAACTGTATTATTCATTGTCTTCCTTAAAAGCTATTTTCCACGTAACATTTAACCCACAATTTACTTGGTTCGTCCATATTTTCAACTATTGTAATTCTAGTCTTTTACTTTGCATAATTAGTAGCAATAATGATTGGTTTATGTTGTATTTTTTTTAAATCCATTAGAAATTTTCTATTTAATGCTTCACTTAACAACTGTCGTAGTTTTTCTATTGGTATATCTATGTTCTCTGTTCACTCAGCATTTACATGGCTATATGGTCCTTTAAATTAATTGGTTGAATTTCTCAATATTTTTTATTTGTTTGAGAGATTGAGGATGGATCTATACCTAGAAAAGACAGTGGCTGTCATGATCTCCAAAGGGAAACACTTTGCTCTATGTACTTTTTGTAAAAAAGATAATATTTCTTCAAATAATATGAGTACATTAATGTGAATAGTCTTATTATAAGAATTTATTATTTCGAAGGAATTGGCTTGATTTTGATGCTTTCTAGAGGAATTTCACACTTTTGTTTCTTTCTTACTCCATCTATATTTGTGGGGTTGATTTGATTTTTCTTTAACTAATCCTCACTTTATTTCCTTATATTTATGTGGTTGGTTTGACTAATTTTTCACTTATGATTAGCTTTGTTTGTCACTCTATTTGAGTTATTGTTTCTTCCTTTAAACACACTGACCTCACTCTTAGGTTATTCCATATTTGATGTGTTGACACTTGATTCTCCCTTAACAAATTCATGGTAATGGATGCCTACTGTAATAAAACAGGACCTATAACATTTTATTATATTATACAATATTTCAGAACTCCTTCCCAACTTAATTTTGAAGGAATTGGCTTGATTTTGATGCTTTCTAGAGGAAGTTCACACTTTTCTTGCTTTCTTACTCCTCTCTACTTGTGGGGTTGATTTGTTTTTTCTTTAACTATCCTCACTTTATTTCCTTCTATTTATGTGGCTGGTTTGATTATTTTTTCGCCTATCATTAGCTTTGTTGTCACTCTATTTGAGTGATTGTTTCTTCCTTTAAACACACTCACCTAACTCTTATGTTATTCCATATTTGATGTGTTTACACTTGATTCTCCCTTTAAAACTTCATGATAATGGATGCCTACTTTAATAAAACAGGATCTATAACATTTTATTATATTATACAATATTTCAGAAATCCTTCCAAACTTCATTTTGAAGGAATTGGCTTGATTTTGATGCTTTCTAGAGGAAGTTCACACTTTTTTTGCTTTCTTACTCCATCTCTACTTGTGGGGTTGATTTGATTTTTCTTTAACTAATCCTCACTTTATTTCCTTATATTTATGTGGTTGGTTTGATTAATTTTTTTCTTATAATTAGCTCTGTTTCTCACTCTATTTTAGTGATTGTTTCTTCCTTTAAACACACCGACCTAACTCTTAGGTTATTCTATATTTATTGTGCTTACACTTGATTCTTCCTTAACAACTTCATGATAATGGATGCCTACTTTAATAAAACAAGATCTATAACATTTATTATATTATACAATATTTCAGAACTCCTTCTAAACTTCATTTTGAAGGAATTGGCTTGATTTTTATTCTTTCTAGAGGAAGTTCACACTTTTGTTGCTTTCTTACTCCATCTCTACTTGTGGGGTTGATTTGATTTTTCTTTAAAATGAATCCTCACTTTATTTCCTTCTATTTATGTGGTTGGTTTGATTAATTTTTCTCTTATCATTATCTTTGTTTGTCACTCTATTTGAGTGATTGTTTCTTCCTTTAAACACATTGACCTAACTCTTAGGTTATTCCATATTTGATGTGCTTACACTTGATTCCCCATTAAAAACTTCATGATAATGGATTCTTTCTTTAATAAAACAGGATCTATAACATTTGAATATATTATACAATATTTCAGAACTCCTTCCAAACTTTTGTTGATCAATTTCCTTTTCAACATTATATCTTAGGGAAACAATCTCAATTTGAGTTTCTCACAATGTCCTTCCTTTTCTTCCAGCTTAATTTTTACTACTTCTTTCATTTTCATTTATTATTCTAATTGATTTTTAAGAATGAAAACCATTTTGTCTGTTTCATTAAATTGAAAAATAAAATGATAAATACTGAATGCAAAACACATAGTATTTATAAAAAAAAAAGTAATTTGATTCAAAGCATAGGTTTTAACCAAGTATATAGTTAATGTTTTTAAAAATAGATATATTCAATGTAAAAAACATGCACATGAACATATATTTGTGATATTTTCCCTTTTTTCCAACTTAGCCCATCCTTCCAGAAATATCCCTTTTAATGAAGCAAATATATCCATAGTGATCCACTGATATTTGTTTGAACCAACAACTATATATCTCAAAACTATGCTCATAAATTTATGCATCTATATCTTTAAACTACTTGAAACTAATTTATTACACCATAGGAATCATTTCAATATATCTCCCATTTTAATGGGGTGTATCACATTTCGAGAAAAACACATTAGCCATAAAAGTTTTCCATTGAAACCAAGGTAATTTGATACAAAAAATAGGTTTTAACCTTATATAATTAATCGTTTCAAATAGATTTTTAATAAAATGAAAAATATTCAATGTAGAACACATGCACATTAACATATAATTGTGATATTTTCCCTTATATAGGTAATTGTTTCAAATAGATTCTTAATTTTAAATAAAAAATATTCAATGTAAAACACATGCATTTTTATACACCCTTATCCTTGATTATTCTAATTGAGTTTTAAGAATGAAAAACATTTTCTCATTTTCATTAAAATGAAAAATAGAATGAAAAATATTCAATGTAAAACACATAGTATTTAGAAACAAAAATTAATTTGATACAAAACATAGGTTTTAACCAAGTATATAGTTAATTTTTTTGAAAATAGATATATTCAATGTAAAACACATGCACGTGACCATATATTTGTGAAATTTTCCCTTCTTTCCAACTTAGTCCATCCTTCTAGAATTATCCCTTTTAATGAAGAAAATATATCGATAGTGATCCACTAATATTTGTTTGAACCAACAACTTTATATCTCAAAACTATGCTCATTTAATTTATGCATATATATCTTTAAACTACTTGAAACTATTTTATTACACCATAGGAATCATTTTGATATATCTCCCATTTTAATGGGTTGTATCACATTTCGAGAAAAACACATTAGCCATAAAAGTTTCCCATTGAAACCAAAATTAATTTGATACAAAACATAGGTTTTAACCTTATATAGTTAATCATTTCAAATAGATTTTTAATAAAATGAAAAATATTCAATGTAAAACACATGCACATTAACATATAATTGTGATATTTTCCCTTATATAGGTAATTGTTTCAAATAGATTCTTAATTTAAAATGAAAAATATTCAATATAAAACACATGCATTCTTATACACCCTTATCCTTGATAATTCTAATTTAGTTTTAAGAATGAAAACCATTTTCTCGTTTTCATTAAAATGAAAAGTATTCAATGTAAAACACAGAGTATTTAAAGACAAAAAGTATTTTGATACAAAATATAGGTTTTAACCAAGTATATAGTTAATTGTTTTGAAAATATATATATTCAATGTAAAACACATGCACATGAACATTTATTTGTGATATTTTCCCTTCTTTCCAACTTAGTCAATCCTTATAGAAATATCCGTTTTAATGAATAAAATATATCCATAGTGATCCACTGATATTTTTTTGAACCAACAACTATATATCTCAAAACTATGCTCATTGAATTTATGCATATGTATCTTTAAACTACTTGAAACTATTTTATTACACCATAGGAATCGTTTCAATATATCTCCCATTTTAATGGGGTGTATCACATTTCGAGAAAAAATCATTAGCCATAAAAGTTTCCCATTGAAACCAAAATTAATTTGATACAAAAGATAGATTTTAACTTTATACAATTAATCATTTCAAATAGATTTTTAATAAAATGAAAAATATTCAATGTAAAACACATGCACATTAACCTATAATTGTGATATTTTCCCTTATATAGGTGATTTTTTGAAATAGATTCTTAATTTAAATGAAAAATATTCAATATAAAACACATGCATTCTTATACACCCTGATGTCTATGTAAATTAGTTTGTGATTCCATGGGTCCTCTACACCCTTCATAGGGTATAATTGGGACTTCTAGTGTTAACTTCTACAAGTTCTATAGGCAGAGTTTGTAAAGGGCTAGGTAGCCTCTGGATCTCATATTTTCTCTATGGTGATATATCGAGTAAATTCCCCTACAACAAATATCTGTAAAATATCTAAATAGAAGTTTGAACTCATAGAATTTTGAACTTCTATAGGATTTTATAATTGGGATAGGTAGTGATAACTTCTACAAGTTCTATAGGAAGATTTTGTAAAGGGCCAGGTAGCCTCTGGATCTCATATTTTCCCAAAGATGACATATCTAGTAAATGACCCTATAGTAAATATCTGTAAAAGATCTAAATAGAAGTCTGAACTCATATAATTTTGAACTTCCATAGGATTTTGTAATTGGGATAGGCAGCGATAACTTCTACAAGTTCTATAGGAAGAGTCTATAAAGGGCCAGGTAGGCTTTGGATCTCATCTTTTCTCAAAGGTGACATATCCAGTAAATGCCCCTACAGTCAATCACTGTAAAATATCTAAATAGAAGTTTTAACTCATAGAATTTTGACTTCCTTAGAATTTTAGTCTGTTTGTTGAGTGTTAACTTCTACAAGTTCTAAGATAAACCATGCACATGTCATTTATCTCATGATCATGAGATTTTTTTTTCCAGGGATAAGAATTTAACATTAAATATGGTTGAAAAATGGAAATTATGCATAGAAGTTTCTTCCTATCCCAATCCTGGGAAAGCAGTGATTACATATGTGCTTTCCAATATTGTGACTAGAAAAGTAGTCCAAAGGAAAATGAATATACCGGGAATAACAACAAACAACGAGGAATATTATATTGGATTGATAGAAGGCTTGGGAACAACTATGGAGCATGGATCAAATGGAATTGTAGTTTTCACCAATTCTGAAGTTGTGTGCAACCAGATGAATTGCGTGTGCCAAGTTAAGAAGGAGAGGCTAAGAGAACTACATGGAATAGCAAACAATATTGTTAGCCAATTTCAATTTTTTAGTATAAGACATTGTACAAATGTGAATAATATGTCTGTTGATCTATTGCTTGGGGCAATGCAAATTTAGGATTCATCTATCAAAGATGAATTAATAGATGAATTAGAATTATATGGGGCAATGCCAATGCCAGATTAATATCTCAAAGATGAATTAGTTTTGAGACACTCTTCTTCAAAAATTAAATATTCATCTCTCAAAGATGAATTAGTTTTGAGACGCTCCTCTTCAAAAATTCAAGATTCATCTCTCAAAGATGAATTATTGTTGAGACACTCTCCTTCAAAATTTATTGATCGACATTGTAACATATCTTGGATATGTGTGTGTTGTGTACTTATAAATTCATCTTTTTTAATGACCATGTTCCTTTTTCAATTATATACCAAGTGTGCTCCCACCACACAATGTAAACCACAACTTGGTGAACTTCACATTTGCAACAAGTGGTGAACTTCACATTTTTATGAAATTAGAATGCGGGGATTCTGTCAAATCGAGCAATGAGTCTTATACTGTATTTTTTAAATAAAATGTTAATCTTATACCAAGTGTGCTCCCACCAAAATGTGCTTAATCACAAACTTCTCATTTTTATAATTTTGTTTCTGCTTAAATTGAGTTTCACACATCAATTAGTGCTTTGAAAGTTGTGTTTTACATAATTTGTGTACACTAAATTACATTAATTTTTTGAAATTTATTTTGAATTTATTTTAAATTAGTCATTTAAAAAAATAATTGTAAATGTCCACCATAGATATATATATCATGGAGGATGAACGACGAAGAAGATCAGCAGAATCCCATATCTCTATGAGAGGGGGGATCAAGGATCGAGGGATGTTCATGGTATTTAAATATAATCTTAAATCTTGATACATGTATGTACATATGGAACTGATTTTTTATCAACTTTGTGAGTTAAATTAGTTGTTAATAAGTTTCATTTTTTATGTTTTAGGAGCTAATAAGAGGAGAAGGGTCTCTACTCCATCCATGGAGCATGCCCATGGTTCACCTAGTCGTGGTATGGTTTGAACGCAATTTAACCAATGAATATGTACATGTGTATTTATGTGTATTAATGTATTTTTCAATCGATTGTAAATTTGTATTTGTTTACGAAGCTTATTTCTCATCTCAAGAGGTTGGTGGTGGTTCAAATCCCCTTAGAGGGCCATCAATACGCAGGTTTCATGAGGGTGGTGATATTTATTCCCCCGGAGGCCAAGCAAGGGCTGGTGGTGCTAGTTTTCAGTAGGGTTGTTCTCATTCTCAACAGTTTCAGGGTGGGGAAGATACTAGCCAAACACATTGAGGTTGCCATCAGTTTCAATATTTTTTTCATTCAATTTGTACAAATTTGTTTACATGTGTTTTTTCTAATATACAAAATTTTATATATTCATGTAGAGGATGAAAATGATCCAAATGTTGATAAAAAAAACACAGGGTAGAACGTTACATTCAAGAAGAAGGTTGTCACCCACCATGACTTATACAATAGACATTTCCGATATACCTTGGGAAAGAAACATGGTGCAATGCACCTTTGAAAGGTGTCAACAAATTCATGTAAAATTGTAGAGAGATCTCGTGGCTTTGACTCTACATGCTGAGAGTCAACAAAGCTTGGAAATAGTTACACATTCTTTAGGAAAACTAGTAGCTATGTACTGAAATCTTGGACCAATGACTGAAACATTTCTATAAGTCATGAGAAAAATAAAGGAAATAGTAATGGGTCCTGATAAATGGGAGGATGTAAAACAAAGAGTTACAAAAGGAACGACGAATTCAATGTTTAATTTCAAAGAAGGGCTGAAAAGAAAGAAGTTGAAGGTGAAATTTTTGAAGCACACCAATATAGCTCACTATTTGTATGATAGACACCTTGCGGCCTATGGAATACTCCCATGGAACAACAAGGTTCCTCTTTATTTTGAAAAATTGTTTTATGCAGAATTATTTTTTGAAATGAAACCCAATTACAATGTCCTTTTGTCTGAGCTTTTTGGTCTTGGGAAATGTCGATTGTATGACCGTAGGGGCGCTAGGCATGATGTTGAGTTGCCTTGCCCTTAGCCACCATTCGTTAGTCGACCTTTTTAGGTTGAAAATTTGAAGTGAGAGATGGATACCACTTCTCAAATTAGTTGAGAAGCAAGGGATGCCATCATTGACAGTGTTCACAGTGGATTGGTTGGAGTCGATGTTTGTTTGAATCGACAAAGAGCATGTAAGAATGCATGCGCCAATTTTTTGTATTTTACAGATGAAAAGATTGACAACATGAGTGTTGAAGATCTCAAAATATATGTAAATAATTGTCACAATGGTTGGCAATACCTAATTCTTCATGAGGAAGAGGGCACAAGAATGGTATGTGTTAATGGTTAGGGTTCAATTATTTTAGCACATACATGTACAATTTATAATAAACACACATGTATATGTATACATTTATTTTTATGTACATTAATCTAACAAAAATGTATCATTATATGTTAAAACACCATTTTCAGTTGACACGCATGATGAATGACGAAAATGTTAATATCATGTTTAGAGCCTCTAGTTCAAACAATCAATATGGGTCTCATCATCAAGATATGTTGATAAATGTTAGCGTTTTTTAAGTGATATTTTTGAAATAAATAATTGTGCACACATGTACATGTACATATATAATAATAAAATGTTTAAACAGATTCCGATTCCATCCGATGTTTTTGGGATGAAGGTACCTTCTTCTTTCTTGGGAGATGTACCTCAAAAAGTTTTAAAATTTATCTTTTTAAGTTTTATATATTCCACCTCAAAAAGTTCCATTAAAAAATGAGATATATCTATATCTTCAGTTATTTTAAATTTTTTGAATTTTAGGTTTTTGGAGATTTTCTTTTGCAGCCTCTCATAGGAGATGTCCCAAATTCACCTACAGAAGTATTCAATTTTTCACTTTTAAATATATATGTTTTTTTAAAAGTTATAATTTATAAATTGAATTTTAAAAGTTTTATTATAAATTGAGATCTTGATATTGAGTTATTTTATACTTTTAAAATTTTGAATTTTAGGTTTCTATGGAAGATTTCTTTAATCCACGGACTGTAGCGATGGATATAGGAACATCCACACCATTTCAACCATTTGAACAAGTTGTTTAACTTTATTGAAAATAAGTTTATATATACATGCATTTTCATCTGAAATTTTTTAATATATATATATATATATATATATATATATATATATATATATATATATATATATAACTCTACATGTATATTGTATAGTTTACTGTTGGAGATGTTCCCATGGGGGAAGTTGTAGTAGGCGTGCAACAAATGGAGAGGGAACCTCATGAGGTATTGCATGATTTTTTTTATATTTTTTTTTTTACATGAAGTTCTATATATTATCACTCATTTTCAAAACATCAAATTTTAATGTTTGTACGTGCATTGTGTACAGGTTCCCCATGCTTCACAAGATAGCGCGCGAATTGAGACTCTGCTAAGAAATACACTACATCCATCTGTATTTGATGGACATAATTTGTAGATTTGATTAATATTTCTAGTCTTAAATTTACTTTTTTATATATTATCTAGATGCACAGTCATATATATATATATATATATATATATATATATATATATATATATATATATATATATATATATATATATATATATATATATATTGATACTGTATCTACAATTTTTACATATTTTATCAATAATATAATTATTATTTAGTTTTTAAATGTTAAGTTTTGATGAAGTTGAAGTAATTTTAAAGAAATGTGAAGTAATGTTGTTATATAATTTTTTGGTTTTTAAAACTTAACTTTTGGATAGTTGAACTACTAGTATCGTTACAATTCATAAATTAATGTTTTTATTTTGAAATCCAGCATTTGTCGTGAAGTAATACCCGTGTTATAATTTGTTTGAGCTTTTTAAAACCTAAGTTTGATATTTCAAAGTACATTTGGCATGTGAAGTAATGTTTTGGTATATAGTTTTTTGTTAAATTAAAGGTTAAGTTTGGATGCTTGAAGTACATTTGGCATGTGAGATAATGTTAAATGTTTTTATTGGATAGTTGAACTAAAATTGGCATGACATGTGAAGTAATGTTTTGATATAATCAAAAAGTTTTTAAAACATATGTTCTGGATGGTTGAAGTACATTTGGCATGTGAAGCAATGTTCTGATCTATAATTTTATATTAAATTAAAATTAAGTTTTGGATGGTTGATCTAAATTTGGCATGTGATATAATGTTAAATGTTTTTATTGGATAGTTGAACTGCAATTGGCATGACGTGTGAAGTAATATTTTGATATAATCAAAAAGTTTTTAAAGCTCAAGTTTTGGATGGTTGAAGTAAATTTGGCATATTAATATTGCTTTTGATCTCTACATGCTATTGTTTGAGTGAAAAAATTTCCAATTGGAAGAACATAGCTTTTCAATCCAACAAGCCATATCAATTGAGATGTAATTGAAAAAAGAGTAAAGAAAATTTAATATGCCAACAAAACATGTCAGCAAAATAACATTTGTGGTTGTCATTTTTATTGGAATAGATAAATAATATTTTAAGGATTCTCCATCCAAAAAAAATTTCAATGAAGAGAATCCTTAATATGATTTATTTATTCCAATAAAAATAACAACCAAGGATCTTATTTTGTTGGCTTTTTGGTTTTTTTTACTTTTTTTTCAAATAGAGCTCAATTGATGTGGTTATTTGGATTGAAAATCTATGTTCTTTTCATTGGAAATTTTTTCATGTAGAGATCAAAAACAATCTTAAGATTACTTTCAAGTACAATCAAGTGTTCCAAACATTTTACCACATGATGATACCTTCATTAACCTCTAAAAAGTAGTTCATGGGGTATATTTTCTGCCTTTTTCCCATACAAATCCCTTTAATTTTGATTGGAAATATAAGAAGTAGATATATGTTTTTTGAATTGCAGTCAATGTCATTAATGCACTAAACTAAGTAGCCTTGTTGATTTATAAATTGGTAAAATGATGACATTTAATTAATTGAATTTTAAAACACACACACACACACACACACACATATATATATATATACCCAATACGTGCAATATTTTTCACCATGCACATAGAAAAGCTAATTTTAGTTAATTTCCTAGAACATATCCGACCATTTCATAGACAAATTTTGTACTAGATTTTCTATCATGAATAGAGATGTGGGTCAAATCACACCAAAAGTCGGAGAAGTTCTCTGAGTCTCTTGTTTGAAATGAATCTTCGTACAAAACTATATTGTGGATGCTTTATTTACATTCCGTACTTTTTACTAGGAAATCCCACGAGAAAAACGGGTCACATTCAGTCCGTGTATATATCTAGTGCATGCAACATTTTTCATCAATGCACACATAGTAAAACTACTTGAACAACTAATTTCATTCTAGAAGATATATATATATATATATATATATATATATATATATATATCCATCCAATACATGCCACATTTTTCATCGATGCATGTATATAAAAGATACTTTTAGCTGATCCTAGTGTGCATGTACCAAAACAATTTGTACATGTGCAAACACTTTCACATATAACATAACAAGGCAACTCAATTTTTAGTTGAGTTATAGAAGTTCTAAAACATAATCCAAAGAGAATAAATTTTTGGGCAGTTCAATCAAGAAAATTCCAATGGAATGGCATCTTCAATGATCTGTTCATGATCAGATTTTTACATTTTCCATTTCTTAATTTTTGTTTTCTTCTTTGATTGAACCTCTATCAACTTTATGCATGTTGCACACACCAAGTGACTATATTGAAAACTTATGACATCATGTTCATAGTCTTCAAATTAAACAAAATCCCCAATTTGATTAGTCTGTCTGAAAAAATATCCTTTCAGTATAATAGATCCTCTTTCATATGGAAACCAATGATCATTATAGTTTTCTAATAATTTCATTTTTTGTTAAGTGTAATGCATCAAATAATACTTCACATTTTCATTTTTGTCAGTAGGTGCAATTACAGTAAAAAAATCTCTTGCACAATAAAAAAAACTTAACAAACTTATGTATTTCAATTTATTTCTAGATCTTTATCATTTGAAAGAAATTCAATTTTTACATTATCTAACAAGATCAGAAACTCGATCATCATCGGATGATATTGTAGTCTCCTCTACTTGCATTTTTCAAACATTGTAATGAACATTTTTCCCTTCGTATTTAGCTTTGTATGTTTCCAATATTTTACATACATTTTTTTTTCACAAACGTCATTAGATTCTGTGTTGTGTATTAAAACATGAAAAACACAAGAATATTTTCTTTTATCCAATGAAAACACATTTGTGGGCAGCTTTGTTTTAATTGAATGCAATTTTCGAGTCCCTTTTATTGTTTCAACGTCATTTCCAATTGATCTATCTACTTCTTTGAACCCAATATACCAAAAAAAACATTTATATGGAAAATTCAAAGAATGTAAATATGATATCAAAATACAATCAAAGATAATCAATCTAGATAATCAAATTGTGATAAATGTACATTGTTTAAAATTTGATATCCAATAAAAATTAAAATGAATGTACCTTCGCACTTCCCTTGATCGGTTAGTCTCATGGCTTATAGCAGCAATGCACCATTGAACAACTTTTTTAGCATCCACAAGTCAGTTTGCAGAGGGATTCATTTTATATCATCGAAGTTCCCATTTTATGCATGCCCCTGCACCATCATGTTCTCCTTTTCGATGACCAGTCTCGAAGAAATTACAACAATGTTTAATGCAGGTTTTCTTATGAAGAAAACAAAACCAAAAGAATGATCGTGCAGATCTAAATTGACCTACACATCCTTCTGACCATATCTAATTTTCATTGAATGTTATTCCCTGACTTTTCAAGGAATCATAAATCTTTCCAAAACAGTGTTGTACAAAATATGTATCATGTGTACGATCATCACTGATATAAAAGTGATATTATTTAATAACATGCCCATTTTCACTGGTGCTTTATATATGATCGACATTTTTTTCAGCATATCTATATAGAATATGGACGAGCATGGAGACTTGGTCAGAACGATAGTATTCACTCTCAATTTCTTTTTGTGGAACAAATGTGTAGTTTTCCGCAAAATCAATTACTGACAAAATGGTCTGTCATGGAAAAACATCACGGGAATTTTTGAATTGCAAGTCTTTCCATCAAGCTCTATGGGAATGCTTGGTGTATTTATAAATTTCTGCCACAAACTTTCTCAAAAAGTATATCACAAAAATTTCTTCTTCTCGTAATTCAATTATTTTAGCACTATTTGCACCTTGAATAGATGTATGGATTTATTCATATCTCTTCCATTCCACTTTCTTGTTGTACAATGATTGATCATTTATATCAATACGATATTTGTTTTCAAATTTAGTCAAATTTCCACAATCATCAGATTTTTTACCACCAACACATTTCTTTTCGTAAAATAGATCACTTTGTCTTTCACATATAATTTGAGATATGAAATCACAAATAGTGGAAGGAGGAGGTGAATCCTTCCAAAATGTTCTACCAAAATTAAGGAATGTGTCGTAATATAACTCAAATTTCACATGATAACGACAACAACAAGTGTCGCGTACGGTGATAGGTTTTACATACCATGGATTTTGTTGAACAAAAGCACTGATTGACACATGAATTTCATGATTCTCTCCTTAAAACTTGTTGAAAAACCTATATGAGTCATTTCCAAGGAATGTTTTTCATGTTGTTCGTACTGATTTCGTGCTATTCTTCTTCACATCACATCCGTTGCATTTGGCGAAACACGTGAGTTTTTCTTCCAATATTCATATATTATTTTTTTAACATCTTCTCCAAGTCTATATTTATATGGTTACCTAAAAATAGCTCTCCAACAAGTGAGTTCATCATTTACATATATTTGCAACCGAAATTTTCGATGTTCGTGCAAAGTTTTTCGCTAGGTTCGTAATGCTCATGCCATAGATTTTACCAAGCGATTCTATTTAGTATTGGATGAAACCACTACCATATCTATTGTTCTACGTACAACTAAAAAAAAATTATGTCTAGATCTTCTAATTGAATTTATAGCACTATTTATATTTTGTATCACATTTTTCTTCATTTTTTTTTTATCTTTGCTTGATTTTTGAATATCCAATAAATTCCTAGCTTCTTTTAATTTCCTTAATGATAGAAGACCTTTTAACATTTGGGCTTGAATTGTCACATGTTCATTTATGAAGTACGTATTAAAAATGTGGTTAACATGATATAATATATGATGGTCAGTTTTTTTTATCTCCATATGTGTGAGTGTCAAAATTTTCCATCTCATCATCGACATTGATTTCATCTATCCATACTTACATGAATAATACATAATAAGTTTACATATTCAATAAATAACTAAATTAATAAATATATGTATAGTTTCAATAATACGTGCATGTGTTCAACACACACACACACACACACACACAAATATATATATATATATATATATATATATATATATATATATATATATATACCTACCTTCTGATTCAATTTCTTCACCTGAATTTCTTTCAAAATTTTGTATCTCATCATCAATGTTTTGAGGAATATCTTTCTCTATTTACATTGAAAAATATTTTTCAAATTAGTTCATCAAATAAAAATTAAGCTTCACATTTTACACTAGGAAAATTTTAGATATATCAAGATCATAATATTTACATTCACATACCTGCTTCAACTTCTAGTTGAGGTTGATTTTCCACTTCAATATTTGAGTGTGCTTCTATCTTTCTTTTGTGAGATTATCTCGTCTCTTCTCTACATTGCTTAGGGTTTCCTTTTCGATCATATTTTCTCGTACAATTCCTTCAATTTCCCATGATAATAGAGTATGAAGTTCAAAAACTTTCCTTCAAAAATTTAGACAAAAACACAATTAAAAAAAAAAACATCACAAAAGATTTAATTTAAAAAAAAAACTCATTTTAATTTTTTTTTCAAAAAATACATACTCCAATCCAAAACACTTACCTTAAAAAATCTGAGAAAAAAATGTCTTATAAAAATGAAACGAAGCTCAAAATATTTACTTCCAAGTCCTACAAAAAAATTTCATCTAAAAAGTTAGAGAAAAACTCATTTTAAAAAATCATTATAAAAGATTTACTTCAACCCAAAACACGTACTGTAAAAAAATGTAACTTTAAAAAATGTCCACTAAAAATTAATTCCAACTTCATAAAAAATTCCACTTTAAAAAATTCTTCAAAAAATATCACTTTAAAAAATACTTCCAAAAAATATCCTTTTGAAATTAAGCACAAATCCATACTTTCAAAAAAAATGAAGCCCAAGTCCATACTTAAAAAAAAAATGAAGGCCAAAAAACATCTAAAAAATGTATCACATATCTCCAAGAAATGTCCTTTGAATGTACCTCCAAGGAAAGTCCTCAAACCCAAAACAATATTTTGCAAAAATGTTCTTTGAATGTATCTCCAAGAAAATTCCTTAAACCCAAAACAATTCTTTGAAAAATAAGATAATTCTTTGCAAAATCAGACCAAGAACTTTGTAAAATTAGACCAAATGCCACTTTAAAAAATACTTCAGAAAATATCACTTTAAAAAATACTTCCAAAAAATGTCCAAAAAATTTCCTTTTGAAATTAAGCCCAAATCAATACTTAAAAAAAAAATGAAGCCCAAAAAGCATCCAAAAAATGTATCACATACCTCCAAGAAATTTCCTAAGGAGTTTCCTTTGACTGTACCTCCAAGAAAATGTAATGTCCCAAAAATTGTTGTTTTTAAAGAGGTGGTTAAAAAATTTAAGGGGAAGTGGACCCCAATAGAAACTAGTGTGTATTTATTCTATTTTTAATTAATAAAAAAATAAATGGAAAATTTATGTGTGCAATGAGTAGATTGAGAATTGAGATCTGAACCTAGATCCATGAGGATGTGGATAAGGTGATGAGACTATCCCACACCTTCCAGAAATCCTTGGAAGGAATATTACAAAATTAGATTTGGAGATAAACATCTAATTTCCCCAATGAAGAGGAAAGTAATTGGGAAAGCCTGCTTTAAATTACCCCTATGAGAGAAAATCCTAGGCAAAGAAGGAAGAAACCATCCTGAAATTTCTAGATGCAGAAATTGGAAACGGGCTTGGGAAAGCACAACTTAAATAAGCTGATCCACAGTGGACAAAGGGAGTCTTTTTTTTCTACCACTGGGAGCTAAGGTCTCAGCTCAGGGGTGAGTTTGGGAAAGAAAAAACTCTAAGGTTGGGAGGACTAGTCAACTAAATTGGTATGCACACCTAATTGTTGTGGTTTTTTTGTCTAAATGAACCTGAATTTCAATCTAATGATTTTACCATATCAGCTAAGTAAATTTATTGATCTATAGTTAATGATGGTTAAATCATAGTGTAGACCATGTAGTTAGAAGTAATAACATATTGAAGGTTGTACAAATATTTGTAACAACCATGCATTTAACAAAAGTAATCATATATTGAAGGTTGTACAAATAGTTATAAAAACCATGCATTTAACAGATGTTTGTTAACATCTGTATAGTTGCATGGTTACAAGTTGATTTACCACAACTCCAGAATGTCTAAATCTTCTATCAGATTTAAATCTGGAGTTCGGAAATTAATTCGAAATTTCTGTGAAGTTCATCTAAAATTTAATTAGTATTGTCATACAAGAAAAATCAATTAATCTAACCTTGAAAGAATTTTCAATATTAACAAAGAAAAAAAATAGTGTGTGGACAACACCATAGATAAATAAATAAGTTTTAAATTAAATTCTATTATGAGTTGATTTAATCTTACATTTCAGAACTCTGAGAATAGTGAATAACTGCAATTATTCTAGTTATTGTAACCGTGCATCTCCTATTCCAGAATGAAGGAAAATTAGAGAATTTCAATTTTACTTCAATGAGAAACTTATGCAAGATATAAACAGACTTCTAAATTTTGAAGCAAGATGTGAATATATTTATACAAAAACACTCTTTATTATAGTTATAATGATTACAACACTAGAATTCATATGATAAATTACAAAAGCTATTGAGCTAAGAATTTGGGGCAACTAGTGCATGTGAAGGAAAGAAATAAATACATATTATCATCTAATGTATAGTAAAAAGGAAGTTAGTAGAGTTAACAGAAATTACTTATCAGTAATGTCACACCTCCCAATTCACAAAAAAAAAAAAAAAATTCTCTGTTTGGTTGCGTCGTTTCTAGTTAATGTGAAAGAGGCATTCTATTATTTCATTGCAGGTTTACACTATGATTACCTTTCAATTTCTATTCACATCCCCACTTTATCTTTCCATATCGTAATTTACTTGATTGTTAATAATTATAATTATATTAATTATAATTACCTCTGACATAACCAATGTCCTTATTATATTACCCCACTTCCATAAAACTCTTCATTTTATATCATTATAATTATATTAATTATAATTACATTCGACATTAACCAAATGTCCTTATTATATTACCCCACTTCCATATAACTCTTCGTTTTATATCATAACCTTTGGACTCTTAATCAAATGATATAGAGGGGATTTCGATTTGGTTTTATGTGTATTCTATGTTAATATAGTTTCATGAACGTATACGATCCAAACTTATCCTTTGTTAATAATAACATAACCTTTGCGAAATTTGAATTACCCACTATGCAAATCTGGTATTCGTACTTCATTCTCCTCCACGTCTTATCATTTATTTATGTGAATTTTGGGCGTATTAAATGTAACTCCACGTAATCTCCCAGTTGGAATTTTGTGAAATGATGATTTGAAGGACGACGCCCCTCTGTCTTCCACGGTGAACCACCATAAGGTTTTAACGCTCGTCGTATGGGTGGTAGAGGGTCTCGTTCAGTTGTGATCACGTGGTGTTGGTTCCACGTAATACTGGCTTCGTTCCGCCTCATTTCCAAAGCGATTTTCCACAGTATGGCCAGATCGACCTGCATTCAATTCGTTGCTTGTCATATTAATTTTGGACTAGAGTGGGTACCTTACCTCTTAACTACTCGATCCGTGGCTTCACCACACGGATCTCGCCAGGTGGACGACTTGGATTGCATCTGGCTATTAGGGTTTATTGTTGTGGTTCATGGCACACTGTTATAAATCAACTTGGTCTTGGTTTGGCGGTTCTTTTACCTCCCCCTGCGTTTGTTTTGTTTCTGGACCGTGCGTGACAACGCCATGGCCGTGGGAGTGATTCGTTTCATTTCTTCGCCTTATTCCTGATAACAATTTCCTCGGTAAGTTCCTTTTGCCAGAGCTTGTAGACTTTCGCTCTCTACATTTTTTTGTCAGTTCTCAGGCTTCCATTTTCGATCTAGAGCTTCACGTTCTCTTCATGCCAGCTCTACGATTTGGTATTATAGTCTTCTGCTATTGGAATAATTATAACGAAGGGCTCTATTTTTTTTTTTTCAGAGAATATACATTCGCCTTTCCAGGAACTTGATTAACTTGGGTTTTCCTACCTAGCCTTGGAGATTCTGATGCGCCATCTCAGCAGTAAGGTTGTACGCAGGCTCTCATGGCTTCGTAGCCCAATCCGCTTCTCAGATGAAATTGATTTCGCATGCATTTATTCAGTGCCGTAAGGATTCTACGCCCTCGGCCCTCTGATTTGAACCTTTGTTGTTTGACCAAGCATAGAATTAATTTTCTATTTGTTCGTTCTTTGGAGGTTTCTAGGTTTTAGTCGATTCTTGCATGTAACCCTTTATTCATGACAATTCTATGGTTATCTGTGGTAGAGTGATAAGGGAGTAGGGCTTCTCCCTCTCCAGGTACTACGCCTTCCTCAGTTATCGTTTGACTTGATTCACGTTATAATTTTTTCTCTGTCCTCAATGTTTCATTGATGGTTGTTTTTCTTTTCTTGCAGGTAATTGTCGTGCTCTCCTTCGCACTTGCAGAGATACGTGGCTCCCTTAAAATATTAACAATTGTTTACTCGCTCATTGCAGGTCGGTATTAACCGAACTCTGTAAGAAGGAATTCATTCTTCGCTCCTGGGTATAGGGTTTATATTTTTCCATGAAATATTGAAATGATACAATTGTAATTATTTTTATAACTATAAGTAAATCCCCACTCTGAATATTTATGGAGCTCTGTTCAGGGGACTTTATAAGGTTGTTTCAAAATTGTACCATATATTCACATATACACCAGTCATTTCTGGGTTTTCATAATACCTACTTTGATTTCTAAGTATCGTTCTTATGAGTATGCTCCAACAAAGATTCTCTTTGCTCGTTTTGATCGTAATCGAAAGAAATACTTAAATTTTGGCAATTAAATTTATTTCTTTGTTTATATATATATATATATATATATATATATATATATATATATATATATATATATATGTTACCCCTACCGTTCCCTTCGGGTAGTTTATTGCTCTAGACTTTCATCATGTAATTGGTAACTATATTCATACTAAAAGGTGACATCAGGTGAGTAATGTAACCATATCAAGTTTCCTATTCCAGGAGAACATTGGTTCTTGTGATGGTAAATTTTAAATGTCAGCATGAAATCAATAGTATTATTGTGCATCAAACTTTCTAAATTTCTTCCTCCAGTTTAATAAGTGAGATGATCATTTATAACAGAATGACATTGTAGTTCTATGCAGATACTTGAGGAATAGATTTGTTATGTCTTTACATAGAATATGTATCCCAAATTGTCTACAGGGATGAATGCACCTGCATTTATGTCTGTATGCTTAGAGGACATTGGGGTGTATAATCTACAAATTTACCCTCTTGATTGGGATTATCACGAAAACTAGAATACAGATAGTTCAATGAGCATGCATGTGGATATTTACTCAACTGTCCTTTGTATTTACTTACTATGCTATAATATTAGAATGGTTTCATAAGTTACTTGTCTATGATTAGTCTTTGTAAATTATCAGTTGCTTTCCTCTGCTATAACATGTGTTGCTTACATACAACTCTCTTGACCATACATTTTCTAATTACATGTGAATGGTATGTTGGCCCTGTAGTCAGTTTGTAGAGTCTCTCCTTCTGCTCTCTCATGCACAGTGTAAGCTTACCATTCATTTCATACTATTTTCCAATATAATACAGGAACTTTGATTTCTCTCTCATGTATATATATTAGAATTATGCTAGGAAACATAAGCAGATTAAAACAATTTCATAAATTTTCCTGTGAAACAAAATAATAAGTATCCTCAGATTTAAACCAATCACTGGTTTAAAGAATCTGTTGGATTCTACTTCACCACTCCAATTCTACAACTATATAGAAGTTCATGGATTATTTCCTTATGATCAGTTCTGTTAAATGTAGAATTGATATTCTAATAAACAGTCAAATTTTTATATGTGGCCAATTCATAGTATAGGAAATAGAACATCAATAATTTTAGAGACATACCAATCATGCAATTGACCAACCTCCCAACCTTAGAGTCCTTTTTGTCTCCCATAACTCACCCCCGAGCTAAGATCTTCTCCTTGAAATAGATCAACCTCTAATCTGTACAAGAGCAGCTTATTTAAGCTATTGTTCCCCAAAGCATGTTTCTAATTCTGCGTCCAGAATATCAGGATGCTTTTCTTCCTGTTTGCCTAGGCTTCCCAATTTAGGATTTCCTCATCAATGCTTGCGCTTCTCCTCAGACGCCTAAAATGCCACCTCTTCCCAACCAGCTCACTATCGGGGGGAACGATTTTTCCTCAAAAATCTAAATTTAAATTTAATTTCTTTCAAGGGATTTTGAAAGATTGTGGGGAAATATTTGCCTCATCCATCCTCATGGATTTAGCAAGTGATCTCACAATTTTCATTTTGGTCAAATCGTACCACATTATTTTTCCATTTCCTTGAATTAAATTTTTAATTACATTCACACCATACTTATCATTTCGGGTCCACTCCCCTTAGATTAAAGTTCAAATGTCTAGCTTTGAAATTCAAACACATGAATTGGGGGTGTTACATATTCCCCCTCTGAAAATAAACACCATCCTCGGTGTGATTATTCAACTACTATAGTTCATTTTGCAAATAAAAATGGATAAATTTCCATCATTTCAGCTTCTCTTTCCCAGGTATCTTCTTCAGCAGTAAAGTTCTTCCACTGCACCTTTACTCTTGCTATCGTTCGGTTCCTCAATTCAATTTCTTCCCGCTCCAATATTTGAAGCAGTTCTGGTAGAAACTCCCCCTCTAGTTCCACATGTACAACAATCCAATCAACTATATGAGAAGCATCATGCACCTATCTCTTTAATAACGAAACATGAAATACATCATGAAGTCTAACATGGGGTGGTAAGGCTAGTTTGTAAGCTACTGGTCCCACCCTTTCTAATATTTCAAAAGGACCACAATATCTAGGAGCTATTTTTGCACAACTTTTAGCATAAAGTGTGGTATTTTTAGGTTTAATACACAAATACACCTGCTCCCCCACTTTGAATTCGGGTGCACTCTCTTTCTTTATCAAAGAGCAATTTTCCTTCCGGCGATCTTGTGCCGTCTTGATATTTCCTTATATCCGTTTGACAATTATTTCCATTTCTTGTAAAGCATCCGGTCCCAACATTAGTTTATCTTCCGTCGACCTACCAAAGGAGCACACACCGGCCTTCCATACAAGCAGCTCCAGTCAAGATCACATTTTGGACATTTTGATGGAGGATTGGTAGATGTTATTATAGGCAAATTCAGCTAAATGTATGTAATCCTCCAACTTTGAGGGTCTATCCATCACATACATTCTCAGCATGTCCTCCAAAATTTGATTAGTTCTTTCCGTTTGACCATCGGTCTGAGGGTTGTAAGCAGTGCTAAAATTCAATTTAGTGCCCATACCTCCAAATATCCCTTTCCAAAAGGCTGTTGTAAACTTAGCATCTCTATCAGAAACAATCACCTTCGGAACCCCATGGAGCCTTACTACCTCCTTCAGGAACACGTTCGATACTTGAGCTGTCCCAAAGGTAGATTTTACTGGTATAAAGTGAGCAGCTTTTGTTAGAGTATCTACTAATACCATTACAGAATCATGCCGGTATTTGGTTTTGTAACTTATGCAGGAAATCCGTGAAATCGTGTCCCATTTCCATCTTCCGAAATCCGTAAAGGGTTTCAAAGGCCAACAGATGCCGATGTTCAACTTTGGATTAGCGTATTCTGGTGACTTCATCAGTATTCGCTACATCTTCTTCATTCCTCGCGCTAAGAATCTTTTCAGTATCGTTAACATTTTTCGATATCCCGGATGTCCTGCATATGGGTGTTTGTGGTACTCATCCAAAATTTCCCTTTTTAAGGACTGTACATGGGGAATATACAATATGTTTTTATAGTGGATCAGCCCTTTTTGATTTTGAGTGAAATCACTTTTCTCCTTTTTCTGTAATTTTACCAGAAGTGTTTCATAATTTGGGTCTTGGTTTTCTACCTTATTCACCAACTCTTCTATATCCATCTGAGCACTACTTCCAATACTATTGATATTCTGACATGCATTTTTGCTCAAGGCATCAACAAATTTATTTTCTTTCCCTCTAATATGTTTTATCTCCATATCAAATTCACTTAAAAAGGACACCATCCTGCTTTAGTGGGAAACGTAACTTCGCCTTGAGAAAAGAAATATTTGAGACTAATATGATCAGTCATCAATGTAAATTTTTTCCCAAGAAGATAGTGCCGCCACATTTTCAAAGCATGAATAACAGCGGCTAGCTCTAAATCATAAGCACTATAATTCTATTCATGTATCTTCAGTTTCCTGGATTCATAGGCAATCATTGAGTTTTCCTGCAAAATAAATCCTCCCAATCCTTCTCTACATGCATCCGTACATACCACAAATTCCTTATCAGGATCTGCAATCTTCAGTATAGGAGCTGTAGTAAGTTTCAATTTTAATTTGTCGAAATTTTTTTGGCATTTTTCAGTCCATTCAAACTTGACACCTTTCCTCTGTAAGGAAGTGATGGGATGGGCTATGGCAGAAAATCTCTCCACAAATCTGCGATAATAGCCATCAATCCCCATGAATGATCTAACTGCTGAAACATCAGCGAGCACGAGCCATTATTTTATAGCCTTTATCTTCTCCGGGTCAACAGCAAGGCCTTGTTCCGAAATAATATGACCCAAGTATTGGATCTTGTCCCTATAGAACTCACATTTGCTAAATTTAGCGTATAGCTGATTTTCCTTTAGAGTTTGCAATACTATTCTCAGGTGTTCTTTGTGTTCCTCTTCACTGTTTGAGTAAACTAAAATATAATCTATGAACACAAGGACAAATTTATCCAAATACTTGTTTAACACACTGTTCATTAGGCACATGGATGTGGCAGGGGTGTTTTTCAAACCAAAAGGTAGGACTACAAATTTGTAGTGGCCATACCTGGTTCGAAAGGCCGTTTTGTTGATGTCTTCCTCTTTAATTCTGAGCTGGTGGTAACCAGTTCTTAAGTCAACTTTTGAGAATACTAAAGCTCCTCTCACTTGATCAAAAAGGTCATCAATTCTAGGCAAAGGATATCTATTTTTAATGGTCAACTTATTCAGTTGCCTATAATCAATGCACATCCTGAAAGTTCCATCTTTATTTTTCACGAACAGCACTGGTGCTCCCCAAGGAGACACACTTGGTCTGATATACCCTTATCTAACAATTCTTTGCAAATTTATCTTTAGTTCCACCGCCTGTGGAGGATCATATTCGCAAGGCGCCGAGACAGTTTTGCTCGGCACCAGATCGATCGAGAAATCAATCTCTTTTGGGGGGAAGATGAGGGATTTCCTTTGGAAAAACTTCCTTGAATTCTCTTATTACTGGTACAGCATCCAGTAATTCTTCTTCAGTTTTCTGTTCTTTTTCTTCCACATGCACTGCATAAACTTGGTTTCCTTTTCTAGCTATTCTTTTTAATTGCAATGCTGAAATTTTTCTTACAGAAATAGGTTTTTGTTTCCCTTTGAGAATAATAGGTTTCCCTTCCTCATCTACACAATGCAAAGTCTTATCCCAACAATTCATCAAAGCTTTCTTCTTTTTCCTTACCTGTACTCCATTCCTACGTAAATCATATGCCCTTGGTAAGGTATCAATCAAATTTACTTTGTTTGAAGCTCATTTACTTTGGATTTCTGCTCGGGAAGTTTATGTGTTACCTTTCCTGGCTCTGGTGCACAATTAGTATCACCATGACTGTTGAAATTTTTCAGTTTTTAAGTTACATTTTTCTACAATCTTGGGATTAATGTAACTCAAAGAAGCACCTGGATCAATCAGAACAGTAACAGATAGGTCAGAAATCATACCCTCCATTTCCACCATGGTTGCTTGATGTTCTGTTTGCCTATTTTCTAGGGCTACACTGATAGTTGGTATATTTCTGGATATATCATTTACTATTGTCGCTTCCCGATCTCTCATGAGCATATGAATGTTTCGATGCATACAGTCCCTCAAAAGATGGGATTCTCCACAGCCCCAACATCTTAGGGGTTCTCTCATTTTGATTGTCCCTTCCTTTTTACTGTCTCCATCTATTTATTTGGAAGCTACTTGGGACTGAGCAGTTTGACTTTCTTTGGGTTTATTAAAATTTTTCCGCTAATGGTCTCTGCCAAAATTTTTCAAATAGGCTGGTTTCTGTTTCCTCCCTTTGAACTCATTTTTATTTACCTAGCTTTTCCCTTGTTTAGATTTTCCCTTGAACTGTTGGCAACATAATCTGGCTTTTCTAACAGCTTCGTCCATTGTTTTTAGGTTGTCAAACTCGATTTTCTCTTTGTATACAGCAGGCAAGCAATTTAGAAATCTTTGAACTTTTTCCTTCTCTTCCCTTATGTAGGGTACATATCTCAACAGATTTGTAAACTTAGTAACAAACTCATCCATAGTGAGCTGTCCCAGTCTAAGTTCATGAAATTATTTTGCTTTATCATCATAGTAAAGTTCATTTAGGTAGCAGTTCTTGAACTTAACCTGAAAATCTTCCGAGGTGACTGTTTTTTCATCAATGGCATGCACCATTTTCGTCTCCTCCCACCACAAGGTAGCCTTGCCTTGTAGCTGATAAACAGCTAATCTGGACTTCAGATTGCTATCATATTCATAGATCTTGAAGTACTTGATCATGTTCAATAACCAAGCTTCCGCATCCTTCTCCTTCTCCCCATCATAGGAGGGAGGCTTGATTTTCCGGAATTCTCCCTGTAATTCCTTTTTCTATTTGTATTGATGCCTTACTGCATCTTCATCTTCAGACTCATCAATTTTCCTCTTTCCAGAACCTTCGCCTTCCTGGCTGTTCCGCGAAGTTAATTCCCTGATGAGCTTTTCCTGCTCCTCACTGGTTAATGACAATCTGTCATTCTGGCTTTTTATCTCCGCCAGCTCTTGTTGCAATTCCCGCAACATAGCCATCATGGGCACATTTGGACTCCAAAATATCCATGAGCTCATACGTATCAACATAAATTTCGCCACCTTTCTTCATTTCGCACCACCGTACACACTCAACACAGAATCGTTGAAATAATAAAAAACACAATAACTTTTTTTTTTCTTTTCCACAGAATTAACTTTATACATTGGAATAATAATGTTAGTCAGTGAGCACAATGTCACCAAATTTCAGCTTTAAACGGGGCTCGATACTATTTGTCACACTCCCAATTCACAAAAAAAAAAAAAAAATCTCTCGTTTTGTTGCATCGTTCCAGTTAATCCGAAAGAGGCATTCTGTTATTTCATTGCAGGTTTACACTATGATTACCTTTCAATTTCTATTCACATCCCCACTTTATCTTTCCATATCGTAATTTACTTGATTGGTAATAATTATAATTATATTAATTATAATTACCTCCAACATAACCAATGTCCTTATTATATTACCCCACTTCCATAAAACTCTTCATTTTATATCATTATAATTATATTAATTATAATTACATTCGACATTAACCAAATGTCCTTATTATATTACCCCACTTCCATACAACTCCTCGTTTTATATCATAACCTTTGGACTCTTAATCAAATGACATAGAGGGGATTTCGATTTGGTTTTATGTGTATTCCATGTTAATATAGTTTCATGAACGTATACGATCCAACCTTATCCTTTGTTAATAATAACATAACTTTGTGAAATTTGAATTACTCAGTATGCAAGTCTAGTATTCGTACTTCATTCTCCTCCACGTCTTATAATTTATTTATGTGAATTTTGGGTGTATTAAATGTAACTCCACGTAATCTCCCAGTTGGAATTTTGTGAAACGATGATTTGAAGGACGACGCCCCTCTGTCTTCCACAGTGAGCCACCATAAGGTTTTAACGCTCGTCGTATGGGTGGTAGAGGGTCTCGTTCAGTTGTGATCACGTGGTGTTGGTTCCACGTAATACTGGCTTCGTTCCGCCTCGTTTCCAAAGCGATTTTCCACAATATGGCCAGATCGACTTGCATTCAATTCGTTGCTTGTCATATTAATTTTGGACCAGAGTGGGTACCTTACCTCTTAACTACTCGATATGTGGCTTCACCACGCGGATCTCGCTAGGTGGACGACTTGGATTGCATCTGGCTATTAGGGTTTATTGTTGTGGTTCATGGCACACTGTTATAAATCAACTTGGTCTTGGTTCGTCAATTCTTTTACCTCCCCCTGCGTTTGGTTTGTTTCTGGGCCATGCGTGACAACGCCATGGCCGCGGGAGTGATTTGTCTCATTTCTTCGCCTTATTCCTAATAACAATCTCCTCGGTAAGTTCCTTTTGCCAGAGCTTGTAGAATTTCGCTCTCTATAATTTTTTGTCAGTTCTCAGGCTGCCATTTTCGATCTAGAGCTTCACGTTTCTCTTCATGCCAGCTCTACGATTTGGTATTATAGTCTTCTGCTATTGGAATAATTACAACGAAGGGCTCTATTTTTTTTGTTCAGAGAATATACATTCGCCTTTCCAGGAACTTGATTAACTTGGGTTTTCCTACCTAGCCTTGGAGATTCTGATGCGCCATCTCAGTAGTAAGTTTGTATGCAGGCTCTCATGGCTTCGTAGCCCAATCCGCTTCTCAGATGAAATTGATTTCACGTGCATTTATTCAGTGCCGTAAGGATTCTACGCCCTCGGCCTTCTGATTTGAACCTTTGTTGTTTGACCAAGCGTAGAATTAATTTTCTATTTGTTCACTCTCTGGAGGTTTCTAGGTTTTAGTCGATTCTTGCATGTAACCCTTTATTCATGAAAATTCTATGGTTATCTGTGGCAGAGTGATAAGGGAGTAGGGGATTCTCCCTCTCCAGGTACTACGCCTTCCTCAGTTATCGTTTGACTTGATTCACGTTATAATTTTTTCTCTGTCCTCAACGTTTCATTGATGGTTGTTTTTCTTTTCTTGCAGCTAATTGTCGTGATCTCCTTCGCACTTGCAGAGATACGTGGCTCCCTTAAAATATTAAAAATTGTTTACTCGCTCATTGCAGGTCGGTATTAACCGAACTCTGTCAGAAGAAATTTGTTCTTCGCTCCTGGGTATAGGGTTTATATTTTGCCACGAAATATTGAAATGATACAATTGTAATTATTTTTATAACTATAAGTAAATCCCCACTCTGAATATTTATGGAGCTCTGTTCAGGGGACTTTATAAGGTTGTTTCAAAATTGTACCATATATTCACATATACACCAGTCATTTCTGGGTTTTCATAATACCTACTTTTGATTTCGGTTATTGTTCTTATGAGTATGCTCCAACAGTACCCTCTCTTTGCTCATTTTGACTTGACTGAGAGAAATACTTAACTTTTGGCAATTAAATTTCTTTCTTTGTTTATATATATATATATATATATGTTACCCCTACTGTTCCTTCTGGGTAGTTTATTGCCTCTAGACTTTCAGTCATGTAATTGGTAACTATATTCATACTATGGTGACATTAGAGTGAATAATGTATTGTAATATCAAGTTTCCTATTCCAGGAGAACATTGGTTCTTGTGATGGTAAATTTTAAATGTCAGCATGAAATCAATAGTATTATTGTGAGTCAAAACTTTCTAAATTTCTTCCTCCAGTTTAATAAGTGAGATGATCATTTATAACATAATGACATTGTAGTTCTATGCAGATACTTGAGGAATAAATTTGTTATGTCTTTACACAGAATATGTATCCCAAATTGTCTACAGGGATGAATGCACCTGCATTTCTGTCTGTATGTTTAGAGGACATTGGGGTGCATAATCTACAAATTTACCCTCTTGATTGGGATTATCACGAAAACTAGAATACAGATAGTTCAATGAACATGCATGTGGATATTTACTCAACTGTCCTTTGTATTTACTTACTATGCTATAATATTAGAATGGTTTCATAAGTTACTTGTCTATGATCAGTCTTTTGTAAATTATCAGTTGCTTTCCTCTGCTATAACTTGTGTTGCTTACATACAACTCTCTTGACAATAAATTTTCTAATTACATGTGAATGGTATGTTGGCCCTGTAGTCAGTTTGTAGAGTCTCTCCTTCTGATCTCTCATGCACAGTGTAAGCTTACCATTCATTTCATACGATTTTCCAATATAATATAGGAACTTGGATTTCTCTCTCATGTATATATATTAGAATTATGCTAGGAAACAAAAGCAGATTAAAACAATTTCATAAATTTTCCTGTGAAACAAAATAATAAGTATCCTTAGATTTAAACCAATCACTGGTTTAAAGTCTCTGTTGGATTCTACTTCACCACTCCAATTCTACAACTATACAGAAGTTCATGGATTATTTCCTTATGATCAGTTATGTTAAATGTAGAATTGATATTCTAATAAACAATCAAATTTTTATATGTAGCCAATTCATACCATAGGAAATAGAACATCAATAATTTTAGAGACATACCACTCATGCAATTGACAAACCTCCCAACCTTAGAGTCCTTTTTGTCTCCCAGAACTCACCCCCGAGCTGAGATATTCTCCTTGAAACAGATCAACCTCTAATCTGTACAAGAGCAGCTTATTTAAGCTATTGTTCCCCAAAGCATGTTTCTAATTCTGCGTCCAGAATATCAGGATGCTTTTCTTCCTGTTTGCCTAGGCTTCCCAATTTAGGGATTCTTTAAAGCTGTTTTATGCTTTTCCTCAGCTTTTCCAGCTTTTTACCTCTTCCCAAGTACTTTCCTCATCATTGGGGAAATTCAGATTTCTCCTCAAAAATATAAATTTAAATTTAATTTCTTTCAAGGATTTTTGAAAGATTGTGGGGAAATATTTGCCTCATCCATCCTCGTGGATTTAGCAAGTGATCTCACAATTCTCATTTTGGTCAAATCTGCACCACATTATTTTTTTCGATTTCCTCAATTAAATTTTTAATTACATTCACAAAATGCTTATCCTTTGGGGTCCACTCCCCTTAGGATTAAAGTTCAAATGTCTACTTTGAAATTCAACCACATGAATTGGGGGTGTTACAAGTAAAATTTCAATGATTACGATATGCTTTAACTCAACACAGTGGGTAATCATTATTAAATTGTTCCATATAATATTCACTAGAATTGAAAAAAGTACAGTTCACGAGTGAAAGAAATTATAATGATAAGTTTGTATAAGAAATAGAATGGGAAAACTTAATGAACCCCATCAGTCCGTTGGAATGAAATTTAGAATCTCAGGGTTTATAAATATTACAATAAAAACCATAAAAATTTAGTGATAGTACTATTGCAGATGCTAAATTTCTAGACAGCTAGCAATTAGATGCAGCCACAGAAATATGAATAAAATCTCAGTGTCAAGTCTATCTTTGGCATCGCAGTATCAACCTATGCATGGACAGAAATCAGTTAAGAAGAGAACATGTCAT
Source organism: Pinus albicaulis (assembly GCA_034641835.2). Lineage (NCBI taxonomy): Eukaryota > Viridiplantae > Streptophyta > Pinopsida > Pinales > Pinaceae > Pinus > Pinus albicaulis. The sequence continues at coordinate 741,595,335 of CM076581.1, forward strand.
GAAACAAAAATATTTCTGAGTGGAAACAGAGCCAAAACCGAATATATGAAACGTACCTGAAATCAAAAATAAAAAAAATAGTAAACATCCATATGCAAAGTATTGCAAACTTCATCATAATCGTATATGATTTTTGTTACCTTATAAGGTTATAAGGTTCCAAGGATGAAGGAATTTAATGGTATACGAAATAAAATAGTAAATATTTCATCATGTGTTTTTCACTGCCATGTCAAGTGAAGTATATGCGTGAAGAACCCAGATTCGGTAGTAAGTTAAACGAGGAGTAAGTAACCAATATCGCATGAAAATATTTAATAAAACAATAAATAATTTTAAACCTGAGTTACAACTATGACTTCATTACAATATGGAAGTAAAATCTTATGGGTATGACTGTTATACTCAAATGAGGAAACAATGCGTTAAGATGAAACACAATTTTAGGTATAAATTAATTGGATGAGAAGGAAAAATTGAAACCGTAATTAGTAAAACTTGGTTAATGAGTTTAAAATCTGAAACCAATTGAAATGGTTAGACTTTTCTAATGTCTCGGCTACACAATTTAAAAATAATACCTAGAATATTTCGATTCACTCAGATGGGTATAATGTAATTACCATAAAATACCTTTAACCTACGCCAGTGCTTACTTATGGTTAACCAGTAAAGAAATTTCAAAGATTGAAAAATAAATAGTAAAGAGACAAGGAGAATGTCAAAACATTTAATTAAATCTTAGTTTACCCAAATACAAAATCCAAGAAGAGAATGGTGTCAAGTCTGAATATTACTAGTGGATTTGGGTTCACGGAGGAGAAGATTTGACCCAGGAAATGACCAGGAATTCATGCGATTCTTATGCTAACATACAGTAATGGAAAAAAATTTAATACGCAGGACACAACACACTATCAATGGTAATGAGGTTCCGTGGCCATGTATGTTTACATATCTGCAAAACAAAACCAAAGCATAAGTCAAAACTTAATGGAAAACGATGATACCAAATTAGAACTTATGATTATAGAATTAAATCAATCCAACTGAAATGAAAATGGCGAATACTTTACCTTGGGACTTTAATACCTGGAGGTTGTGGTGGAAAGCCCTTTCGTCATTCAATTTGGGCTAGTTTATGAGCTCTCTATTATCATAGAGAGGCAAATTCCTTTCTACAGCTAGCACTTGCAGAAAGAGAAAATGAGAATGACATTTTCTTTGCAAGTAATCTTTTAACTCTAGCTAACCCGAACTTAACACAAAATCGTCACGATACATGTGTCACTAGATTAAATTTGGTGCCTCGGATCGTTGCCTCGAGAAATGGAGATAACAATACCAGGCTGTGAGGTGCGCAAAATTTATGACTAGCGGCTCAAGAAATTTAAAATAGTGGAGTTGGAATACCCAACACCTGACCTAGACGTCTATCAATTATGAAAAAACTCCATAGAAACTCGGGCACATTAATTAGTAAGTGTGTGACAGTTAGGTCCACGATGATACATAGACTAGTCACATAAATGATAGGGTAGGTTACATTAAAGAGGATTTCACATTGAAACCATATGCGATATAATAATAATGATGTTAGTGCAATCATATTTGAAGTGAGCCCAAGAAAATTTTAAAATATTAAATGGGGATTTGGGAATAATAATACGAGAATACATTGCTAAGTACAAAAACTATGGTTAATATAATTTAGGAAGTGCTAAGAAATAACATGGATAATATAAATGAAAGGTTACTTGGAAATTTATTAGTTATGGATAGAAATTCAAATTTCTATATTCTATGTGACTGAAACCATTGGAAGGGGAAAACAAAGGTATATCCATGTTATAATAAAGGAACCATCTAGGCATATTATATTCATAAATTAAAAATGAGGGAAAGTCATAAAGCACCAACGTTTATATTTTTATGAAAAAAAAATATATATGTGGAAAAATAAATAATATTCTCCAACAAACATGGCAATACATAGGGTCTTAGATAGGGAATTAATTTTAGAGTAGCACTTAACATCCAAATTAAATTGAATATATGAGGTAGTGGGTATATATATAATAGTTCCATGGATAAAGTGATAAAATGATACGTAATCGCCATGTCATGGTAAAAATATTACATATTTACATTAAATTCCTAAAGTAAATGGGAGAAATAAGTTATAACTCCATTTCCCTAATAAACGAGAAAGAATATTCCTTTGAATAGTAAATAAACAACGTAGAATATGAGTAGAGGCATAGCCATATGGGGTTAATCAACATGTTTAAGGTATAATAATACCAACGGAGAAGGATGGCTAACATATGTGTGGAAAAATTAATTATAATTAAAAATGGTTAGATTTCTAACTTCAAGAGTATGGTTACACTTATTCACATTTAGAGGGTAAGTACTTGGTATATAATGACCTAATTTATATAAGGATTTAAATTTCACTAATTTGTAATTGTAGAATGTATAATTGTCTTGTATAACACATAAAGAAATAAAGTGAAGGAATTGAATTATACTCCTTGTGTAAGGGAATTATTGAAGTTAATTGATTTTGTCAAAGAGGGTTTGATTTATTGCAATCTTCTATGTGGGAATGAGATAGTTAACAATATACCTATTAAAGGATGGAGTGAAATATGTTAATTTAAATATTAATCCAAAGTGGATGGTTGGGAATCTAAAAATCCCTGTTTGATAGCTATATATATAAGGACAACCATTGAAATGGGAGGGAGTAAATTTAAGACAGTAAGAATTGCCTAGGAGCCCTATTTCCATAACTGGAGAAATGTGAGGTAGGTTAGAATACCTGATCCAAATAAATTAGGAAGAAAAGAAATTGTCGTAGAGTACACTGGTAACTAAATATTGAATATGATCTTATCAGTAAATTAAATCTGGTGAAGCATTGGAGTGCGATGAATCATATTGTAAATGTAACATCTCCCTTTAATTTGCTCAACAATTTTTTTTTTTCTCTAGCACAGGTTTAACCTTTTGTCTAATTACTATTTTGAATCTCTATAGCATTTCTTTCCTCATATATATAATTAATCACATACATATATGATTACTAATGTTTCTAGAACCAAATAGTATTATAAGAAGTGGGGATAAATGTGATCAACATATGAATAATTAATACACTACCCACTTAACATAACATGTGTATAATTATAACCACATATGTATTATAATAACAACATATGTATTTATAATAACATTCATAATAACATTCAACATATGTATTATTATGAACATATGTTATATATTAATAATATGAACTTATGAGCGTAATCGTTCATACGGCCCTTCGTTAGGGTTTTAATTCGATTAACCATTGTATCTATATATCATAAAGGCTTGGGACTTCATACTTTATCCAAATTGGATATATTTTATTTGTGTAACTTCCACCAGATGTAAAACAAGTGTTATTAAGGGTGAACCCTAAATTGATACTACTGACTGAAATATTAAATTCGACAACTGTTACATTTCTTGCGCCATTATTAAAATCTCGTGAGACTTATGTGTGAAATTCGACAGCGCGATACACCTGAAATTTGACAACTCATTATTACATTTCTGGCAAGGACACTTACGTTACCTCGCTCATTACTTGTGTCAGGAGGTAGGCGCACTTTGTCTATCCGCGCGGAAGATTCACGGTTCCAAGTTGGAGTCTATACTTCGCACGGCTAGAGAATTTCCCTTTCATCTAACCCTAGTACCATTTCTTGTAAACTTATGACACGTAACCCTGCGTACTGATATAAAATTCTCAGGAGTCAATTCGGCGCCGAAGAACTCAGGTTTCACCGATTTGGTACTCAATTTTCCTGTCCAGATAATAGTTAAGTAATACAAGGCGGTACTCATTCATTCCCTCGAATTGATTTTTTTCTGAATTCTCCTCGGGATTTCACTGAGGCTATGTCATTGCACTTCTAGGTTCTAGCGCTGCCCTAACTTGCGCTCGACCATTGATCTACATGACCACTGTAAATTTATTGATTTCTTATTCAGGGTATAAAACCTATTCGTTTCGTGGTTATACCGTTTTAGTGGGGTTACTGCTCCTCAATTCGCCTTCTCGAATTTTCACTACAGCCCTCATCTCTCTGCAACCACGAGGACCTCAGGGCGTGAGTTTCTCTTGCCGGGAACTGGTAAGCGATTCCCCTCTCCTATTCGATCTGTGTTCATATTTTTTTTTATTTTTTTTTTTTGGTTTATCCTCACAGCATAGAATGGCTTTAGCATTTACTCTCAGAGACTGAATCCTTTTTGTTTGAGCTATCGACACTGGTACTACGACCCCGTCTCTCGATTTCATTTCCCCTTGCCGTGTAGAGTTTGATTAATATGGTTTCAGCCCATCGTATCTCACTTTCGGCATTTGTGGAGTCAAATAATTTTGTTCTGTTTCTGTTGTATGTATATATATACAGGGTTTTGAAAATACATCCAGCGTCATTACTCTCTCAGAGAACGAGTATTAATTCCAGCACATCGACCGCCTTTACTATTGTTAGTGCAGGTCTCGTTTCCGGTTTATTTGAATACCATTCGCTGGTGTTTATTATTAATATCTTATCCTCACCTATCACTAAGCCACATTTTTCTCTAATAACAGGTACACCGAACCTCCGTCTCCATGATACGGTTTCCAGTAAATTTGTTTCACGTCTTACCAATTTCTCATTTCAACTCGACTTCGCCTAACGTACAGGGTTTCAACTCTCCTACAGCTGAGCGATCAAAGTATAGCTCAGAATGCAGAAGGTTATGTAACTTTTATTTCAGTTAATCACGTTCGTCTTGGTGTAACATTGTAGGTCGGTTACGGTTCTACTTCCTGTAGAACAAATGGGTTGCGACACGAACTGCTTGTCTTAACATGCGACTACGCACAGGGTTTGTTTTTTTTTCTTTTCTATCAACTATTTCCATACCATATTAACTCGACGACCAGATTTTATATACATTAAGCCTTTAGAAGAGAATATGGTTGCATTGCATTCGATACTCTGTATTTATTCATGAACGCCCTTACGATCATGTTCGTGGGGATTAAGTCTGCACGTAAATACCAAGTGCGACTGTCATATTTATTTTTGTTTCTTTCGTTTAGATCATACATACTCTCCTGATATATATATGACATATTTAAATAGCAGAAAGTTGTAGTTACCTTCCCTTCGGTCGTGGTAACCCCAGGTTAATACTTCTCATACATATGTGTTTAATTTATAAACTGAGCTATTTCTGTTAGTAATACTGGAGAATCTTACGATTAGGAAGAAATCGAATTTTTGAATTATGTTTTAATTTCCAATACTATTATTGACATAGCGTGATGTCGACCAGAGAGGAATGAATAGCCCTACGATGTCTGGGTCTGTCGCCACGTTTAAATTCATGTACAATCCTTACAGATTCTATTTTCCTACTTTCCCAATAGAAATTTTTATCATGGTTCATTTAATATATTTTTCTGTTATGGTAATCTGGATAAATTAACAGACCCTAGAGGCTATTTTGTTTCGGTCCGGCTTTATTTCTCTGAGATATGTGCATATTATCCCATAGCCTTAAGCTAACTTGGCAGGGTTAAATACATAGTTTTTTTTAGCAAGTTAGCATTCCATACTAAACGAATACTCTTGTCCTTTGCATGACAGTTATATGGCAAGAATTATATATGTATTATATTCTTTTTTTTGTATCTATATGTATATACCAATCAAATGGTATTAAACTAATGTATTCAAATGCAGCTACAAATATTTTATACATAGCAGTTTAATTTATAAAGTATAGTTCAGTTCTGCACATGCTTAATTAGTGGCGACATAGGAGAGTTGTATTCTATGTTACATCGTTATGTCTTTTTTTCTTGTACATGATATCTCTGTCAAGATGTAACATTCTAGTACAGGAAACCACTTTAATTATGTTCTCCTTATTTGCTGCTTCACTTAAGAGAGTTATTTTATTTTCAACCTACTAAGAGTTTTTAATTCAAAATTAAAACTAGTTTGCATGAGACTTCTTGACTTTTTACATACAGAACCAGATTGAAGTTATATCAGAATCATAATTAGATATTACTAGATTTGAAGTAGCTTAAGCTAAATCATCTATGACTAACTACGTATCCTCATATTTAAACCACTTGGTTTAGAGATTCTGATGGATTCTTCAGCACAGATTTAATTTCTACAACTAGACAGAATTACAAAGGTGAATACCTTGGGACTAATTCTGTTAAATGTAGTATTTATGATCTAATAAACAATTAAATTTTATATGTAGCCAATTCATACAGTATACAGTAAACACATTCAAAATTTTCAAATACATACCAATCATGCAATAGACCAACCTCCCAACCTTAGAGTCCTTCTGTCTCCCAGAACTCACCCCCGAGCTGAGATCACCTCCACCATAGACCAACCACTGATCTGTTTAGGAGCAGCTTATTTAAGCTAATGTTCCCCAAAGCATGTTTCTAATTCTGCGTCCAGAATAGCAGGATGCTTTTCTTCCTGTTTGCCTAGGCTTCCCATTTTAGGGACTCTTTAAAGCTATTTTATGCTTTTCCTCAGCTTTTTCAGCTTTTTACCTCTTCCCAACTACTTTCCTCATCGTTGGGGAAATTTAGATTCTTCCTCAAAATCTAAATTAGAATTAATTCCTTTCAAGGATTTTTTGAAAGATTGTGGGGAATAGTTTCCTTATCCATCCTCATGGATTTAGCAAGTGATCTCATAATCTCATTTTGGTCAATATGCACACAATCATTTTATTCATTTCCTCAACTTAATTATTAAATTACATTCACAAAATACTTATCCTTTGGGGTCCACTCCCTTTAGGATTAAAGTTCAATTGTCTAGCTTTGAAATTCAAACACATAAATTGGGGGTGTTACATATTCCCCCTCTGAAAATAAACACCGTCCTCGGTGTTGTTTTTCAACTACTAGAGTTCATTTTTCAAACAAAAATGGATATCTTTCCATCATTTCGGCTTCTCTTTCCTAGGTAGCTTCTTCAGCAGTAAAGTGCTTCCACTGCACCTTTACTCTTGCTACAGTTCTGTTTCCCAATTCAATTTCTTCCCGCTCCAATATTTGAAGCGGTTCTGGCAGAAACTCCCCTTCTGGTTCCACCTGTACAACATTCCAATAAACTATGTGAGAAGCATCATGCACATATATTTTTAATAACGAAACATGAAACACATCATGAACTATAACATGGGGAGGTAATGCTAGCTTGTAAGCCACTGGTCCCACCCTTTCTAATACTTCAAAAGGGACACAATATCTAGGAGCTAGTTTTGCACAACTTCCAGCATAAAGAATGTTTTTTTTGGTTTAATACGCAAGTACACATGTTCTCCCACTTTGAATTCTCGGTGTACCCTTTTCTTATTAGCATAGTTTTTCTGGTGATCTTGTGTTGTCTTGATGTTTCTTTGTATCTGTTTAACTATTATTTCCATTTCCTGTAAAGCATTGGGTCCCAATATTAATTTATCTTCTGGCTGACTCCAGCTCAAAGGAGTATGACACCTTCTTCCATATAATGCCTCAAACGGACTCATCTTGATGGAGGATTGATAGCTGTTATTATAGGAAAATTTAGCTAAATGCAAGTAATATTCCCATTTTGATGGCCTATCCATCACATACATTCTCAGCATATCTTCCAAAATCTGATTAGTTCTCTCGGTCTGTCCGTCAGTTTGAGGGTGATAGGCAGTACTAAAATTCAGCTTAGTGCCCATCCCGCTAAATAGACCTTTCCAAAAGGCTGTCGTAAATTTAACATCTCGATCAGAAAAAATCACCTCCGAAACTTCGTGGAGTCTTACTATCTCTTTCAGAAATACATTCGCTACTTGAGCTATCCCATAGGTAGATTTTACTGGTATAAAATGTTCAGCTTTTGTTAGAGTGTCTACTATGACCATTACTGAATCATGCTGGTATTTGGTTTTGGGTAATCCTGTTATGAAATCCATGGAAACTGTGTCCCATTTCCATTCTGCAATCGGCAAAGGGTTTAGGAGACCAGCAGGATGTTGATGCTCAACTTTGACTAGTTGACATTCCATACATCTAGTTAAATATTTTGCTACATCTTTCTTCATTCCGGGCCAAAACAACTTCTTTAACAAAGCTATTAACATTTTCTGATATCCTAGATGTCCGGCATATGGCTGTTTGTGATATTCATCTAGGATCTCTCTTTTCAAGGTCTCCACATTTGGAACATATAATCTGTTTTTATAACAGATCAGCCCTTTTTGGTTTTGAGTGAAATCAGTTTTCTCCTTTTTCTGCAATTTCACCAAAAGTGTTTCATAATTTGGATCTTGGTTTGCTGCTTTTCTCACCAATTCTTCTACTTCGACCTGGGCACTACTTCCCATGCTGCTTATATTCTGACAAGAATTTCTACTCAATGCATCAGCAATTTTATTCTCTTTCCCTCTGATGTGTTTTATATCCATATCAAATTCGCTTAGAAAAGACAGCCATCTAGCTTGTCTCGAATTCAAATCAGTTTCGAAAAAGAAATATTTGAGACTAATATGATCGGTCATCAATGTAAATTTTTTTCCAAGGAGATAGTGTCGCCACATCTTCAAGGCATGAATAATAGCAGCTAACTCCAAATCATAGGCACTGTAGTTTTGTTCATGTATCTTCAGTTTCCTAGATTCATATGCAATAACTGAATTCTCCTGCAAGAGAACTCCTCCCAACCCCTCGTTACATGCATCCGTACATACCACAAATTATTTATCAGGATTTGCAATCTTCAGTATAGGGGCTGTAGTGAGTTTTATCTTTAATTGATCAAAGCTGTTTTGGCATTTTTCAGTCCACTCAAATTTGACACCCTTTCTTTGTAATGAGGTTATGGGATGTGCTATGGCAGAAAATCTCCCCACAAATCTGCGATAATAGCCTACAATCCCCATGAATGATCTTACTGTTGAAACATCAGTTGGTACAGGCCATTCTTTTACAGCCTCTTTTTTTTTTAGGGTCAACAGCAAGGCCTTGTTCAGAAATAATATGGCCCAAGTATTGAATCTTATCTTTATAAAATTCACATTTGCTGAACTTGGCATATATCTAGTTTTCTTTCAGAGTTTTCAACACTATCCTCAAATGCTCTCTATGTTCCTCCTCATTTTTGGAGTAGACTAAAATACCATCTATGAATACAAGAACAAATTTATCCAAGTACTTATTTAGCACACTGTTCATCAGACACATAAATGTGGCAGGGGCATTTTTCAAACCAAAAGGTAGGACTACAAATTTGTAGTGTCCATACCTGGTTCGAAAAGTTGTTTTGCTGATGTCTTCTTCCTTGATTCTGAGCTGGTGATAACCAGTTCTTAAGTCAATCTTCGAAATGACTAAGGCTCCTCTCACTTGATCAAAAAGATCATCAATTCTAGGTAAAGGGTATCTATTCTTAATGGTCAACTTGTTCAGTTGGTGATAATCAATTCACATCCTAAAAGTTCCATCTTTCTTCTTCACAAATAGGACCGGTGCTCCCCAAGGAGACACACTTGGTCTGATATAACCCTTATCTAGCAATTCTTGTAATTGCATTTTCAGTTCCATGAGTTCAGGGGGACTCATTCGATAAGGGGCTCAGGAAACAGGTGTTGCTCCCGGCACCAAATCGATTGTAAAGTCAATTTCTCTTTTGGGGGGGAGATGAGGAATCTCATCTAGAAAAACTTCCTTAAATTCCCTTACTACCGGTAAATCATTTAACAGATTTTCTCCAGTTTTTTGTTCAATTTCCTCCACATGTACTGCATAAACTTGGTATCCCTTTCTAGTTGTTCGTTTTAACTGCAGTGCTGATATTTGTCTAACAGAAATGGATTTTGGTTTTCCTTTTAGTATAAAAGGTTTCCCCTCCTCATCCACACAATGTAGGGTCTTATCCCAGCAGTTCATCAGAGATTTCTTCTTTTCCAACTAGTCAATTCCTATCAGCAAGTCATAGGAACCTAAAGGCAGAATGTTCAGATTTACTTCTGTTTGAAAATCATTTAATTTCATTTCTGTTAGGGGTAGTTTATGTGTTACTTTCCTCTTGGTACCAGTGGCCAGTTGAACCAACCATGACTGGTGAAATTTTTGAGGTTTAAGATTACATTTTTCTACAATTTTTGGACTAATGTAGCTTAAAGAAGCATCCGGATCAATCAAAACAGTAACAGATTGGCTAGAAATCTTACCCACCATTTCCACCATGGTAGCTTGATGTTCTGCTTGCCGATTCTCCAAGGCTGCACTGATAGTGGGTATGATTTGTGCTATGTCATTTATTGTGGTTGCTTCTCGATCTCTCATAATCATATGAATTTTTCTGTGGGGACAGTCCCTCAACAGATGGGATTCTCCGCATCCCCAACATTTCAAAGGTTCCTTCATTTTGACTGTTCCCTCTTTCTTACTGTCTCCATCCATTTTTTTTGAAGCCACCTGCGACTGAGCAGTTTGACTTTCTCGGGGTTTATTAAATTTCTTTCGCTGATGATCTCTGCCAAAATTTTTCAAATATGCTGGTTTTTGTTTCCTCCCTTTGAACTCACCTTTTTTTAACCAGTCTTTTCCTTGTTCAGCCTTTCCTTTAAACTGCTGGTAGCATAATCTTGCCTTTCTTACGGCCTCGTCCATGGTTTTTGGATTATCAAACTCGATTTTCTCTTTGTACATGGCTGGCAAACAGTTCAGAAACCTTTGTACCTTTGCCTTCTCTTCCCTAATATAAGGGACATATCTCAATAGATTCGTAAACTTAGTGACAAACTCATCAATAGTGAGTTGTCCCAGTCTAAGTTCATGAAATTCCTTGGCTTTATCATCATAGTATCGTTCATTTAGATAGCAGTTTTTGAACTTAACTTGGAAATCCTCCCAAGTCACTGTCTTTTCATCAATGGCATGCACCATTTTTGTCTCCTCCCACCATAAGGTAGCCTTACCTTGTAGCTGGTAAACAGCTAATCTGGCCTTCAGATTGCTCTCATATTCATAGACTTGGAAATACTTAATCATGTTCAGCAACCAGGCTTCAGCATCTTCCTCCTTTTCTCCATCATAGGAGGGAGGTTTGATCTTTCAGAATTCTCCCTGTAATTCCCTTTTCTGCTTATACTGATGCCTACCAGCATCATCATCCTCAGATTCATCAATCTTCCTCTTTCTGGAACCTTCGCCTTCTTAGCTATTCCGTGAGGTTAGCTCTCTGATGAGCTTTTCCTGCTTCCTACTGGCTGATGACAACTTGTCATTCTGGTTTTTCAGCTCAGCCAATTCTTGCTGCAACCTGTGCAAGATAGCCATAAACGGAGCGTTGGGATCTGGCGTACTAAACTCATCCCGCAGATCCACATAAATTTCTTCACCTTCAGCCATTTTAGCACCACTGCACACACTCATAATACAGATCAGTAAAATTTATCAAGAACAATGTCCCTAATACTCATTTATACAAATAACCTTCAGCAACAGTGAGCACAATAACAACAGCCCAGTTTTTATAACTTGGGCTCCGGTACCATTTGTAACATCTCCCTTTAATTTGTTCAACAAATTTTATTTTTTTTCTCTAGCACAAGTTTAACCTTTTGTCTAATTACTATTTTGAATCTCTCTAGCATTTCTTTCCTCATATATATAATTAATCACATACATATATGATTACTAATGTTTCTAGAACCAAATAGTATTATAAGAAGTGGGGATAAATGTGATCAACATATGAATAATTAATACACTACCCACTTAACATAACATGTGTATAATTATAACGACATATGTATTATAATAACAACATATGTATTTATAATAACATTCATAATAACATTGAACATATGTATTATTATGAACATATGCTGTATATTAATAATATGTACTTATGAGCATAATCATTCATACGACCCTTCGTTAGGGTTTTAATTCGATTAACCATTGTATCTATATATCATAAAGGTTCGGGACTTCGTACTTTATCCAAATTGGATATATTTTATTTGTGTAACTTCCACCAGATGTAAACCAAGTGTTATTAAGGGTGAACCCTAAATTGATACTACTGACCGAAATATTAAATTCGACAATTGTTACATTTCTTGCGCCATTATTAAAATCTCGTGAGACTTATGTGTGAAATTCGACAGCGCGATACACCTGAAATTTGACAACTCATTATTACATTTCTGGCAAGGACACTTATGTTACCTCGCTCATTACCTGTGTCAGGAGGTAGGCGCGCTCTGTCTATCCTCGCGAAAGATTCATGGTTCCAGGTTGTAGTCTATACTTCGCACGGCTAGAGAATTTCCCTTTCATCTAACCCTAGTACCATTTCTTGTAAACTTATGACACGTAACCCTGCATACTGATATAAAATTCTCAGGAGTCAATTCGGCGCCGAAGAACTCAGGCTTCGCCGATTTGGTACTCGATTTTCCTGTCCGGATAATAGTTAAATAATACAAGGCGGTACTCATTCATTCCCTCGAATTGTTTTTTTTTTTTAATTCGCCTCGGGATTTCACTGAGGCTCTGTCATTGCACTTCTAGGTTCTAGCGCTGCCCTAACTTGCGCTCGACCATTGATCTACATGACCACTATAAATTTATCGATTTCTTATTCCGGTTATAAAACCTATTCGTTTCGTGGTTATACCGTTTTAGTGGGGTTACTGCTCCTCAATTCACCTTCTCGAATTGTCACTACAACCCTCATCTATCTACAACCACGAGGACCTCAAGGCGTGAGTTTCTCTTGCTGGGAACTGCTAAGCGATTCCCCTCTCCTATTCGATCCGTGTTCATATTTTTTTTTTTTTTTTTTGGTTTATCCTCACAGCATAGAATGGCTTTAACGTTTACTCTCAGAGACTGAATCCTTTTTGTTTGAGCTATCGGCACTGGTACTACGACCCCGTCTCTCGATTTCATTTCCCCTTGCCATGTAGAGTTTGATTAATATGGTTTCATCCCATCGTATCTCACTTTCGGCATTTGTGGAGTTAAATAATTTTGTTTGGTTTCTGTTGTATGTATATATATACAGGGTTTTGACAATACATCCGGCGTCCTTACTCTCTCAGAGAACGAGTATTAATTCCAGCACATCTACCACCTTTACTATTGTTAGTGCAGGTCTCGTTTCCAGTTTATTTTAATACCATTCGTCGGTGTTTATTATTAATATCTTATCCTCACCTATCACTAAGTCAAGTTTTTCTCTAATAATAGGTACACCAAACCTCCGTCTCCATGATACGGTTTCTAGTAAATTTGTTTCACGTCTTACCAATTTCTCATTTCAGCTCGAGTTCGCCTAACGTACAGGGTTTCAACTCTCCTACAACTGAGCGATCGAAGTATAGCTCAGAATGCAGAAGGTTCTGTAACTTTTATTTCAGTTAATCACGTTTGTCTTGGTGTAAATTTGTAGGTCGGTTACGGTTCTACTTCCTGTAGAACAAATGCGTTGTGACACGAACTGCTTGTCTTAACATGCGACTACGCACAGGGTTTGTTTTTTTTCTTTTCTATCAACTATTTCCATACCATATTAACTCGACGGCCAGATTTTATATACATTAACCCTTTAGAAGAGAATATGGTTGCGTTGCATTCGATACTCTGTATTTATTCATGAATGCCCTTACGATCATGTTCGTGGGGATTAAGTCTGCACGTAAATACCAAGTGCGACTGTCATATTTATTTTTGTTTCTTTCGTTTAGATCATACATACTCTCCTTATATATATATGACAGATTTAAATAGCAGAAAGTTGTAGTTACCTTCCCTTCGGCCATGGTAACCCCAGGTTAATACTTCTCATACATATTTGTTTAATTTATAAACTGAGCTATTTCTGTTAGTAATACTGGAGAATCTTACGATTAGGAAGAAATCGAATTTTTCAATTATGTTTTAATATAAAATACTATTATTGACATAGCGTGATGTCGACCAGAGAGAAATGAGTAGCCCTACGATGTCTGGGTCTGTCGCCACGTTTCAATTCATGTACAATCCTTACAGATTCTATTTTCCTACTTTCCCAAAAGAAATTTTAACCACGGTTCATTTAATATATTTTTTTGTTATGGTAATCTGGATAAATTAACAGACCCTAGAGGCTATTTTGTTCCGGTCCTGCTTTATTTCTCTGAGATATGTGCATATTATCCCATAGCCTTAAGCTAACTTGGCAGGGTTAAATACATAGTTGTTTTTAGCAAGTTAGCATTCCATACTAAACGAATACTCTTGTCCTGTGCATGACAGTTATATGGCAAGAATTATATATGTATTATATTCTTTTTTTTGTATCTATATGTATATACCAATCAAATGGTATTAAACTAATGTATTCAAATGCAACTACAAAGATTTTATACATAGCATTTTAATTTATAAAGTATAGTTCAGTTCTGCACATGCTTAATTAGTGGCGACATAGCAGAGTTCTATTCTATGTTAGAACATTATGTCTTTTTTTATTGTACATGATATCTCTGTCAAGATGTAACATTCTGGTACAGGAAACCACTTTAATTATGTTCTCCTTATTTGATGCTTCACTTAAGAGAGTTATTTTATTTTCAACCTACTAAGAGTTTTTAATTCAAAATTAAAACTAGTTTGCATGGGACTTCTTTTCTTTTTACATACAGAACCAGATTGAAGTTATATCAGAATCATAATTAGATATTACTAGATTTGAAGCAGCTTAAGCTAAATCATCTGTGACTAACTACGTATCCTCAGATTTAAACCACTTGGTTTAGAGATTCTGATGGATTCTTCAGCACAGATTTAATTTCTACAACTAGACAGAATTACAAAGGTGAATACCTTGGGACTAATTCTGTTAAATGTAGTATTTATGATCTAATAAAAAATTAACTTTTATATGTAGCCAATTCATATAGTATACAGTAAACACATTCAAAATTTTCTAATACAGACCAATCATGGAATAGACCAACCTCCCAACCTTAGAGTCCTTCTGTCTCCCAGAACTCACCCCCAAGCTGAGATCACCTCTACCACAGACCAACCACTGATCTATTTAGGAGCAGCTTATTTAAGCTAATGTTCCCCAAAGCATGTTTCTAATTCTGCATCCAGAATAGCAAGATGTTTTTCTTCCTATTTGCCTAGGTTTCCCATTTTAGGGACTCTTTAAAGCTGTTTTATGTTTTTCCTCAGCTTTCCAGCATTTTACCTCTTCCCAACTACTTTCCTCATCATTGGGGAAATTTAGATTCTTCCTCAAAATCTAAATTAGAATTAATTCCTTTCAAGGATTTTTTGAAATATTGTGGGGAATAGTTGCCTTATCCATCCTCATGGATTTAGCAAGTGATCTCATAATCTCATTTTGGTCAATATGCACACAATCATTTTATTCATTTCCTCAACTTAATTATTAAATTACATTCACAAAATACTTATCCTTTGGGGTCCACTCCCTTTAGGATTAAAGTTTAATTGTCTAGCTTTGAAATTCAAACACATAAATTGGGGGTGTTACAGTAACTATAATAATAGGTTACCATAGTTAGAAAAAAAATTAATTTTTTTGTGAAATGAGAGGTGTTATAGAAAATTCCTGAAACCCAAAATAATCTTTTGCAAAAATGTTCTTTGAATGTACCTCCAGGAAAAGTCTTTAAACCAAAACAATTCAATTCTTTGCAAAATCAGACCAAGACCTTTGTCAAATAAGACCAAATGTGCAAAAATATGCGAAAATAATGAATGATTTCACGGTAATTTATATTTCCGCGAAATGTTTTTCTGGAGGGGTTTCGTGGTATTTTTCGGCTAACGGAAAATTGGGTATTTAAGTTCGGCCGAACTTTTGAAAAAAAATTTGGCCAACATTTTATGTTGTTAGACTTGATGGGTCGTTGGCATAAAAAGAATTCGACCAATTTTTTTTTTACAGTTCGGCCGAAATAATGCATCAGCAATTACGCAGGCCCAAGCTCTGAATATGTATCTTCAACTTTTGACTAATTAAACTCCATGAAACATTCTAAATTAACTGTCGGAACCAAGAAACACATTTTTAGAATTGAATCTACTTTTAGGAAATATAATTTTATGGAATTTCATAAATATTTACTAATTTTAATTAATGTTGTAATAACATGGGTAGAAACAATTTCTGAAGGTCATTATGATTTAGTGAAATCATAATTTTGTATCTTCCAAAATACATTGTAAAAAAAATTGAAAAAATTATGGTGCATTACATTGGTCCATCGTCTCTAATGAGTAGTTTTCAAATTTTTAGTTTATAACTTATCTGTTAAGGAATTTTTTGCATCATGAAACATATTCAAAATATGAAGTTTTTTCATATTGGACCAATTCAATAAATTCTAGTAATTATGATATGCATCCGTTGGCTTTGTAAATATGATGATACTGAAGTCGACTCTATCTAGATTGTTGTAAGACATTTTGTTTCTCAAAAACACAAAGTTTCAAAGAATACAACATTGCATATTAACATGACTTCTTATGATCCTTTGATTGCTAAAAAACATACACTCAAAGAAACACTAAGTTGACATATCAAATGTGTATAAAAAAATTCCGAAAAATAAGTAATATAAAGCTAATAAAATTTCTGACAACTTTTATTTTTATCACAAAATGAAATTCTAAACAAAAAATTTGTTTTAGCTTGCAAAAGTTTGAAGAACAGAAAAAATGACAGTTTTTTCTCAAAAAACGGCCAAAAGTGTAACCCTACTTCACATTTTCACCGCATCCCTAATTTAGACTCTTTAAAGAAATAAATTTTGGATTAATATCATAAAAAGCCCTATTTTGGACATCCTAGATACCAGAAATTATTCACAGCTTTGAGAAAGAACCTATTTTGGCCTGGAATGAAAAAAGATGTAGCAAGTTACTTGGCCAAATGCATTGAATGTCAACAGGTAAATATTTAACATCAGCATCCAGTTGGGTTGTTGAATCCTTTACCTATTTCAGAATGGAAATGGGAAAATGTTTCTATGGACATTATAACTGGTTTACCATGAACCAAATATCATCATGACTCTGTGATGGTTGTAGTGGATACTTTGACAAAAGCTGCTCATTTTATACCTGTTTAGTCTACCTTTGGGACAACGCAAGTAGAAAATGTATTTATGAAGGAGGTTGTAAGGCTACATGGGGTTCCAAAAATGATAATTTTAGAGAGAGACGCAAAATTTACGACAACATTTTGGAGGAGCTTATTTGGAGGCATGGCTACTAAATTGAATTTTAGTACTGCCTACCACCCCCAAAATAATGGCCAAACCGAAAGGACAAACTAAATTCTAGAGGATATGTTAATGATGTAGGTTATGGATAGACCAACCAAATGGGAAGACTATTTACACTTAGTATAATTTTCCTATAACAACAGCTATCAAACTTCCATAATGATGAGCCCGTTTGAAGCACTTTCTGGCAGAAAGAGCCATACTCCCTTAAGTTGGAGTCAACTTAAAGATAGACAGATACTTGGACCAGAAGCTTTGCAAGAAATGGAAAAAGTTGTAAAACAGATTCAGAAAAATATCAAGACAGCTTAGGACAGATAGAAAAGTTATGTAGAAAAAAAGATATTTCAACGAGAATTCAGTGTGGGTGATCATGTCTATCTGAGGATTAAGCCTAAGAAGAGTATTTTTCACACCAGTAGCTGTGAAAAATTAGCTCCATGATATTGTGGACCATTTGAAGTGCTAGAAAGAGCGGGGCTAGTGGCTTATAAATTGGCCTTACCCATTCATATTAAGGTTCATGATGTGTTTCATGTTTCTTTATTGAAAAAATATCTACATGATTATGCTCACGTTATTTATTGGAATGTGATTCAGGTGGAACCAGACGAGGAACTCCTTCCAGAGCCGCTACAAATCATGGAGCAGGAAGAAACTGAACTTCGGAATAGGACAGTAGCCGGGGTAAAAGTGTAGTGGAGGCACTTTACACCTGAACAGGCTACTTGGAAACGAGAAGCTGATATGATGGAAAAATATTCGTCATTGTTTACACAGTGAATTTTTAATTTTAGTTTTGTCAACACCGAGGACGGTGTTTGTTTTTAGAGGGTTGAATATGTAAACCCCTAGTTTCTATGTTGTTTAATTGACAATTGAATAAGTCCAAAGGGGAAGTGGACCCCAATAGAAGAACTAGTGCGTGGATTTTTTTTTTTTGTAATTAATAAAAATAAATGGAAAAGTTATGTGTGCAATGACTAGTTTGAGAATTGAGATCTAAAACCTAAGTCCGTGAGGATGTGGCTAAGGTGATGAGACATTCCCACACTTTCTAGAAATCCTTAGGAGGAATATTAACAAAATTATATTTGGAGATAAACATCTAATTTCTCCAATGAAGAGGAAAGTAATTGGGAAGAGGAGGAAACAGATGGAAAAGCAGAAAATACAGCTTTAAAGTACATCAATGAGGGAAAGCCTAAGAAAAATAGGAAGAAAGCATCCTAAAATTTTTGGACTCAAAAATTGGAAACATGCTTGGGAAAGCACAACTTAAATAAGCTACTCCAAGACATACAAAGGGGTTTTCCATCACTGAGAGAAAAGGTCTCGGCTCTGGAGTGAGTTACAGGGAGAGAACTCTAAGTTTGGGTGGAACTAGTCATAGCCATTGGTATGTACGCTTACTTTGAAATGATATTGTACAATATGAATTCCACTTATGTGTTTACTGAGTGCTGTTTTAAAAATAGTAAAATAAATATAGGTGAAATTTTTGAAGTTATACTTGTAAATGTGGCACAAAGTAAATTTCACTGATTACAGAGATTTAGTACGGGTCCATACATTTAATAGATATTATATTCAGTAGGCTTACTGAAATCTGCATCGTTTTATGGAGGAAATCTAGTTAGCTCCAACTCCCAGAAGGTCTAAATCTATAGATAGATTTAAATTTGGGTTTAGGAATTCTAACCAAAAAATTTTCTATTCTAGTAAGACATGAAACTATTATCGTAAATTGGATAGAACTCCAAGGAGACATAATTATTATTGCCTAAAGATATGAATGAGATTATTGTATGGTGAATCATAACCTTGTTCACTGTCATGACTATCAATAATAAATTGTAGTGAGTATAGAACAGAAAGAACTAATGAAAACTATTATTTCAATTATGTTAATTGTTATACTGGTTCTAGTATTGAAAATAAAATATAAATACTAATTAGAAAAATCATCAAGGAATTCACTATAGCTAGAATACTAATCTAGAAAAATACCACGCATTTCATAAGTCAAACCCTTAATTGTTTTGACACATTAATATCTACAAGTCGTAGACATATATCTATAGATGGTAAGAGAAAAACCTTAGTTAATGAATATTCTGTTGAAAAAGAAACTCAAAGTAGTTTATTCTAACACCACGAATAACGAAGGCATGCAGAGACCAAGAGAAAATAAAATTGGAATCTAGATTTTATCTTACAATGGTAATAGAAGTCTAAAAGTTACCATTTTGAATAGATACATATGATAAAAAGGAGCATTACACTATTATATTCATATAGAATTTTACATTGAGGGGGAAGAAAATGGAATATATTAGAATTATAGAGGACTGTGGAAAATCATTCAAAAAGCTATGCATTTATATATCACGTTAAACTGTATCAATGAAAGTTATAACAATAGGAATTATGCGTTCTACTGTTAATTGGGTGATAAAAAAAAAAAAAAAAATGTCTATGTATAAATTATATCATCTTTAATAAGGTATGGCAGTGGAAACCATGTATATATACATGTATTAACCTATTAAATTAGAACAATAAATCATGATTCAGGAAAAATGGAATCCAAGTGTTCCCTCCTGAAAACTATCACCACACAATGGGGAATAGTAAAGAGTTTATATAAATAAAAATTTAAAATAGTCTTGTTTTTAACCCTTAAGCATAAATACAAGATGTCTCTCACAAAGCAACTTAAACTTAGAATGGTACTATAACTAAAGTAAAATTTATGCTAAATTATATTCATTGATTTTGCAAATCTAGTAAGATGGTCCTTAGTGGAGAGACATTCCGAAACAACGATACCGACCTACGTTAACAATTCAAAGAAGTAGAACAACTTAAAAACCGATTTGATTTCACCAAATTAAACTTGAAATTTGATAACGAGGGCTTGATGCACCTGCAAATTTCCATTGAATAGATTAGCATCAAGTGAGAAAATAAAAAAATGGGTTGCTTGGAAACAAGAGCCATGAAGAACTATTAAGTCGGTAATGTAAGGTTATACCTTATAGTGTTTTGAACTCCTTTGTTACGATACCTAAAAACAGGAAAAAAATTAGTAGAAGGTTAGAATCGAATATAAGCCACTCTATAAAAGAGGAATTTCCTAGAATATAATATCCTCTTATGATTAATCAAAGGAAAAACGTAAATAATATTAGAGAGTACCATGGCACTGGCATACTTTGCTGTCTCTCTGAATTTCCAAAGATTTCCATTAGAACCAAAGTTTATGGTATACACGAGTTCATGAATGTGAAGAAGAAAACCCGAACTGAAATTATAGTTGGTTCATCCCATGAAAATTATGGGCAATGAACGAAAGGTTATTCCAATGTTGATATGACGAGCAAAAAAAATATTGCAAGAATTAGAATTTAGGAACACCGGTGGGCTCAGTCCTACGTCAAAATGGGAATAAAAACAATTCTAAAAGTATTCAATTCAATTACCTCATCGTAGTTAAACTCGGAAGAATATCCATTAACAAAATCCTCAAGCTACCATTCCGAAAACAGAGCTTGCATAATGAAATCGCCAAAAGAGAGATGAAAAGAATTAATGGGACTGAAAGTAATGAAATTCCAGGTGAGAACATAAGGCATTTCAATTTGAAAAAGGAAACATATACAAAAAAAAATATAAACACAGTAACGTCCTCAAATTTTATATTGTAGAAGTAAACATAAATAATAAAAAATGAAGCTGAGGCCATACCAGTCATTGATAATTTCCCAACATAGATGAGCTCTGTGATTTAGCAGTGGGTTTTCCATCAAATTCGAAAAATTTCCTCCTAAAGCGTTTAGCCAGAGAGAGAGAGTTAGGCTTCACGACAAAAAAATGAAAGTGTGGTGAATGTCGAGAATTAAACTTTTAAAACCTGATGTAGGATAAAACCCTAATCGATCCTCACCCTATAGGTGTCAATGGATTGAGAAGTTGCACTCGGATCACAAACTCGATGCCGTGGAATCAAATCCATCATGTGAACATGTACTTGCAGAATTTAAGACAAACAGAAGAAACTAATATGACAGACAGTTGGAAGTGGGGTTGTATATCCTGAATGGCTTCACTGGGCTCAAGAAGGGTTCTGTGAGTTGGCCTCATAAATGCATTCCCAATGTTCTAATGATGGTTAGGTAAAACTTAATTAGGTTAGATAGAATGAGTTAGGGTAAGATGATAGTGAAATATTTGACAGATATTAGATTTCATTATGGTAACATTTAACTCAAAAAAACTTAGATTATGTAATGGAGAGGCATAAGCTTGAAACTATGTAATGTGTTAAGGTTGAAATGAATTTAATTGAACCATAGCGAAAAAACGATTATGGATTTCTATGTCAATAGCATAGTGTTTAATTTTCATTTTCTCTAAGGTTTTCAAATGGAAGACCCTATGTATAGCATATTGTATGAGAGATTATAATGTATTACATTTATAATATATTATGGTATAAATTATTGTCATAATTCCATTATATGAAATAATAAATTTTATGAGATATGACAAGAGTTAAGTTAAATGGGAAAAAGGGATATTATATCGTAGGATAGGTATATTTCCCATTTAATGATATTGATCGTGGTTAATAAATGAAAAAGGTTAAGAAGGGTAAAAGTAATATGACATGTATGCTAGGTAAAGAGGCCTAATGTATAATTATATGCATATGTGTTAATTAAAGAAATTCAATTATAAGGATGAAGTAAAAGAGAAGGTTAAAGATAAAATAAATCAGTTGATGGATATTCAGGTGGGGGATTTATATTAGTTAATGCACTAGACTAGGTCTCACATACTGGTAATCATAGAAAAGGAAAGAGTAGAAAATATGAATAGAAAGCAATACGTTTGTTATTGATAACAAAATCTCGTTAAATGGCGACAAAACCAGAAAAGATGAATTCTGGGATTGAGATAGTCTCTGGTAAAAATTCAATAATGAATTAAATGTGTAATTAGAGTATCGTGAACTTACAAATATTTCTTACGAAAAACTGCGAATAAAATCTAGTAGAAAACAAAAATTCTAAAGAGAGAGACATTATAGGGGATAAGAGGAAAGTTTAAGTTCTTGAATTTTATATCAAATAAGAAATTTTATTTATAGTGAAGAGGAGAATATAACTATAGAAATACAATCTATCATGGAGAATTAATTAAGGAAGAATCTTCTACCTTACAATTCAAGTTGAGTATTAATAAGTTGAGCATTAGTCATTAGTAGCATGTACTTATTTTAACGACATGTAATTGTAAAGTAAATGTATTTTGGATGGTGGATGTACGTCAAATATGATGAAAAAAAATATGACCATATATGGGAAGAAGTATTAGTGCTATATAAAAAAAATCAAATAAAAATTTTCGAAATGAGTTGTTACAAATGGTATCAGAGCCCATGTTAAAACACTAGGCCTTAACGTCTTCTCACACCAGAGAAGAAATTTTTTTCTGTAAATTTTTTATTAATTTTAAATTTCCACTAATGTTTAGTTTTATGAACAGTGAAACATTGCAGAATCATAGAGTTGCAAACCATGAGAAAAGAATATGAGTTTTATGAGGATCAGGGTGGTGGAGAAAACGCATCAGATCCTAATGCACCATTGATGTCTATGAGACATCTTACGCAATTGAAAAATAACTCAGAAGAGTGTAAGGAGGATGAAACCTTTATATAATAGTCTAGAAGGAACAAGGAATTACAAGGTGAATTTTGAAAATTCAAGCATCCCTCCTATGATGGAGAGACTGAGGAGGATGCAGAAGCTTGGATTCTAAACATAAAAAAATACTTTCAGGTTTATAAATAAGAAATTATCTTGAAAGTTAGGTTAACTATATATCGAATTGAAGGTATGGCTACCTTGTAGTGGTAGGAAAACAAGTGAGAAAACTGTCACTTAAGAATATGTATAGATTAAACATCAAAATGACCGATAGTAGGATAGAAAAGCCAAAGGATTTCAATAAATTAGGTTGGAATAGCATATTAGTGTTGAGTTGTTACCAAACTCACCAACTTGCTTTGCTATTTTCTTTTTATAGTAAAAAAAACAAAGGTAGGATGATGTTATAAATTGTAGAAACATTTAAAATTATTAAAAATAAAATAATATATTACATATAAGAAACTGCCTACCAACTACCTATAAGAAGAGAATGAGGGATTCTGTCACTTGAAATGCAGAAACCAGTAATACTGAAAACTACTAATTGTAGAATAAAGTAACCATGTCTAGCAAGAAAAGAGAATGACAAAATATATGGAGTAGTAGAACCAAAATTTGAGAAGAAAACCCCCTCAAAGTTCAAATATAGGAATATTGAACCACTTATTATGGATTAAATACTTTTGGAAATAGAAATTGATTAAGAAAGTTATATATAACTGGAAATTTTAGATATTTTTTCCATATAAGTATAAAATCAGAGTAGGATAAAAGAGGCTGGAGGGAATGGAAAAGATATTTAAAGGTATGAATGATAAAAAACCTATTCTATTCTAGTTGATGTACTTAGAAGTAGTTTTTCAAAAGAAAGAAAGAAATTTCAGTAAGCTGGTATTGTGTATAGAATTGACATATAAGATTTCCCAAGTTTGCTAAAAGATAAAAAGGCATAAAGAACCTTAGTTAAAGTCAAGTGGTTCATTTTTCAATTCCTATGCAATGCTTATAGGAATGGACTGATTATAAAAGCTAAAAGACATACTAAAATTTTGAGAGAAAACAATACAGGGTATCAGTGGCGATCAAAAAAAATTCTGTTAGTACAAAGGACAACAAGAAAACACTGAACAATTTATACTATAGAAGTAAGATAGCAAGCTAAAAAAGAAACTGGTAGAAAAATTACTAGTCAACAAAGAGAGTAAGAAGATAGTTCTGGATGAAATTCTTCATATATCCCCCTTAAGGGGAATTTGATTGTTAAAAGAGGATTGAACCATGTGTTACACTAGTCCTTAGAGTATTCAAGCTGAATTACCCAATATTTTGAGAGTTAAAAATACAATGATAAAAAGTTGTTGAATAGAAACTATGTAAGACCAAGTATATCCCTACTGGGAGCACGGGTAATGTCGGTAAAAAAAAGAGCTGAACTTTCAGAATAAGTATAGACTATTGAACACTGAATAAACTGATGATCAAGAATGAATATTCTCTACTCAGGATAGATGATAAATAAGTTTTCATAAAATGAGAATTAAGGAAGAGTTGTATAAAGAACAAGGCACAGAATCTATGAATTAAAAACTCTACAGGATTTGATTGGTCATGTTTTATTCCTTTAGGTGTCAAGTAGACCAAAAAATAAAGAACAACTCAGAACTTATTTTAAAATTCTACAAAATCTAGAAGACATAAATAAAATGATAGACTTAACAAAACGGAAATTAATAAAAATTTTAGTGGTTAAGTCATATAAATTCAGAAGAAGGATGAGTAAGGGACTGAGGAAAGGCTCAAGAAAGCATGAACTGATTTGTCATCCCTATTATTTCCACAATAAAATCAACTCTGGGTATTGAAAAATACTAACAGAGATGGGTAAAAATATTTTAATCTTAGCCTATACAAAAAAAAAAATCTCTCTACAGTAAGAAGGAGAGAGAAAAATGGATAGACAAAAAAAGGTGAAAATAACTTGAACAGTTGAAATACTTGAACAAATAACTATTCATGTTTTAATATCCTAACCCAATCCAAGAAATGGTAAGTAGTACTAAGGCTCGGGTGAAACAATTTGAGGTAATATTATTATTTCTTTCTAGTATAGGATTTAGACAATTGATCAGAATTATACTGAGTGTGTCTTAGAACTGGTATTGAAATTTATGCTACAAAAAGTAGAGAAGTTACTGTTAAAATGATAAGGGTTTTGATTCCAAAATGTCTAAGGTTGAAGTAGAAATTCTTCAACAATCTGAAAAATGTTAAGCAAACTAGGTGTTTGTTTTCCTTAATGAGTTTGAAATAAACCTCAAAAATGAAAAAGGGAAAAAAAAAAGACATTGTAGATGTTTTAAAGAGGAATGCCCCTAAAATTATGAATATATTTCAGTAATGAAAGTTCTAATTGTGAATAAGTGAGGCAAATAGAATGAGCACACCAGTAAAGTAGGAAAAATCTCCAAGAAAATCTGCAAAATACTAAAAAATTGATAGATATTTCGAATCAAGATGAACTGATGATTTCAAAAATAGAGGGTACATTAATCATGTGACCCCAGTATAGCAGAAATTTTAGAAAAATATCATAAATGTCCTTAGGTAGGACATACTAGTGACTCAAATTAAATTCTAGATTTAAAGTAGAACATGTTTGATCTGGTATGAAGAAAGAGAAACGAAAATCCTATATGAAACATGTTGCTAAGAGATAATAAAAACTAAGGATAAGACTAAAATTTGGATCCAAATTCCTATTCCTGAATGGAAATAGGAGGTTGGTGTGTTGGCTTAGAAACTAATTGACTTAGAAACCGACATTCAAAAAAGTAGTCCATGAGTCCAAGACAGAAATGGTAAACTGATATGAAGTTTCAAGATATAAGATAATAATTAATTCACTTGATAAGGTAAAGTTCAAGTGGAATTTGGAAACTGTGTTATAGAAAAACCAGTATTAAGATGAAATTGAACATGGTTATCACCATCTGAAACGATTCAAAAAATAAATCAATTATTAAGTACGTGAAGTACATGTATGATCTGGGAAAAGTTGATAGAACCTTAAGCATAACCCATGCTTATGACAAAGTTGTTTTTCTAAATTCGTGAACTTCTAATGAAGAAGTGTTCTTTTTTTGTGAAGAAAATTATAGCAAGAATTGCACAACTCCGATCAAAGGAGTCAAGGTGAGAAGACGTGCAGAGAAATCACCAAGAATTTAAAACGAGACCATGTGTGCGTGAGGAGGAAGCATCTCTGAAACACATGGAATGATAAGTAGTTGTGCTAAAATTGCACTGTACTACAATGAACCTTGAAGGGTTTTGCTAAGAATTGAATTTATTGAAAACCATTCAATTTCAGAATATTTTTTATGATTATTTCTAATATATATATATATATATATATATATATATATATATATATATATATATATATATGATTTGATATGAACTGTGGATAGGCGAAAACAGGAATAAAATATTTTTCCAGATATACTTCTTATACTGAAGCAGGAAGAAAATCTAACTCCAGGGTATAACAGTGAGCAGAGTAAAGGCAAAGGAAGGTACTTATACTCTAAAGAAACTGCTTGGAGCCAGAGGAAAAGATGAAGAAGGAATCTTCATCCCGAGTTGAGAAATAGACATCGAAATTGATAACACTGAGGATAGTGTTCTATTTTAGAGGGGGAATATGTAATGTCCCTAATTTTCTTCTTTTAAAAATAGGCATTCAAAGACTCTAAGGGTCAAGTGGACCGTAGGGCAAGTATAAATTCTGGATATATTTTATTAATTTAAATTTATAAAATGAAAGAGGAATTAATGGTTCAAGTACTAGATAATGATTAGATATCAAGGGTCCAAGTCCATGAGGATGGATAAGTATCATAAGACTTTCCCAGTTCTCCAAAAAAATCCTTGGAGGAAATAAATTAAAAATAGCAATTTGGATTGGAGATAAAAGTCTAAAAAGCTAGCACAGTAAAGAGGAAAAAACTCGGAAGAGGTGGAATAAAGCTAGAAAGAGGAAAAGCTAGCTTTTAAGTACTTTTGTGGAAGAAACAAAAGGAAAGCATAGGGACACATGAAAGTGGCATCCTGAATTAACTGGAGGCAGTTAAGGGAAACATGCTGATGGGAAAGCAACCTTATATAAGCAGATTTAGGATAGACAAGAGGTTGTCTATGGCTGGAGAATTTCATCTATGGTTGTGGGGAGCTATGGAGAAAGAGCTCAAAGTTTGGGTGGAACCTAGACTACCTTAACTGGTATGCACCAATTAATTTTCAATTTAACCTATAATCTAGTCTTTTATATGCTTGCTAGTGAAGTAAAATAGTAAGGATATATTTATGAACTTATTGAATTCTGAATAGGAGTTATATGTTGTGAAATGAATTTTAAGTAGAAATAATTGTGGGAGGTCGGTACATTGAACAGATTTGACTATGATAAGCATAGTATTTTTTGTATTGTTGTACATACATAATTCTGAAGAGTAGCAACTCTCAGAATGTCCAAACCTTGTGAAAGACTTAGATCTGAGGTTTGTTAACTCTTAGGAAATTATGGTTGAATTAATAATTATGCTTTAGTATTTTTGTACAAATCAGAAATTTCCACTAGAGAACGAATCCTTGATCGAAACACTTATGCATGATAAATAAGTGAATACACATTATAGCAAATCCAATTTCTATGCTGCAGTATAAATGAGTAAGATAAATTACATATTGAGAAATACTAGAGAGAAAATGATATATATATATATATATATATATATATATATATCCTTAGGATACATGCCAAAAATTCTGTTAAGATACTATTGCAAAAACAAGAAAACAAGAACATGAAAATTTATAGTTATGCAATTTCCTATGCTATAGTTATAAATGCACTAATTATATTATGAAAAAAATAGGTATAGTAAAGAAGAGAAATTTCTTTTCATAATGAATTCACAAGCTAATACTATTACAAAAAGTACTATATAATTACGTGAAGAAAGTTATTACAGAACACTGGATTATGTTATGTATATGACATTGTCATGATAGTATCTATACCAAAGTTTGTGGCTTTACATAGTTCAAAAGTATTCTAGGTAAATAACTTTATACCAAATTTTGACAATGTTCCTTTATAGAAACTGTGAAGTTTCTTGGAAAAATTATACCCCAAAAGAGCAGTGGACCTATACAGACCCCAAAAGTAGGTGATATGTATATGTACCTGTAAGAGATAGAACCTGAATTTGGATTCCGTTAAGAATGGTAGAAATAGTAGAAAATCAAAGAAGTATTAATTAAGGTAAAAAAATTAAATTATTAGCTTATGGACTGCATTAATATGTTATTCCGGTGGACATAAAATAGGTGAAATCAGTGTCAAGGAATTTTGTATTGTACATGAAAATTTTAATACCATAAATGGAAAAATTGTGACCAAATCTGAGAGAAGGAGCATTGCAAGTATATATATATATATATATATAAAAGAAGAATAGCCAATCATAAAATTAAAAATTATTTAGGTGTGTGGACAAATACCAACTTATATACACTTGAAATTTCAACCCATCCGAACGTTGAAAGCGGAACTGAAAGCTATCAATAAAAATAAAACAAAAATAGCAATTTCGGAAAGGTCTGTGTAGCTATAGATAGAAATCTTGTATATATAGAGAGAGAGAGAACAAAAATCTTGAAAACCCAAGAAGCGATTCTAAAATGAGACCTAGTGAAATGTGAGGAACGACATTTATAGTATTGGATTCAAGGGAATCGATATTGAGAATTAAGTTAAAAAAAAAACGGACTATGACCAAAAACTAGTCAAGTTAAATATAATTCAACTATTTAAAAGAAAAACAAAACGAATTACCTGAAGTATATATGGCTATTAAATGACATACCAAGGAGGAGCAGGAGCTTCCTAGTTGTTCCTCTGCGTGTCAAAAGAAAACGCATTTGGAGTATATTCAGGTACAGTAGTTGCATTCCTAAAAGTAATGCAACACAAGAGTTTCATTATGGAACAATGAAAAACATTTCAATATAAGCAAGACATTCCTATCTTGAATTTAACGTATGTAGGAAATGTCTCACAAGAAATTTTCAAAATCACATACAGTTATAGAAAATATAAAATTCTAGGTACTGGAATCTTAAGAGAATAAACTAAAATAAGAAAGTTCTGTGAGAGTGCAAAGAGACAATATAACTAAATATGATCAATTTGTTTCCAATCACTATAATGGAACATTTGTGGTGCCTACATGAAAATATAGTAAATGAATGTGGATGAGCAAGTAAAAGTAGGGTCTCTAACTCACAAGAATGAAGAGAGGTTGCATACATGGAAATTGCCCAAGCTAAGAGAGACCCCATTATATATTTTTAGCTAGAGACAATTCGGAAATTAAGTTAAATAGTGCACGGAGAGCCGAAGTAACATAAAGCATATTTGTTGAGAAATACATCCACAATGTTGTCATTCCTGGTAGGTAGTCTCGACATGGATAACGTTGAGCTTATTTTCTGTCCACCTGCGCTTTTCATAATGAACAATGACCATGCGAATAGATGTGATTAAATCAGATGGAGGAGAGATAGAATAATGCTGAGTGAGATACATTTAACAAAATTACTAGTGAAAAATGAACCTTTTCCAAAACATAAAACATTGATGGAGCCATGAAACCCTAACTTGGATTTAATCGGAGCCATCCAAGTGTCAGAAATCCAGAGTGGGATGAGTTTTCTCGCAGCCCAAAAGGGTTACAGCCAAGGCCATGTGATCCAGTACGTGAACTCTAATATAAGAATATCTGAATATTATCTCATGTACAATTATTCTATGCCAACCATCATACACCAAGTACAATCACCTTAAGTTGAATAAAATATCAGACCATGAATTTCCAATACGCCTTAAAGGCTGACCTATGCATTAATGAGATTTATTGAAATCAGAACTAAATCAGTAAGTGTACGTTTATTTTATGATTACATTGACGAGTTACGAGTCATTAAGTTACATTGGAAGGATTGAACTTATGTGAGTAAAGTGAAAAGGGTTTCATAGATATTAGTTTAGTTTAATTTATGAAGTGCTAATGAAATGGCTGGGTGAAATCATGTATCATAATGCATGAATACATATTAATGAAGACATCGAGATAGGTAGTTAATAAAAATTTAAACCCTAAGCTATAGGGTACTCTGAACTAAAACAAACCTTTCAGTATCAAATATATATATGGATCCATTATTTTATATTTGTACATAATTTTTAACGTGGAATTCATTGTTGGTGATGAATAAGAGGGTGGAGATAAATGAGGTTATAGCTTGTAAGGTCAGGCTAGTTAATTATATGGATTAAATAGAGTTAGATTGGGAAATGAACAAATTAATGGTGGTATTAAATGTTAAATACTAAGGGTTAACCAAACGTGGAAAAGTGAACCCTTATGTAGGAGCCTTACCACCTGGTCAGTTAGAAATTATAAATGTATGATTCAAAGAATGGATATAAGCCGAGAGCGCATATGTAATTAAGAACCCTTAGAAAATTAGGGTTAAGAAAGAGGAATAGTTAAAGAAAAGTGGGTTTTTATTTATATTAAATGCCTATGCAAAAGCTTTCAAATTTAAACAAATATATGAGTATGATGTTGAAGAACACTTGTGTCGATTTAAATCCTTGTTCATCAATTAAATCCATTTAAGGGCATTATAGACTGAAGCCATTCTCTAGATTTTATAATATGTATGAAAAAACATAGCTATGAATAGCAATAACTAAGAAAATCTAGAGGTAAGTTTAAGTTCTTGATTTTAATATCAAATAAGAAATTGTATTTATAGTTATGAGGAGAATTTAACTATCAAAATACAATCTATCATGGAGAATTAATTAAGTAAAAATATTCTACCTTAGAATTCAAATAAAGTATTTATAAGTGGAGCATTAGTCTTTAGTAGCATGTACCTAATTTAAGGACATGTAATTGTAAAGAAAACATATTGTAGATGGTGGATGTACGTCAAATATGACAAACATAAATCTGACCATAGATGGGAAAAATTATTAATGCTATATAAAAAAAAAATTGTCGAAATGGAGGTGTTATAGATTTGGTGTTTAGCTCAGTAAGGATATTTTCAACATATCTAACACATGTTGAGCAATTGCATAGGCCATGAAAAACACATCCCAAGAATCTATGATTTAGTTAGCATTCTTGCTTATGTGATGCACAAAGGATATAGGAATAAAATATTTGAAGATAGTAAACGAATCATTCTACAAAAATAATATAACATTTGGAGGAAAAAAAATAGGTATTTGATATATTTTGGGTAGATAAAAAGTGTTTTAGAGATGTAAAACCCACAAAAAAAAATTTGTTGGGATATTTAACGAAGGTTGGCGTCCTCGACCCAAAGAAATGAGTTTAAGACCTAAAAGATAATAGTTATTTATTCTAATCGGTTGAGAGAATAAACTCTAAGTTCTAGAAATTTTCTAAATCACTTAAGACAAATAATAAATAATATACATAAGGTGAGTTATAACACAATTGTAATATCAACCTTGTGGATGATGTAGCTCGAGAGGAGTGCGGGTATTGATTTCAACCTGGTATCTTCGGTTGTAGGTGAGTCAGTTAACACATGTATGTTTGGTTTCAGGTGGCTTATACATGGATGATGTGTTGCATTATTTTTGGAATGCCTACTAGCATGGATATCTGAGGATGGAGCAGTGATTTTCAGGTGTTGCATACATAGTGTGATGAGAGGATAACATGGTCCTCATGATCATCTTGCGGTTTTTGAGCTGGATGGTGGTGTGTTACACTTTTCCTGTTGATTAGTTTTGTAAAGGTGTTGTGTGGCAAACACAGAGTAGAGATGTGATGATCACCTTGTCCATGATGCTACATACAAGTGTTTCTTTGTAACGTCTCTTCTTCTCCACCCCAATTTTTTTTCCTATTGATAGTTTAATTTCTGTTGTTCTACCTTCGAATTTCACCATTTATGAAATTCTATTGAACATGGTTTTTCCTATCCCTACTATTACTCATATATGCATGCTTGGCTAGCTATCATAGTTTTATTTTTCTCTTCCCATAAGTTTTTGTGGCTTTTGTTATATATTTATACTACCATATATATGTGACTCACACATAAGTTATATGGTTACTTTTTATTCCTAACAAAATTTCTATCTATGCATTAGACTTTCACACTCAACCCGTATAGGGTTCACCATGCTCACATTTTTTATTTCGATATTATACCCTTATGGATTATAGGGTTGATATTGTTATAAATTTTTTAATTAGCTACTCGTACTTTTTCACGATTTATACATTTTGTGTTGATCTGGAATTATCCAAAGTCCTAAATAGTTTATTCCCGTTTGAAATCGTATTTTGATTCTGTGAATTTGTTACAGCCTTGCGGCCACTGCTCTCATGTCTGATTTTTGTGCTCATTGCACTATAGATATCCCACATACACTTAACTGGGATGAATCTTCTGGAGAGATAAATGACATTAAAGTCATTTTAATGATTGTGTTTCGTTGGCGAGGTTGCATTTATGTGTGTGGCTTGGTTAACCTCGTCGAGCTCTCCATGTCAACTTGGGTTGATGGCCCTCTGTGGATTTTTTTAATTGTTGTCATCTCTCAACTGACTTTGGTTCACGTTTACATGCAAGGATTATTTTTTTTCATTTTTCCATTATGCAACGTAGGTTTATTTATTTATTATCGATGACCATGTGATATGATCCTGAGTACTGTGGGATTGAGTTCAATGGATTTGCATTTATGTGTTGGATGGCTATGTATTAATTCTCAATTTTCCCTAATCGATCCGCGTGTATTCCATAGATCTGAGGACACTTGGACGGTGGAGATGGCTCAGTTATGTTAGGGTTTTTTTGGTTTCAATTTGAGGAAATCGTATTTACCTCTGTATCGTGAATGGGATTGTTCTTTCGCCCTCCACTATTCTTGACCAACTCCTGGTGGTCGAGGCTCTGCTCGTTTAGGGAAAATGAAGCATCATGCTCTACCAGACTTCTGAGCGTACTAATTCTTTAGCTCGTTGTCATTCAGGTATGTGAATTTGGGCGTTTCAATTGCTTGAGTATACAGATTTGTTCTCTGTGCTTAACTCCCTTATACAATTTCCTCATTGTTCTCAACACATGCGATTTAAGGTGATAGAGCAGTTGTTAATTTTTTTTTCAACATATTTTCATTTAAATGTGGTAAAACCGTCTCAGTATAATATGAATTAGTCTCTTGTTGAAATCTCCTTGCTCGGTCGCGAGGGATTTTTATTCCAGCATCACTTCTTGCATTTTGGTTTAGCGTCCCTTTGCTAAATTTTTTGTACTAACCCTTAATCAATGGCTGGTAGGAATTTTTCCTCATGGTCTTCCGGGGCCATACGTGGTTTATTAGAGTCGAGTTACCCTGGCTCCAAACGTCTTCCTTCCGACGAGCAATTTCTACTCTAGGTATGAATCGATTCACTTGTAACATCTTCACCACCGTGTTCTTTAGTTTCTAATGAATATGACAGTAGTCAAATTTTTAATACAACATATATAATTTCTTTTGTAGGTCGTTGGGAGTTGAGGGTTTCAATATTCCAAGGTAATCATTCATTTTTATGCTCATTACTAATATATTATTGTTTGTGAGACAATTCCTAGTGACTAATTAATTCGTATGTCTTACATGCTCTCATTTTGTTCAGGTAAATTCGAATCCCATTACGAATTTCCTTCATGGTTATATAGTGAATTGGTCTTTCACTCGGATTTGACTTCGCTCCACCCTGCACTTTCAGGTCGGTATCGACAATGTATTGGTCGAAGTGAAGCCAGACTCTCACGTTAT
The DNA here is from genome assembly GCA_034641835.2 of Pinus albicaulis. Classification (NCBI taxonomy): domain Eukaryota; kingdom Viridiplantae; phylum Streptophyta; class Pinopsida; order Pinales; family Pinaceae; genus Pinus; species Pinus albicaulis. The sequence goes on from CM076581.1 coordinate 741,629,406, forward strand.
TATACATAATTTGTTCTGACCATTTGAGTCTTATTTTCATAAATTTTGTTATTGTAATAATAACTGTTACCAGAGACTTGGACTGTTAAAAAAAATTCCGGATAATATAGTTACTGCGACCACATTTATTTATGCTTTTGCTATGGAATGAGATAGTCTCTTTTTATTATTTTTGTTTAGGATTTGACATATAAAAATTTCATATATATATATATATATATATATATATATATATATATATATATTTCATCGCTGGTCGAAAAGTTAATTTCATGATATACTATGGTGGGTTCCAGATCGCTATTTCAGGTTGATGCTAATGTTAGGATTTATTTCTACTGAATTTATCTCCTTCAATTTATTTGATACAATTGATAAGTTTACTATTCTTATCTTTTATTTCGGTTTCCTCCACCTTGTAGTAACATAAGTGTATATAAATATCTCTGCTAACAGAGTCTACAAAATCTGTAACAATCTAGTGGCTACTGACTGTACCATCATAATTTCCACTTGGTCTATGTGTTCGTGTGTATTATACTATTCTCGCAGTATCACTCTCCTTACACTCCTTGATTCAAATTTTCCATGCATTGTTTACTTGTGACAACAATAATAGACTCTAGCATTATTGTTTTATTTTATAGCATATTCAGTATATCAAATTTTCTAGCTAGCACTTCAAATCCGTATTTTAGGTAGATTTGGTGGTTGAAATATTTGTTATTCTTCACAGCTTATAACATTGGTCTGTAATTCATATAAGTTCCTTATATTTAATTTCCAAGAAGGTATTCAGTTTGGACATTTCACCAGTAATATATGTCATTCCACTTCAGCAATTGACCAGTCCTCCCAACCTTAGAGTCCCTCTATCTCCAGAACTCACCCCCGAGCTGAGATTACCTCCATAACCGACCAACCTCTAATCTGTTTAGGAGTAGCTTATTTAAGCTTTTTCTCCCCAAAGCCTGTTTCTAATTCTGCGTCCAAAATTTCAGAATGATTTTCTTCCTGTTTTCCTAGGCTTCCCTTATTTAGGGATTTTTTTAAAGCTTCTTTCTGCTTTTCTCAGCTTTTTAACTCTTCCCAACTACTCTCCACCTCATTGGGGAAAAACTAGATTTTTCCTCAAAAATCAAATTCAAAAATAAATTCTTTCAAGGATTTTTGAAAGATTTTTGGGGAAAGTATTTGCCTCTTTCCATCCTCATGGATTTGGCAAGTGATCTCATAATTCTCATTTGGTCAATCTACACAAAATTATTTTATCTAATTCCCATAATTAAATACTTAATTACATCCACAAAATATTTATCCATTGGGGTCCACTTCCCTTTGGATTAAAGTTCAAATTTCTAGCTTGTAGGAAACATAAAACTAGGGGTGTTAAATAACTACTATAGTTCATTTTGCAAACAAATATGGATATTTTTCCATCATCTCAGCTTCCCTTTCCCAGGTAGCTTCTTCAACAGTAAAGTGCTTCCACTGCACCTTTACTCTTGCTACTATTCGATTCCTCAATTCAATTTCTTCCCACTCCAATATTTGAAGCGGCTCCGGGAGGAACTCCCCTTCTGGTTCCACCTATATCACATTCCAATCAACAATGTGAGAAGCATCATGTACATATTTTTTTAATAATGAAACATGAAACACATCATGAACTTTAACATGGGGCGGTAAGGCCAGCTTATAAGCCACTGGTCCCACCCTTTCTAACACCTCAAAAGGCCCACAATATCTAGGAGCCAATTTTGCACAACATCCAGCATAAAGTGTGCTCTTTTTGGGTTTAATACACAAATACTCATTCTCCCCCACTTTAAATTCTTGATGTACCCTCTTCTTATCAGCATAGTTTTTGTGTCGATCTTGTGCTGTCTTGATGTTTCTTTGTATTTGTTTAAAAATTCTTTCCATCTCTTGTAAAGCATATGGTCCCAAAATTAGCTTATCCTCAGGTTGGATCCAGCTCAAAGGAGTACGACATTTCCTTCCATAGAGTGCTTCAAACGAACTCATTCTGATGGAGGATTGATAGCTATTACTATAGGAAAATTCAGCTAAATGCAGGTAGTCTTCCCATTTTGATGGCCTATCTATCACATACATTCTCAACATATCCTCCAAAATATGATTTGTTCTCTCTGTCTGACCGTCAGTCTGAGGGTGATAGGCAGTACTAAAATTCAACTTAATGCCCATGCCCCCAAATAGACCTTTCCAAAAGGCTACTGTAAACTTTGCATCTCTGTCCGAAACAATCATTTTTGGGACCGCATGGAGCCTTACTACTTCCTTCAGGAACACATCCGCTACTTGGGTTGTCCCAAAAGTAGATTTTACAAGTATGAAGTGTGCATCTTTTGTTAAAGTGTCTACCACCACCATCACTGAGTCGTGATGGTATTTGGTTTTGGGTAGCCGTGTTATGAAATCTATAGAAATGGTGTCCCATTTCCATTCTGCAATCGGTAAAGGATTTAGAAGACCAGCAGGATGCTGATGCTCAACTTTAACTAGTTGACACTCCATGCACCTAGCTAGATATTCTTCTACATCTCTTTTTATTCCTGGCCAAAAAAACTTATTTTTCAAAGCTGTTAGCATTTTCTGATATTCAGGATGCCTTGCATATGGCTGTTTGTGATATTCATCTAGGATTTCTTTTTTCAAAGTTTCCACATTGGGGATATACAATCTATTTTTGTAGCAGATCAGCCCTTTTTGGTTTTGAGTGTATTTAGCCATCTCCCTCTTTAGTAAAACCTATATATTCTCATAATTTGGATCCTGGTCTGCTACCTTTTTCACTATATCTTCTAAATTAAAATTAGCACTGCTTCCAATGTTGTTTATGTTTTGGCAAGCATTTCTTCTTAGTACATCAACAATTGTGTTTTCCTTCCCTCTGATATGTTTTATGTCCATATCAAATTCACTCAGAAAAGACAGCGATCTGGCTTGTCAAGCATTCAAATCAGTTTGGGAAAAGAAATATTTAAGACTAATATGATCAGTCATCAATGTAAATTTTTTTCCAAGAAGATAGTGTTGCCACATCTTCAAGGCATGAATTACAGCAGCCAATTCCAAATATTATGCACTATAGTTCTATTCATGTGTCTTAAGTTTCCTAGACTCATATGCAATAACCGAATTTTCTTGCAATAGGACTCCTCCCAACCCCTCTCTATAGGCATCCGTACACATAACAAATTCTTTATCAGGATCTACAATCTTTAGTATAGGGGCTGCAGTGAGTTTTAATTTTAATTGCTCAAAACTATTTTGGCATTTTTCAGTCCACTCAAATTTGACACCCTTTCTTTGTAGTGAGGTTATGGGATATGCTATGGCAGAAAATATTTCCACAAATCTGTGATAATAACCTACAATCCCCATGAATGATCTCACTGTTGAAACATCAGTTGGCACCGGCCATTCTCTAATAGCCTTTATCTTTTCAAGGTCAACAACCAACCCTTGTTCAGAAATAATATGACCCAAGTATTGGACCTTGTCCTTATAGAATTCACATTTACTGAATTTGGCATATAACTGATTTTCTTTCAAAGTTTGCAACACTATCCTCAAGTGCTCTTTGTGCTCCTCCTCACTTTTTGAGTAAACTAAAATATCGTCTATGAACAGTAGTACGAATTTATCCAAGTACTTGTTTAAAACACTTCTCATCAAGCACATAAAAGTGGCAGGGGCATTTGTCAAACCGAAAGGTAGGACTACAAATTCGTAGTGACCATACCTGGTTCGAAAAGCTGTTTTACTAATGTCTTCCTCCTTAATTTTGAGTTGGTGATAACCAGTCCTTAGATCAATCTTAGAAAATACTGAAGCTCCTCTTACCTGATAAAAAATATCATCCATTCGAGGAAAATGGTATCTGTTCTTAATTGTCAACTTATTCAAGTGATGATAATCAATGCACATTCTAAAGGTTCCATCATTCTTTTTCACAAACAACACCGATGCTCCCCAAGGAGACACACTCGGTTTGATATAACCCTTATCCAACAATTCTTGCAATTGCATTTTTAGCTCCATGAGTTCAGGGGGACTCATTCGATAAGGGGCTCAGGAAACAGGTGTTGCTCCCGGCACCAAATCGATTGAAAAGTCAATCTCTCTTTTGGGGGGAAGATGAGGAATATCATCTGGAAAAACTTCCTTAAACTCTCTTACTACTGGCAGAATATCCAGCAGGTGTTCTTCAGGTTGCTGTTCTAATTATTCGACATGTAATGCATATACTTGATATCCTTTCCTAGCTATTCATTTTAGTTGTAGTGCTGATATTTGTCTTACGGAGATGGATTTTGGTTTTCCCTTTAGAATAAAAGGTTTCCCTTCTTCATCTATGCAATGCAGAGTTTTATCCCAATAGTTCATCATAGCCTTTCTCTTTTCCAGCCAGTCCTTTCCTATCAGTAAGTCATATGAGCCTAAGGGAATAATGTTTAAATTTACTTCTGTCTGAAAATCATTTAATTTAATTGTTGTTTGAGGTAACTTATGAGTTACCTTCCTCTTGGTGCCAGTGGCTAACTGGACAAACCAAGACTGTTGAAATTTTTCAGCTTTGAGATTGCATTTTTCTACCACTTGTGGACTAATGTAACTCAAAGAAGCACCTGGATCAATTAAAATGCTAAAAGATTGGTCAACAATCTTATCTTCCATTTTGACCATGGTAGCTTGGTGTTCTTCTTGTCGATTCTCCAAGGCTGCACTGATAGTGGGTATATTTCTCGCTATATCATTTACTGTGGTAGCTTCTCAATTCCTCATAATCATCTGAATATTTCAGTGGGGACAATCCTTCAAGAGATGAGGTTCTCCACAACCCCAGCATTTCAAAGGCTCCCTCATTTTAATTGTGCCTTCCTTCTTATTCTCTCCATCTAGTTGTTTGGACCCAACTTGAGACTGAGCAGTTTGGCTTTCTTTTGGTTTATTAAACTTTTTCTGCTGATGATCCTTACAAAAATTCTTTAAGTAAGCTGGTTTCTGTTTCTTTCCTTTGATTTCACCCTTGTTTATCCAACCTTTTCCATGCTCACCCTTTCCTTCAAACTGCCGGTAGCATAACCTAGCTTTCCTCACTACTTCATCCATAGTTTTTGGGTTATCAAGCTCGATCTTCTCTTTGTACACAACAGGAAAACAGTTCAAAAACCTTTGCACCTTTGCCTTCTCTTCCCGAATGTAAGGGACATATCTCAACAGATTTTTAAACTTGGTGACAAACTCATCAAAAATGAGTTGTCCTAGTCTAAGTTGATGGAATTCCTTTGCTTTATCATCATAATAACATTCATTCAAATAGCGGTTTTTAAACTTGACTTGGAAATCTTCCCAAGTCACTGTTTTTTAATCAATGGCATGGATCATTTTCATCTCCTCCCACCACAAGGTAGCCTTCCCTTGTAGCTGGTAGACAGTTAATCTAACCTTCATATTTCTTTCATATTCATAGACCTAGAAATACTTAATCATGTTCAACAACCAGGCTTTAGCATCTTCCTCCTTCTCCCCATCATAGTAGGGAGGTTTGATCTTTCGGAATTCCCCCTGTAGTTCTTTTTTCTGCTTATACTGATGCCTAGTAGCATCATCTTCCTCAGAATCATTAGAGAACTTGCCCTTATTCCTGTTTCCGGAACCTTCACCTTCTTGGCTGTTCCACAAAGTTAATTCTCTAATGAGATTTTCTTGCTCCTCACTAGCTAATGACAGTCTGTCATTCTGGCTTCCTAGCTCAACCATCTCTCGTTGCAAACTGTGCAACATATCCATCACCGGAGCATTGGGATCTGGTTTATTATCTTCATCACACAGATCAACATAAATTTCGTCACTTCCAGCCATTTTACTTTTCTGTTTCAGCACCACTGTACACTAAACAACACATATTAGTAAAAAAAAAAAAAATTCAACAAAAAGAAAAAAAAAATTATACAGTGAGCACAACAACAACAACCCAGTTTTATTTAACATGAGCTCTGATACCATTTGTAACATCTCTTCTTCTCCACCCCAAATTTTTTTTCCTATTGATAGTTTAATTTATGTTCTTCTACCTTGGAATTTCACCATTTATGAAATTTTATTGAACAGGGTTTTTCCTATCCCTACTATTGCTCATATATGCATGCCTAGCTAACTATCATAGTTTTATTTTTCTCTTCCCATAAGTTTTTGTGGCTTTTTTTTATATATTTATACTACCAGATATATGCCACTCACACATAAGTTATATGGTTACTTTTTATTCCTAACAAAATTTCCATCTATGCATTATACTTTCACACTCAACCTATATAGGGTTCACAATGCTCACATTTTTTATTTTGATATTATACCCTTATGGATTATAGGGTTGATATGGTTATAAATTTGTATTTAGCTACTCGTACTTTTTCACGATTTATACATTTTGTATTGATCTGGAATTATCCAAAGTCCTCAGTAGTTTATTCCCATTTGAAATCGTATTTTGGTTCTATGAATTTGTTACAGCCTTGTGGCCACTACTCTCATGTGTGATTTATGTGCTCATTTCACTATATATATCCCACGTACCCTTAACTGGGATGAATCTTCTGGAGAGAAAAATTACATTAAATTCGTTGTACTGATTGTGCTTCGTTGGCCAGGTTGTATTTATGTGTGTGGCTTGGTTAACCTCGTCGAGCTCTCCACGTCAACTTGGGTTGACGACCCTCTGTGGATTTTTTTAATTGTTCTCATCTCCAAACCGACTTTGGTTCACGTTTACACGCAAGGATTATTTATTTTCATTTTTCCATTATGCAACGTAGGTTTATTTATTTATTATCACCAGTCATGTGATACGATTTTGACTACTGTGGGATTGAGTTCGATGGATTTGCATTTATGTGTTGGACGACTATGTATTAATTCTTGATTTTCCCCAATCGATCCGTGTGTATCCCATAAATCTGAGGACACTTGGACGGTGGACATGGCTCAGTTACGTTAGGGTTTTCTTGGTTTCGATTTGAGGAAATCGTATTTACCTCTGTATCGTGAATGGGATTGTTCTTTCACCCTCCACTATTCTTGACCGACTCCTGGTGGTCGAGGCTCTGCTCGTTTGGGGAAAATGAAGCGTCATGCTCTCCCAGAATTCTAAGTGTACTAGTTCATCAACTCGTTGTCATTTAGGTATGTGAATTAGGGCATTTCAATTGCTTGAGTATACAGATTTGTGCTCTGTTTTGAACTCCCTTATACAATTTCCTCATCGTTCTCAACACATTCGATTTAACGTGATAGAGCAGTTGTTAAAAAAAATTTGAACATATTTTCATTTAAATGTGGTAAAACCATCTCAGTCTAATATGAATCAATCTCTTGTTCAAATCTCCCTGCTCGGTCGCGAGGGATTTTTATTCCAGCATCACTTCTTGCATTTCATTTAGCATCCCTTTGATAAATTTTTTGTACTAACCCTTAATCACTGGCTGGTAAGAATTGTTCCTCATGGTCTTCCAGGGCCATACGTGGTTTATTAGAGTCGAGTTACCCTGGCTCCAAACGTCTTCCTTCCGACAAGCAATTTATACTCTAGGTATGAATTGATTCACTTGTAACATCTTCACCACCGCGTTCTTTAGTTTCTGATGAATATGACAGTAGTCTAATTTTTAATACAACATATATAATTTCTTTTGTAGGTCGTTGGGAGTTGAGGGTTTCAATCTTCCAAGGTAATCATTCATTTTTATGCTCAGTACTAATATATTATTGTCTGTGAGACAATTCATAGTGACTAATTAATTTGTATGTCTTACATTCTCTCATTTTGTTCAGGTAAATTCGAATCCCTTTATGAATTTCCTTCACGGTTATATAGTGAATTGGTCTTTCACTCGGATTTGACTTCGCTCCACCCTGCACTTTCAGGTCGGTATCGACAATGTATTGTTCGAAGTGAAGCCAGACTCTCACGTTATTATACATAATTTTTTCAGACCATTTGAGTTTTATTTTCATAAATTTTGTTACTGTAATAATAACTGTTACCAGAGACTTGGACTGTTAAAAAAAAATCGGGATAATATAGTTACTGGGACCACATTTCTTATTTTACATTTCTGCTGGTTTGCTATATGGAACAGATAGTCTCTGCTATATTATTTCTGTTCAGATTTATTATTATATACAATTTCATATATATATATATATATATTCCATCCCTATTCGAAAAGGAAATTTCATGATATACTATGGTGGGTTCCAGATTGCTATTTCAGGTTGATGCTCATGTTAGGATTTATTTCTACTGAATTTATCTGCTTCAATTTATTGGATAGAATTGATAAGTTTACTATTCTTATCTTTTATTTCGGTTTCCTCCACCTTGTAGTAACATAAGTGTATATAAATATCTCTGCTACCAGAGTCTACAAAATCTGTAACAGTCTAGTGGCTACTGACTATACCATCACAATTTCCACTTGGTCTATGTGTTCATGTGTATTATACTATTCTCGTAGTATCACTATCCTTACACTCCTTGATTCAAATTTTACATGCATTTTTTACTTGTGACAACAATAATAGACTTTGGCATTATTGTTTTATTTTATAGCATATTCAGTATATCAAATTTTCTAGCTAGCACTTCAAATCCGTATTTTAGGTAGATTTGGTGGGTGAAATATTTGTTATTCTTCACAACTTATAACATTGGTTTGTAATTCATATAATTTCCTTATATTTAATTTCCAAGAAGGTATTCAGTTTGGACATTTCACCAGTAATAGATGTCATTCCACTTCAGACATTGACCAGTCCTCCCAACCTTAGAGTCCCTCTATCTACAAAACTCACCCCCGAGCTAAGATTACTTTCATAACAGACCAACCTCTAATCTTTTTAGGAGTAGCTTATTTAAGCTTTTTCTCCCCAAAGCCTATTTCTAATTCTGCGTCTAGAGTTTTAGTATGCTTTTCTTCCTGTTTTCCTAGGCTTCCCTTATTTAAGGATTTTTTTTTTACCTCTTCCCAACTACTCTCCACCTCATTGGGGAAAAACAAGATTTTTCCTCAAAAATCTAATTTGGAAATAAATTCTTTCAAGGATTTTTGAAATATTTTTGGGGAAAGTATTTGCCTCTTTCCATCCTCATTGATTTGGCAAGTGAACTCATAATTCTCATTTGGTCAATCTGCACAAAATTATTTTATTTAATTCCCATAATTAAATACTTAATTACATCCACAAAATACTTACCCATTGGGGTCCACTGCCCTTTGGATTAAAGTTCAAATGTCTAGCTTGTAGGAAACATAAAACTAGGGGTGTTACATTCTTTTTTCTAAATTAGATATAGTTGTGGAGCATTTTTTATTAGGTCTCCATGTCCTGGATTAGTTCCATATGTTGATGATATTATACATAGTGCTTGGAGATGTTAAAAAAGTGTCAGAGGATGCTTGATGTAACAACCCTGGCCAAAAATCCATGTAAGAAAATTAATAATGGTAAAATAAGACCTTGGTCATGGGACACATATTCCAAGCTAAATGTTTAGAAAAACATCCTAGTGCGGGTGTTCTTTTGGTTTATTAATGGCTATGGAAATTTGAAAAGGAAATGACAAAGGATTTGGAAAGGAAAAATTGTATTTATCTATGAAAATAATTAAAAATAGAAGAAAATGAACGTGAAATGTCACAGTCTCCATGTGAGGAGGAAAATGAAGGAAAATAATAGAAATTGAAGAAATTATAGGCCTCATTCATAAAATTTCTTATGAGGATCGATTCATGGAATTTTGTTAGTTCAATTTTAGATCTCTCATTATATTCTCTCCCTCTCATATTCTTGGACACTTATATTTTTCTTCAAGCTCTCTTGGAGGGTGTGGCATACTTGAGATTTGGAGCAAGAAGGGAAAGGGAAAAAAATAAAGCACAAGAGGAGCTTAGGATCAAGAACTACATTGGATTTTTATTGCAGGTACCGAGTTTCATGCATGATTCTCTTACTCGTTTTGGCATGCATGACATATGCATTCAATTATTTGGTTATGATCGGGCATTGACATGGAGGATTTCCTCCATTGACGTTGGTTTTTCCTAGCCTTTCCATTTCATGGATAAGCATGGTGTTGTGGCTTTTAATTTTATTTTGTGGTTTGTATTCATGTGCCTTTGGTTCTGGGTTGATTTATTAGTTACTAGAAGCCTTGGTTTGATGAACGCTCTGCAAGCCATTTAACAAGTTTGGTTGAGTTATATTCCTGGAAGCCTTGGTTAGAAAATCTCTCTAGAAGCCCTTGGTGGGTTGAGTGATTAGTCCTCGAAGCCCTAGTGGGTAAAAAACTATGTAAGTTAGGAAGAAACTGTGGGTTGAGTTACTAGTCCTAGAATCCCTAGTTGGAACAAATGTTGGTGAGCCCTAGACAACTTGGGTAGAGACCGATATGGTGATGGATAGTGAAGTCCGAACATGAGGTGGAATCACTAGCTGAGGGTTGAGGTTGTTTGGCATATGGAAGTCCTAGTTTAGTTTTGTTTGGTTTTTCCATGATATCCCAAATTCATGATTGGAATATGGTAGAGGTGTGATTAACTGAAAGAGAGATTTGCTTCAACCCAATTTATAGCCGTGTGGTACGTGGAATTCCCATAGATAGTTACATTTTGCATATACTAATAAGAGCTTCTTTTATCTTATATTTTATGTTTAAATATACATGTTCATATGTGTTTTTTACGATTTTTAGATCCTGGTTATTGTTGTTGGTTATATTTTGGTTATGAGGATGGTTTATGACATAGTTGATGTATGGCTCTCATCATGTATTGATTAAAAAATTAATGAGCAATAAATATATGACCTAACCAAATATATTTCATCTATTGTAAAAAGGATTGAATTCATCTTAGCAATTCTCAAATAAGTATGATACCCCTATGCTCATATCTATTTTTATGACTTGTAGATTGCATATCTGACATGTTTGACGAAATGTCGATCATGGCTAGAAGGGGTCAGATCAAGTACTTTTACCAGTGATTCATTGGTATATTTGTTCCAATGTTATTATTCATTTATGAAAGTTTCATTAAGTTTATGGGAGTGGCCTAATACCTAGCCCTTAAAAAGTGGCTTAGAATCCTGGGTCACTCACACAAAAATACATGCAAACGTCCATAGTCAATAGAATTCCTTGGATTGGGAGCTACTAGAAGGCCTTAGTCGCATACATGGCTTGCCATGGGAGCGATTGAGGGTCAAAATTAGAAAATTTCCAAGTGGTCTCATGGGTTTATCACCTGGGAGGGTTCGTTGGATCCTGAATGTTTGTTAGCATGTGTGGAAGGTTTGTTTGGCTTCATCGTGTTGGTTCTACTTCCTTAACTGTACTTGGGGATTTGAATCACAACTCTCATCACATGTTTACCCTACAGGATTGGTTAACTTGGCTAAATGTGTGAAGTGGGTGTGACAAGAAACATGGGGTAGATTACAGATCTGATAAAAGTGATGCTATGGCCACAAAACATATCAAGAACGAGCCAAAGAAACAATTTATATTATTTTCTTAACCTATGGAAATGTCTCAGGCATTCCTCGTTTTCTGATTCAACAATTTAAACATAACCATTAATGTAAACCCAAGTAAATAATCCTACTGCACTTTATGCACATTGGTTAATATTTAGGTCATGTATATAGTATTAAGTGAAGTAGAAATGTATAAATGGTTCAAATACCTATACATATAGGTATGGAGAATATAATTAATTAGATAATATTTTTATATAATGAGATGTTCATTGGAGTGTTGTCAACCTGTGAAATACCATTTATAATTGAAACATAACTTTCATTTATGCGAAGAAGATTTAAAACCCTTATAGGGGTAGAGGAGTTAATGAATACCAAATAAAATAATTCGCTCATTCCTATATCCAATTATATTAATATAAAAGGCAATTAATGTCCTTGATTTGTTCGACTATGAAAAATAGAGTGATGATAAGTAAAAAAGTATTTAAAGGTATAGTCCCACTTACTAATTATAGTGATATAATACATTTTTTGGGGCATGAAATTGAGGTATGTTACAAGTCACCATTGGAAATCTTGCATGAAAAATCCTTTAATTATGGGTCCTTCTATCCACCACTTTCTATATTTTCTTTGAAGGACTGAAGCCTTATTTATACTGCTTCAAATGTAAATTATTTGTTGATTTTAAATCCTTTCCAATATATTTTTAAACATATAATATAATGGTTAAACAAAAAATTGGCAGAACAGAGGGTTCAATTTAAATTCTTCCCATGATTAGGTATTTTCAAAGAAGGAAATGATATAACTGACACAACATTTTCACATCTCCACTTCTCGTATTACTCTAGGTGCAATCCCCATTATTGTGTCCATATGTACTAACTTCAGGTTTAGAATCATATATTCAAAGTTTGAGGAGTCTTCCTCTGATATGTGTATCGCTCCCTTTGTTATAAATGATATTTTATTAATTTAAAAAAATCCTACTATACAAATAACCTTTCCATGTTTTCCATAGATATTTTAGAGGCTTCTTAAGAAAATACAATTTCCCGTGGAGATTGATGCCATATAAATTAGTTACAAACCCAAAATTTTATGATCCAATCTTCTAAAACTTAGCTATAATAGTTATTTTTTTCTCTATGAAGTATAAAATTTGTAGGTTCCTATAATACTAGTGTATCCCCTTATTGTTATTGTTATTGTATCCCCATAATTATTATTGTTGTGCCCATGTAGTCCCCATATTGTTATTATTGTGCCCCATAGGTGTAGCCCCATTATTGTTATTGTTGTGACCATCCGGTCCCCATACTGTCATATTGTGACCCATTAGACTTGTATATATAGAAGCTAGATTTTTGTAATTTGTATCATCCAAGAATTGTTAATTTATGTAATTTAAAGGAGGTTTCCCCCTCAAATTAGTTTATTTGTAAGTCATTGATCTATCATTTCTTTTATTTTGTGAGCTGGTTACATAACATTTGGTATCATAGCTTTGGATTATAGGGTTTCGCTACTACAAATAGGTCATCTTGGAATTTTTTCTATAAATGATTTTCTATGAATGTCTAGTAGGTGAAATTTTTTACCACGAGAAGCCAAAATCCTAATGAACTTTGTGTAAAAATTCCAGATCTTGGTTCACTATATTTTCAAAGATATGATCCGAGGAAGTTAGATTTTTTGCAGGATCGATAATTTCATCTCAAACAGGTGACTGCAGGAAATTGTCGTAAGTTTTGTTTCTAACATAGGATTTTAATTCTATAAAAAGTGCTTGAAATATCATTGCATGTAGTTTCTTGTGTATCAATATCAGTGCCTAAGGTAAAAACAAAGACACATGGCATGTCATACAAGTTTGTTCTACTAAACCAATCCATAATTAGACCATTGTGGGACACTGGGCATAACCTTATCTTGAAGAATGCAAATGAGGTCTGACATATGGCATTGGAAAGAAGACTCTAAGGGCTACCATAATGTTGAAGGTTAGATCTTGGAGATTTGAAATTATAGAGTTACAACCATTTCAAGTTTAAGCTCCTAAAAGCAAGAAAAATGTGTGTATTTGAAAAAAAAATCCATAACCTCTATTTGAAAAATCAGTTTGAAGTGATTAAAAAGGCATATTGAAGCATAGATATCTTTATTGGGTTCTAAAATTCCTCCAAAAAATAATTTGACACCCATCAAGCCCTCAGAAAACTCTACTATGATGTATGAAGAGGAATAATTGGAGCATGATCTATCAAAATTATAGGAGCAAGTGCAACAAATTTCAATATCGCATAGAACTATCAAAGATTACATAGTTTGTTTAAATGAAAACATGGAAGCTAAGATGGATGGTTTTAAGGATTACATGAAAGATAATATGGATGGTATAGAATAAAAAATGAAAGGAAACATTGAAGATTTGAAGAATGGTTTAAAATCATATTTGACAAAGTTGCTACAAGAAATGCTTCCTAATGGCGAAAAGGTATTTGATGAAACTAATGATGAGAACAAAAAAAATGTCAATGATGATTCCATAGCCTATATAATTGGATTGAAGACCCTACGTATTCCAAATATTGATATGATTAAATTTGATGGCAATGATCCTATAAGATGGATACTACAAATGGAGGAATACATTTATCTTCATAATGTGCAACACACACGAAAGGTACACATTGAAACTTTATATTTAGAACAAAATTAGTTTGTATATTATCGATGGATTTTTTCTCATAAACCACATATCACATGGGTAATTTTTATGAAGGAAATGACATAACATTATGAGGATACAAAGAGAAACACCTACTTTAGCCAATTTATAAATCCCAAACAAAAGGGTTCAATGGTGGAGCACATTGAGGACTTCCAAAAATTTAATATAAGGGTAAATGATATTCTAGAGGAACACATGATTGATGTTTTCATAGGGAATTTAAAGGATAACATCCAACTTGAGGGTCTCCTTTATGAACCTGATTCATTGGAGAAGGCATTCAGGTTGGAAAAAAAAATTGAAAGAAAAATTATGGCGACAAGGAAGCCTACCACTCACAACTATAAAGATGGAAGTGTTGCTCCTCCTAGCCTTCCACAACCTAAAAGGTTGACACCACAATAATTGGAAGAAGAAAGAGAAAAAGGGATTGGTTACAATTGTGATAGAAAATACACTAAAGGTCATAAGTATGTTGAGAAGAAATTAGTTTACATAAATTATGAAGAGGAGGAAGAAAAGGAACAATAAACTTCAAAAGAAGATGATATACATGAGGATATGACGTAAGAGAAATGAAAAATGAATCCGACCATATCTTGTAATGCAATATCAGGAATTACCAATCCTCAAAATCTCAAGATAGAAGGAGATATCAAGAATAAAAAGGTAATATCATTGATTGATTGATGTGGTGCCCATAGTTTTATTTATTGTATTATAGCCAATGAATTTAATTACTTCCTATATTTAGAAATTAGCACTAGAGTGTCAAGTGATGGTTTCGAATGGAGGAACTACAAATTTCTCTCGAAAGTTCCATAATATCAAGATATCCATTCAGGACTATATCTCTTATATCCAATGATTTTCTTTCCAATGGGTGGTGTTGATTTTGTACTAGGAGTTCAGTGGTTACAATATTTTGATACAATAGATTTTAATTTTCAACAACTCTTCTTGAAATTTCTTTGGGAAGGAAAGAATGTTGAATTAACGGGTATCACAAGGAAACTAGGAAATATAATCATCTCTAATGGCATGACAAGGCTCCTAAAGAAAGAACAATGAGGCATAGTTGCACAATTATGCTCTCTAGAGTTTCGAACATCGAAATCATCTTTAAGAGAAAATTCTAAGTTTCAAGCAGTGGAGGATCACTTTGAGCATCAGAAACAAGTTCACCAAATTTGAAAGGATAACCTAAATTTGGTGCGTAATAAAATAAAACAATATGCAGATCAACATCGCAGCAAAAGAAGTTTTGATGTAGGCAACTATGTATTTTTACGGCTACAACCATAAAAAAAAATTCCCTCAAGCAAGCTAAGAAGGATAATAAATTATTGACAAAGTACTATTGTTTTTACAAGGTGTTGCAAAGTATTGGTACTATCGAATACAAATTGGAGCTTCCTCCATCTTCCCGAGTGTACCCAATTTTCCATGTTTCATGCTTAAATAAGGTTATAGAACTCCGAGTTCAAACAAAAATGCAAAAACATGAAAAGTAAGGAAAAATCATACTGGAACTTGACGAAATCACAGAAAAAATAACTCAACAACTATGAAATCGATCAATTTCAGAGTATCTCATCAAGGGGAAGAACTTACCCGCTAAATATTCCACATTAGAGGACGAAATAATTATACAGAACTATCCATAACTACTAAAGTGTTGAGGAAAACACTTGTTTGAAGGAGAGAGGCATACTAGGTCCCTATAATATTAGTGTCTCCCCTTATTATTATTGTTAGTGTAGTCCCATTATTGACATTTTTGTTCCCATGTAGTCCCCATATTGTTATTATTGTGCCCCATAGGTGTAGCCCCATTATTGTTATTTATGTGCCCATCTGATCTGCATATTGTTATATTTTGACCCATTAGACTCCTATATATAGAAGGGAGGTTTTTCTATTTGTATCATCCAAAAATTGTTCATTTATGTAATATAAAGGAGGTTCCCCCCTCGAAGAGGCTAATTTCTAAGTCATTGATCTATATTTTGTTCTATTTTGTGAGCTAGTTACATAAAAAAAGAGTGATATTTTTTTAGTCTCATAGAATGGCTAGACCCTAATATGTTCATATAGAACCACTGCAGTACATGGGAAACATTTCCAAACAATTTGGGAAATGTTGAAGATCTAGCCATCCTTACATTTAGTTTCTTGAAGCATAAGAATTGACAATTTCTCATACCTAATTTTTCCGTAATGAGTCTATGTTTCAACTTACCATTCATGCCCCTCACATTCCATGAGATAATTTTCATTGTTGAAAAGGAGGATAGGTTGGTAGGAATATTAAATTAACTTATCTTAGCAAGTTCAATGATTTCTCTCCCATTTCTTATATCCATTGTTTGTTGTACTTCCTTCCACTTTTTTTCTCCTCTCTATTAGACTTTATGTTTTCTTTGTTTCTTACTATTTTCACTCATAAGAAAGAGAACGTGAGGTTTCCCTTACATATGGAGTCTTGATGCAAAAATTCTTGGATTGGAAGGAAGCCTGAGAATATTTCCACCTCCTTGTTTCAAATTTCTAAATGGTTATGTCTTATCCAAACCACTACTAATGATTTAAGAAATAGGATTTATAGATCCATTACCTCTACTTCTATCATTGTAATATTCTCCTACTTCAATATCATTTCCACATCCTATAAGTTATTGATTTTTTTCATTTTCATTCCCTCTATCATTTTGAATTAATACTTACCGATCGTTACCTAATTTATTGATTGTATTATGTTGATCCCCTTGTTTTTTCTTCACCTTTATGCATATGTTTGCATGTTAGATTCTAGAGAGAAACATATCTATTAATTCTTCACATTATCCATTGAGGCATTTCCTTGAAGTATTATATTAATTATTTTCCTTTTACAAACCCACTCAAATCCTTCTTGTTCTTTCCTTAACTGGGGTCGTGAGGCCTTTTGATAGAAACATATAGGAAATTATTTTAATAGATGGCCATTTTTATGGTATTTTTTTCAAATAAATGGGATTTTTTCATAGTCTATTGGCTAATCCCTAATGTTTTCTTGGTAACTAAGAAAAATTTTATTTGATGTAACTATGATATACTCACATATAAATAGATCCATGCATATGGGATATATATTCATTTTATTTTTTCCTTTGAACATATTACATATGAACTTAATGAATTCCTAATACCCTCCATTTTTTCCATACCATAAAAAATCTCAAGTAGGTGAATAGTCTAATCCAAATTAGAGCAGTAGAAAATCCCTCTCTACCTAGAGCATTTTTTTCTTTCAAAAATATAGATATAGTATTATATACTTGAAAAACCATGTTCCATTTTGGAATATTATATGTTTTTCCCTCTAAGTTGTTGAATATTTCTATGAGGAACCCCTAGGATCCTAACTGTAGCTTCACATCTCCCTATGGTTTCCTATTTTTCATTATCCACCCAATGAAAGTTTTCTCTCTAAGAAAAACACATAAACTTTTGACAATTATAATGTGATCTTGCGTGTATTTATTATTTTCCATATTTTTTGGAAAGTTTATTTTGAGCTTTGGCATTTTTTACAACAGTCGAATGCAAGATCATTTTTTTGTTTGTCTCCATGAATCCTTACGAACTATCTGTTAATTGATCCCCTCAATTCACAAATATGGGTTGTTCAACTTGTGATTTATAAAGTGAAGCATGGGGTTTTTGCTAGTTTTAGCATCCATAGGGGAGAAATACCATACCACATGCATTCGTATTGGGGGATGTATATTGAGGAAAAAGTGACATAATATGTTGGGCATATAATAAAGGGTAAATGATTTTTATAGTGGCAAGTATAAAAAATGGAGCTCAAAGATAATGAAAAAATAAAAAGATGTATAAAGAATGTAATGAAAAAGTGGATACCTACAATATCTAGTGAAAGTAGGGGTTTCTTAGATTGGGAAGGTTTATTGGGTTCGTATTTGTAGGGGGTTAAATAATATAATTTTTAGAGGCATTTTCCAGTATGTAGTAAAAATAAGGGTGTTTTTTAGTATGTCATGAATGCACGTGATATGTTAGAGGCTCATTGAGTGAATCCCCCATCCTGGCATCATTGGGTACATGCAAGAGCTATGGATATCCTCTAGTAAGTGCAATATAATAGGAGTGGAATGGTCCTCTTTGCCAACCCATGCCCATCCTAAAACACCCTAATAATTACCACTAAAAAACACTTTGGAAATTGAACTCTATTCAACCCTACACTATCCCCAATTTGTTTTCATGAATTAATCATGATAAAAAAACATTGTTATGGTGTTACAAATTAAACATAGGTTAACTACAGAAGATATGAAGTTCCATAATGTATTGAATGATGAACTATTTATTACAATTATTGAATTTGATTGATGCCATGATGATAGGGAGTGGGTATTCTATATTTAGAACTTGCATTACATTTTATTTTAGCTAGTTTTACACACGAAGGATTCACTCAATGACGCTCTGACATATCACGCCCATTTTTGGCATACTAAATAATACCCTTAATTTGACTACATATTTGAAAATACCTCTACAAATTACATTATTTAACCCCCTCCCAATACGAACCCAATACACCTTCCTAATTTTAAAAACCCATACTATTACTAGATATTGTAAATATCCATTTATTCATTAACATTTTTTATATCCCTTTATATTTTTCGATTAACTTTGAGCTCCATTATTTTATACCTTCCAACATAAAAACCCTTTAACCCCTATTATATGCTCAATATATTCCGTCATTTTTTCGTCAATATATATATCCTAATATGAACCCACGTGGTATGGTATTTCTCCCCCAATGAAGCCCCTGTGGTTTGAAAACCTATATATTCATGGAATTTCCATCAATGGGTGAGATTATTTGGTATAATTGTTATGAATGAGGAAGAAACACATCTCCGATAGAAATAGTTATTAAAGAGAGCTATTCAGGAGGAAAATGCAACTCCAAAAGTACAACAAGGTAGATGTCATATATAAGAATTGCAAAAGAGACCATTCATCCATGAAGAGAAAATGGTGCAAGGAATAAAAAGGTGTCCAACTAAAAAGTAGTGAAAGAAGAAGTAGACCATGGAATCAATACTATAAATGAAGATGAATATATAAATTAATTATAAAACTATGAGTAGAAGCTAAAATTAAGAAAACTCATATGAATAATTTCAAAGTAAGTTGAGTAGACTCCATAGCGAAGAAAATTCCAACATGTGCAAAGAATTTTGTGTACTAGTTTGCATAGAGCATCTCCACAGGGTGAGAGATGTTATATGAAATTGTGTGCCAGGAATAGCATTATGGGAGGGATTTCTAGGTAAAGATTCACATGGAACAGTTCCAATAAGGAGTGGATGAGTTTATGTGTATAGAAGGATAAGAGTATGTAAGAGAGAGAGAGAGAGAATGTCTAAAATTTTTTAACAAATTTTTACCTATAATAAGAGTTGTAAATGGTGAAGCTGGAGATGAAATTGATACATTCAACTTTGATAACTATGAATTACAGCAAACCTAAATGAATAAAGTGAGAATGACTACTAAAAGAGAAAAATAGAAATAAGGAAGGGAAAATACTTCTTCTAGAAATGTATTGATGAATATAAATGGTAGAATGTACTCCTTTAAGAGTTTTGTTTGGAAAGAGAGAAAGAGAAAGTAAAGAGTAACAAGTCATTGTGATGGCTATATATCATATGCCTAAATATGTACTAGATAACAACCATTTCACTAAATAAATAAAAAATCATATATCACAAAATATGTATACTTAAAAATATATACATATATATATTGTAATTATTATTTTTATTTAAAATATATATAAATATTGTTTATATATTTTTAAATAAATATGTTATATAGCTTCAACTTACAAAATTCGATTGATGACAATGTTATGAAATAATAGGTAAACTATGAGATTCAATTTTAAAATAAATAAACAAAATAGTTATATAAATATATAAAGCATTGAATATGTTGATGTTATACAAAAATGTAACTGTACGTTGACGTAAACGGGCATGAAGTACCTTACTATATTGGAAAATTATTGTACCATATAAAAATGTTAATGTCACTTGATCACAAAAACAAGCCAACATATATTTATATTCCTGAATTACAATTTTCGTCTGCACTGCGTTAACATGATGCTTGATCTCACAATTATCATGACGGTTGATCTCACAATCCCAAAACAACGTTGATTTGAAAAACGGATTTTATGAATTTTTATGTGAAAAATAGAAACATGTGAAATGATTAATAACATAGGATTCCACGATTTAGAAAGCTATTATTTTGGAGAAGTTTGCCACCGTCCATAATGAATAACACTACAAAGCATGGATAATCTATAGTGTACTGTGAAATCATGCAAGACAAAACACCGATGGCGGTAACCACACAGGAAACTTTCATCGAGGCCAGCCCCCTTTACTCCTACTGTCTGCCATGGGCACTAATTATCTCCGCGAGTCTCTTGAAAGGACATTGTGTGATAGCCAGAACACACTCATCGTGCAATATAAAAAATCCCACTTGGCAGTATCACACTAACTTGTAGTGCATTCCACTTTATTATGATGGAAAAGAGGTGCAGAATGTCGAGACTCTTTTCAAAAATCCCTCTCCACCCAAAAATCCAGCTTCTCTGATAAAAGAAATCTTCTAGATTTCGCAAACATTGTTTCCATGACTAAATTACAAATCATTCCACTCTGTACGTTTGTTTTTTTTCTTTTCTTTTCTCTGTCAAAGTTGCTTTTCATATTCTCCACTTCATTTAAGAGATTGTAAATTTAGACCATCGAAAATTATACCCCGTAAAGTGCCACCAATAACTAAATAAATTGGAATCATAATTGTGAAACTAGATGAATTTCAAATATTGGGGCCACACATGAGGACAACGAGAGAAGTACACAAGATTCGTAACAGGTCATATGGGTGGATGAAGATCTATTTAAGATACCCATTCTTCTCCAATCGCCCGCGTCATTGAAGCACAATCTCGCTAGCTTTTCTGTTGTCTGTATTCCATATTGTTTGGACAATCTCCAATATTTTCAACTAACATTTGCTTTCTCCTTATTGCATTAAGCTGAATAGCTCCTTCTCATTTTCAACGCATTTGGTAGTGCTTACCTGTAATATTCCCAGATAGTTCTGAAGTTTGTATTCGCATTCCACGTTCAGTTATTATTTAGTAGTTTCGATGACTTTGACATCGATTTAGTCGAGTGAATATATTTGTATTGCACAGTGATTGAGAATGGAAGAGGATAAGCATCAGCTCATGACATAACAGAGGCCTCTATATGACTGCCTCCTCTTTGGTGAGATTCAGAGTTATTTTTCGTTAAATTTGTTTTTTCATTAGGTATAGAACTATTCTTATAATAGTCTTGGGATGTGGGTCAATGGTTAGACAGGTATAGGTGGTTTGATCCCTAAGTCATGTGGTCTAAATAAACTATGTAGGCCAGAAAGCTACTCCAAACACCATTTTTTCACTTAAGAAAACTATTATTTTCAACTATTCATTGAAAAAAAAACTATTTTCATAGCATTTGTTTCTGATTTCAACTTGCGGTTTTAGATTCTAGGAATTTTTCCTTATTCCTAACACACAGAGAGGAATAAAAATTTCTCCTTCTTAACATCGAGAGATTTTAAAATTATCTTTCATGGACAGAGCAATAAATTTGATAAACAATTTTTTTTTTATCTTGTGGAACGAAACCAAAAAAAATTGTTCGATTGACTTGAACTGTTGTTCATTACATATGTGTTATTCTGCACTTCTCTTTCTATGTGTTTTCATTTGTGCAATCGCACGGAATATATATATGGTCGTAGCCCCAAAATATTAACAATAAAATTTAAATCCTATGGTTTTAAAAACTATATAAAACATTTCATGCGCCGCAGACTTTAACATATAAACAAAAACATTATAAAAAGCTATTCCAAGCGATGGTTGTGGGATGTGATAAACTTATCGCATCAATCTCTGTGCTCGCTGACTCAGCCTTTAAACATTGCGATGCAATTTCATTTGTTGAACGGATGATGACTTGGCAAGGTGGGGCGAGGTTTATCGCATGAGTTTGGGTAAAGGTTGACATAACCACTGATTGGTTTGATATGAACCTGATTGGACAACGGGCTTGTGAACTAGCAGTGGGGTAGCTGTTATCGCGTGAGTTTGTGAAGGAGGTAACGTATGCACAGGAGGGTGCGATATGTTTGTGATTGGCTAGAGGCTGATCTACGCGGAAATGACGTGGAGTCTGTGGTAGGTGTGGAGGATTTACGGCATGGTTGTATGGTCAGCTAACATTTCAAACAAATAAAGAAGGTTGTTGTAGCGTACAGGATGAAGGCGGTTGTGCATGATTAAAATGGAAATTTGAAACGATGGTTCAAGGCGTCAAAACAGCTCCGCGTCCTTTCCTGAATCAAGCAAAATAAAATTGTCAAAAGATCAAGCCATCTATGTGTTGTTGTTGCTGTTGGAACAATGTAACAGTTGCGATTATTTTCCACACTCCCCCTTAATCATAACTCCTATTGTCATGCATTCGCAGAAATTCTCTAAGAAAATTAAAACTTTTCCGTCCCAATGGTTTTGTCAAAATATCTGCAAACTGTTCTTCTATTCTGTAATGTTGCAAAACAACTTCTCCATTGTTCACCAATTCTTTGATAAAATGATATTTAACATCTATGTTCTTTGTCCTTTTGTAAAAACCGAATTCTATGATAATGCTATTGCTGAGATATCATGACAATAAATTGTTGTAACTTTTACTTTTTCATGGCACAAATCTCTTAGCATTCTTCTCATCTATATTGCTTGACATGTTGTTGTTGTAGCTGCCACATACTCTATCTCTATTGTAGATAAAGCCACAATAGGTTGTTTCTTGGAAGCCCATGAAATGGCTTCTAATCACAAATGAAAAACATAACGAGAGGTACTTTTTCTGTCATTTATGCTTCCAGCCCAATCACTGTTAGTATATCCAATTAACTCAAAATTTTCTTAAGAGGTGTATAATATACCATACCCCTTTGATCCTTTCACATACCTTAGAATTCTCTTTGCTGCCTGCCAATGTGTCTCTTTTTTCCTCTCCATAATTTTGGAAATTAAACTTATAGCATGCATAATATTAGGCCGCGTTGTAGCCAAATACATAAGATTGACAACTATGCTTCTATATAAAATTGGATCAAAATCCTTATTTTTGTCTTCCTTGGTGAACTTGAATCCCATCACTATAGGAGTTATTGGTATCTTGCAATCTTGCATGTTAAATATTTCCAGAAATTCCTTCACATATTTTTCTTGAGAAATAAAAAATTTATTTTCATTTTTCTCTACTTCTATTCCTAAGAAGTATCTCAGCAATCTCATATCAGTCATCTCAAATTCTTATTTCATGACTATTTTAAAATTTTCATTAAGGTAAGAATCATTACATGTAAAGATCACATCATCAACATATATAACAACAATCAACATCTTACCATATTTTTCCTTGATGTACAATGTCGGTTCTCCTTCACATTTGTCAAAAACATTTTCCAGTAGATAAGAATTTACCCTACTGTACCATGCTCTTGGTGCTTGTTTTAGCCCATAAACAACTTTCTTCAATTTACATACATTGTTCTCTTGGCCTTCTTTCTCATATCCTAGAGGTTATTCAACATAGACCTCTTCTATCAATACTCCATTTAGGAATGTTGATTTCACATTCATTTGATAAACTTTCCACTTATGTTGTGCTGCGATAGACATCACTTCTCTTACTGTTTCCATTCTTGCAAATGGTGCAAAATTTTCTTCATAATATCTTCCCTGTTGCTGCTTGTAGCCTTTGAAAACAAGTCTAGCTTTGTGCCTTTCAATCTTACCTTCAACATTTCTTTTGGTCTTGTAGACCCATTTTACTCCAATCACTTCCTTTCTTTTAGGAAGATAAGCTAATTACCATGTTTTATTATTTTTTATTGCATTTATCTCTTCATCCATGGCATATATCCATTTCTTATCTTATACAGGTCTTCAAAATTAATAGGATCTTCTAGATTACAATACAAAGAAAATAAAGAATTTATAGCTTCATTGTTTTATTCTTGCTGATAAATTTCATTCAAACTTCTAAATCTTGTTCTTCTTTCACTTGTTGAACTTGTGCTTGTAGAAGCACCCAAATCTATTCCTTGTCTTGTTCTTGGAGAAGCACTTTCATCACTTCCCAAGGGTGTTCTCATACCAGATTATGGTGTCCCTTGATGTCCTTGTTTTGGTGGAGGAGGTGCTGTCAATGAAGGATTTAGTTCAGTTAGTTCTTACTCATCTTCTTGAGATATACAAGTTTTTACAATCATTGTTTTCTCAATGCTTCCATCCCGATATACTTCTTCAATGAACTTCACATCTCTTCTTATAATAAACTTCTTGGTGGATGGGTTATATAGTCTTTATGACTTTGATTCATCATTATATCCTACAAATACGCACTTCTCCCCCTTGTTGTGCAACTTCTTTCTCACCTGATTCAGAATGTGTCCATAAGCCACACAATCGAATACTCTCATGTGGGTGACAAATTGTTTTATGCCATTCCATGCTTCTTCTAGAACTTTTTTCATATCACTCTTTGTTGGGCATCTATTTAAAACATATGTTGCACAATGTACAGCTTCATCCAAATATTCATTTGGAAAATGTTTTTCCTTCAACATGCCTCTTACCATGTCCATGATGGTTTTATTTTTCCTTTCAGCAACATCGTTTTGCTATGGTATATACCTTGTTGTAAATTGTTTTTTTATCCCATTTTCCATACAAAAATGAAGGAAATATTTGGATATATATTCTCCTCCTCTATCATTCCTCAAAACATTAATATACTGCCCAATTTGATTCTCAACAAGAGATTTAAAGTGGTAGAATTTCTCAAATACTTCACTCTTCAACTTCAAAAAATATACCCATGTTTTGCTTGTAAAATCATCAATAAAAGTCAGCATGTAACGGCTTCCTACTAATGTTGGTGTTTGCATTGGTCCACACAAATCAGAATGGACTGTTTCTAAGGGTGCTTTTATCCTTTCTCTTTCTTGATGGAAAGCTTTCTATGTGTTGTTTTCCCAAGAAGTAACCTTTACAAAGGCTGTCTAGTTTTTCAATCAATGATAATCCTTTTACCATTCCCTTTATATGCAATAAATTCAGACCTCCAAAGTTGAGATGTCCAAATCTCAAATGCCACAACCAGTTTTCATGTTTTGCTTCCTTTTGGAATGTCCCTTCAGTTACAACTATCATTGAAACTCCTTTATTCAAATATGCTCTCATTTTAAGAGGAAACATTCTATTTCTATTCATATTCACTTATGCAATGCATTTCTTGCTTGGTGGTTTATCCATGATGGTACATACATCATCTTAAAAGAATACATTGTAGACCTTTTGAATGAGTCGTCCAATGCATAAAAAATTAGATTTCATACCTGGTACATAATATACATCAGTTATGATCTTCTTTTCTCCTTTCTTTGTTAAAACACCTACGTTGCCTTTTCCCATGACAAAGAATTTACTATATGTTACACCATTTTTTGGTCATCTAAATCTTCATCATTAGATGGACCCAAGTACACCATGTAAGACCAGTTTTACCCCAAGTAAAACTGCTTTCACTATGTTAATCAAGAAACCCCAAAAGGAATAATTAATTAAACCATAATTTAATTATTATTCCTAGTCATGTTTAACCCAAAAACAAAGAAATTAATGAGATAAACCCATAGTTATCTTATTATTTTCTAGGAATAATTATTTAAATAATATTCCTTGTTAAATATGACCAAATCAACCACCATTAATTAAATAAATCATTATTTATTTGATTATATCTCAACCACTTCCTTAAAAGGATAAATAAATCATTTATTTATTTATTCTTCACTAATCAAGGGATTTTGACCCAAGTCAAAGTCCCTTTCCCTCCAACAAATAATAATGAAATATTCCATAGAGGTGGATCTAGATTTGGTTAACATTATTTTAATCATGCACCAAGATCTAGAATGACCCAATATTTTGTTATAAATAGGAGGGTTTTCCCCTTAACTACTAATTGCAGATCTGAAGATGTTTTGCAGCCATTATTGTTGTTAGGGCTATTAGTTATGCGTAGCTAAAGTGGTTCTTTTTCGTACGCTTCGACAAAGAATTCATACTAACACTATATATCCCCAATGTTACTTGAGACTTCACATTTTCATCCAAAATAGAAAACACTGCCATGTTTCCAGTCAAATGGCTACTACATCCTGAATCTAAAAACCATATATTTTCATTCTTCTCTTCAGCAATATTACAAGCTAAAAATGAATTATCTTGACTCTGTGTTTCCTTAGTAAAATTAGCACTTTGTCTATACCCATGTCATTATGTTTCTTCCTACATTCATTGGCATAATGCCTATACTTCTTACAGTAATAAAATTCGACTTGCAATTTATCATACCTTTGCCAATGTGCTTGATGTTTTCCACCTTGTTGGCTATTGCATTTGCCTTGGTTCTTGTTTTGGTTGCTACCCATTCCACTTGTATATACAGGGCTGCTTCTTCCTCCTCTGCTTTAGCTTCTGCCTCTACCTCTACCTTGGTAGTTTGTTCTGCCTCAACCTCTTCCTCTTCCAAAAGACATTTGAGTCTTGAAGGCATGCTCCAAAGAGGAGTTTGATGTTCTGTTCAGTCTTTGTTCATGTGTCATCAATGATGCATGAAGCTCATCAGCAGTAAACAACGAGAGATTCTCTGTATCTTCAATGGTTGATACTATCACATCAAATCTTGAGGGTAGTCTCCTCAATATTTTCTCCACTATTCTTCTTTCTTCAATTGCCTCTCTATGAGACCTTATTTGGGTAACCACCCAATAAACTATATAAATAAGGAGTCTATTGTTTCAGACTCTTTCGTGAAAATGACTTCACAATCTCTTCTCATCAATTGAAGCTTTGATGTATTTTCCTTCTCCATTCCTTGATAGGCTGTCTGGAGGGTATCCCATGCATCCTTGGACTTATTTACTGCTGCAATTATTGGAAATATGATTTCATGCACTGCTTGAAAGAGGTAGAAGAGGGCTTTTGAGTCCTTCTTTCTATTAATATTCAGCAAATATTTCTCTGCCTGTGTCAAGGCATTGAATTCTTGTTCATCTGCTAGTTTTTCAAATCCATCTTCAACTAGCTTCCATAAATCTTGAGCTGCAAACAAGGCTCTCATTTTTATTTCCCAATAGTCATAGTTCTTCCCATTGAACTCTAGGAGTTGATTATTTCCCATACTTGTGCTTATGCTAGCTCCTACCATTGCTAGCCTTGTAGAACTATGCTAAAGACCTTGACTGTCTATCTTAAACAATATTTCTCACTGTTGGAGAGATAACTTCTATCTCTAAAAACTCTTAAGATTTCTCTTTTATAGTTCTCTGAACTATATTCCTAAAACAAATAATAACTATGTTTTTTTAATAAATACCTGACTTGTTGAACCTTCACGCTACTAGAGAAATGATTCAAAATCTTCTTCTCCTTTTCCTACAGCTTCTTCAGCAAATGCTCAGAGCGGACTAGCTTCGATACCATGTTGGAATTACTACTTATTCCCAACACACACAGAGGATGACAAATTTCTCCTTCTTAACACAGAGAAATTTTAAAATTTCATTCCTGGACATAGCAAGAAATTTGATACACAATTTTTTTTTATCATGTGGAGCAAAACAAAAAAAAATTGTTCAATTGACTTCAACTATTGTTCATTACATATGTGCTATTCTTCACTTTTCTTTATGTGTGTTTTCATTTGTGCAATCGCACAGAATATATATATGGCCGTAGCCCAAAATATTAAAAATAAAATTTAAATCCTATGGCTTTAAAAACTATATAAAACATTTCATGCACCGCAGACTTTAACATATAAACAAAAAAATTATAAAAAATTATTGCATGCGATGGTTGTGTGATGTGATAAACTTATGACATAAACCTTTGTGCTGGTTAACTCAGACTTTAAACATTGTGATGTAATTTCATTGGTTGAATGGACGATGAATTGACAAGGTGGGGCAGGGTTTATCGCGTGAGTTTGGGCGAAGGCTGACGTCAGCTCCAATTAGTGTTATATGAACCTGATTATACGACGGGCTTGTGAGCTGGTGGTGGGGTCACTGTTATCGCGGGAGTTTGTGAAGGAGGTGACGTATAGACTGGAGGGTGTGATACATTTTTTATTGTCTAGAGGTTGATCTATGTGGAAATGATGTGGAGTCTGTGGTAGGTGTGGAGGATTTATGACTCGATTGTATGGAAAACTAGCATTTCAAACAAATAAAGAAGTTTGTTTTACCGTGTTGACACCTAATCCTATGGATGGGTGTGCACATGTATTTTTGTATATTATTTATTATTAGGAAATAAGGAAGGCCAAGAGTCATTGGGAGCTGAATCCCAATAGCCTCACCTCCCATCTATAAGAGCATGTACATTCTTCAGCTAATACACATTGCAGTTTTGAGGAGTTGCCTCCTGGTTTGACATGGTATCAAAGCCAGCCCCACATTTGGCATTTCTGCCCTGTGGTGTAACTCCCTACCCTTTGCTCAGTCAATTTTATTAATTGTTTTCTGCTGCTCCTAATTGCTAGACTGTTATTCTGCATTTTTTTTCCCTAAATAGCACTGACATTTGCAGCTCCAGCTCCTGCAGACTGCAGGCTCTGTCAATCTGCAAATTGCAGGCTCTGCCAGTCCAGCAGTCCTGCAACTGTCTTCTGCAGATTCAAGTCCAAATTATTTTTTTGTAACAGCCCTTTTGGGCCTCCACCATTCTCCATCCATCCTTGCGCCCTCTCCATTCATCCCTGTTCCATTCTCCCTCTGCGCCCTACGCCCTCTCCCTCACTCACCTCCCTCTCCCAATTGCCTCATCCTACGCTCAACACAACTCCCTCATCACTCCAGCGCTCCCTCTCAACTCTCATTCACGCGGCTCTGCACTCACTCCTACGCACCCACTCCTACAGCTCCTAACCATTCAACGCTGTCGACATATTATATCATACTTTGTGGTGTGGCTGCTGTTTGAACGCTGTCGACATTTATATTATATTTGGTATTATAACGTTGTCGACATTTATATCATATATACAATTCATTGCATATTCGTGGCATAGGCCTTATTGCATATACAGTTCATATGCGTGGTATTATACAGTTTATTGCATATACAGTTCATATGCGTGGTATTATACAGTTCATTGCATATACAGTTCATAAACGCTGGTATCAACGCTGGTATTATACAGTTCATTGCATATACAGTTCATAAACGCTGGTATCAACGCTGTCATGGTCTATCTGCCCCTCCACCTTTAATACAACACCGCCCTCTTCTCATACATAATACCGCTGGTTGTATTGTCATATGGGTTGTATTAACAACGCCCCTCCCACCGTGTAATACTGCTTCCCATATATTGCTTATATATTGTATGATGTCCCATATATTTAAATGCTGTACCACTGTTTGCAACCCTTCACATAAGTAATACTGCCATCCATGCATTATATTTTAAACGCTGTCTATTACATTGAAAAGCGTTGTGTTATGACCGCTCACAAGAGTTGTGTTATGTTGATAAGAGTTGTGTTATGATACTGCCCATCATTACAATATACCGCCCCTCCATAATATAATGTCCCTACCATTTGTATATATCATTCCGCCCTTTTAAATTCCATTCCGCCCCCTTCCCACTCATAATTCCACCACTTCCCATTCATAATCCCATTTTTTTTCACATACATTTTTTTCCCCAAACAAAAAAAAATACATTTTTTTTTTATGCAGAATCAGTTATAGCAAAGAGTGTTTTTTTAAAATTCAGTCTCCAGCAAAGTTTTCTGAGCAGATATAGGTTCCAGAAAGAGTTTTTAAACTCAGAAATTTTTTTCCAGCAAGAGTTTTTGCCCCTGTATTTGAAATATTTCAAGAGTTTGAAGTTTTTATAGCAGAATTTGTTTCCTCTTCAGAAGATTTTTTCCAGCAGTCTAATGCATTCTCTCATCTCTATTGTTGGGATAGTTCTCTCTAGCAAAGAGAACTATCTTGAATGGTCTCGGAAGATTAAACACACACTCATTTTTAATGAGCTGTGGAGAGGAATCTGTGAAGGACAAGCAGAAAATCCACCAGAGCAGCCCACTTCAGACAAAGAGCTTGCCATCTGGGAAAACAAGAACTGCAAGGCCTATGCCTTGATTGCAGCTTCAGTAAGTGAAGAGGTGAGTCGCCATATTTCATCATTCTCAAATGCCTATGAAGCCTTGAAGAAACTAAAAGAACTCTATGACTCACACTCAGAATTAGAAAATGTTCAATTGATGGTTAAGCTGTTCAGTATTGAAATGAAGAATGATGATACCCTTGCTTTAGCTTCAAAAATAAGATCTATAATGCATGACATTCAAAACACTGGTGTAAAAATGGACATACCTCTCATAGCATATGTTAAGGCATTATATCCGACTTACTCACATTATCTTGAGTCTTTGCAAGCAAGTGGAAACCTTGAACAAATCACCTTTGATAAACTTGAGCAGAAGTTTGCAGAAAGAGAGAAAGCTTTTGGGAAGATGACAGTCCCTTCATCTTCCGAAGAGGCTGCATATTTGGCACATAGAGAAAGGAATCATGCTCCAGATTCATTCAGAGGAAGAGGTGGCAGAAGAGGAAGAGGAAGAAGGAACTTCACAGAAAGGGGGGGCAGACAAGCTGACAAATCCCATCTTCATTGCACACGCTGCAATAGAGATGGACATGATGCACCCAAATGCAGAACACCATGGAACAAAATTGAGCAGCACAGAAATCAAGACAAAGGTAAAACCAATGACAAAGACAAAGGTAAAGCACCCGAATCCGCTCACTATGTTCTAGCACATTGTAACAATGGAGTAACTGAAAACCTCTTTGATGTTTCATTTACTTCATGGAGAGATGATTGGTTGCTAGATTCAGGAGCAACATGTCACATGACATTTAGAAAAGATTTTTTTGAAGATTTCACCGACAAAGTTGATGGAGCAGTATATTTCGCAGATAAATCCAAACTCAAGCCATCAGGGCTTGGCACAGTCAGGCTTAAACTGCCTGGTCTTCCTGATCATATCCTACATGAGGTTCTATACCTCCCCGAGTTGAAGAGAAACTTGCTGTCCCTGATCGAAATCCGGCAGCAAG
Organism: Pinus albicaulis; assembly: GCA_034641835.2. Classification (NCBI taxonomy): domain Eukaryota; kingdom Viridiplantae; phylum Streptophyta; class Pinopsida; order Pinales; family Pinaceae; genus Pinus; species Pinus albicaulis. The sequence goes on from CM076581.1 coordinate 741,661,112, forward strand.
GACACTCAGTTCACTTGTTTGATGGCATGCAGGTCGATCGCATCGATCACTCACTGTATAGAGATGGACATGATGCACCCAAATGCAGAACACCATGGAACAAAATTGAGCAGCATAGAAATCAAGACAAAGGTAAAACCAATGACAAAGACAAAGGTAAAGCACCTGAATCCGCTCACTATGTTCTAGCACATTGTAACAATGGAGTAACTGAAAACCTCTTTGATGTTTCATTTACTTCATGGAGAGATGATTGGTTGCTAGATTCAGGAACAACATGTCACATGACATTTAGAAAAGATTTTTTTGAAGATTTCACTGACAAAGTTGATGGAGCAGTATATTTCGCAGATAAATCCAAACTCAAGCCATCAGGGCTTGGCACAGTCAGGCTTAAACTGCCTGGTCTTCCTGATCATATCCTACATGAGGTTCTATACCTCCAGGAGTTGAAGAGAAACTTGCTGTCCCTGATCGAAATCCGGCAGCAAGGACACTCAGTTCACTTGTTTGATGGCAAGGCAGAGGTCAGATCAGCATCAGATCACTCACTTGTCATGGAGGGAATAGAAGAAGGGAGACTCTTGAAGCTGAAAGGTTCATCTGCTCATGCTCAAAACTTTGCTTTTAGTTCATATCATGATGAAGGTACATTTCCATCAAGTCTTTTATGGCATGCTAGATTTGGACACTTAAATTATGACAGCCTTCGTTTGTTGAAGAAAAATGGTGTTGATGGACTGCCTACAATTCCTAGAAAACCTAAGGAATGTGATGCATGTATACTAGGAAAGCATAGCAAACAGCCATTTCATGATTCACACTCAAGAGCACATAGGAAACTTGAACTTGTTCATTCAGATTTATGTGGCCCTATGCCTATTGCTTCTGCAAATGGAAACAAATACATGATGACATTTATTGATGACTACGCCAGGATGTGTTGGATTTACTTACTGAAGAATAAGTCTGATGCTTTTCAAACTTTCAAGAATTTTCATGTATGGATTGAAAATGATGCACAAACACATATTGGCTCTCTACGTACTGATAATGGAAAAGAATACACTTCAAACGAATTTGAAAATTATCTTAGTCAACATGGAATCAAACATCAAACCACTGTGCCATATAATCCACAACAGAACGGTGTAGCTGAAAGAATGAACAGAACCATCTTAAATATGGTCCGCTCCATGTTATTTTTCAAGAATGTAAAATTGATGTTTTTGGCTGATGCAGTTCTATGTGCTGTTTACATAAAGAATAGGTGTCCTTCAAGTTCAATTAGAAACAAAACTCCTTTTGAAATGTGGCATGGCCACATTCCTTCGGTAAAGCATTTCAGGGTCTTTGGGTCCACCTGTTATGCCTTGATACCCAAGGGTCAAAGGAACAAACTTGGTGCTAGAAGCGGAAAATGTATCTTCTTGGGGTACTCCAATACCTCCAAAGGATATCGTCTCTATGATGAAGCAAATAAGAAGTTTGTGATAGCAAGATATGTCATATTTCTTGAATCATCCAAGAGTGACAAGGTTGTTGAGCGGCAACTTGATCGCCTGGATAGATTCACACATGCAAAGTCTTTCAAATAATTTGATAATGTGATTCCACACCTTGAAGGGGGGATTCCGATATTGAATCAAACTGTGGAATCATTTCCTGAACCACACTCTCCCCGACATGAAGAAACCACCACGGATGACACATTGGATGATGTGATTGACAGAATTGGGAGATTGAATCTTGAATCAATCCCAACTCAGTCAAGTGACCAGCCAGGGCCATCTCAGAAAGGTCCCCCCAAATGGCTGACAAAGACACTGGAGGATGTTCATCCTGATGAGGTTGGAAAAACAGGAACAAGAAGTTCCACTCAAGAAATCGAAGGTGATGTAGATAATTCGGATTCCCCTGTTGATATGGATATTGCTTATAACTGTGAAATGAGTTTGTCTACAGATCATGAACCAACTTCCTTCAAAGAAGCCGCTTCTCATGATGAATGGAAAGAAGCGATGCAGAAGGAGTATGATGCCTTGATAAAGAATGGCACTTGGAAGATGGTTGATCCGCCTTTGGGAACGAAACCAATTGGCTGTAAGTGGGTCTACAAGAACAAGTACAAAGCAGACGGCTCACTTGACAAGCACAAGGCCAGGCTTGTGGCAAAAGGATTCGCACAAAAAGAAGGAGTCGATTATGAAGAAACTTTTGCTCCCACAACAAAATGGACCACCATCTGGACTCTCTTTGCCTTAGCAGCTCAGAATGGATGGAAAGTCCATCAGATGGATGTAAAAACAGCCTTCTTGAATGGAGATCTAAAGGAGAAATTTTATATGTCCCAGCCAGAAGGATTTGTGATAAAGGGTCAAGAACACAAAGTTTTCAAACTTGTGAAATCCTTGTATGGCCTCAAGCAAGCACCACGAGCCTGGTATGAGAAGTTGACCGAGCATCTTCTGAAACTTGATTTCAAACACTTTAGTCTGATGTTGCTTGTTTGTTAAGAAAGTTGGAAAAGCAGTTGTATATCTTGTGGTGTATGTAGATGATCTTTTGATGAAAGGGAACAATGAGAGTTATATTGCAGCCATGAAGAAATAATTAAACAAAGGTTTTGAAATGACCGCTTTGGGTTATGTTCATTACTATCTGGGCATTGAAGTAATTCAACATCCTAAATTTATATTTCTTTCTCGAGAAGAAGTACATTGGAGATCTTGAACAAATTTGGCATGGATGATTATAAATATGACACTCCAATGGAACAAAACTTGAAGCTCATCACATTTGAAGGGAAGGAATTTGAGGATGCAACTAAGTATAGACGACTTGTGAAGTCTTATCTATCGACCACCACAGTTTGACATCTCATTCTTTGTTGGAATCCTCTCAAGGTTCATCTGAAACCTTGTGGAGGACGATGATACTGGCTGAAAAAGAGTCACTAAGGTATGGAGATCACAGACTTTGGACTCAAATATACCCAGGTAGGCGACTTCAGCTTGATCGGATATTCTGATTCAGACTTTGATGGCGACAAAGAAACAGGGGTGTCTACTACAGGTTACACCATGAGTCTTGGATCAGGAGCTATCTCATGGAGATCACGCAAACAGTCAGTTCCAGCAGATTCCACGACCGAGGCAGAATATGTGGCAGCAGCTGAAGCAACAAAGGAAATTGTGTGGCTCCGGAAAATCCTGGAAGATTTGCAGATGAAAAAGATGTATTCCACTCCACTCATGATCGACAACACTTCTGCAATAAAGTTGGCCAAGAACCCAAAGTTCCATGATCGAACAAAGCACATCAATACAAAGTACCATCTCATTCGACATCATGTTCAGGCCAAAACCATCCATCTACATCATTGTTCCACAAATGAGCAAACTGCTGACATCTTCACCAAAGCACTTGGAAGAGAAAAGTTTGAAAAGTTCGGATCGATGCTTGGACTCACCAACATCCCTTCGGATTAAAGGGGGGAATGTTGACACCTAATCCTATGGATGGGTGTGCATTTGTATTTTTGTATATTATTTATTATTAGGAAATAAGGAAGGCCAAGAGTCATTGGGAACTGAATCCCAATAGCCTCACCTCCCATCTATAAGAGCATGTACATTCTTCAGCTAATACACATTGCAGTTTTGAGGAGTTACCTCCTGGTTTGACATGGTATCAGAGCCAGCTCCACATTTGGCATTTCTGCCCTGTGGTGTAACTCCCTACCCTTTTCTCAGTTAATATTTTTAATGTTTTTTTGCTACTCATTACTGCTAGACTGTTATTCTGCATTTTTTTTCCCTAAATAGCACTGACATTTGCAGCTCCAGCTCCTGCAGACTGCAGGCTCTGTCAATCTGCAAATTGCAGGCTCTGCCAGTCCAACAGTCCTGCAACTGTCTTCTGCAGATTCAAGTTCAAATTTTTTTTTATGTAACGCCCTTTTGGGCCTCCTCATTCTCCTTTCCCCACTCCATACCTATCGACCCATTCTGGCGCCCATTCATTTCCCTACCTCACTCCATTCCCTCACTTTCTCCCTACGCCCTCTCCCTCATCCCTGCACCCTCTCCCTACGCCTTCCCTCCTCCATTGTTATACACACTCACCCTCACACTTCGTCCCTCCGCGCGCAGAGCTTCCCACTCGGCCTTTTGGCCTTCCAACTCTACACCTGCGTCTTAAAAGTTTGAAAGGGCGGTATTACAATAAAACACTGTCATGGTATTGATTTTTTAAACGCTGGTATCAACACTGTCATGGTATCATGGTCTGTCCGCCCTCCCATACATTGTCAAACGCAACGCTGGTGGTGTTGATGTGCATTAATGCTGTCCGCCCTGCCATACATTGTCAAACGCAACGCTGGTGGTGTTGATATCCATACAATAAAGCGCTGTCCGCCCTGCCATACATTGTCAAACGCAACGCTGGTGGTGTCATATGTTTTAACGTTGTCACAATAGTTCATTGCATATATGTTATATATTTCCATTGCGCTGTCACAACAGTTCATTGCATATTTGTTATATACTTGTTATATATTTCCATTGCGTGGTATTATAACGATGTCACAACAGTACACGCTGTGTCTATTCCATTATATTGAACGCTGTCTATTCCATTATATATTGAACGCTGTCTATTCCATTATATTGAACGTTGTTTATTCCATTATATATTGAACGCTGTCTATTCTATTATATTGAACGCTGCGTCTAGTTCATATGTAATACCGCTCCATTTCATTTAAAACGCTGCCCTTTCAAAGTTTTTAAATACCACTCCACGGTATATATATACTGTCCATTATATATTGAGCGTTGTGTGTAATTAAGTATTACAGAGTTATTATTGAGTTAATTAAAGTTGTGTTATGATACCCCTCCCATCATTACAACATTGCGCCCCTCACATTGACGCCCCTCACCTTTTATAATTAAGCCACACTCATGCTTCCCATTCCCTTTTCAATCCTCATTCTGTTCCATTTGTTTCATATGCACTTTTCCCCAAACAAAAAAAAAAAAAAAATATACATTTTTTTTTTAACTAATTAGTCTACTGTATGAAATCTATTTTAAATTGAGTCTCAGCAAAGTTTTGAGCGGAAATATAGTTTCAGAAAAAGTTTTTCAACTCAGAGAAAATTTTTAAGAAAGAGGTTTTACCTATGTTTAAATCAGCTAAGTTTGAAGTTTTTATAACAGAATTTGTTTCCTCTTCAGAAGATTTTTCCAGCAGTCTAATGCATTCTCTCATCTCTATTGTTGGGATAGTTCTCTCTGGCAAAGAGAACTATCTTGAATGGTCTCGGAAGATTAAACACACACTCATTTTTAATGAGCCGTGGAGAGGAATCTGTGAAGGACAAGCAGAAGATCCACCAGAGAAGCCCACTTCAGACAAAGAGCTTGCCATCTGGGAAAACAAGAACTGCAAGGCCTATGCCTTGATTGCAGCTTCAGTAAGTGAAGAGGTGAGTCGCCATATTTAATCATTCTCAAATGCCTATGAAGCCTTGAAGAAACTAAAAGAACTCTATGACTCACACTCAGAATTAGAAAATGTTCAATTGATGGTTAAGCTGTTCAGTCTTGAAATGAAGAATGATGATCCCCTTGCTTTAGCTTCAGAAATAAGATCTATAATGCATGACATTCAAAACACTGGTGTAAAAAAGGACATACCTCTCATAGCATATGTTAAGGCATTATATCCGACTTACTCACATTATCTTGAGTCTTTGCAAGCAAGTGGAAACCTTGAACAAATCACCTTTGATAAACTTGAGCAGAAGTTTGCAGAAAGAGAGAAAGCTTTTGGGAAGATGACAGTCCCTTCATCTTCCGAAGAGGCTGCATATTTGGCACATAGAGAAAAGAATCATGCTCCAGATTCATTCAGAGGAAGAGGTGGCAGAAGAGGAAAAGGAAGAAGGAACTTCACAGAAAGAGGGGGCAGACAAGCTGACAAATCCCATCTTCATTGCACACGCTGCAATAGAGATGGACATGATGCACCCAAATGCAGAACACCATGGAACAAAATTGAGCAGCACAGAAATCAAGACAAAGGTAAAACCAATGACAAAGACAGGTAAAGCACCTGAATCCGCTCACTATGTTCTAGCACATTGTAACAATGGAGTAACTGAAAACCTCTTTGATGTTTCATTTACTTCATGGAGAGAATAATTGGTTTATTCAGATTGAGAACAGTATGTCACAGCATTAAGAAAGTTTTACAGTTTGCTGAATAGATCAGTGGAAGACGATATATTTCGCGAGGATAATCAAACTCAAGCCATCGGGGCTTAACTTGATCAAACCAAGCCCACTGAGCCACTGGTCTCACAGTCTCTCACATCTATATGAGGTTCTATACCTCCCGGAGTTGCAGAGAAACTTGCTGTCCCTGGTTGAAATCCGGCAGCAAGGACACTCGGTTCACTTGTTTGATGGCAAGGCAGAGGTCAGATCAGCATCATATCACTCACTTGTCATGGAGGGAATAGAAGAAGGGAGACTTTTGACGCTAAAAGGTTCATCTGCTCATGCTCAAAACTTTGCATTCAGTTCATATCATGATGAAGGTACATTTCCATCAAGTCTTTTATGGCATGCTAGATTTGGACACTTAAATTATGACAGCCTTCGTTTGTTGAAGAAAAATGGTGTTGATGGACTGCCTATAATTCCTAGAAAACCTAAGGAATGTGATGCATGTATTCTAGGAAAGCATATCAAACAGCCATTTCATGATTCACACTCAAGAGCACATAGGAAACTTGAACTTGTTCATTCAGATTTATGTGGCCCTATGCCTATTGCTTCTGCAAATGGAAACAAATACATGATGACATTTATTGATGACTACACCAGAATGTGTTGGATTTACTTACTGAAGAATAAGTCTGATGCTTTCCAAACTTTCAAGAATTTTCATGCATGGATTGAAAATGATGCACAAACACATATTGGCTCTCTACGTACTGATAATGGAAAAGAATACACTTCAAACGAATTTGAAAATTATCTTCGTCAACATGGAATCAAACATCAAACAACAGTGCCATATAATCCAAAACAGAATGGTGTAGCTGAAAGAATGAAAAGAACCATCTTAAATATGGTCCGCTCCATGTTATTTTTCAAGAATGTAAAATTCCGTTGTTTTATTGATCATCTTGTATTCTAATATTATTATTTATAAAAATGAGTGTCCTTGAGTTACAATTAGAAAACAAAACTCCTTGCACAAATGTGGCCATAGCCACATTCGCCCAGTAAAAACATTGGAGGTCCTTTGGGGTCTACACACAATTATGCCTTGATACCAGGTAAAGGATGGCTTTTGGTGCTAGAGAAGGGAAAATGTTCTGTCTTCTTGAGGTGCTCCAATACCTCCAAAGGATATCGTCTCTATGATGAAGCAAATAAGAAGTTTGTGATAGCAAGAGATGTCATATTTCTTGAATCATCCAAGAGTGACAAGGTTGTTGAGCGGCAACTTGATCGCCTGGATAGATTCACACATGCAAAATCTTTCAAAGAATTTGATAATGTGATTCCACACCTTGAAGGGGGGATTCCGATATTGAATCAAACTGTGGAATCATTTCCTGAACCACACTCTCCCCCACATGAAGAAACCACCACGGATGACACATTGGATGATGTGATTGACAGAATTGGGAGATTGAATCTTGGATCAATCCCAACTCAGTCAAGTGACCAGCCAGGGCCATCTCAGAAAGGTACCCCCAAATGGCTGACAAAGACACTGGAGGATGTTCATCCTGATGAGGTTGGAAAAACAGGAACAAGAAGTTCCACTCAAGAAATCGAAGGTGATGTAGATAATTCTGATTCCCCTATTGATATGGATATTGCTTATAACTGTGAAATGAGTTTGTCTACAGATCATGAACCAACTTCCTTCAAAGAAGCCGCTTCTCATGATGAATGGAAAGAAGCGATGCAGAAGGAGTATGATGCCTTGATAAAGAATGGCACTTGGAAGCTGGTTGATCCGCCTTTGGGAACGAAACCAATTGGTTGTAAGTGGGTCTACAAGAACAAGTACAAAGAAGACGGCTCACTTGACAAGCACAAGGCCGGGCTTGTGGCAAAAGGATTCGCACAAAAAGAAGGAGTCGATTATGAAGAAACTTTTGCTCCCACAGCAAAATGGACCACCATCCGGACTCTCTTTGCCTTAGCAGCTCAGAGTGGATGGAAAGTTCATCAGATGGATGTAAAAACAACCTTCTTGAATGGAGATATAAAGGAGAAAGTTTATATGTCCCAGCCAGAAGGATTTGTGATAAAGGGTCAAGAACACAAAGTTTGCAAACTTGTAAAATCCTTGTATGGCCTCAAGCAAGCACCACGAGCCTGGTATGAGAAATTGACCGAGCATCTTCTGAAACTTGATTTCAAACACTTTGATCTTGATGATGCAACTTTGTTTGTTAAAAAAGTTGGAAAAACAGTTGTATATCTTGTGGTATATGTAGATGATCTTTTGATAACAGGAAACAATGAGAGCTATATTGCATCCATGAAGAAAGAGTTGAAGAAAGGTTTTGACATGACTGATTTGGGTCATGTTCATTACTATTTGGGTATTGAAGTAATTCAACATCCTAAATTCATCTTTCTTTCTCAGAAGAAGTACATTGGAGATCTCTTGAACAAATTTGGCATGGATGATTGTAAACCCTTAGGCACTCCAATGGAGCAAAACTTGAAGCTCACATCTGTTGAAGGGAAGGAATTTGAGGATGCAACTAAGTATAGACAGCTTGTAGGAAGTCTTATCTATCTGACCACCACCAGACCTGACATCTCATTTGCTGTTGGAATCCTCTCAAGGTTCATGCAGAAACCTTGTGAAGGACATTGGTCTACTGCAAAAAGAGTACTAAGGTACTTGAAGGGGACTCAAGACTTTGGACTCAAATATACACAGGTAGGCGACTTCAACTTGACCGGATACTCTGATTCAGACTTTGATGGAGACAAAGAAACGGGGGTGTCTACTACATGTTACACCATGAGTCTTGGATCAGGAGCTGTCTCATGGAGATCACGCAAACAGTCAGTTCCAGCAGATTCCACGACCGAGGCAGAATATGTGGCAGCAGCTGAAGCAACAAAGGAAATTGTGTGGCTCCGGAAAATCCTGGAAGATTTGCAGATGAAACGGATGTATTCCACTCCACTCATGATCGACAACACTTCTGCAATAAAGTTGGCCAAGAACCCAAAGTTCCATGATCGAACAAAGCACATCAATACAAAGTACCATCTGTTAAAGGCACTCATGTTAGTGAGATAATAATCTGTCATGTATTCCCACAAATGAGCAAACTGCTGACATCTTCACCAAAGCACTTGGAAGAGAGAAGTTTGAAAAGGTCAGATCGATGCTTGGACTCACCAACATCCCTTCGGATTAAAGGGGGGAATGTTGACACCTAATCCTATGGATGGGTGTGCACATTTATTTTTGTATATTATTTATTATTAGGAGATAAGGAAGGCCAAGAGTCATTGGGAGAGTGAGATCTGTGGCTCTCCATCTATAGGCAATACACATTAACCATTATTCTGACTAAGTTAGAAATTTACCTCTTAGGTTTAACACATGATCATCAGAGCCGACTCCCCATTTGGCATTACTTTCATGGTTATAACTCCCTACCCTTTATCGATTAATATTTTTGTGTTTTTGCTGCTCATTCTTTTATTGTTTTCATTAAAACTTTTCCCCTAAATATTTAATACATTTGCTCTAATCTGCAGTAGGAGCTGTCATCTACTGTAATTGAGACTCTGCTGATCAGTCTATAGTATCTTGCAAGTTCTTGTTTAAATTTTTTTTATGTATCAACCCTTTTGGGCCCTCCTTATTCTCCTTCCCCCTCCACTATGACCTGTTAGCCATTAAGGCACCTACCTCCTGTCCATTCCCTCACTTTCTCCCTACGCCCTCTCCCTCATCCCTGCGCCCTCTCCCTACGCCTTCCCTCCTCCATTGTTATACACACTCACCCTCACACTTCGTCCCCTCCATGAGCTTCTGGGCCTTTGGACTTCAACTACTTTGCGTCTTAAGAGTTTGAAAAGGCATTATTACAATAATATTATTTATCTCATTGATTTTTAAACGTTGGTCATCTTTGCTGTCATGGTACTGTCATAGTCTATCTAGCCCTCCCATACATTGTCAAGCATGTGGCTGGTAGTGTTGATATGCACATTACTGTGTCATACGCCATACATTGTCCAAAGCTTTAACTTGTTTAAGTGTGAGGTGTTGATATGTTTCATGTTGTGATCATGATCTCTACATCCCAATAATAAACGTTCACTCTCACTTCACCCTTTTATTGTCAACTTTGCTTATTTGGTCCTGTCTTATGTTTACTTATTTGTCTGGGTTATTGCTGTATATTATATATATATTTCCATTCTTGTTGTCTATGAGTTCATTGCATATTTGTTATATACTTGTTATATATTTCCATTGCGTGGTATTATAACGCTGTCACAACAGTACACGCTGTGTCTATTCCATTATATTGAACGCTGTCTATTCCATTATATATTGAACGCTGTCTATTCCATTATATTGAACGCTGTTTATTCCATTATATATTGAACGCTGTCTATTCTATTATATTGAACGCTGCGTCTAGTTCATATGTAATACCACTCCATTTCATTTAAAACGCTGCCCTTTCAAAGTTTTTAAATACCACTCCACGGTATATATATACTGTCCATTATATATTGAGCGTTGTGTTATGGTATTCACAAGAGTTGTGTTAAGTTGATAAGAGTTGTGTTATGATACCCCTCCCATCATTACAACATTGCGCCCCTCCCATTGCGCCCCTCCTTTCATAATTCCGCCCACGCTCATACTTCCCATTACGCCCTTTCAATCCCTCCCATTCATAATTCCATTTTGTTTTCATATACACTTTTCCCCAAACAAAAAAAAAAAATACATTTTTTTATGCAGAATTCAGTCTATAGCATAGAGCGTTTTTTAAAAATTCAGTCTCCAGCAAAGTTTTCTGAGCATATATAGTTTCCAGAAAGAGTTTTTAAACTCAGAAAATTTTTTCCAGCAAGAGTTTTTGCCCCTGTATTTGAAATATTTCAAGAGTTTGAAGTTTTTATAGCAGAATTTGTTTCCTCTTCAGAAGATTTTTTCCAGCAGTCTAATGCATTCTCTCATCTCTATTGTTGGGATTGTTCTCTCTGGCAAAGAGACTATCTTGAATGGTCTCGGAAGATTAAACACACACTCATTTTTAATGAGCTGTGGAAAGGAATCTGTGAAGGACAAGAAGAAAACCCACCAGCAAAGCCCACTTCAGACAAAGAGCTTGCCATCTGGGAAAACAAGAACTGCAAGGCTTATGCCTTGATTGCAGCTTCAGTAAGTGAAGAGGTGAGTCGCCATATTTCATCATTCTCAAATGCCTATGAAGCCTTGAAGAAACTAAAAGAACTCTATGACTCACATTCAGAATTAGAAAATGTTCAATTGATGGTTAAGCTGTTCAGTCTTGAAATGAAGAATGATGATCCCCTTGCTTTAGCTTCAGAAATAAGATCTATAAACATGACATTAAATACTAATTAAAAATGGACTACATGCCCCTCTCATAGCATATGTTCGCCATTCTCAGCCAACCTCACATTCCCTTCTTGAATAACATCAAGAACAATGAAAAATGCTGATAGCAATGAAGGTAAGAAAGAAACTTGCAGAATGTGATCCATTCATCTTCGAAGAAGTACATATTTGGCACATAGAGAAAAGAATCATGCTCCAGATTCATCGAGAGGAAGAGGTGGCAGAAGAGGAAGAGGAAGAAGGAACTTCACAGAAAGGGGGGGCAGACAAGCTGACAAATCCCATCTTCATTGCACACGGTGCAATAGATATGGACATGATGCACCCAAATGCAGAACACCATGGAACAAAATTGAGCATGCAATCAAGACAAGATAAAAACAATGACAAATATAAAGGTAAAGCACACAAGATATGGTGTGTCACTATGTTCTACCAAATAATTGTAGATGTGCTTCTCACTGATGTTTCATTTACTTCATGGAGAGATGATTGGTTGCTAGATTCAGGAGCAACATGTCACATGACATTTAGAAAAGATTTTTTTGAAGAATTCACTGACAAAGTTGATGGAGCAGTAGATTTCGCAGATAAATCCAAACTCAAGCCATCAGGGCTTGCCACAGTCAGGCTTAAACTGCCTAGTCTTCTAGATCATATCCTACATGAGGTTTTATACCTCCCTGAGTTGAAGAGAAACTTG